>JALMGF010000126.1:787500-1987500 GCA_023333645.1 Sceloporus occidentalis | reverse complement strand
TCCAAATCTTCAACTTCTTCTACAGCAAATAACAAAATTCAACAAAACAATCCTCTTGATATTATTTTTGCCAAAGACCTTCTCCTTTATTGGTTCATAAAAAACCTTTAGACTGTTCCTGACCACACCTGAACCTTTTAGATATAAGCAAAGGATACGCCGCATTCTAAAAGGGAATGTGGTCTTAAAAGGACCATTGAATGTCGATACTGTCAGCGATGAAGACTTTTGAATGTAGCTGTGACATGAATCCATTTGTAATATGTTGTGGCAGGTGCTGTCGCAGAGGGGAGAGGTTAAACTCATCCCAGTACCATTTTACTGTTTCTTGGTTCATTACTCGGCTGATAATCTATGACATTTGATGTGATCACGGTGGTCTTCCCTTCCGTCTGTAAGACTAAGCGTCCCCATCACTCTCCTGACACACAAAGGAAATTCTAACCTTACCGTTGAGATGGAAAACTTTAAATGAAATCATTCTTTTTGGATTCAGCAAAATATCATGGGCCTGATTTTTTTTTCTTTAAAAAAAAATAAAATTTACTGACCTCAAATTCTGAACCTCTACAGGTATTTTCTTAATTTCCTCTATCTCTGCCCCTTCTGTCACTAAAGCAAACCTGTCCTCGGAAAACATGCCATTAATCAATACTGTGATAAATTGTCTATATGAGGCTTAAATTTATTTTAAGGGCACCAGAGGGGCTCAAAGGGACTCTCGTATGTTAAAATGATAGTCTCGCTCAAATGCATTTAAAAAAATAATAAATAGCTGCGCTCTTTGGAAGAAACAATAACATTTTCCGATTAATATCTTCTATGCTGTCCCAGCGCAAAGGGCCCACAGCTATCACAGGATTAACTAGAGCGGGTAATTAATAAGGGTAGAGAATAATTTTAAAACTGGGCAAAAATATCTTCCGATAACTATCGTTACCGGATCAACATTGTGCAAGTGCACCTTTTTTATTTAATTATCTGTATTCTTTCCATGTTCAGTGGACAAATCCTACTAATTGGACAAGATTGGTCTACAAGGTGGATAAACTGTGTCATTCTATCCATTTTCTTTAAACAAAGGCAGAGTGGTCCTTTTGTACCCCTGGCTTTAAGTGATAACAGATAGCAGGTAATGCAATGCATCTTTTCATCAAAGCACTTAGAGGACAGGGGCAGAATTCCAACACCTCCCCTCGGTATTATGTTCTATGCAGCTCAAGCCTTCATCCGGCCATCAACGCTGCTTGTTTGGAAACATGGCGGTTCACATACAAGATCCAGTGATCCAGAACTCTTGAAGCAACCTTGGCCCCTCTTGATGGACTAAAACTTCACCACAACCACCCCCAGTCGGAGCAAGAGGCATTGTTTCTTCTTAGATTATTCCTGGAAAGAACAGCGGAAGTTCTATCGACATAATTCTGTTGGTTCCTTCATTGAGACACCATTTTCTCCGACCTTAACCATTCTCAAGATTATCTTTCTCTAGATGGTTTGGTGGCAATAAGTTGACCGCCTAAACCTCATTGGGACATGACAAGTCAATATAGCCTTGAAGGGGATCCATTTTTATGGGGTGTGGAATAGTTAATTTTCTTCTTTTGTGAAATGTCCCCTCTTGGATTTACGTATATATAATATTACACACTTGCAATTTTAAATGTTTCCAGGCATAATATTTGTAGAAATAATGCCCAAACAGATTTATAAAATGTTCACTTCTTTAAAGTATGTACTTTACAACTATTACAAGGTTAATTTCTGACTTGATTTAATTCCGTTTAATACTCAATGGAGGCCAACGGCAATGCCAAAAAAATTCTGCGAGTTCAGCTGGTGTCCGTAAAGTGACAATTAGCTCGGCTCACGATTCCAGCTGCATTCCCGTCACTTTATCCCTTAATTAGAAATTCATACAAATGATTCAAATCCAATAATGGGTTTTAAAGGGCTTACCAGCGCCTTACAGAGAGGCTGCAGAGTTGTTGATGGAGACTGAGATTATCGTTGCCCTACTGGGACTCATCACTTTTCACCCAAAGCCACTGGGATCACCAGGTGGACTCTGGGTAGAAGGGAGTGTTGTTTGGAAGTGGCCAGTAAGCGTTCCGACACATAAGGCCTCTAAAACCCACCTGCCAACAGTTACACACTTTAACAGTTTTTGACTGTTGAAATACATCCACACAAAAGTATTTTTATTTTACGCAACTGTTTTTGGAAGACTTTCCACAAGTGGCGCAAGCCAAGCATCATGATACATTCCACTGTAAAATGTTCTGAATGCCGTCATTAAGAATGTATCTTCCCCAAGGTTACTTAATACTAGAAGAATTTAAAAATAATAATAATAATTTATGTCACATTTGCCCACGTGGTTGTCTTGTCTCCCCTGACGTGCGGGCCATAAAACATGGCGCCTACCATATGAGCCTTGTGCATCTTCGGTGATCTTTAATTTTGCAACACTGTAGCAAAACAAACAATGGAGAACAATTTCTTGATCAAGTTTTACCTTCCAAGAACAATTCGATGAAACCTTACCTTTGCATTGTATTATATTAAAAAAAAAGGATTCCAACGCTTGTGGTCTTAAAGTGGACATCTAGAGAGAGTTCCTTGAGAAGAACATGTTGTGGCATGGACCATTTACTAAATGCTTCCAGCTATGATCAAGGTGCAAATCTTCGTGGCATTACATTTATAAAGGAACCAGAAGTTCGGTTGCTACAAAGCCTTTTAGTAAGTTGGACCCATGGTAACTCGGAAAGACTTCATTCAAGCGCACGCAGTGCGTTCGAGGTCAGTGTTGTGTCATGTTTAATAACCGTCATCATCGGCAGGAACATCTGAAGCCTTTCATTATACATCACCCGTCCTCCGATGAATTGCAAACCTTCATAATTCACAATTTAACATAGAAACGCTTAACTAACAGGACCTCAAAATCATCGGTTTGTCCCTTGTACCAAATGGGGGCAAAACTTAACACAGCATGAAAAAAAAATCTGTAAAACTAAAGAGCCATTTCCTGGGATAATTATAATAAAATAATAATATATACAAATAATATGTAAAATGTTGAGTTTTGGACATCACTTTTGAAAGTCTGCAGTGGAAATTACTAAATTACTAATCGATTACTAAAAATGAATAATTTGGAGACGACACAGATTTATTAGGAAGAAATCTAGCTGTGTTTATGGAATTCTGGAATTTAAGTTTATTTAATTCTTGAAACTACTTGAAATTATGATAAAACTCTTAGAATTTTTATGAACAATTTATAATTTATAATGACATGCTTTTCAGAAGATAAAAACACCCGTGTATGTTCTCATAATAATAATAATTTCCCTTTTTAATGTCCCCCCCCCTCCTCTTGATGTATTTATATTGACTGGGGCTGACGTGCACACAATGTGAAGAAGTCAAAGTGACTTTTTTCTCTGTTTGTTTTTTGTAAGGCCGGATTATGTTTGCTGATTCCCATTCTCCCTACAGTAAAGCTATAAATCCCGTTTGCAGAGGGCTTTGTTACAGGCGTCAGAGGCTCTCGCATGCAAACCCTTGAAAAGACAATATCCTTCAATGGTTTAAATTCATACGAGGCTTTTGTTTGAAGATTCCAGCCAGGCACAGGATTCACGCCGTGGAGCCGGCTTTAAACCCATCCCTCTTCCCCGAGTCAATTTTTTATTTTCCGGAAATGGAGCTTGGACATGGGAGGGTGCGATGTTTAAGTATTGCAGATTAAAAATGAAAGAAGGAGATGCAGACCCTAACGGTGTCAGATGGAGCAGATAAGAGGAGGGGAGAGAAGTGCGGGGATGGAAAGTATGTATCTTTTACGCTCAGTGAGCCCTAGCGCAAGCTTTGAGCTTCTTCTCCGGGAATCAAAACCCTTCTGGTGAATTCATCATGGTGAATACAAAGCCTTTTACAAGAAATCCATACCCATGTTTACTCTCGAGTCTTTCCTGTGTTCCTTTTGTCTTGCGGCTCCTTCAAGGGACTCCTTTTTGACATCTTCAAACGCTATCAGATATAAAGAGAAATTTTAACGATTCTTGGAAGGCTGCGGAATGGCAGATAATACGTCTGTGATGTCACTTGCACAAGAATTTTCTGGTTTGTGTAGAAACAAAATGCATCGTGATATAGGCAGTAAGTTGCACAGATTGCCAATAACGCAACACTTGGAAAATTTACCTGAACCATGTTCAGGGTTGCTATCTATCATTTTTAATGATACCTCAGTACCCCCCAAGTGTCCATATTAAGTTTGTAGAGTTCCTCTCCCAAACCCCGATGCCCCTCTTTTGTCCTCTGATGCCCCTCCTTTCTAGGAGGTCAGAATGTTTGCTGGGTATGAGGGTATCGCAGGAATCTACAGCCATAAAAGCCCCTGTAATGTGTATAGAAACAGAATAAATTGGCTTTAGAACTCAAACTATAAAATCCGTTATAAATGCCTCGCTCAGTTGCACAAATACAAAAGCCTCGAGCCGCACCCTAAAAAAATGCCCATCTTTTGCCATCTAAAATGTCGGGAGCTTTCTTTTAGCAAGTAATTCTTGCTCCATTCTGGGTTACATTTGGGCATTCATGCCTTTAAAAGAGTCGTAACGATATCTTGGGTCAAAACGGAACACCTCGAGTTGTGTAATCCAGAAAGCAAACATCATCCATTACAAGTGAAACACAAAGGGGAGACATGATGTGTTACAAATACGGGAAAATAATTAAGTTCTGTGTCAATACCATTATTTTGTGAGGTCTTGAAGACACCAGACGTGCGTTTACTTAGAAACAATTAAATGTTAGTTCCACATTCATTTTAGAGGCTGTTTGAGCTAGTTGTGTTCGAGTCACAAAGCGTAACATTGACTTATTCACATTAAACGCCAAGTATGTATTGTCTTGGGAGCCCAATAAAGATCTTGCCTGTTCCATGATCAATATTTACTTTCTAGATCAATAAATCTTGAGATTGGACTTGGCATGAGTAAATGCCTGTTAATTGTTCTGTATGGGGTAATCATTAGCCAGTTGTGCATGCAACAAAATCAAACCGAATGTAAGGTTTTGACATCAACTCGTCATCCCTCTATTATAAGCCACATTAGTCTAACAAAAAAACACGTTCATAAAATAGTTTGTGTAATCCCTCCTAACCTAATAATCAGTCATGTTGTGATTAATAGCCGGCTGTTTGCTCGTAAAGGTGTAGCTGTCACATTTTTTTTTTACAAGAAATCTATTGCCTAAATTTTAAAATAATCGGTCACACCTTGACCCACTTACACATGAAGGTAATTTATCAAGCCTTTTCTCCTCTTTCTCCTTTTTTTTACCATTTTGATAATATAATACTCAGTCTATCCCTCCTTTCATTTACCTTTCTTTTACTAACTTTCTTTTTTTCTCCTTTTTTTTTCTCTTCAATTTCTCTTCTCTCGCTTTTGTTAATGTCTTTTTCTTTTAGAAGCTGGCCTCATGCGTAGTCTGAGGTGCTGTGAGTGCTACAGCAACTGATGAAGCCACATGGCTGAAAAATCCCTGTGATGCTTTCTTAGCCAAGTCCTTAGCTCCAAGTTACAGGGGCTACAGGCATCCATAGACTCTAAACAAATTGGTAACACTTGGGGGTTTAAGTACCATGTTGACAGGGGTTCAACAAATCCTAACAATTCTCTTCCAAACATTTCACACAGTCAATTGTGATCCCGAGGAATTTAATATAAATTAGTCTGGTTGCAAAATGTAGTGATCAGAGTGTTAGTGAATGGCATGGCTGGATGTTTCCACTTGTGTTTGCAGAGAAAGTAAACTTCTATCCAGTGAATGGTTTCCCCGTACATTTCCATCATCGCTGCAACTAACCCCTGATGGCTGAGCAAGTCACCCGGGGATGTCAGACAAGCACGTTGAATGAGCAGAAAAGAAAAGGGTTTTGGGCTGAGTCCCTTGTCTACACAGTCTCCCAAAACAACCTATTTCTGTAACATCTCGATAAAAACCCAGGAATTGCAGCTTTTACGATTGAATTACTCATACTGGTGATATCTGGGTGCGCGTGCATCTGGTTTCACCATTCGATGGGCTGCACCAAGCACTGCGTTCATAGCCATTCGTCTTTTTGATTTATAATAGATGTCTCATAGAAGAGGATTCACTTTTGCTGAATCCCTCCTAAATTTGGCCCATGCAATCCAGGTATTACCCTAATTTTATGTTTTATTCCGGTACAATCTTTAAAAGGGCAAATTATTAGGCAAATGTATCGTTGATGACAAAGATGACACTTTAATATGTTATTTCCTGTAGAAGTGCAACTTAGTAACACTTTGCAGAGAAAGTGACGATATTCGGCGTACAGGAAAGACTCCAGATTAATTCCGGCTCTTGCCACTTGAACATAATTTAAGAACCAGCTGGTGCTAAGTCTTCACAAACGGCCTCATTCAACATGTATCTAGAAACCAACGTCAGCCGCATGGGAAAAAGTGAAACCCAGTCAATAACTGCAATTAGCAATTAGTATGCCAGCGGATATCCTACAAGTGTCCACGGGTGAAGCCAAATGAAGTAACACCTGCCAGGAGTCATTCTTGGCCAACGCACCAAGCCTTGAGTCCTGACATCCAGAAATCACTTTCGCCAAATGAGTGTTACTTTTTTACTATGTAAGAAGAACCAGGCGTTCACTTTCTGCAAAACTAAAAGCTCCTTAAAGTTAAGTTGCCAAAGTAATTTGGTAATCGAGACGCTGAATGTTTGGAAAATAGTTTTTCCGATATAGTTTGTAATCCAGATTGGGTAAAAATGAATCTACCATGTTATCTCATGTTTATATTTTATGGCAAGCCTAGGTAGAGGGCTGTGTCATTTGGCTTCTAAATTCAGAAGGATCGAGCCATGGGGCACGTGTATCCCATTGGGTCTATTATCACACATCAAAAAATAATTTTGGTCCACCAGTTTCAGAAAAAGTTCAGCGTTCCTCGTGCTCCACTGACCTAAGAATGGATTGCTGGACTTATTTAGTTACATAGAAACAAAGAGCTCTGCCTGTTTTTTTCTGTTTATCCAATGTATCCACTACTTTCTCGGTAAAGTAAAACTTCCTTACATTACACCTAAGCCTCTGACCCTCTAAAATAAGCGTGATTAAAATGCACAATTTAACCAGAATCCCAGTTAAACTGTCAAGGAGTTTAGCCTCCAACTTCACCCAACTGACTCCATAGTTTTTTTTTTAAAACATAAAGAGAACATTTCTGAAACATCAATAAAAGTGGAAGTATTTAAACATTTGTTTGATACAGTGTTGCAGTGCGAGTGACCGTAAGTTTAATCTATCCAGATGTTCTTCTTTCCTGTCTTCAAACCCCGACAGCTGTAATTTCCTCACTTGGGGTGTCTGCGGGGAATCGGCTCCACTCCTGCCTACTGCAGGTCACTTCCAGGTTGCTTAACCTGCCCGGTATTAGTGTCATAGCTAATTGCCTCTCTGCTGGTTTCTGTATCGCCACAACCGGAGCAGGAGGGGTGGAAAGAGGAAACGGGGCAAACAAATTACCTTTTACACGGAGCTTGTAAACAAAACTTTTTATTGAAGGCCGCCATCGACCATGTGTACAAAGTCATCATAAACCGAAGAAAGTTTCCATCTCTCCTACATTGCAACCTTGGCTTTTAATATACTGTTTGCAAGCAGCATTAAGGTATAATTTAAGACAGATTCGTATATACCACAAACTGCATTTAAAAACGTAATTACCCTGTAAGGTTGAAGAAACATGGGAACGGCTCTTATTTTTTACAGAACCATTATACGAAAATGTTGGTACTTCTTACACAGTGTCCCCCAAGATTCGTGGGATACCGTTTGCATAGAATCTAAAAGCCATTTGTATTTGCAAAGTATCTTTTTGGGGTTACGTCATAAAGTAGGGTGCTGGCAGTTGCATTTTACAATTTAACGTCACCCCTTCCAGTTTATAATGAGTTCTGGGACACATTGCCTTCTGTTGTCGCATGCGAGCTGCACCCAACAAGTATAAATAATAGTTAACTCAAATAACGGGATTGAAGATCTAGCTTTCTATAACATTACCAAACATTAAGAACAATATTTCACTCAGGTCCGCATCTTACACCCAACGAGCACACGAAAAATAAATTCCACGTATGTAGACGTTCTTGATGATGGTCTCCAGAGGGAGTATCTTTGGAGGTTTACTAACTTGACCACCTGTCGGTAGCCGGCAAACAGAATATCAGTTTACACTATGCGGGGTCTCCAGTGACTTTCTTCTACCTAAGCAACATGTCCTGCTCTCTCTCTTAATCTATGGCTTAAAATGCAGAAAATTAGCCCAGACAGCTGTGGTCTTTTTTTAATATCCCAATAATCACACATGTTTCTGCAGTATATTACTGAGCGGGGACCACCTTGTAAAATTGACCTCAGGAACAGACCAGCCTCATTTCCTCCGTTTTTGGGTGTACAGAAGGATCTGCTCCTCCATGTTGTGATCCTGGAAACCAATAACTTCTGGACCGACGTTGACCGTTAGATGAGGTTTCTGGCCTCTCAGGAGACCTGCGGTATACCGAACATTGGGTTTTTTTTGCTTTATTTGTGACAGGACGGCCTGGAGTTAGCTTTTTTATGTTTTGGGCTCAGCGCAAGCAACAAATATTTATTCTGCGTTTACAGAAAAATTATTTCAACAAACAAGAAGTAATGCCGTTAAGACAAAGGACGATCTCCCTGCAGATGGTGCTCTGCAGACACAGAAAATCGGCTTATTGTGACAATGGTTTCCAGATGTCTCCTTGGAAGTGTTGAGTTTATTAAAAGCTTTTTACGCTGGTCCTTTAGGCATCTCAATTTATTGATACATATTTTGAACACTCCGTGTGACGGAACCCTGTTTTACTGACGCTCTGTTATTGTAACTGCAGCATAGCCGACCGTTCATATTAGCAATTTTCGGCGTTTCCAACCTCTGGATCAACATACTTTTAGTTTTATCATGTTTAATATAAAGTGTCCGGTTTCGTCATTGGTTCTGAAAGGATCAAGTCTCACTTTGGCCAAGATGATTTTGGGAGCCAATGCCCAGGAACCGTAGGGAGAAGTGATGGGTGTAGGTTGACTCGTGTAATCACGGCCAGATCTCATTAAAGGGAATTCTTCTTCTGCATAAACTAAACATAAGAAAAAATAATTGTATCTGTCTCTTCTAGCTGTGATTAGTCTAACAAATGCTCGTGGTTGAGGATGCCTTTTTGTAATGGGTGTCTTGGGTTACCATGCTCCACAGGTTTGTCGAGGTCAGCCCTGCGTAATGAATGAGGGGGATTCTCCGAGCTTGGAGGCAGCAGCATGGCTGCTTTTGGAAAAGTTAACAATGACCTTGGAGCCCAGTAAAGTCATCATTAAGCAAAATCCCTTTTCCCCCTGTATGTTATAATTGGAAGGGGGGGTTCTGGTACGATTCAGATGGGAGCCATGCCATTCCCGCAAACCAGTCTTATCACCAACAACCTTGTTTATTTACTTTGCTAGCAAAATTAAGGCCTCGCAGCTGGTCTTGGGCTGTTCCTTGTTTCTGTAATTTGCCCAATTTCTCGCCTCCATGATCCCAAGGAGGGGGCAGATAAGGCTGGCTGTTTCTGAATTGACTTATTAAACAGAGAGCCTGGAATTCAGTTTAATCATGTGGCTTTCCTTAGACAAACTGTTTTCTCAAGGCCATAACGCTGCCTGATACGTTATCACAACAAATAAATTTGCCCTGCAGAACAGTGAAACGCTTAATGCTGTATAATCAGTTCAAGCAGCCGTGATCATGGTAGTAACACTAAACCACTTTCATTATGACTTCCAAATATACGCTTTCATTGCAAGAAATATCCGGTTATTTCATTTTTATTTTTTTTTACTTTTAATATAAATATTTTTCCAATTGAGATCCCCCAAACTTTGTCCAATTGTTTAAAAGCCTTGGCGTCTGTTAAAGGAGAAGGAAAAACTGGTTTAGGCTTACTGGACCGTGGCCACTTGCTATATTTCAGTGTATTTACATGTATGTGATGGTTTCAGGACGTTAAACATGGCAATATCATAACAATAACACCCAGGTCATTCTGTTTTGATGGATTTATTGCCTTTTCATGATCTAAGTCAATTCCTTTGGGTCTGATTGGGTCTGTACCTTGGGTAGACAAAGAGTTAACTAATCCCCCCCCCCAAAACAATATTTGGATTGGCTGTTAATATAGAAATATAGAAGTATTACTTTTCTGCATGTCTTTATTCTTCTTTTTATAATATGTGTAACATATTTTTTTAATGCTTTAAGATAATTCTTAAACAATTGAGATTTGGTCACATTGTAACAAGCTTTGCACGTAGCTGTCGGCTTAGCTCGCCAAGGTTTTAAGAATATGACTTATCGCTAACACGCAGGGTGTTGGAGATGGTACAAATCTCTTTGGCTAATTGCTGCGTCTTTTTACTAGTTTTTTAATATGTGATTAGGAAACATTTCCTCTAACATCCTATGTCAATTTTATGGGCATTTAGTGTCCAGAAAAAAAAATGTTAAGTGCTCACATAAAAGGCTGTTCCTGTTAGTTGCTTTTTTTTTTTCTTTTCTTTTTTTTATACTCTTTTGATTCTGAATTTCTATAAAATATTTTACTTTACTGAGAATGCACCTCCATGACCTCAGCGCATAAAACCTGCGTGTTGATGGCATTGTAGGGAGTTGTTTCGGTGTTCCTCTAGATATATCTAGCTATTTCGGACAGTTGATGCTGCGTGGACTGAAGCTTCTGTGGCAGTTGATGGTGCTGTTTTGGAACTTCTATGATTTTAGCAGTCGATGTTTAACATTGCTCCAAATCAGAATTTTGCATTAAATGGCAGTAACTATGGTCGCTGAGATTCTGCCAGTAATGATTTGGGCCTTTGATAGCAGAATCTGTAGCCATGGTCATTTTGGCAGTTGATGGTAAATGAGGGTAGGTGAGCTGCCATTGTGCCAAGTTCATCAGGGAATAGAAGAAAGATGGGTTCCCAAAACGAGCACACAGTGTGATCTCAGGTACTTGTTCCTCAATATTGCAGTATCGTTTATATAATTAATTATAACTCTCTTTTTTTCCTGGGCTTTTTGTTTTAATGATCCTGATTGGAAAAAAAATACCCAGACAGTTACTCACTCCAGATATTACGGTCAAAGAGAAATATTTTGGAAATACACATGCTGTGGAAATACACCAGGTGGTTCCCGATGTGTAGATACTTCTTTTTTTAAAGAATGATTTTTTCAGATCCCCATGTGGAGGACCAGCTGACCACCGCAGATCAAAACCAGAGCCGTTCGGTGTCGATAAGATAATGCCAGATGTGGCATTTTAATTAGCACGATTTGCTAAACACTGGCTTAATTAAATGCAACTTGATAAGGACACTAATCTCTGTACAAGTATTTCCCAGCTGTTCCCGATTTTACCCCGCAATATCTCCGAGCCAATTATGTGCAGGATTAAAAAACAAGAGGGGGGGGGTGTTATTTCCATGAACCTGTCCATTCCTTTCATGAAGCTTGTAGCACATTTTTTAACAGAGATATTGGCAAAGTGACAACTGTCTGTTGATACATAGATAGACGGGTAATTTTTATTTTACTAAAACAGGAAATTCACAACATTTATTTTTTTCCTCTCTATTTGCATACCCAGTGTTTTTATTTTAGTGTTAAAGAACACAATTTTTTTTTTTAAATATATTTCTTTAAAGGGCACTATAAAGATCTTAGTTCTGTCCGTGTTTAGCTGGCTTGTGGGTGAACTCAGCACCTGATGGCCGTCCGTCTTTCCTGAGGTTCCTTTCCACATCAGACTACCTGTTTCTGTATAGGTTCTTATTGGCGCGTCTTCGCCTACAACAACAAAAAAAACAATGATTGGGAAGCAAGTGAAGATTCTGTTCACAAATTTTTTAAGGTTTGTCGTTTAAATCGAATACTCATTTTAGAGACCAAAAATTCTAATAAAACGCTTCCGGAGTAATGTTTTGACCCCGCTCATTACATTGCGACCCCGTCGTTTCTGTCCAGACTCATCATCTGCTGTAATATAATCATCCAGAGTTACAGGTCGACATTCCACTTCAAGTCAACAAGCCATATTTTTGGAAGACCACGAAAAGACAGTGATTGGAATTCATCTAGGTTTTCCTTCAATTAGCTCAACCTCTGACCTTCCATTGTATTTGGGGCTTAACCGGCCATCGGCTGAGATCACGCTGTGTTAGGTTGGCCATAACTGTGGGTGCCGTTGGTGCTATATCAGTGAAAAAATAATAGCAAGGATTCCTGTCCATCTTTAAACAAAAATGCACAGCCCACATTGTTTATTATAATTTAATATATAATATAAATATAATAATTTATAATTATTATAATGCAATGTTTTGAAGGCAACGCTTTAAACCCCCCCACCTTCCAGGCTGTGCTTTTGATGGTAATATCATGAACTCTTTTGTATCTGTTGGCCCAAGACTGAAGAACGTATATCTGGAAGAAGAGAGAGGTTAGGGAGTATATCCGTGCAGGAAGTGGAGAGCGTGGGATACGAACGGACCCTTTACAGGATATTTAAAAATGGCTAAAATGGAAGCACACTTAATGTGGAGTTCTGGAACGAGGCATTGTTTCTCGCCAAGTGAAGATTTAAGATCCATCCTTCAAGTGCGGTAAAAAGTCAAGCAGTTGATGACATCCATATGTTATCTCTGTGACTTTGACGAACAATTACAAGATGTCAGCCATGTGTTTCACAGTTGTAGAGGACCTGAGAAATCCGACTTTTCGTGCAGAATAACTCGCGATTGTCTTGGAAAGACTGACAAATTGGAAACAGACAATATTTCCAGGAAAAAAAGTTGTTGCGATGACATTGTGATTGCCTGAATTTGGGAGTGTTTGTAAAATGTAGAAGAGTAACAAGGTATTCAGGATGCCCTCACGGGACAAACATTGCACAGAAGACTCTAATACGTTACCATTTGGATGAACTTGGTGTCTTACGAAGTGTTGATGGATAACACTTCCTTCCTGGCTGGAGACACACGGTACATTTTAAGTATTTGGGATAAACCTCATCTGTCACTAGAATTGGTGAGTCTCATTGGGTCTTTGCTGTCAATTCATTATTAAGAAGAAAAAAAGCAGAACATTGATGAGAAATCTTAAAAGTGTGGTGTAGGAGAACAGATACATTAGAGAGTTAAACCATGGAATATCTTATCACCACCGTGGGCTTATCTTCAATTTCATCTTTCAAATTAGATCCAAGTTCATTAATATTAATAGAACTGGCTCATCCCTAAAGATCTGTCGTCTGCACAAATGCGCACCTCTCCAGGACAAAGAGCAAACACATTGTGCTTCCGCGGGAAGACCGGGGAGCCCAGCAGCTTTAGAGGCTGAGAGACTGACACAATTTAAAAAGCTGAGATGATTGCCCTTAAGGATTCGCTCAGGCTGACACTCAACAGATACTCTTTATCTTATATTCAGCGCTAGAGACTCGGTTTGGTGTTTTTAATTTCTTTCCTGTTGACGGATATAATTACTTCAGCTGTGTAAGAAGACGGAAGGGCACTAATGGGCGTATAGAAACACTATAAAAGTAACTTTTGGAAATAAAGGTTTTATGACTTCTAAGGGGTTTCGTTCCTTCAGTTGCCCTTTGTATTTGCAGACCATCAGCATTTCAGGCGTTCCCGCAAGTCAGTAGTGTGTTGCAGATGACGTGAGACGAAGTCTGCCTTCCCACTCACCTTAGGGGATGCACAAGCACAGCTCAGCCTCTGCCCGCTAGGTGCACGCGCCCGCTACGTCCACACCTCTATAATGGGTAGTCTTCTTTCTTGCTTGGTTGTAGCGATACCTTTATAGAAACTATTGAATTTATGATATGTTTGGGGATACATATTCTCTTGACATCTGAACAGGTTCTGATACCTGTATTTAAAAAAAAACCCCCAAAAAACTGACTTAATAATAATAATCCTATATTTTGTTGAATTCAGGAAAAGTCTTCTGTATCTGTACCGGAAAGTTTCCCTGGACATAACGTTCTGTTTTATGAGTCAACCTCTGCCTACGTTGTGAGAAGGACGTTCATTTAAGGAAAGCAGGGGTCACTCATGTATCAACGTATTTATCGGAACAACCCGCATTTACGATGTGCTACATTAGCCCAAAGGCCTTGGCTGCAAGGATTGCCAATCTTTTAACGCTGTCTCTTAATTGCGTGATTTGCATTGTCCTCGAGACTAATGGCATATAATGACTTAAGGAACCTGGTTACTCCGGTTTGCGGACAGCAGACAGACTCTTCGACATCTATCCCTCAAATCCTTTTTTTTTAATAAATCTCACATTCATTTGTCGTCAACACAGCAAGGATTTACACAAAAACGGAGTGTGGAGCATTCACGAGAACCCCGTTATACCTTTCTCAGCTGAGCAATCTCCTATTGTCACACCTCATACTTCTGCTTCTTGTTTGCGGAAGGCTCTAAAATAGAAACACTGTTTCATATTTAGCAAAAAATTGTGTTTAGCATAACGGAATACAAATCTAGAAGCAGACGATTCCATAAAGCCCTCGGCAATTGTCAGCCATCTGCTACCGCAGCGTGTGCGGCTCCCCCGGCTGTTTTCTTTTGGCTTGGTTAATGAAAGGAGATTCTAAAATATGTTTATAAAGTAGTTTTCATTGATGAGCAACCTAAATACTTTGCTTCCCAGACTAAATGACGTTAAAAATTAACATTTGGAACCTTAAATGAAGTGAACCTTGGTATGGCCCTTAGCTGAATGAACGTTCTCCAAGTACAGGGATCGTGGGCTGTGTTGGGTCAACATGGATTCAGATAATCTTTTTTACCCGCAGCTTGAGTTTAATTGTTGTTTATTCTGTTGCATTTTACAGTTATGCTTGACAAAATGCCCACAATGAAATGAATACTCTAGTATTTTGGAAATGGGCCACCTGTTCCACTATGGGGTTCCAGGATCTGGAAAAAAAAATTGGTTTTGATGTTTAGTTTATACGCATGAATTCACTTCTTCGAGGCATTGAAAGGATTTCCACATCGTGTGGACGGAGCTCATGGAAAAATTCAGGAACGAGTCGTACCCCACTGGGCTCCCAGAAAGCAGCACCTATTATGAGACTCGCTGGCGACTAAGACCTGACACATTTCTTAACAGCCCGTGGCAAAGTTGGCCATAATCCTTCCCTCAAGCAAAATTTTTTCTCTTTTCCATGGAAAAGAAAGGTGCGAAAATTATGTAAGATGCGTGTGTTGCTGCTCAAGAAAAGCAAGAATTCAGCGGCATTCAAAAAAACACCTATCTAGGGCATAAATATTGGAGATTCCGTCAGACTATATGGCCATGTATTGGGGTATGTGAAAGTACCCCAAGTTCTATCAGATTTTACGTCAATGAGACTCTCTTGCAATTTAAAGTCTTCTCTGGACGCCATTTATGAGGCACCTGTGTGGCAGGAGGGGCCGCTCAACCCTAAGGTTTAGTCAGAACCTGCAAATATGCATAGCAAAAAATATACTGAAAGGAGAACATACAACCTAAGAATAATAAAAGACATACACATTCAGATTCCTGGGCTACTGCTGGAATATTAATGACCAATAAGTACACAAAACAAAGCAAGAATTCAAAAATCACATACCTACGGCATAAATATTGGGGATTCCATCACACCATACAGCTATTACGTCAAAGTACCCCACGTTTGGTGAGCCCAATCTATTTTTTCATAGCTAACTCACTTACCAAGTAGCTGAATGAGTGGGACTGCTTTACATTTAACATAAAGAGACCCTCATGCTATTGAGAAGTATTAGTGATGTTATCTGTGACTGCCCCGGATGCAGAGCCGGCCTTAGGCGTTGTGGCGCCCTGTGCGGACTACTCCTCTGGCGCCCCCCCTCACTAGCCCCCCTCTCTGCCCCCTCAAACTACCCCCCCCTCTCTGCCCCCTCAAACTACCCCTCCCCTCTGCCCCTTCAAACTACCCCCCTGGTTATAGACACTCCACCAGCTACCATACCACATCTCCAGCTAGACCAAAAAAATGGCTCGATTTTCCATTGCAATGCCAAGAGATTTAAGAAAAATGAATAGCCCTATAGAACAGAAATCGCCTATTATTGTCCCATAGACAAGGAGCTATTGAGGGTTAGACTGGAGGATCAGATGATATAGCATTTTGTTAATATTTGAGAATACAAAAGTACATATATTTCGGGAAAATAAAGAGGACAAATACAAAGACAGCTTAAAACTATCATAACAAAAAGGTTTCTTCCTGGAATGTGTGCGATATGGAAAAATGATGCCTTCCGGGTGACAAAATTCTGTATTAGTAGTGGGAAAACAAAGTCAAGATTCCATAGAGTTAAGTAAAAAAGAAACAGGTTTACGTAGGTTAAGATTTCTTTGTCTGGTCGCCAGCAGTCCCTCTGGCTGTAAAACAGTTAAAAGAGGTATTTTAGTCCCACAGGACAGCGCGGTAATTCTCGCTGCCCGTGACTAATCTGTAGGTAGTAGGCAAAATACAAGGAGACACTGATACATTGTATCTCAAGCTTCTCAAACTGGATTTGCAAAGGTAAAGTTTCATGTTTTGCCAGCTGACCGCGAACATGATCCCGCTTCACTTCAAAACAGAGCGGCGTCCCGGGAATCCGCTCGATGCAAACACCGGTGGCTCTCGAACTTCACAATAGAACAAGACCTTTCATACAAAGGGTGTGCTGGGTTCTTCATGCTTCGGAGGACCTCTTAACATCTTCAGCCAGACAAATGGACACAAACAAATTCTTTAACGTGGATAAAATTACTCGTTTTCTTTTGCCTTTAAAAAGGACTTCCTTTCTTTGGGTCAATGCAGAGGTTCCGTAGGAAGAGAAAACTAACTTCATTTGTTACAGAAATACTTTAAAATGGTCATCCGCAAAGAAACTATATATTGCCATTGTTGTGTAGAATAAACACAATCAGTAAATTATATGATATAGGGGACATTTTTATTAGCCGTTCCGTGTGTTATGTGGCCAAGGTGAGCTTTGGCCTCTTCTTTCTGGTTCTAATTCAGTATCTTTATTAATTGGCTTTTAATTGGTACAAAAGGATGAAAAATGAGTAGACTGAGAGGTCTGTCCTCGGTTATGAGCGGGTCTCTTCACAGTAAGCCCCATTGTACCTGGTCCAGGTGTTCTGCTTAACAAGCCCTAATGTAAGTTTAATTATCCGTACCTGATCTCTGTACAGTTTACCTCTGTTCAGGAAAGCGGCACAGGTGTGCTACATTTTAGCGTAAATACACTGTACGGGGAATTAAATGGTCCACCTGACCCCTCATTATGTAAGCAATAACAAATGGCTCGTTATTACCTACATTTCTTACATTTTTGGATACAACTTTGGATTTTTTGGATTCTTTAAGAGCTCCCCGACTTTATGCAGTAGGGAACCAGTATAATATTAAGCCTCTATATAAAAATAACTCAATTACCTTTGGTAAACACCTCTGGGGTCTCCATTTTGGGGTTAAATACTAGTCATTAATGTATGTTTTAGTCATCATTTAAGGTGGCTAGGACTGGGGTATGGCTGCATGTCGGTGGGTGAATGACTTGGAACATGATACATTGTAGTTATAGAAGAAGAGTTGTAGGTGCGGGGATCTGCGTTCTTATGGAGATGGTTGGAATGAGACATTCGGATCTGCTTAGCAAGGAACAGTAGGGAACGGCTGTGTTACGGCGGCTGGGAGACTTAGGTGTAACGTTATCCTTTTTGTTATAGAGGAAGAGTGGTAGATGCATGAAATTGTATTCCTGTGGATAAGGTGGGAATGATAATTGAGAAATGCTTGGTCACAGTTCCCTCTCATCTTTGCTCCCCAGAGTTACGGGAGAAGTAGGTAGAAACCTCTTCATCATTTCAGGGCTTCCGTTTTGCTTCTTTTATCCGAACGCTAGTCAACATTCAATGAAATTTTCTATTTTTATGTATTTTTTTACTTGGGGAATCTCCAGTTAGTTCTGGTTTGAAAATGTGGGTACTTAGCAGGTGATAAGAGAAAGGACCCATCTTCGCAGGGTCATAGTAAAAATGGGGACAGTGGAGGACGGACACAAGTGCGTTAATAAAATGTGACTTAGTACCTGTTGACAAATTATGTTCTCTTATGGCATAATTTTGGCAACAACTGCGTAATTCAGTGAAACGATATTTATCGCCCTTATCCGGGAATAGCCCGTCGATCACTTCGATCTCCGTGCTGTTGCTTGGAGTCCTGCTCCGTCACGCGGTGACATTTTTGGGGGAGCTTCTGTTACAGAGAAACCACAGAGATAAACATCTCAAAAAGCGGAGAAACCCAAGACGCGCTAAATTTCCTCTTGCTCTTAAACTTATTACACACTAACTTGTTTCCCCTGTCTGGGCATCCCTGTCCAACCTCAATGGGGACTTAATCCTTATTTCAAAACCACCGAGAGACTCGTGAGCTTTCGTATCAGTATGAATGCTGCATGTTCTAGTTATTCGGTTATGGTGCAAAGAGATGCAATCGGCATAGCAACCGGCTGAATATTCTCTCTGCTTGCACCTCTAGCGGCAGGATTCCACTTTATCCATTAACATCCATCATATCATTAGAATAAAGCCCACCTGTATCTCCCTGATGTATCTGGGGGTCTCTACAAGACCCTCAACCCTTTCCATGTCATTTATATTTTGTGTTTTTGTGGTATTGTGTATTTACTGTCAGGGGCTTTATAAATAACAGATAATGAATAATGTAAAAGGGTTTTGGGTAAATCGCTACAAATTCTCAGCCAAGGTGTAGACTAAAATTATGTAACAAATATCTGCTCTATAAAAGTATTTTTCTTTTTTATACTTCCTCTGGTTAAGCGGCAATCTGATGCCGATTTGAGGTTTTTCCCTTTTCTTTCCTATTCTCTCTTTTGACTTTTTTTGTTTCTTTTTATTTCTTTTTCTCTTTCTTTTTTCTCTTTTTTTTCTTTCTCACTCTCGCTTCATTTTCACTTTTTCTCTTTTTCTGCCTCTCTCTTGCTCTCTCTTTTTCTGCCTCTTTCTCTTGCTCTCTCTTTTTCTCTCTCCTTCCCTCTTCCTCTCTCTCGCTCTGTCTCTCGCTCTCTTTTTCTCTCTTTCTCGCTCTCTCTCGAAATGCGGATCCCCCGTTTCCCTTCTTGCATTAAAGGTTCTTGGCCTCAGAAGCAGGTTGTATATTTTGGGAGTTTTTCTGCAGTCACCGGATATGAGAAAATTCATTAGCGCAAACAAAACCAGCACAAAGCAATAAAGCGTGTGACCCGCTGCCCACCTCATTCTACGTACTCCCTCCACACCTCTGCCTTGCTGCTTTCTGTTCAACCACAGATTTTAACCCTCGCAGTTCCATGTAGCCATATCTACAGCCTTCTGGTCCTCAGCCGGGAATAGGCAACCTCCAGCATTCCATTGACTACAACTCCTATCATGCACAAGCCAAAGAACGTGCCATATTTCCTCAGATTCAGTAAAAGCACGTTTTTTAATTCCGCTTTCTCTCCCAGTTCTCTGTAGCTTCATATACCCGGGAATGATGAGGCTTAGGGTAAAAGGGCAGATTCAAAGCAATTATCTGGATGGACAGACTTCAATGTGATACACAAATCTAAAAAAAACAACAATCCAGTGGTATGTTATAGTTCCCTGCTTGAATACAGGTGGATCAGTATTAGACTTCACACAGAAGGTTAGAATTATGAAATAATCTGGCCGCTTTCGTCAATTCTTGTGTTCCGCTCATTGATAAAATACCTTCTGCTCTTTGTGTGTCAGTGAATAGTGAATCTATGAGTGAATGGAGACTCCATTACATTATTCAGTACATTCCCCGTGCAGAAGGACTTTAGGAGTTTGGGTTCCATCATACTTTTCTTTAATCTCTTATATTTGATTGAAAGGATCGGTTGATTTGATAATTTATTAGCATCGGTGAAGTAATGGCTAAAAATATTATTATTTTGTCATTAAATTAATGAGGTTTTCACCATGGAGTAAAGAATATGTGTCAGTGAAGATCATTTGTAAGAGGAGGCCCAAACATGAAACCTATGCTTAATTTTTGTCTCAATCCCATACTTTCTCCATCTGGACTTCCAGCAGAATCCAGAAATTGGTCCGTTGAGTCCTCACCTTTGAGCTGTGGGAAGACCGGCCAAGTTCACTCGTTGCGCCCCTCCTAAGCTGCTTCCACCCCTTCTCCCAGATAATATGGTTATCTGTTTTCCCTCAACCGTCACCGGCATTGACAGCTGTTCAGGCCGCCCTGCCGTGGAAATTTACTGTGACAATTAAAAGCGTGGACTCCGGAGAGTCACGCGGAGAGGTGGAGTCCGAAATTATTGGGTGTAAAATCCTAATACGACTCAACAGTTTAACTTCTGTTTACACAACTCTTTTTCTGAACTTAGTTTAACCTTCATCCACGGAGCGCCTGAGAATTCCGATTTGCCTAAAAATATCTCCGCGATGAATCTCTAAAATGGACCAAATATCCCTATAGGTTATTTACGATTCCCTAATAAAACGCATCATAAATCGATACGTTTCGTATATATATTTACCTTTACGCAAACGGTTTGTGTCCGAGAGGAATGCTTTTAAATTTACACGGCCTTAAAAGAAATTCATGAGGCCGTTAGAAGTCTTGGGAAGAATTGGAAATCTGTGCGTCCGAGTCTTCAAGATTCTGAATGCAGGAAGCTCAGATTCCCAGAGGTCTAAGACCCCACACCCCACAGGCAAAAATAAAGGGAAAAAAGCGATGATAATGGTGATAATAATCTACTACTGTGTCTTCGGACCAGAGGGTCAGGACTTATTAAATTAATAGGGAAGTTACATGGAAAATATTTTTCTCCTTTTAGCATAAAACCCCAGTTCTGTATGCAGTAATAACCCTCAGGGCTGTATAAAATAATAACCCCCAGCATTGGGTACAAGGATAAGCTTATCTGTAGACCTGGAGGCCTATCACATGACTGCTGTCAGTCATGTGATATTTTGGGTGAATTTCCCGGTTTAAACACCACCCCGAGCTGATGCTTTGTGGCATTGCTAATAAGGTCAATTTCTCCATATACCTTCGTTAGTCAGAGTGTCTGGCTGGGTGATTACGACCGAGCCATTCTATTGTCCCCCACAGGCAGTATGATAAGGAGTCACGGTGTTTAGTAGATCGGGGCTCAGATAACAGAGCGAGAATCATACAAATGGCTGATATGCAGCTGTCTGAAAACATATTATGGAAAAACTACAACTGGTTTAAAAAACTAAAACCCACCCAATTTTGTATAATATAATGCTTTATATAAATATATAAATAAACACCCTGACTTATACTGCCTGCGGGAAACAATATAATAGAATCTTAATCACCCTGCTGGACACGCTGGCCAGACCATGACCATCTACTAAGTGCCATGAGAAAGAGGTTCCCTTTGCGTGTGTACCGGCTGAGCAGGTTCCCAGCAAGTGAGGGAAAGTGACTCCGCCAGTTTCAATAATTATTTGTAAGTATCATTACTCCCCTCCTCTGTGTAATAATTAAACCAGCTTTCCCATTTAGTTTAGTAACGTAGATTTTTTTTACCCATCACACCGCACATTGAGATCCGCTGGGACAGATAATAATGAATGGCTATTAACATTACATATAAAATGTGTACCGGGCGTCCTCCACCCAGCCGCTGAACATGTCGCAATATTAATGAGTGCTGAGCATGACTGGACGAGGAATACATTGGAGGCACACCAATCGATCATCAAAAAAGGAAAAGTCCCATAAACAAAAGGAACATTTCAACATTAAATTGCTGTTGTATAATTTTACATTGAAAAAAAAGTGAGTTTGTTTCTCCCCAAATTCAATTTTCTTAGATGGGAGGTCCTCATATACTGTATGTATGTATATGTATATATATATATAATATATATATATATATATATATATATATACATTCCCATTCTAGAGCATCATTACACCTTAGTGGACTTGGCATGTCTTTTTTTTTCTCTCAACTTGAAACAGTATCCAACCCTGTAACACATCCATTTAGTCACTTTCTAGCCATCAATAACTTGTTACAAAAGAGAAGGACGGGTTCCTCACTCAATAAACAAGACAGGCAAAGTCACATTCTTTGCCCCTTTTTGAGAGGAAAAGATGTATCGAGTGTCTCCCGTATTCATCTTATGTTTGGTGGGTGGAGGTTGGCAAGAAGAAGCACATGCAGGAATTTTCTAAAATCTTGAGGACTTAGATCCAAAATAATTGTTTAATGTTGAATTGTTTAAGTATATTATATTATGGGCAAATCAGAAAGTCTCGCTGTGAGGTTCCAGCCAATTAAAGTGCGCATGAAGCCGGTAGATCTTCTGGATGAATAGAAGGAACCCATTCCATCTGTGCCAAGCTATCAACAAGTCCTCTTGTATAGTTGAACTCCTGTTGATGCCAATAGGAGATCTTCAACCTGAACTCAGCCTGCGCTAATTCAGATCAAGGACAATCATTCTGGGTTGCCTCCCCTTAGCATCCAAAAACGTTAGCACCTCCAGCAGCCATCCTCCCTGTGGAGTGCCGGACATGGCCCAGGGCTCTGTGTCTTAAAGGCTCACAGCGCCTTGTCGTGCATTCTATATGCCGGCTCGGCACAGTAAATGAGCCGACCCATTGAGCAGCGACTCCCCGTGTTGAGGCAGAGGGGGATGCCAGCCATGGATCTGACCTAGTCGGCCTGAGACAGGACACGTTGCTTCAAATCTGAGTTTAATGAACGTATGAGTAAATGTTAAAGCAGAGATTAGAGCGTTCGGAAAATCGGATGACTTCACGTCGCGATCCCGTCTCTCTTTGTGCGGGCCCCGGCTACATCAATAATGAAAATAAGGCTAGCATAACGGAACTGCCTCGTTCCTCCGCTATGCTGTGAAGTTGGGTCAGAGGCGTTTTTGGCAGCTCTAAGTCTTAGCTCTGCCACTCAAACCCAACTTGCAAGATCTGTGTCTCCTGTAATAATTAGAGCCACATGCCTGGGGTAACAGGAGATGAACGACTTGACTCTTTCGCTCTTGACGCTCTTCATTAACCCCTTTCTGAGCACCTCGCCGTCTGTGAAAGACCTGAGCTTTTCGTATCTTCCAATAATTATTGTTCATCTGGCAGCTGTCTGGGTACGGAATTCGTTGGAGCGTTCAATATTATTATTATAAGAGTTTTTGGGGGCTCGCGTCTTTGTGTTTGCTTCATTTATACAACACTTTAATTATAGATTTCCCTCTGCCGGGGACACTCTTGATGTTCTTAATAGGGAACGTTCCAGAAATACCACTTTTCCAGAACGAATTCTGAGCTTTAAAACCATGAATCTTTACAAGAAAACTCCTGATGGGGTCATGATTAACCAAATGTCAATTATTAAATGAAATAAATATTAATTTATTATATTTAGCAATCTGCCATTTTTTACCTAAAAGAGAATTACTGTAAAAAAATCTATTCAATAGGAAAAGTACTCTTTATGGTCCTGTAGGAGTGATGGAAAGTTATAGCGCATTACATATTATGCAAATACCTGCCGGCGTTTCCAAAGCCTTATCTCTTTCATCTGAGGTTCGAGAAAGAATTCTGTATTTTCAGACAATCCGGGAACACCTTCAGCTCCTGTAAGAAAACGCGTTTCCCTGACACATTGACTTTAAACTTTAGAGGCAATTAGCGCATCAGAGAAATCCTTCACTTTCATTTCAGATAATCCATTTATAGTAATTAAGCTTTTAGGCATTTTCACTTTCAAGATTCAGCAAAATCATACATCAAGTGCTTTGGGATTAACGTAACAAGCAGCTTCAGTAAACTACGTCTCAAAATAATTACTGGAGTTCATTGTCTGGGTTGCCACAAAAAAAACATGTTTTATTTTTAAAATTTCATAATAATAAATACTCTCTAAAAAAACCCCCCAAAAAACTGTACCTCAAAAGGGTAAGTTTTAAAATTTTGAGTCTGGAACATTGGAAAGTAGCCACGTTTATGCCATTTTATACTGGGTTGTTTTGTAAAGAATGTTTTTGGGTTTTTTGCTCACCGGCTTCTCTATACTTCTCTATTATTCATTTAGCACTCCGGCGGCAGTGCTGGAATAATGAGGGCAGTGAGAAAGTGGGGGGCGTTAGGGGAGATAGTCATGATACGAATGAAGGCTAGATGGAGAACAGGACGGATAGAAAGTAAAATCTAAAAGTTTCATTAAAAACAAGCTGTAGAAGACACCGATTCTCCACGCGTGAATCACGCGAAGCACATTGAATCTTGTTGATTCTCGCTGTGGTCTGGAGCTCTCAAATATCTCAATTTCAGTCCTCTCAGAAGCAAGGATTGGGGGATTAGGGAGACAGATGAGAGCGATCCCGCCATTCGCACTATTAAAATATCATCATGCGATTTCCCAGGCCGCTAACGCTGTGGCGAAGGGTAAAAGTTTGTCACGCCGGACGGAGAGATCTTCCATATGGACGAACCTGACTCCGAAAAGCAACTTAAAAGAAAACACTTAGAAATCATTAGCTTAAGGCCCCATTAACGGACAGTTATTCTTAGCATCGCTAATGATTTTCATGGCCTTCCTTAATAGACATGAGACAGATCGCCGCGTTTCACATTCCCAGCGTCTACTTGAAACCCAAGTCGCACGGCGTCCATTTCAGTGCGGAATCTACAGGATTACGGCCGCTCTTCCATGATGGAATAAAACGTTGAAATCATCGACAAGGTTTTTCCATTAGACGGAGCAAATCGTTCCGCTCGGCCACGGCATTTATATGACCGGAAAGGAATGTCTCTGGAACCCTGTAGCCCGACTTGTTAAGTTTTTTTGTGGTCAACGGTGGATTCTGAGCCCCAGTTAGCAGCTGGTTTCATAGATTATAATATCGAGGAAACCATAGTCGATGGAAGTTAGCCACATCCAGAAGGCCAAGTCTTTCAACCCTCTGCTCTTACAAGAAATGTGGAGCATGGTTTAGAAGATCTAAGAGTATATACAGACGTTGGACTAGGTCAACGCTCAAGAACAGAATTCATACTCCTCATTATATGTTAAGAACGTGACAGACGCTCCTCTAACATTGATCGCTGCGGGTGCAAATGGAAGTATTGGTGAAAGCGTTTAATTTCTCCTGCCTGCTTCCACCCCCTTTTTTTAACCAGTGATCATTATTAATATTAATATTATTATTATTATTATTATTAAGATCACTGAAGATTTTTCTTCTAGGTTTGTTCAGGAATCTCGTGTTACATGAAAACATGAAATTAAGTTGTATAATCGCGTGTCCTGGCAGCGGTACCTGTTGATTTCCTCTTGGGTAACTAATTAGTGAACGATGAGTCAGTGTTTGGCAGGAAAGTCACCCAAAAACGCAAAGAAAGTTAACCAGCACCTGCCCTGCACAACAGAACACACCGTCCCGATCAGTCGCCCAGATAAACCTCAGCGTTCCGTGAAACAAGTTGTTTCCAGCCTTGAATTCGAATACCAAAAGAGGTTTCAATTGTCTTTGATATTAGTATTTTTACTCCACAATAACAGAAGGTTTTTAGGATTTACGTTGGCCTTACCCGCTAATTAAACACAAAGATCAATGTAAGGGATTTTTTATCTTTTTTAAGTCATTATTACGTTTTTTTATATGAAATCTTTACATTTAATGAAGCGTATAAAAACACTAATCTGAGATACATTTAATAGCATGGAACGGAAGGTTACTGGGAATTTGCAGTCTTGTTACTTTGCCCCTGGAGATCGCGTTTTACCTTTGGGAGCGAGTTGGCCTTGTTATGATCAGAGGTCATCCTTAATGATCTGTAACATCGCCGTGTAAGACGTCGGCTAGGAACTTATGAGTATAAATGTAAATATTTTGGTGAGCCGGTGAGAAATTTAAAGTATGTGTCGTGCTGTCGGTGGACGGGTTAGACAAGGAAGCCAGAACTTGAAAGTGACTACTGAGTGTTTGCAAACGATGCCCCGTAGGAGGGACAGGCTAGGGCTTGGCGAGAGGATAGGGGGCAGAATTCCTCGGGTTTGGAGAGATGCTTTACTTTGAACTGAAATGAAACGAGACTTTGTCACTAAAGGCAGGTGTTCCCAACCCTTTTTTTCAGTGAAAGAAAAGAGAGAAAGTCTAGGCATCAACACCTAGAATCTGCCGGCGGATCGGCCCCATCTGGCCCCCGTCTTGTCTCCCGTTTCGCCTTAATCAGTTGTTGGTCTCGTCGTAGATTCAGAAGCCATCAGCCTATCCCATGCATGATTAATACCCTCACTGTATTACCCTCTACCACCTCTGCTGGGAGACAGTACATGCAAAATGCTCCAGCTAGCAAAGGGTAAAGCACCGTTTAAATTTGTACCATAGAAACGTTTCCCTTTGAATTGCATTTGAGAAATATCTTTGCTTTCGACGTAAACTCCCTACACGTTATATTAGAGGGCGTTCATCGAAGTCAGGGCACAGGTTCTGCCGTATTATCCTGAATGTCTAAAGGCTCCGCTAATCGGTACAATTAATGAGAAGTAATCCCAGCCGCCCAAATACGCGCGCTCCATATTAACCGGAGCCTGCCCTCTGACTGTGGGTGTTTGTACAGAGAGAAATGTATCTGTATCTTTCAAAGATGCTTCTCAGGTCATTCCCCCCCAGTGGATAAGAGGGCAATATTTGTTTTTTCAAACCACCGCATGTTATGGACTTAAGGGCAAAAGATAAGATTACTAACGGGCGGACATATGTGTAATGTGAACAAACACAGCATTCGATTTATTTAAAAGTATTAAAAAATAGGCCATGCCATAGATGTTATGTTCTAGTTTAGCTCACATAGGATAAATGCAGCTCTGACCAACAGAGCTTACGATTTATATTGGAACGTAGGATTAGCACCAAACTCTAGAGTGTCATAGACGGTCATATATTGTAGAGTGTCATACATGGTCATATATTGTAGAGTGTCATACACGGTCATATATTGTAGAGTGTCATACACGGCCATCGTTCTGGTTTACATCTTTAATCGAAAATTGCATTCACAGTGAGCACAGGCACAATGTTGGGCAGAAGAGCTTACAATCGCAATTTTATCCCCAGTCCACACATTGTTTGTCAGCTGATATGCTGAATACAGACCCAAAAGCCCATAAAATACCATCTGTTATTATATGCAACAAATAAAAAGCTTTCCTTATAGAGTTGACAACTCTTAAGAATCCCGGTTAAGGTTATAATTCTAATCTGTACCAAATTTATTGCCTTCTTTTACAATGTATTATATGTAATATAACTGCATGTTACTTATATATGCATGTTATTTAATATCAGTATGGTTTGTACTATAATTTGATGATGACATCACAGAGTTTGGGAACAAAACATGGCTGTCATGGCTGTCAGAATTCTGTGTTTTCTATTAATAAAAAAAAAACCTGGCCGGTTAAGATGATGGAATTTGTTCCATCCCTTTAATTTTTTTTTATTTTAACCTGCATCCGCTTCTCTGATTGGGAAAGGACGAGCTCACATGGAACACCTCGGCCAAGCATAGATGGGTGTTCTTTGACTGCCGCCCCACGGGTGCGTATTTTGGAAGCGAAAAACAAAAAAAAAGCACGCAGTGTTTTTATTTTCCTCCAGCACTTTCAATTCCACAAGTATTTGTACAGCTGTTCCGAAAAAGCAATTCTGTTCCCTTTCCGGGGTACGGAGCATCTCGGCTTTGTTGTACATTTGAATGTATGGAATATTACATGGTAGCTCGGATGGATTCCAGCTTGCGCAAACACAGAAGGGTTTTTAGCAGATTAAAGACAAAAGTGCAAAACCAAAATGGATTAGGTGACCCCAGGTGGGGGGAGAACCTGTTGATTTAAGGCAGCCTTTCATGTTCCGGTAGATGAAAATGTATAAAGCTCCAATGTGTACTGATATGAAACATCTTGAGGACCTGCTTTAACTCTTCAACTTTCACTGGGGCCGGGAGAGATGCGTTACTACAATCTCACGTAAACCTACAGGCAGTTTTGTATTAGCCATTTAATTATGATTATTATTAAGTTCTCATTCTGTTTTATATAAGCCTCATCTACAGCCAGGGGGTTAAAGCTGTATACAGCACCAGGAGGGTTGTTACTGTTTACAGCGCCAGGGGTTATTGCCGTATACGACACAAACGCAGGGTTTAAGCTATAGGGGAAACATTTTCTCTAAGAGTTTTCCCCGTTAAAGCGTTATCAGTTTTTTTGCGCTACAAATACTGACAAAGCCCAATAATAAATGTATTGGGTAGTCGATCACTGGCTGCTCAGGAAACTTGTCCCTACAGAATGACAAAGGGCGCCATGAGATAATCGTGTTACGTATTCTCACCGCAGGGCCCTTCAAATGTATCTTTTAACCCATCTTTTTTATTAATCCAATATGGTTTCTGCAAACTTGGCTGCCTACCTGCTATCTCGTATTCCTAAATTGCCATTTCACCACAGCATAGCGTGATGGAGGAAAGTACAAACGTCTGTAACGCTTTAAATCAAAGGAAGTAAAGAATTAAGCTGAGAGTCTTTAATTTGTGTAAAACGAGATTTCCTCTCCTCTTATCTTCTCATCGTTGGCCAGCTCTGGTCTGGACGTAGACAACCTTTGACCGTTCCTCTTTTGCATGAAGCACAAAATTTGTTTTCCACCCCCAGAACTACAGCAAGGTCAAGGCTGTCATTAAATTTATTCACCTCCGACCTTTTATGTTTGTTTAAAAAAAAAGAAACCCGTCCAGATAACATAAAGCAAACAAGCTGGTTTTGGGAGCTACTTCGTAAACACAAAAATGAAGTCGTTAAAAGTGCTGTCTCAATTTTACAAGGAACAACGAAGTATGAGAACGATGAGTTCCTGATATTGCCAAATCTTTATCAGTCTATCTGGCGGGATATCCTAACGTGGCACCAGCTCTCTTAATTTGCTTCTACTGGTTTTATTGGTTCAAAGGTAAAAAGAAAACTATGCCTTAAAGCTCCAGGGCCGGTTAGTCATCAGGTAGAGGTGAAATTGATCAAAGGATTTGGGATTTTTGTGTATTTCCACTCGCCAACGTATGAGATGGTGAACTACAGAGGAGGGCAGATCCTATAATACTTTTGGCCCAACACTAATGGGTGTTAGGAGAAGCTGGCCAAGAAATGGACCTTCTGAAAGGAGTTTTGGGGATTCGGGAGAAGCTCCAGAGTCTTACAGCCCAGCGGAATGTATTTCTAATGGGGAGAATGGCGGAGGGCAGCTTTGAAATGTATAAAGAGGGGGCGCTTAAATTTGGGTTTGGGTAAGTCATTTGGCTGCCTCTACAAGGGCTGCCTCAGCCAAGTATCTACGACTCAGACCTCGATTGTATAGAATCAAGTAGGACGTCGGAGGACTGGATGATTAACAAGGAGATTGAAGACAAAGCACTCGAGGGGCTTAAGGGCAAAGGGGATTAGAGAGCCACGGCGCTAGTTACCATTCAGACGTGATCTTCTCAATGATCTGATTGTACCAAGAACAGGAAAATACTGCATACTATACCATTTTTCCTCCGAGCGCACTTCTTGGCAGCGAGACCATTCATGTAAACCCCTGAACACCCCATCCTGAGTGTAAGCTCTAAAACTGGAAGCAGCGTTAAGTAGAACTACGGAATGGGGGAGTTCAGTTCTTCATTATACATTTAGGTGGAGAACCTGCCTTTTCTTTTTTTTGCTACTTAAGGAGGAAAATCAGCCTATGTGAGATAAGAGACTGCAAGGCCCTATGTGGGGTGTAGCGAAGGACTTATCTATATACCAGAGAAATTACAGGATCCCGGAACAAGGCTTTGGATAATGGAATGCAAGTCGAGCTGTGGGGGATTCATGCCAGCGCAATTATTTTCATTTTTTCCTTCTCTGTTTTATGAAGTAAAGCACGTCCCGGGGATTGTGGTCTGATATTGGAGATCAAAAAGGGAACGTTTTGAAAGAAAAAAAAAAAAGTAAATGCTGGGCTCTGTTTTTAACCCTTTTATTTGAGTATAATCTTTCTTTATATGCATATTGGGTTAAAAAGCCTCCAACCCGCCAATTTTGGATCTATAAACTATTATTAGACCAATCATTCTAAAAACCACCACCACTGGTAAGCTTTTCCATGGCTATGGTCTATGGGGAGTTGTGACGAGAAAGTTATCTATTCTGATTCAGCCGCGACAAAGCGTTAACCGGCAGGCGCCCCAGCTCTGTAGGGATGACATTGAACCGAGAGCCGTGAATATGAATTAATTTGCGAACATGTCGGTGCGTTTCGGCCCGTGTTCCGCTGTCACTTCCCAGCAAGTACTTAGTGTTTGATACAGATTCCCCGAGATAGGAAGCGGAGTCTATCCCGGCCGCGCGGGCTTCAGACGGAGCAGAAGGAATCCTCGCAGACAGGTGCCTCTGCTCGTCAGCCAAACGATTTCGTTTGGAGGTTTTTCTTCTTAACCTTTTCAGTAGCAGCAGTTTTTGGAAGCGTCTGGTGAAAATAATGTATTTATCAAATCTTACCCTGTAGCACATTATTTATATAGCGCCAGCAGATTCCGTAGCACTGTTACAATAGTAATTTACCGAACATTTACTGCTGACCTCGTTAACCGCAGATGCTTCGCGTTTTAGAATAATATGTATAAGTTTCACTTTGGTTCCAAGCATTCCGTACGATTTCGGTACTCCAAAGGTTCTAGAAACACAAAGTCACCAATTAACATCTGCAGACACAGCGGAGGGGCGCAAATTACAGCTTGTGTCGGTTTTCTGAGCACACTTCAAAGCGGCAAAGGTGTTAATTTGATTAAATATAGTTTAATGTGTCTTAATCTCCTTCCATTCCGTTATCATCAGACTTCCAGCCTAAATCAGACTCCTTTAGCCATTGACTTCCGACTTCTCACAACCGGGGTTGGATTATGCTGCGGTTAACCGTTTGGTGCAGAGAACTAGAGAGTTGGGGGCTACAATAATCGGTAACCCCAAGAGTGCTCTCTGTCGTCTCTCCCCGGGTCACTTATGAACAGACCTTACGCTTGCCGTGTGTTTAAAAGAGGAGCAACGTTGTCTCCAGGGCAGGTCGAAATTCTGTACCAAACGTATCTTCAAGACGTTGGCCACGGAGGAGAGAAGAGAGAGAATGTGATAAACATTTAAATATATAAAAAGATTTCATATAATTAAATGTTTTCTATCACATTCTCTCCTCTCCTCCTCCAAGTTTATTTTAAAGGAGGAGAAAAGTTACAACAAGAGGCCGGAATCTGACACTAGAGGATCAGAGGCTGAGATGGAACGGAAGGAAGTTTAACTGAGAGGGGGGTAGATAAGTGGATTAGCCATTAATAGTTAACTTCTGATAACTCACTCACCGGAGACACTGATTTGGATATTTACTAAACTCGCATAGACCTCCCCTAGAGAAGCGGTCCTGGCGTATCTTGGGCCCAGCCGAGTTTGCTTCAGAGACCGCTTTCAACTCCTACCCAGGCCTGAGCTCTTTACCTTTTTGCATGAAAGGGTAGACCCCGGGGCCAAACATATAAAGTCAATAATGTAACATTATTATAATTGTGATTTTCTGGCAGGGTTTGGAAGATGAACACATGGCCTTCAAATAATACCAATAATGTAAAATAAACCCAAATCTTTCCTCATTGGGCATCATATAGAGGTATAGGTTATTGCAAGTCTGTCTCATTGTTGATACATAGAAATAAGGAACCTGCCAGCAGATCGGCCCCATTCGGCCCCGGGTCTAGTTGCCCGTTTCTCCTGCTGTAAAGACTCAAACCTTAATGAGTCGTTGGTCTCGTCTTAGATTCAGGAGTCATATTCGTTCATGTTTTTGTTGGTTCTAATGAACTTTGGGTCACTGGTACCACCTTCTGTGTTTTCCGTAAGAATGTTTTGTGTGGTATGAAGGGGACGTGCAAAGTACATGCATAAAACATAAAACCGGAGAACCTCCTTGCAGATTTAGTAACATAGGGGCTAAAACTAAACATGCGCTAAGCAGTTCCTCTTGGCCTGTGTTTATTGGATGATTGGATTCCCATGGGAAGATTCTCACTTCCTATAGGGGCTCATTTATATCAAGCTGTTTAAACGCAAAAATAATACTTTCTTTAGTAATAAGCAGTTTTTGAAAAACAATAGCTGTAAATTTCTCAGTGACGTGGAGCTGCTCTGCGGCATGGATGATGAATCAAACTTAAAAGTTTTAATAAATAAAATAAAATGTTTCAGTTAGCAACCATATTTTCATATTGTAATATTTATTGTAACTAGTGAAGTTCGGATGATACAATTTATCTCTAAATGTAATTTGTATAATGAGTCTCTTGGCCGTATGGGTTACACACAATGCAATATTTTTTCATAGTTTTTTTGGTAAAAGGTCCGCTTTATTGTTTTCCAAATCTTCTTTGCATTAGATTTTTCCTCTTAACCCTTAATGGAGTCCTGTATTCCCCCCTTCAAAGTCTTAAAGATTTTAGGCTATTGTCTTGCGAGCAAAGTCTTAGTATTAGTCTTAAGAGACGTGATTGATTGGCCCTCGAGTTTAAAGCATTAGAAGACTGCGCTGGATAATAAGAAATCAGTCCTTTTCTTCTGAGGGTCCAAGGAGCTGACAGCCGGGGACAAACAGACTGAAGGAATTTCTCACGGAACAAAGGGGATTTTCTCCACGCGATGGAGTCTTCTGGAGCTGCTACTGTGGGACCTATTGTTTTAGGTGCTGGATAAGGCAGAGTCAGGGGAGCTGGGGGTGATGGTGGTGAACGCTCAGGAGCCACATCCCCAACCGCTGACCCATACAGCTTGCAATTAGCTGAAATTAGTCAGCTGTGGCCAGGGTCGATCTCCCTTCAAAACACCTTACTGTGCAAAAACAACAAGCTCATTCAGCATCCAAACCTTTGTGTGCCTCTGTGCCCAGCATGGGCCCCGGCTAATGTCGCTCTTCCCGTCAGAGTGATGGCAATCATTAAAGGACCCAGACCCCTCCATTTCCACTCCATCGGCGGTTCTCAAACCATTAGCCTTTAAAATCGCTCATCTGAAAAACACAATTCAAAACCAGAAGTAAGCTGAAAGACCCCATTTCCACCTGCACGGCTAAATGCGCACCCCCCTCCTGTGCTGTTCCAAGCCGATCACCTTTCTAATGGCAACACTTTTACCCCCGAATGTGCTGTATAATAGGACATTAAGCCCCGTTGATCTGCATCGCCGAAGTGCATCTTATATGGACTGCTACGTCACTGGAGTCGGCAAGAAGGATCTAACGCTCCGGCCGCCTCCGTTTTTACTCCTTGCTTGTTACATTGTATTGTTTATAACTCTCGTCTCTTTCCTGCTGCAGTGAAGACCCCAAGACAATCTTATCTTCATGCTTTCCTTCAAAACAGAAGATGTTCTGTCTGGTTCTCTTCAAACGGAGACCACCATCCATCCCCTCTGGGTTATCTAACAAGCAGAGGAGGTAAAACATGTTTCAAAGCTGCATACTATTTAAACAGTAAATATATAAACTTTTAAAGACTTCACCACCGGAGAGCCATGTCTTATACGCAAGGGTCTGTGCCCACGAGGGACACGTGTGACTTACTGGCCGACGGTACCCTTTGTCTGTACCTGTGTGGTTAACTTGTAACTGCGTGACAGTCAAGGTGATAACCCCAGCGACCTGTGTGATTAGAGAGGAGAGACACTGGCATGCATAGGCCCACTGACTTTAGGAAGATGCCATCGACTCATCTACAGGACCCAAAAGTTGACCTTTTCAATGTTATTTATAAAAGCTCCAATATTGACTTTACTGAGAGGGTCATAGATAAGTGCAGTAGCCTCCCAGCAGAAGTGGTGGAGTTAATACATTGAGGGAATTTTAACACGCATAAGACGAGGCCGACGACTGGTTAAGCTTTGAATCCTTAGAGCAGGAACCACGGCAGGTTCTGGGTTTCTATGATTTGCCCGGTTGCGCTGTTAACCTATTAATTTTCAATAACCAAGCGGAACGATCCAACGGGAAGCGAGTTGGCTGACCTGGCTGTTCCATAACATGTAAAGCTGCAGATTATACACCTTGTTGGAAAGCAAACAGCATCAGGACATCTTTCATTTGATCTTCCTTCAGTAGGACCCTTCATAATGAGCTGGATCATTAAGCTCCAAATCATAGGGCCCCGGGGTAATTGCTTTGGTAAATGTGTAACGAAAGACAGGTTTGAACATTTTGATCTCAGGTTTAGTGTTTAACCTCCTCGCTGCTGTCACAGAAGCCAATTAACGGGGAACTGACAGTCTCGACTACAAGAGACACGTTGGTGAACTAGAGATGCGTGATCTGGATGTGATTTCTTTATCAAGCCCGAGATACATCGATGACTTTCCCAGGAGGAGGTCAGGAATTAGACTGACAGTCGGGTTTAAACATTTTCAACACAGACAATAAGAGTGTGTTCACGATCCTATATTAAGAAACATTCTGAAACTTTCTTTTTGAACAGAAGGTTATTGAATCGATGAAGCAACGGCCCCATTCGGCCCCCATCTAGTCTCCCGTTTCTCCTGCAGTAAATGATTTGGAGTCAAAAGCGGTGCAGTTATTTAGCGCAGCTGCGGTACAAATGCTTGGATGATGGCCCGTTTCAAGACACGTCGAGCCTGCGATGGCAGAACCAGTCAATAAGCGCAATGAATCGATGATTCCGCTGTCACTTCTCCCCTACGGCTCTCCTTTCTCCTCTTTATTCCCCCTTCTTCCTGAAGAAGCTCCGTTCTGACACCGGTCCAGATCTGATAAGATGGATGAGCACTCTGGCCCCTGATCGTATATGTGTGTGTATATGTGTATGTATGTATGTGTGTGTGTGTGTATATGTGTATGTATGTGTGTGTGTGTGTGTGTATGTATGTATATATGTGTGTGTGTGTGTGTATATGTATGTATGTATATATGTGTGTGTGTATATATATATATGTGTTTGTGTGTGTATATGTGTGTGTGTGTGTGTATATGTATATATATATGTGTGTGTGTGTGTATATGTATGTATGTATATGTGTGTGTGTGTGTGTGTGTATGTATGTATATATGTGTGTGTGTGTGTGTGTATATGTATGTATGTATATATGTGTGTGTGTATATATATATATGTGTTTGTGTGTGTATATGTGTGTGTGTGTGTGTATATGTATATATATATGTGTGTGTGTGTGTGTATATGTATGTATGTATATGTGTGTGTGTGTGTGTGTGTGCACCTCCTTGATCAAAGCCAAGGAACAAGGGAGGCCTTCATCAAAAGAGACGACGAGTCAGCCGCTTTCCAAACACAAGTGAGCTATGAGCTCAGGCACGTAGAAGAGAGAGGCTTTTCATGGAGCGCTCGTCCCGTGACATCAGTCAGGAACCTTGACAGATTCGCGAATGAGTCACCTTCTAATCCCCGGCGTGAGAATACGTCATCGACGCACCTGCGGAATATTCCGGACCGAATGCATTCAACTCCCGAGAGTTTGTCTTAATTAGAAAACCCAAACCTAATTATTGAAGGGTCCTGAGTTTGTCGGAGGTGCGCTAACTCTGTATGTTACTGGACGGCTCAAATAAACACGCGGTGGGCGTTTACCGCATAAACGTATCGGCCGGGATTCATCAACGCAAGACCGGGGAAATACGTGGTCGTAATATAGATAATATATGGGCAAAAGTACCAGGAAAAACAAACAAACAATATATTTACAAAGTAGATTTATTTTTCTTCCTCATTTTGGTGTCTTTGTACTTGGTCTTTATTTTCCAAACCCACAATTACCCTGCACGCAGACGGCCGTCTGCTTTCGCTGCTACGAAGAGCTGCTGTAATCCCTATAAAAGTGGAAAAAATCTCTTTGCGTGACAGCCGTGGCTACATGGATAGGGTTAAAAGTTTAAAAACATTAATACACTTTGCCCGTTTCTCCAGAGTGCCACAACTCAGAATATTTTGTGAATTACGTCTAAACTGAAATGGCGAGCCGGTAATAACGCCAGCGCCCGGCCTTTGCATGAAATTTATAGAGGAATGCGGAATGTTACTGGTGGATTCTTCCAGTAACCACAATCCCGATAGAAATACCAACACTCGCCTCTCTATTTAATTCACTATAATTTCTACAGAAATGTGATGTTTCCTCAAAAGAATTTAACTTTGGAAAATTCCCACCGAACCCGGAGAAAATTTGCTGCGAAACCTCAAGACTCGCGGCCAACGGCGATGGGAGAAGCGGCCGCCGTCTGTCTATCCGGAGAAATATCACTAATGGGCCAATCTGATCAGCATCAAGAGACGATTCCTGACGTTCCTTCCCCTACAGAAGGCCAACAGGGATCACCAGATTAAACAGATTTCAAAGAGGGGGGTATGGGGCAAAAATAGAGGGGGCGAGGGACAGATCGGCCCCCGTCTAGTCGCCCGTTTCTCCTGCTGTATAGACTGAAACCTTAATCAGTCGTTGGTCTCGTCTTAGATTCAGGAGCCGTATGTCTATCCTATGCATGTTTAATCCCCTCACTGTATTACCCTCTACCACTTCTGCTGGGAGGCTGTTCCCCTTATCAACCACCTTCTCAGTAAAGCCAGAATCAGGCAATGGGGTTTTGCTCGGTTTTATGCTTCGGGCAAACAACAGAATGAGCGCCTCGCGAATGGGGGCACCTGTGCAGTGAAAGTAGATGTAGTTCGTGCCGAGAATAGAACGTATCCCTACAAAGTGGCTTTTAGCCCGTTTGCGGCTGATTGTGTCAGCGGCGGGCGCCTGAGTCAGCGTGTGAGCACTTATTGCACGCAGAGACCCCCTCGCTGAATCAAAGCCTTGAAGAAGCCTCTTGGATCAGGGAAAAGGTTTGTGCGATTTTAGCTCCAACGCTCGGAGCCGCAGCTTTGGGACAAAGCGTTTAAATTATTCATGTGTCCGCCGCTCCGGATAATCCCGACTGGCATTAAAACACTTACATTTCCCTTCATAAAATTTTGATCCAGGTCGGGGAGGAAAAAAAAAAGGAAAGTCTCCTGATTTCAGTGAACAGAAACTACATTAAAGTGAAAAGGAGGCCAAATTTATATGGAAAGGATAAATCTTTCTTCTAAGACTTCTCAAAATCCAAGAAGATTCTGTCTGGAGGGATCTGTTTCTGAATCCAGCGTCTGTGACTTTGTAGCTTTTAATACTGAAACTGGCAGTAAAAATGTGAACTCATCAATCGGTTTTTCTTACCAAAAATATACATTTTTGAAAATGTTTGGCTTTTCTATTCTCTGCCGCCTGGCTCAAATCTTCTTGCTTCTGTAGTTCTAACGTCTCTCTCCGTTGAAATACTTTGACTTGAAATTACCTCCACTGTTTGCCAACCTTGACACTGATGACATCACAGCCCAGCCTTGTATGCAAATGAGCTACAGCAGCAGAGGAAAGAAAAATCAATTTGCATATTGGGCTTCAACAAAGGAAAGTAAAACAGGTAAAACCTCTAATCCGCTTGCTGCCGGTCCCCCCAGAACAATTTTAAACACAATTCAGGGGTCAGGTTCCCTATCGATATCGGATTCATCGACAGGCCAAAGTTCAGAGAGCGGTAACCTCTGAAGGTTCTGTCTGCCCGTGTTGGCAAACATTAATGTATTTTATGAAACTGACGGAGGCTACAAACTCCGTAAAAGGGCCAATAAAAAGGTATTTAAAGGGAAAAGGTCACATGTTTTACAAATGAGGTTAATGGCTTTGAAAGGCTTGGCCTCAGGGTATCAAGAACGAGGACTGGAAGAGCTTTGATGGGGTGAATCTCGCTGGCTTAAAGCTGTTATCTTGTGTATGCGGACGGGAAGAGTCGTTAGTGTGTGTGTGTTTATGACACTATAGTTGGACATAATGTACCTGAGAAGGTTGGCAGATAATAAGAACAGCCTCTCAGCAGAAGCGGTAGAGGCTAATACAGTGTGTGAATTTAAACATTCATGGGATAGGCGCATGGCTCCTGAATTTTCGAGTTTCACTTGATATTATAGCCGTATTTGCTATATGTATAGATTGCGTAACACCGTTTGCAGCACGGTCCCTCGCTGGGCAAGTTTCCTCCGAGACGGCATTTTAGGCGGCAGATGACTTGATTGTAGCTACAAACGATCATCTCTCATGGTTCTCGCGGTGATTCCATATTTTATTTTCCAGCCGTATAATAGGTATTTATAATAATAAATTCAAACTCGAATACGCTCCCTGTCAGCAACACCGGCCTGCACTCCTCAGCCAAGCACCCCCAGCGATAAGCTCTTACAATCTGGTGAGCGCGCAGGACCTCGTAAAACAACATCTTTCTCTGTTTCCAAAACAATTAGCAAATGAGCAGACATGGTCCATACAATGTATGGGATACACGCCACGAAAACCTGCCAAACCACATGAAGCCTCCGAGTACGGAGAAATCGGGAGCCCAAGCAGGGAAGCCATCTGTTTCTGATGATGGCACAAACCCTTTCTCTTCTGTCAGACTCTGTGTGGAGACCACAGCATACCAGCAGAGTCTGCAGAACAATCGACGGCTTTTGATCAAACCAGATGCTTCGGCGGTGATTCATCCTGCGCACCAAATCGGCGAGTAGTGGTTTATTTAAAGTTTAGGGTGGCATCAAAGACGAATTGGATGTCTGTTCGTCTTGCAGAGACAGCCAATAAAATCACAGAGTTATATAATACTTATATGGTGGTGGATGCTAGGAATGGAACCTCAGCCGAGGCATGAGCTGTCCCACCTGATACAATGCAGGGGCTATCTGCCGGTATCTGCTCCCCTTCCTCCCGCTCCCATCGTCAATATTGATTTCAGTGCCGTAGATACCCCGGGAGATGCCCATCTGCCCGCACCCTTAACCATGCTTAATGGACACAGATACAGCCTGGAGCGGAAGCGCCAGAATTTGTATTCCTTATATTTGAAACGCGTTGGTGCAAACATTATCGGACGTGTAAACGTTGGCTGAATATTAGGTGTATGCGGCATCGCTCTCCGACTTCCTAACGCTGGGGAACCCAGATACATTAAATGGGGAATATTGCATGAAATATATACTGTGGCGTTGAAGGGTTAACCGCTCGCGGAGGTCACCGTCGTGTGTGTTTTTTAAAAGTAGGTCATTCGCATGCCGGGACTGGGAAGGTCTTTGGGAAAACACGTAATTATCGCAGAGTGTTTGAAAGTAATTCTTGTTTTTCACGTGTGCTGTGAGGACATACGACATGAACCGACACGCCGCCCTCCACGCATCTGATGTGCAGACTTATCATAATTTTATACAAACCGGAGAGAGAATATTTATCTTAGTCTGAAAGGCCTTGGCCCTGCGCCCACGACGATCCCACACACCTAGATCACAGCTCCATTAATCCTGTTTCACGGCTGGTGAAGGCTACGCGTCCTGAGCAGCTAATGAGTGCAAGCCCAGTGGGTCAGAGCAGGACTGTTAGGCGGGGAAAGAAGGGGCAGTTTCTGTCTTTCCTGGCACATGCATGTCCTACAAAAGAGTTCTGGTCTGGGGCAGTGATACTTTGTACTAACCTCCAACATATCAATTGCTACAATGTTTGGTTCAAAGAGAAGCCTGGAGACAATCGCACCCTCTGGATCCGGTTATCCCAGGCTTTTAAGACTTAATACACCAGAAGAAGGCACAGCTAACGTCTTCAAAGCTCACGTGACTGAACGCTGGTTCATCAAGGGGCTTCGTGAAGTTCGTTAAACTATATTCTCTTGGAACAATAGAAACATTGGTATAGGCCACCAAGGGGTGCGGGGGTACAAATATCCTTAAAGCTGGGATTGGCCACCAGAGACTCTATGGCCGGTGCCTTGTTTGGTAGCAAACTCAGTAATTCCTCTCTCACCTGTTCCGGGTCTTCCCCGATCCCGGCGTCTGTACGCAGCTACATCATTTTCTTCAAATATTTGTCTCAGATGCTGATTCTTTTCCAACACCTTTAATGATGTAATTTGACTGTTTATATATTCTTAAAATATTATTATTTCAGACGTTTCTGTGCTTGGGGACCCCTTATTTTATGTTATTTGGACCCACTTTTTGCAACCAGATCCCAATTTAATGACCCCCCCATACATGCATAATATTCATTGTCATCCCCGTGCAAAAAGGTAGAAAAGCTGGGGTTATCTTGGTAAAATATAGTTTTATTTGCTCATACAAAGACACAGTATCAATTCTCAGAATGTAATATTCTTTAAAAACCTCTTTTTTTTCTGTGTAAAATTATTTTTTTTGTACGTACCACAAAATACTCGATTTACAATGTACACATTTCTGTTTTGCTTGCATCTTTTTTTTACCGTCTTGTCATATATATATATATATATTTATTTTTATATAGAGAGAAATTTGCTGTTCTAACAGGTTACAGAGAGAAAAGCAATAAAATAGACGTGAATTTTGAGTAACCCGGCTGAATAAAACTCAACCGCTATGTCTCGAGTGCGAAATCTAACCACGGATCCATCCGTCGGGATGGTCATCAATGATCTCAGCCAATGAGTGGGCCTCGGATCCACGGCATGAAATGCGTCGGGCTGAGTATCTAACCTTACTAGGGACTGAGGTCATGGCTTCATCCTGTTGGGTTGAATTACAGCATTTTTCACATATTCTAAGACCTGTATCTCAAATGGGGCGCCCACACCAAACGGGCCCTTATAGTAAAACGCGTGGGGAACTTCGAAGCAGCCTCCGCAAACCGTGAACGCGTCCAGCCACACGCATCTTTAATGCAGTCACTGTAAGCGTGTAACGCTGTGAGCGCCCCTTTAAACACTGATATCTGCATAGCCATTTATATATTCTGTAGCAGCATCTTAATCGCCATCGTAGCTATTACGATGAATCTATTACTCTTCGCTATTGTATAGGGCCCCTTAAGTTAAGGAGATCATGACGGCCAGCCAAACCTATGGTTAGGAGTCACAGAAATGTGCAATGTTTTGCCGGAGACGAGGCGCTCAAGAACAGGGAAAAAAAACCCCAAATTTTTTGGGCCGGGAATCGTCTTTTTTACAGAAAAGGTTTCCAAGTAAAAATAGCAAGGCACCTTGGCTCAATTGAACCTTTTTTTTTTGTTTTGTTTAAAAACAGACTCCTATTTCCTTGGCTTAAATGAATTTATTGATTTAAGAAATCGGGCCAAAAGTGCTGATATCCCTGCTTGATCACAGGTGATTAAATATTGCTACAAAATTCAGATTTGATGACCTGAATGCAAGCAGGGATTGCCGGTTTTATCATTTCTCCTCAAAATGTACCCTGGGTCAAAACTACGGATGAGGCCGGTAAATTAATCAGAATTCCTTGGGATATATTTTATAATTAATTCAATTAACAAGGTATAAACATAACAAATATGTCACTGCATGATGGGGCATTATATATGAGATCTTTGAGGAAGATTGGGAAACATGGAGCTATCGCCATGGAAACCAGTGAGATTTTACCCCTAAATGATTCAAAGCACCAGAACACGCAAACATGGCCCATTATCCACTGGAATACGCGGCCATAAAAGTGACATTTTTCTACCATACGTTGGCTAATCGGTGCGTTAGCAGCTCGGCGAATCTCACGCGGACCACGGCCGGTTATTTTTTTTTTCTGCCAAATTGGATGATCTTTAGAAATATTAATTGCCTTATTGCAGAATCTACGTTTGGATGTTTGGCGCTGAGACGTACAGCTGGTGGCACCAACATGGCATTGTGTTTGGAAGAGGCGAGCGAGCGTCTGTGACTTCCTAAGCAAAGACTTCGAGGTTTCCGTAACAAGCAATGCCTACTGTAGCAAGTTTTCAAGACGAGATGATGCAGAAAACCCAGCGAGAACTTGGATTTTTGAGAAATACCCGTAAACATAACAAATGCCAAGGAAACATCGTTGTGCTTTTTTTTTCTCTGTATACGACTGCAAAAGGAACGCCATCAGCTGATATATGTATATATATATATATATTAATGGGGGGGGACCCTTAAGATGCGGCGGGGGATCCCTGCGAGTGATGGGCAACACTAAAGGGGTTAAACATGATGGAATGTTAACGTTATGGGCAAACGAGAGACCACGTGGTTAGGCAGCTTAGTGAATTAATTGAATTAGAAATAAATTATAATAAAATAGATCTCTGTACATTTTTACAGGCACACACATAAATATGCGTTTCTACTTCACATAATACTAGAGCTTTGAAAAGGTTTTAGTCCCAACCAAAATCATGTCCGGTCATCTGGTAGAACTTCATATTGAAGGGTCTGTAGAATTCTCGTAATCTTTTGACCACTTCGGGGTTGATGTTGGGGTGAGTCCTACCCTTCGTTTTCCCCAGACAGTGGGGCTTGCTGCTCCCCTCTGCCTTTTTTAAACACGGGAAGCCCTTTGTCTTGTTGAAATAAAAATGTTTGTCAGTAATAATCCTCTTGAGTCCCAGAAAGTCCTGGACGCGCCCAAGTTCCCCGGCCGGGTCCGTAATGAGTCTCTCCCCACTTACAAAGAGGATTTGGCTCATGGGAAAGTACTGGAGCCAGTTCTCCAAGTGCTTGGCGTAAATCCCTATCTGAATGGCGCTCCACGTTGTGTCGATGAGACCCGTAGTCCTGTTTTTGAAAGTTAAAGCCTCGAACGTAGGGATATCGGGCCGTTTGGACAACGTCTGGGTGTAGTCAGATATAACTCTGGTTACTGGGTCTCTCACCACCACGATCAACTTGGCGTCCTTGGACATGGCGGAGACTCTGGCTGGAGCCTCCTTGGTGACAAAATAGCTGGGAGTCTTCTCCATCGTTATCTGACCGTCCAGAGTCCTCGGCATTAATTCCCTGAGGATCAATAAAGAAAATCATATTAGTGACCAACGTGATCGAGCGTTACATCTACAAATCAGGGCTAATAAAGCAGATTCGGAAACGGGGTAAAGGAGGCAAACGCCAGCTTATGATCCATACTGAGAGGATATCAGAAAAAATATCCGCTGGACCGACACACGGACGCGAGACACTTGGTCATTCCAATCAGCAATTAGTTTACATTCAGAAAACGTGCTTGATTTGTAAGCTCTTCGTTACACACCTCCTTGCATTGTACTAACGAGGAGAGGATGTTTAACTCTATGGCCTCGGTCGTTAAAGACTGATATCCCATCCCCAAATACTGGATCCCAAAACCCCTGGAGAACACTTACTCTGACCCTTCTGAACGCTCTTATATCTTTGTTTAGTCTCCTCCGGTAAGCTGTGCGTTTACAGGAAGGTTCTTATTTTTAGCTCTGTTATCTCAGCCAACGAGGGGCTCGGAACGAGGCGCATTCAGCCTGGATGTTAATTGCGCCCCTGCAGAGAGTTGCCCTGGAAAGTTCTGTCCTCTCTGCACGCAATCCGGTCGATCGCTCAGGCAGAGGACGAGAAAAAACAAGACCCCGACAATAGCGACGAGGGCTTCTTTTATCCTTTCTGTCCGAAAACGGTTTAGTTCTCTCCGCTTTGTAAAACACAGTGGAAGCTGGGCTGGCATCAGCGAAACCCCGCGTATGACAAGACATCGGGCATTCTGAGCAGAAGACAGAGCACTGCTGGGACGCCAGCACCTGTATGACACACATAGGGGATGCATGGAATCATCTCCCAGCAGAGATGGCAAAGGCAGATAAAGACTTCCCTTTTAGCTTTTCATATAGGACTCTATGATGTCTTAGTCTTGCTAAAACATACAGGATATATTGGTTTTCCATCTGACGGAGAGACTTCTGAGGTCGCCAATATATTTAAATCCTGATTATGTATTTTTATCCTTTTAACATTGATATTTATTAATGGAGCAATAGAACGGGACATCCTGCGCTCCATCTCCTGGAGAAACCGTAGCTTTCTATGTCCGATGAGAACACATCTTTCCCCGACACTCAGCAGATTGTGAAATTGCTTCAAATGATGGTAAATTCTCTTTAGATAATGCCTGTTTTTTAAATGTGCAGAGCCGCACCCTCTAATAGAGCGCTACGCCATTGCGCTTCATTTCCGATTGGCTCCCGTTTGGAATCCGGGTTCCCCGTAGAGTTTGAAAGCGATACAATGTATCAGAGGCCGGGGAGGCGAGATACATTTTGGAACCCGGAATGCAGAGCGTTCATAGAAACATCAGCTGTCCGTCGGGAGCCGGGACCAGGTGCATGCTGGGAATTATGGTTAACGCACAAGAGACGGGAATCATTTTAAAAATACAGCATTTTGGGAGATTTTTATGCTGTAAAGGTTCCGTTATTTTGCTTGTTATTCAGGGAGCTGCGGTAATGTTGGCTTCCCGTGTTTGGCTCAGAAACTTTTACATCCAAATTCTTAAATTTTTTTATTTTCCTTTTATTGCGTCGCTGTTAACCCTTGCAATGAAACTGGAGAGTTCTAAGAATGTGATTGTGTATCTTAGGGTACAGATTTCTGATGCCTCCCATCACCAAGCCCTCCGCAAACATCATTCATTACGGCTCTTACAGAAAGAGAGATTATCTCAAACTGTGGCCCTCAGGAAAACACGGAGGACATTAATCAGACTAATTACCTACTCTGTTTGTTTAAAGCCTCCCCATTACCTCCCTTCCCAACCCTACTCTGTGTCAATGCAGCGGACACATGGTAACCCAAGGAGCTCGGACAGAGATAACCGCTTAACCCTATGATCCCTGACTCTCCGACATATACCCTACCTTCCTTACCACCTATTATTAAGCAAAGATAAGACCCTGCACAAGACTGCCCCATAACCATCAGGATCTCCTCTCATGGATATGGGTGGGCTGGTCTAAATAATCAGATCCCTGACTCGCTGTCTTAAAACCAAACAACTTAAACACTCTTTAACAACTCAAAGTGGCATTTTATTCCCTGTTGTCCAAAATATTTAGGGGGGGACATTTACAGTTTATCATCTTCTTCAGCATATGGATCCCTTTAACCGCGTGATTTAACCCTTATTTTATTATAAAACGTTTTGCCTGGGATAAAGGACAAATTGCAGGGCTGTTATTGTGAATATCTGTAGGTCAGACTCATTAGCCTTTGCAGAAACCTTCCTGGATGTCTTAAGAGCAGCTTGAGACCTTGGGAACAATACCGCGAGGCTGTCCGCGTGTGCAAAAGCCTTAAAGGACGCATGAAAAGGCGACACGTTAGATCCTGGGGGACGGAGCAGGGTTTTGTTCGGAGATTCAGCGGGGGTTTCCTGTCTCCCACAGATATGTTTTCTCAACTGTTGCAAGTTGTATTCATCCGGGGTAAAGCTAAACCACCCCATCCCACCCTGTAGAGGGGATAAACCCCCCCCCTTACCCTCTGTCTCTCGTCATGCCCCCTCACACAGCTCTCCGCAGTTCCCTTTAAAAAACCCAACCATAATCTACCCCCTCGGTGCAGACCTCGCCACAGAACCATTGTGTCCCACTAAGAAGCTGCAACACGATTGGACGAGACTTGTCTAATCATGTGACCGCTTCCCACCGCTTGTTCCTGATTGTTGCATTTTGCGGATGGTGGAAGGCGAATGAATGAGAGACTGTACTATTTTGATACATTTTTTTTTTGTTTTTGTATCCCAGTAGTGATTACTTTGAATCGGACTGTACGACCTTAGCCTTCACAACTGCCTTCATTGTGTTATTTATTGTGATGCTGCTTTGCAACAAAACTAAGCTATGTCTTATAAACCCTTCAATAAGGTATGCTGTAAGGTAAAGCCCAGACATCTTGGAGGTCGTATCAAATTAAATACAAAAAAGAAACGTCCGCCGCAGACCCCTAATTCTTAACTTGTCAAGAAACATGTAAACTCTTGCCGAGCGTTCACCTCCTTCCAGACGAACACCTCTTTCTACGGACAGTTTAATTGGGGAGGGTAACTGGTGCCGGGCCGCGCGGGTAACTGCTCCGCAGCTAATTACAAGTCTGGAATATAATAAGAGGCTGTGTTCGTCTGCAGCAATGGCTTCTTTTAAAGGGCAAACTTCAGACGCACAAAATACAGAGCCGTCAAATGCCCCTAACTTTTTATGTTGATGCTTAGGGCGTCGAGCCGCCCCTGAATAAAAGCCGGCATTGGGATTTTATGTATATATATCTATATATATATATTAGTTTTTGATGCTAGTGAAAAGGCAAAATGTATCCAGAATTACAAAACTTAGTAACATTCGCTGGGTTACGTCCCTATTCGAGGTTTTGACATTTAGAACTCCGCTCTCCCCATCCCGTCATACGTTAGAAATATCATAATATTCCCGGCCAGTAAAGAGAACTTTAAAAAGTCCTCCGGTAAAAGAGATTTCTGTCCTGGAGGTTTTTGCTTTCTTAAGCAGAGTGACTGCCCCCCCCCCCTCCATTAGGAAAAAGGATATCCCACCTCGAGGATAATCCTTCAAACGGCTTCTAATACCACTGGCCTCATCTCTACTCTTTAATCAAAGCAGATTGCCATCAGCCCCCGTAACAGGTACCCAGGAAAGGGGGGGTTTAAAAGCCAAAAACACCCCTAATTATAAGGTTAGGAATAACGAGACCTGTTATTTTTCTATAGGATTTCCGAAGCTCATGTGTGAAGCAGACCAGAAAAGGCCAGTAGAACGACTCTTAGGGTTATAGGTATCTTCACCTGTTATAACCCACTCACAGAACACAAACATGCGCGTGCACGCGCGGCAAAGTCCCCAAACAGCTTGCAAATGAAATGTGTGTCTTGTCACAAATGTGTCTAATCTGGATCCGACGTAAGAAGCCAAGCATTCCTGGATCGTTTCAATGACGAAGCGAGGCATTTTTATTACGGCCATGTTCATATCCTCCCTGATCCCGGAGTGCAAATCCCTGTCACTCGCGGGGGGATATCAAAGACATCGCTGGCAGACCACTTCCAAACGTTTCAAACCCTTCAGCCACACAACAGGTGACGGGGCCCCGACACCCGAGCTTAGGAGACCGTGCCTTCTCTGTTGAAAGCCCAGAGATGCGAAATGATGCCACGGGGGCAACAGAGCCTTCATAGCATGTCTGTTCCCCCTCCCTACGTGACTTATTATCTCTGCCACCTGTCCAAAGTTCTCAAAGTCAGCACAAGTCCGCAATAACGCACAATGTGCTAACCGGGATCCTTCCCTAATGGGCTTCGTCCCAAACATTGATAAATTCAAATATTTGGAGCAAGGGGGTCGGTGTAAGACATATCGTGAAACAACCATCGACGTTAAATATTTTTACTAGAAAATCCTATTTGGAGAGGAACAAATCCAAAAATGCAGCGTCCGTGCCGGTAATCTGAGTGGAAGCAAGAAGTGTCTATAAGGAGCACAAACGTCCTTATCTGCGAGGGGACTTCTCTTGATCTTCGCTGATTAGAGCATTTGGAAACCAATTATATCCTTAATTGCTGATAATTACCCCACTAAGTGACAGGGATTAGCATCTTTAATTCAGATCTGGGTTTTCTTTGCATTAGTTGTAAAGCCATCAGCCTTTTGTCACCTTCCCAAAATAAGGGAATCCCCCCCAAAAAAAGGAAATCCCCAAAAAAGGTGAATTTTCTCCGACAAACATTTTCCCCCAGTGTTCAACCACCAGTGCACTGCCCAGAGCTAATCCACTGGATCCCAGATCAGCTCACTGGGATCCACCGTCTGCTCCCCGCTGTTACAACTCACAAGGTCTCATCTCCTTCCACTTCGTAGATTTGAAAGTTTTATTTAATATTTCTGGTCTGGGCATCAAACTTCTAAATTTACTCATTACCTACTTATGGTCACAATAATGACCCAATAAAGTGGGATTTACAGCTAAATTATTATTCTAAAATACGTTTTCAAGCCGGTAACAGCACCTTTACAAACTTCAATAAATCACAAGTATTTTTCTTTCGTTGTTCAAATGCATTGACATTTATATGCGTGTTTCTAAGCGAGGGCAGCGTATAACTGGCCGTGTGTAGTATTATTTGAAGAGGGAATGAACATATGCATTTTTTAGAAAATATTTTTTGGTATATATATATATATACAATTTCTATTTGTATTTTTTTTTTTTTTTTTAAAGAAAAAAATATTACACCAGCATGCAATGGGTTTATGATAACGGTGATTTTATATATTTTATGTAAAAAAAATGCAGTGAATTATAAATAATGTGAAATGAAATGTATACGTCGGAAATTGTTTGTAAAAGCAGCATCTAGCGTGATCTTTGTACGAAATCATTCCTTTCGGCGTTAATATAAGACGCCGGCTCTGCTAAATGTAAGTCCCGTCATTACTTATAAACGGCTCATGGCGTAATTTGTGCATCTGCGTTCCGTTCGTCATGGTAAATATGAGAATTTCAAGTGGAGGGGATGGATATGATACGCGAGAGCTTCGCTGGCACTTGGTGGAAAAACTTTCAGAGCGTTGGGATCGTGATACGGGAGAACCGGGGGTCTTTACGTGTTCAGAAATTCAAAAGAACGAGGTTGGATATCGTAGCAAATTTAATAAAAAAAATAAAAAAAACCCAATGGAGGGTCATAGAAACTTTAAATAAGCAAATAATAAAAAACCCAATGGATGCTTTAAATAAAGAAATAATAAAACCCCAATTGATGGTCATAGAAACTTTAAATAAAGAAATAATAAAAAACCCAATGGATGCTTTAAATAAAGAAATGAATAATATGGCGCCAACCATGCGCAGTCTGTGCGTCCTCACATTTACACTCCCACTTCCACAATGTTAGTGGCACGTTGTGTCGATCTCCAGAGTCCTAATTCATCTTAAGGTCATATTGAGAATTCTATTCTTTTTTCTTTTTGGGCACCATAACATTTTAATTTTGCTATATTTTATTGTAAAAAAGTATTTTTTATAACGGACTTTGACATCCATGTTTTTTTCTTTATTTTTAGACACAGTTTGCCACATTTCAATAAGGGTGAGTACAGAATCCGTATTATAATGTATACAAGGTTTTTTTTTTAATCAAATTGTGTTATGTATTAAATATCTATTAGATGTCATAGAAAAAATAATAATATAAATGAGTATCATTCAGCTCAATGATCTATTCCTTATACTAAATGAAACCTTTTATTTTTGTGTATGGCAGAAATAAGACAAATATTGGTATTTTGATTTTTTTAACTCTTGAACCAAGGTTTTGAAGAAAAAAAGGTAAATGTGGCATTAATTTGTGTAAAATAACGTGAATGTATTCCAGTTGTAACCTGAAACACCTTTTAGTGAAATCACTTTTCTGTTTGTTTAATCAAAAATAAGGTTTTTGGCGCCAATTCAAATTCTGCCTCCAAAAGAAACATTACAGATGCGAAAAAAAAAAAAGAAAACACCACTTTACTTCTTTAATGTTAAGAAAATAGACGTTCTAATCCAAATAATTTGGTTTATTAAGATACATTTGGCAGTGAGTGCTGTAAATTATTATAATAAATGGCGGTGTTACCACTCAAAAATTAGAACGGTAATTTGAACCGTACCACAGTGCGTGAACTTATGAAAATTTCAATTTGGGTTGTATTTTTTTTTTAATAAACTAATTTTGCCAAATAGTTCTATTCTAGGAAGTCTAAAATTCCTATTATTGAACCCTGATCTTCTTAAATATTATAAATAAGAGAAAGTGGAATGAGCGTAAAAGTTTAATAAGAAAGACGCCCCTGCGCGAAGGCAGGTATTCTATAGCAACTTCAACGAAAGGGATGGATAGGTGGCTCTGGGTAGCCAAGGAAGCACGCAACGTTAATGTTTTTGGGGGAACCCCATCTAGCGGGTTATTTTGTGAATTTATGGGTAATTCATGGGTAGTTTTGGTTCCAGAGAGGAGGACATTTTGGATTTTTTTTTAAGAAGTTGTGTTTTAGCACTCAAATACTTGCTATACCCAAACCATATATGTAAGATGGCGGTCGAGAGGAGAATCCTCTGTTATTTGCTGATTTTGTTTCAAAAAGTAACTATGTAGCTGACCTTAGACTTGTAAGTACAAATTGAAATGCCTTTTGACGGCATGGAGGGAGTCTACTGGCCGTCCGTCCGGCCGGCCCTTTGGCATTTAGTGTCATCATCAGGCAAGTATTTTGATTTCATGGATAAAGCCAGCTGTAGCTCAGGAACCCAGGGGTTTAGCCAAATGCTATGAAACGCCCCTGGCCCCCGTTCCCGTAATTAATGCCTCTGATTTAAGGGACTCCCAAAACACCTTGATTTATCTCAATTCAGCAAAGCGGAATCACTGGCCAAAAGAGTAATAATTAGCAATTGATTTGGACGCTTCCTCAACAGAAGATCCTGATTTTAGCTTAACAAACTTGGCCAACTTTCCTCATCTCAAATTCCAGGTGTGAGAACGAGACGGGCATCTCGCCGGGGGCTAGAAGGTCCTCCCTGGGGTGACAACACCCTCGTCACTTAAACACAAACCCATTCCTCGCAGTTAATTTGAGTGGTGACTTTAACACTATTTATTTACTCAATCATGTATGACAGGCCAAAAATTCAAACCGATTGCACGTCGCTGTGATAATATACGGGCGGCCCGTCCTGGCAGAGGCCTGGCAGCCGTAGAACACTGAGTGGCACGCGCCTCGCGCTTCTATTTTCTTAAAAAAACTGCTGAAAGCGGCATCATTCAGAACGGAAAAGGATTATTTCTTTCATTTTCAAGAATACTGAAAAACATTACGTTTTTAACTCGGTCGCAGGCCAGTGATAATTTCCAGCCTTTCTGATACATTTACTCCCTGGCTTGCTGTGTCTCCATTATATACGGGCTGGCCCGGATTGCTAGCTCTTTGTACAAGGTTCTAAACGCTTTTAAAATTCCGCAGTAGGAAATGAAAGTCGATAACTTGAAGGGCCAAGTATTTGAATGTCATTGAATTATTTAACACGCAGATGTCAGGTTTATTTTAACATTAGATCTGAAGTTAAGGGAGGTTTATTTTCAGTGCCTCTTAATTTATAGATATTTAGATTTAATGTTCAGAGATAATTATTTTTTTTCACCCCGCGAGAACGGCACATTTTATAGCCTTCACACTCCTGGACCCCCAAAGGGAGTAAAAAAGCCCCCAAACTAAAAAAACTTAACTGTCCTGCATCAGAAAGGTCACAGAGTATCTCGGTATCGACATAAGACACACGTATACGTACTTATATATTCAGCGATCAGAGCAGAGCAGTGGACTCAAAGGGTTACGGGAAATCCAAAGATTTTGTAATGCAACGTTAACCTCTTATGTACAAAGGAGGCGACCAATTCAGTCTGAGCCCATTGCCACTTTTACCCAAGACCATAAATAACCAACCCGTCAAAGTGTCCCTTTCTACCCAGAACGCTGTGTTAAGTCGCTGGCACCTTCTCCATGCCACACATTAAGGGGCTACTTTGTAATTGTTGTGATGCCCGATGCTTCTCCAGGCCCCTTGTGTCCTCCGGTCTGCAGGGAGCAATTAAAATGTGTCATCAGGTGTTATAAATAGCAGGCTATATATATATAGATATATATATATATATATATATATATATATATATATATAATATAGGTCTGCGATCCCTATTATACGCCCCGATGTGCGTGAATAACTTAAATGGGAACGTAGATTTGCTATGGGAACGCGCATGTTCTGGATTAGAAAGCTCCGTTATGCTCTAAGGCTATGACGCTAGGTTTTGACATGTGGTGGATGGATTAGCAGTTTAGTAAATTTGCCGATACTCACAATTTTCTAAAGGCATCGAGTCCTCAGACCCAGGATTTTAAGAGCGGAGGTAGAATTGTTTGTGTGATGGGGGGGGTCGCAGGGGCGATTCTCGGGGCCGGGAGACACTTGTTTTCTGTACTCTGATAGAAATCTTAATTGACTACAAACTGTATCCGTTCTATATTAATGAGATGCCGAAAAAGAACTGACTCAGAATTTCTGGGAAAAGTAAATTATTAATAACGCGTTTTAAATCTGAACAAGAACCGCAGCGTTTGGGGAGGTTTGGGTGAATTTTAAGCTGAACAATGACTTCCAGCGTAATCTCGACGTGATCTTTCCATTCACTCATCCTGACAGCAGAACAACCGACCCTTACAGTTTTATTTTAAACAACAAACTCTACAACATCCACGGCTTCCCTTTAAAATAATAAATCGTATTTTTTACATTTAAGTCCATTTTTTTATTGATAATTCTAGCGTAGCGAGCGATTACCGGACGTCTACCAATTCCATTTTACAGACTGCCCTAAAATCCTATTTTAATGTTAAACCAGCTTCTCAAAAAAATCTCATACGATAAATGTAACCACCTAATATTTCACTTCAGAAAATAAATCAGACGTGAAAATGTGGTAAAGGAAAAATGTATTTGAGAAAATCTTTAAAAATGAAATAAAATTCAGAATAATTTCCGTAAAATTAAGTGACAGAGCTTTGGGAAAGTCCGACCTGCTAAAAAGTTGCCACTTTTTTGTAAAACTTTATTTAAAAGACAGATTAAAAGTCTAAATTCAAAAAGTGTCATTTTTATCCAAAAGTAGCGAAATTCTAAATATCAGCTTAGTCTCTAAGCCTTTATCGAGCTGATTTACGTTCGGTGGAGAAGTTCAAAGAACGTGCGCTGATGTTTGCACATTCTCAGAGCTCATTATTAGAGGAAGATGACGTTTTCTATGAAAAGTCTCTGAGTTGGGGGAACAAAATAACAAAACATCAAAGTTCCTTCAAAAATCAAAGGGAGATGAATATAAAATAATACATGCACCTGGAAAAAAATCAAAACACTCGTTGGGAGTTCCGTTACGGTCTCTAGAAGGTGTTCAGGGATTATTCATGGCTTTAAAGAACTCCAAAGTTTATCAAGAACAGTATTATTCAGTTAATATTACTTTGGGTGTTTATAGCCTTTTTTCTTGAGTTTTACTGCCATAGGGGTCGACGAAGGTGGTGCATCCCTTCCGGTGTGAAAAGCGTTACTTGCCCCAGCACTGGAATTCATTTCTTGTAAAATGGATGTTTTTGGGGAAAATAAAATTCCGCTTGTATTTTTGATTTTGCATAAAAGTGTCTAAAATTTACCGACACTTAATGCAAAATGGACAGGTTAAAATTCTGAGCCACGTTTCTTTTTTCACAGAATGCCACGTTTTCACTCTATGAATTTTTTCCTAAAAGAATTTTTTTCCTAAAAATGTAGATATCCTGATCGTTTGGATCTACTTAGAGACATTTCTAGGTTTTCTTTTTTTAGCTGGTTACTAGTAACTGCAGTTGGACCCATGAGCTGCAATGCTTGTATGTTCCCAACAGGGATCACTGCTACCCTGCGCTAACACGCGTCCGGCCAAACAGACCCCGCGCCAACATTCTGGCACAAATTTCATTCCACAGACAACAAAAATAACTATTTTATAAAAGGAAAAACTTAAACATGAAACTCTTCATACCAAAAAAATAAATAAATACACTTTTGAACGCTACGCAACACCATCCACTCCCTTAATAAAACTATTTACAGTAACATTCGCACATCCCGTATGATTTATTTACCAATAACCTCTACGCTTCTTTGACACCAATTCCTCGTTTGACAGATTTAGCAAAATTGAACAATGGCATAAAAAATGGAATTCAAAAAAAAATATATGAAGTTTATTGTAGTCAAAATAAACATGAAATAGTTCACTGGGCACCGAGGCTGACAATCAGTGCGGTGATTATTGCTTCATATTCCATTGGGGGTTTAATGCACCCCATTCAGTCCCTAAACTACAGACATAATGATCGCAGCAGGGCCTGCGTTATATTTATATATTTCCGGCAGGTTCCGTAGCCTAAACCTTTTGTACCTTAAAACGCCTACTTTTACATAAATAGGAAAATTAAGCAATAATTCCAGCCCCAAATGAATGATCGCAAGCTGCAGGGACGAGCGGCCCCTCTGTGAGTTTCAGGCCCTGCTGATAAATTATGGATCTACGGGAAGGAAATCTTTTACAGAGAAGAGGAGTCAATCCTATGGAGAGAGGATGGGGGGCTAACAGGGAATCCCCGGGGAAGACGAGTCCCTGGGGCGCTGCGTGAGTGGCTTACACCTGCCTGGATGGGGCAACTGAATCATCAGGGATATTGCCCCAGGCTGGGGTACTTCTGATGCAAAAAATATACATATATCTGAGTGAATTACATGGGTGTAATACATGTGATATGTGTGTGTGGGGGTGAAAATCCACCGACCGCTGGGCACTTGTGAGCACTGGCATGTGATGGTACATGTTACATGTGATGGTACATGTTACATGTGATGGTACATGTTATCCTAGACATTCACCTTAAGCCATGTTGCACATGCAGACCACGCATTTTGACACACGCACACGGGGTATATACGGGGTGGGACATATAGAGGACTCTTACCTGTACCACTCCAGTCCCTTGTCGTAGTTCCGATCAAAGAAGTGGGGTTCAGCTCCCACCGCCCTTATGTCCGGGTGCACCCTCAGGAACTCCAGCAGAGCCCGGGTGCCTCCTTTCTTCACCCCAATTATTATGGCTTGGGGAAGCTTCTTGCTCCCAGAGCCGTTGTAGAAGGTGGAGATGGGGCTTCCTTCCTCTGTGGGGCCCCTGGGCTCGGGTCTGAGCAGGAGCTGGGAGAGCAGCCCGGGCTGCCTAGGGGCAGAGGAGCCGGGGAGGGAGGCGCAGGAGCCGGCACAGGAGTACAGCATGTAGAGGCAGAGGAAGAGCATGGTGCACAGGGGCAGTAGAAGTCTTCTTCTCAGTGGGGACACAGGGGTGGCATCCATAGGGGCATCATTCAGGGTCCTTCCACATCTGCCACATCTTGCCTTCCGCACCCCAATCCAGGACCCACCCTCACAGAGATCTCAGTGCAAGTCTCCTTCAGAAACAACCCCCCCAAACACCAAAATCCAGCTCGTGCCTTTAAAGACTTCTCATCAATGGACAGCCCTGGGACCCCCGGATCCAGCTGCACATCAGAAAGGGTGGCTTCATGCAGGAATAGTGCTGAGTGAGCCCCAGTGGCCCCCAGCCTGTGAGCTCAGCTGCTCCCCTGTAGACATCCCCATAGATCCAGGAGGATGGATGGGTGATACTCTGTATCACTGAGAGTCCCTGCAGCTGCTGCCTTCTCCTGACTGCTCCTTCTCACTACTGCCAGCCACTCGCTGCCTGCTTCTGATGCTTGCCTCAGGGGAGGAGCTCCAGCAGTGACAGGCAAGCAGGCTGCCCAATGGCAGGGATACACTGTATGCTAATTAGCCATTTGTTGATAAAGGCTAGCCAATGGGTAGGCACCATTGGAGCTGTCTCTGCACTCTGATTGGCTCATGCTTTTATATAGGAGACTGTGCGCTGAGCTGCAGTCAGTGTTGGGAGAGATGGGCATAGCTGTGGCATCAGAATACCCAGAATCAGGGGGCAATGAGTGAATTAGCCCCCTTTACCACAACAAAGTGGTCAAATACATGCATCAGACCAAGAATGGATCATATTTGGGGAAAATGTATAATTTCCAGCATAACATTATATGTAGGACACATTTAGGAATTTTTTTTTTTTTTTTTTTCTGCAAATGCATCTGTTAATCATAGTTGTTTTTTTATAGTTCTGCAAAAATGTAGGTAACTATAGGCAGTAAAGTATCAAAAAATATCAAGATTGTAAGCTTGCGAGACAAGCCTCTCCACCTACTGTATCGCTTTGTCTGTCCTCATCTTGTCAGACCCCTTGAATATATGGATTGTATTAAGAAGCGCTGCGTAAACTGTTGGCGCTACATCAATAAAAGATAATAATAATGATAATAATATATGATCATCAATATAATCTTTGAATTCACATTAATATATATTTGTCTTTGTTTAATGGAACGATTTAATCTGGATGATACATATTGCGAGGGGGAAGGGAAAATTCCAATAATTAGATCCCTAATCAGGAAAATAATTGAAATTAAAAGGATGTCTGTGTCATGTGGGTTTGGTAAATGTTAAGTATTTGTATGCAAACTGGGTTTAAGTGCCCAGAATGAATCATTTCTTGTAATAATTCACTGCCAGACCCCCCTCTGAATCAATACAGAAAGAGAGTGTTTCTTCTTCTCTCTCCGTGAAGAGCTTTTAAGTCACAAACCGAGTGTCTGCAGCTGATCAATGGCTTTCCAAATGTCCAATTATTTATTTTAAATGTCCATTCAGATGGGACAGGTTCAATATGCTGCTTTTCTGGGGCGGAATTACAAGCAGATGTTTAAAATAGTGTGAAATGTTGTGTATATGCAGTTGTGTTGGTATTTTATTTAATGTAATTTTTTTTATATATTGGAAAAAATTGAATTAAGAAGAGTTTGATACAAGCGGCTACATTTATTTTTTTTAAATTACTTTAAATAAAGCTGATTTGGTAACGATTGGGGAAGCCTGTAAATGCAGATACATGAATTTCACATCAAACAAGCCACAAGTTCACTTTGAGGGAGATTGTAGTGATTTTGGCATTTAATGGGACAATGGGTCCCAGGCTTTGGAAGGACAGGACGAGGCAAATCATTTGTTTCATCTCCGGATAATAAGAGGCAGATGATCAAAAAGTAGAAATGACAAAAAAAGCTTAAGAAAGAAAGGGTTTTGTTGCGTTGAGTGAGTTACGTTTTAACAGAGCGAGAAGAAAGAGAGGATTATGACGCGGGATTTCAAAGGAGTTGGAGATTTCTTAAAGAAATGGCGTGTCCCGATTTTATGATCTACCTATAACTTCCAACCCATAAGGCTCGCAGTCCTGTACTAGTTCTGGCTAGTAATTTTCCCCAAAACTCCATAAAGGCAATTCTTTACCCCATTTTTATCTGTCTGTCTATTATTTCAAACCAATAAGGCTTGCAGTTGTGCATTTTGGCTAGTATTTTCCCCCATATACCAAAAACAGAACTATTTCTACATTATAAACAGAGAAGACAGAGAGGATTATAATGTGGGGTTTCAAAGGAATTTTATATTTTGTAAGGCAATTAATTACCCCATTTTTTATCTATCTATCTATCTATCTATCTATCTATCTATCATTTCAAACCCATAAGGCTCGCAGTTCTGTGCTTTGGCTAGTATTTTTTCCATAAACCAAAAACATATATATAAGATATTATAAAATAGAGAGAATCATGAGATTTCAAGAGTTTTATTTATTTTATTTTTTTTAAAAATCATAACCCTTTTATATCTACAGTATCTGCCTGTCTGTATTTATTATAACTATTATCTATCTACTATAACTTTATCTATCTATCTATTATAACTATTATCTATCTATCTATCTATCTATCTATTATAACTATTATCTATCTACTATAACTTTATCTATCTATCTATTATAACTATTATCTATCTACTATAACTTTATCTATCTATTATAACTATTATCTATCTATCTATCTATCTGTCTATCTATCATTTCAAGCCCATAAGGCTCGCAGTTCTGTGCTTTGGCTAGTATTTTTTCCATAAACCAAAAACATATATATAAGATATTATAAAATAGAGAGAGTCATGAGATTTCAAGCGTTTTATTTATTTTATTTTTTTTTTTAAATCATAACCCTTTTATATCTACAGTATCCGCCTGTCTGTATTTATTATAACAACTATTATCTATCTACTATAACTTTATCTATCTATTATAACTATTATCTATCTATCTATCTATCTATCTATCTATCTATCTATCTATCTATCTATTATAACTATTATCTATCTATCTATCTATCTATCTATTATAACTATTATCTATCTACTATAACTTTATCTATCTATTATAACTATTATCTATCTATCTATCTATCTATCTATTATAACTATTATCTATCTACTATAACTTTATCTATCTATCTATTATAACTATTATCTATCTATCTATCTATCTATCTATCTATCTATCTGTCTATCTGTCTATCTATCTATCTCTATCATAACTATTATCTATCTGTTATAACTATTATCTATCTACTATAACTTTATCTATCTATTATAACTATTTATCTATCTATCTATCTATCTAGCTATCTATCTATCTATCTATCTATCTCTATCATAACTATTATCTATCTGTTATAACTATTATCTATCTACTATAACTTTATCTATCTATTATAACTATTATCTATCTATCTATCTATCTATCTATCTATCTATCTATCAATCTATCTATCTGTTATAACTATTATCTAACTATCTATCATTTATCTATATATTATAAATATTAATCAATCTATGTATCTATTATAAATTATTAATCTGTTACTTTAGACACGGAAGGCTCTCAGGTCTGCACTTTGGCTACTATTTTTCCATATACCAAAATCACTCCTATAACACAATCTAGACTAATGCAATTTCTCCTGCCAGATGTATATATAACATCTTTCCCAGCCGCGTGTGCATTATGTATATTATAACTCAGGTTACCGCTATTTGTTTTTGTATTCTATATAATACTGGAAAGTCTCTGGTGAGCGTTTCATTGGATTATTATTACGTCTTAAAATATACCCCCCCCCAGCCCCCGAGTGGATTAAATGATTCCATGAAGTACGTTGTGTATACAGAGTATTTATTTTACGAAAGCCCATATTTCTGCAGAATGTTCTATTTGCGGTTGAAAGAACAGAGAGTAAGTTATTGAATTTCAGGGAAGGAAGTCCCCCCATCGCACTTCCCTTTTGATTTAAAGTCCATAAACTTTAACACTTTTTTTTTCTAGTATCTTAAACTTGATACCACTATGTAGACAGCAGAAAAATCCACGCAGAGCGGCATGAAGCCGCTGTTTTTACCCGCGCCCCCGGAACTGTCCCCCGTTACACCCATGTTGTTTTGTAAAACTCTAAACTTCAGTACAAAGAAAAAATCCATTCGCCCGCATAGAGAAGATCTTTATTACTTTATTATTATTATTACTGCTTCACATTCAGTCTTTGTTTAAAATATAATATTATAATATATTATAAAACGGGTTCAGTTCGCAGCGTGATTAGCGGGCCGTGGGGGGCTTACATTCAAACGTCACGTCTTTTGATTTTTTTAGTATTACTTTGACAGTAACGTAAAGGGGAGGGGTACTGGTGGAAATGAAAATATTACCGTTTAGTTGACAACTCTGGTGGTTTTAGGGTTAAAGGGCATCAGTGGCATGTGTCAAACCTTACTGCACATGGTGATGGACGTGGTAAGGGGGTAAGTGGAGACGCCTCGGTTACAGGGTCTGATCTGTCGGCAGACTCAAACCTTAATCAGTCGTTGGTCTCGTCTTAGATTCGCTGTATTACCCTCTACCACTTCTGCTGGGAGGCTGTTCCATTTATCTACCACCCTCACAGTAAAGTAAAACTTCCCTCCATCTCAGTCTGTGACCCTCTAGTGTTAGATTCCGGTCTCTTGTTGTAATTTTTCTCCTGCTTTGGAATAAAGCCATTTAAATCCCTTTATGTATTTAAATGTCTCTCCCATCCCATCTCTCTTCCATCTTTCTCTCTCCCATCCCCTCTCTCTCTCTCTCTCTCTCTCTCTCTCTCTCTCTCTCTGTCTCTCTTTCTTCTCTCTCTCGCTCTCTCTCTCTCCCATCCCCCCATCCCCTCTCTCTCTCTCGCCCATCCCCTCTCTCTTTTCTCTCTCTTTCTTCTCCCTCCCATCCTCTCTTTCTCCTCTTTCCTAGTCGGACGTACTGATTCCGTTAGTCTTTCCTGATCATTTCTCTTGTGGCAGAAACAGCCAGTTAATAAGATCCCGAGCAGCCGAAATCCGCCGTAACAAAGATCTATGAAGCTTCATAGTCGGGTTCCAACGGGATCGTCGGCAGCATGATACTGCCTCGCTGAGTATCATGTACCAACCAAGTGTCCTGGGCTGACCAGGCAGTCCTGTTAAAGGAGGAATGTCTACTAAAAATCATTTTTATATGCAAACAAATATCTAGTTTTATTCCACTTATAATCGAGGAGCTAAATCTAATTCTTCTTAAAATCTATTTATATAAACGTCCAGCCTCCTTCAATCTGCGAAACGTTTTTATCCGATCCTTAAATCAAGCCGGCTCAGCTTTTACTTTATGACAGAGAGGAAACAAAAACCCAGGCCTTCTTTTCTTCTGCTTGTATACATTTACTGGCGGTTTAACCAACACAATGTATCGATCGGCCTCATTGTTCTTCAAAGCTGCTCCAAAACATTTGGGTGATGGGTTCCCTTTTTAAAGAGGAGCTGTCCCTTTAATCAATACGCCGCAGAAATAACAGTCTGCCATGTGCTTTAACGTTCTAAACGGATCAGCGGCTCTCCGAATGTTTTGGTGACTCACATTACGTGTTTTATGAGCCTAGAACACGAAACGCTCTTTTACGCACCTGAGCTTTGGGATCTTTTTGTATCTCCTTTTATTTAAATATTTGTAGCCTTTTTGTGTAAATAGTTGGGAAATCGGGAGAGGGGACGACGTGTTCTTTTAGTGCCTGTTTATCGGGAGCTCCACGGCTGCTCTCATGAAACATTTGATGTATAAAGAACATCCAGGGTTAGTTTTTTCTTTTTTTTTCTGTAAAGTTCTCTTAGAGGGGAATTTAAATAACGCCGGTGGTACCGGTGACAGGAGGATTAGCCGTTTTACCTGCTGGATCTTATCGTTGGTGGAATACTTTGGGACGTTTTGGGTCAAACACATCTTTATTGGTCAGACTCTCCAAAACGAACGTGAAAGAGCCCCCATATTCCTCGGAAGCACGACTGTCCCTTTAAGGTCCCAGCAGGGCCGTAATGTGTGAGTTTAGTCAATGCCAGAGAGGTTTATGGCCGCCATAAACCCTCCACAAAGAGCTATTAGGACAATTAAAAGCCAATACTGTGTTACTAATAGTCACACAGACTCTGCCCTGGATCTGCTCTCAGAGAGGCTTCTGCCCCGTGGGGTGGATACCCCCCCTCTGTCACACGCAACAGAAAGCCTCAGACACACGGGCTGCCCGCTATCGGAGCCGGGGGGGAATGGGCAGCCCTTCACTGGGGGGGCCATGGTGGTAAAGCCAGTGTCCCATGTGCTTTAACTACCTGTGTACGCACCCGTGGGGGCTCCGGAACATACATGGCTAGTTATTAGTCAGAAGGTGGGTTTTCCATCTCAGCGGCTGGAAATCTCCATCTCTGTATCAGGAAGCATTAGGTTTAGCCCCGCGGGGGGGGGAGATTAGATCCCTAATAACATTCCCCTTAGACAGAGTTTCTTTAACTCTCTGGCCAGGGAATGGTTAAACTACGTCGCAGGCAGAATGTGGTTATTGTGTCACTGGCAGGAGACGGTTTAGCGTTAAATATGGCCGCCTTTTTGCATGAAGTCTATTAAAGCTCAAAAGGTTACATGTTAATTTGCTTAACCGGTACGTGGAGCGAGCTTAATGGGCAGCGCAGGTAAATAGTAACACAATTATAAATGGGATCAACCAACACTGGATCCGGTGACCCTGCGCGGAGCCGGATGTGAACAATACACGTCTGTGACTATTAACCAAGTCACAGTAACACGGAGCAGCTGTGCTGTGAAAAGACACTCCGGGCTCTAGAGGGTTAAACCAAAATGGGCCTGTGTGGGGTATCCCTAACCCCTCTCTGTGGCAGACCGTACCCCCTTTTCGCTGGCTGTTACTTTGGATGTGCCGTTAACCCCTTTTAATGACAGAGGGCGTGTTGTACCCCATGTGACAATGAAACATTAACCATTTGCTGCTTGGTGGTGGGCTCGTTTTGCCGACGGGGTTCTTCTGGTATTCTTAGGTGTGTGGAAATTGTCATATTTAACCCCAAATCTTCCGCCTGCAGGAAAGCATTCTTGGGCGGCAGCCGTGTCTCGTTCTGGGGGAGCCGTGTCGGCGAGTTTTATGAATATTGGGGTTTTTCCATTTCTGCAGTTTTTCCTTGCTTGCGACCGGTAATGAACTTTATGGAAATCGCTTCTTATTTATGGAGCTAATAATAATCTGAGGGCGCGTCGAGGTGCAGAGCAGGGCGTTTGTGTAAATGCCCCTTCATTTGTTTCATGATTTGCCCCTCTGGCCACAGTCTGCCATCCCAGGGGGCTTTAATGGGCGATCTGTTTGCTCTACAATCCACCCAGCTTAACCCAGTGTCTGAGAGTCTGAGAGTGACAGGGGTGGAAAAAGTTAATCCTGGAACTTTTTACAATGAGAGAAGAGGCAGATTTTTCTTTCTTTCCACCGCTGGATTTTGGCAGTCCCGACGCCTGTAAATTAAACACAGAACTTTAATTCCAAGATCTGCACTCGAAACAGCTGTCTGAGAAAGGTGCAGCGCTTAATAGACAGTCAGAGGAATTAGACACACGACGTCCCCCCATAACCCTTTCCGGGGGGGTATTCTGATTCCCTCCTGTAATATTGTTACGTATGGATCACAGTCCTCTGTCACGCCGTGTTTGTAGGGATAGTATTTGTTCTGCACTCGTTTTTGATGCAGTGTTTATTATCGATATTTTGCATCCCGCGTTGTTAGGGGATGATCAGGCCCTTGAAGTGGAGGCTCGTTTCCACCCGAGTGAGGCCGATAAATGAACTCCAGCATTGTCACATCTGTTTGGGCCCTTGTCCCTGTATGGTGTGTATTAGCATGACAATGAGGGCCCTTTGTGTTTTACACGGCAGGTCAGGGAGTGCGAGGAGGGCCGTGGCGGCAGCAGAGTCAGGGTTCAGCGCGGAGTCAGCAGATGTGTTAACCGCACATTCTGAGACCCTCGGTACAGAGAGGGAGCGCAGTCCAAAGAATGGAAGCACACAAAGGGTTACTAACCCCCCAAATCTCATGATAGGTAAGAGGTTAAAACCCCTCCGTTACACCGTACTAAGGCAAACCGTCCAACGGGGACACAATTAGGAACAAAAAGTTCTCCAGAAACGTATTTTTCTGTTTGCTTTTGGGGTCTGATAACACGTTTGCTGAGGCCGAGGTGACCTCGGTAGTCACATGACTTTGTTTGGGGCACAGGGCAGTTGATTGCTTTGGCAGCGGGTAAAGGGTTTCTCTATGTCAACTCATTGGGGGTTATGTATAAAAAGTAACCAGTTGAAAAGTGGTCCTTTCTCCATAGGTTATTTTGCCTTCTTTTGGATCAACAGAAACAAATTAACAGATATAGGAAAGGCTGAACTTGATGGACGCAGGTCTTTCTTCAGCCTATGTAACTAAATATTCTGTCCCTCGACTAAGTAAATTAAAGGACTATTTCCATTCCCAAATACCGGGGACTGGAGCTACCGATCACCAGGTATCGGTGCCAGAAAAATGTGTTCTTTTTAGTGGAAAAGCAGCCAGCTGGCGCTGAGCCTGGAACACGGGCAAAAGTCCCTGTAAATACAAATTATCTATTGTAAGGCAAGATGTCTTACCTTTTCCAAATGTAACATTTACTCCTTGTACCTTTCCACTGCCACATGAAATAAGGACACAACGTTTGTATCTAACCCTCCAGCAGAGTGAAATATTAGAGTCTCTTCATCCACCGTCCTAAACGTAATCCGCAGCTTGGTGATGACGCTTGTAAACGGAAACGTAACTCCCGAGTGGCCATTTAGAAGGCACGGTCCATCTGTGAGGCTCAATCACTGGATGCCCCTCTTCTTTCCTCTGATGCCCCCTTTTTTTCTAGGAGGTCAGAGTGTTTGCTGGGTGTGAGGGGATCGCAGGGTTCTACAGCCCTAAAATTCCCGATAATCTGTATAGAAAGGGCTTTTATGAAGTAATCATCTGTGTCAATAAAAGCCATTCTTCTTCTTCTTCTTGTAAATGCCGCACTCGGAGGTGCCGCACCTGGTGTCCTCTCCTGCCCCAATCTGGCAAATACCCCCGGGGCTGCCTTTCCTTTAGTTGGCGTCCGGGCGATGTGTAGGTGGTCTGACACAGGTAGGGCTCGGGTGGCTGGTGGAGCCGTTCCTCTGCTGGCTCTACCTGCCAGTTGAGTCGAGACTTTCCTGCCCACCAGATGCCAATTGCCATGAACACGATGGAGACCTCACAGACAGGAGCAGTATCGGGTCTGACATGCGCCGGCAGAGCGATACTTCTCTGTAGTTGTATCATGACGGGCCGTTTTTGGGGATGTTGACGCAAAGTCTGCACAGTTTGTATAATTACAGATATTTGCACCATGATATCAGCACGGATCCTTTCAGAGGATTCGTAAGATCATTGGAGCTTTGCTGTCCCGATCATTCTTTGTTTCAGAGTAAAACGATCGACACGACATGATACGGCCCATGGATATGGCGGGGTTTTAGGCGACAGCAGCTATAGTGTCAGTGGCTGTGTCCAGCGGTGTATTCGGAGGGGGTCCTGCCTCAGTCTGACTCAGGGCAGCGCCAACAGCCAACCTTTGCTATCTCTCTGCCATGTTTCGTGATCCAAGTGCGAGCCCAGACGCCATGTTCTGGAGTGCCAGCTCAGAAGGACGCATGGCGCTGGGTGTGGAACCTGCCTGGATACACCTGAAATGTCTTTTTTTTCTCGTAGTGCCCAGTGGGTATTGTATTAACCTCGTCAGTGCCTGAGGAACTCCTATACTTGGCAGTCATTTGCTGCCCATTCTCTATTCCCCTGGCAGAGCCCCCTTTCTGGTGTGTTTGGGCCACATCGGACTGTTTGCCATTACCGGCTGCCCCTTGTGTGCTCAGAAAGGGCTCTCAGCATCACATGACCATCAGAGGAACCCGGCAGTTCTTATCTGTCAGACTCTGTGTCTTTTTTCTCCCGATTTTGTGCGTCGTGAGCCCACACACAGCGTGGCTCTTTGCCTGTCCTTGTATTAAATATCTTGGCACTTTCCAGATGAAGAATAATGAGGTGAAATGGGCAGTTTTAATTTAAATTGCAGATACTTTCCTGGGGAAAATATTTAGCACTTCCTGGAATCTGGAGAATGGTCTGACTTCTTTTAAAGCTTTTTTTGGACATATTGGATTCTGCACAGAGTATTGAGGGGGGGGGGGGGCTTTCCCAGAACCCCCACTTACTTATTTTCTTTATTTTTGTTGGAAAACCTGGTAAAAGTAAGTGAAGCCTGGTAATCATCAGTTATATGTAAAGAAGTTAGTTATATAGAACTCAACAAAACACAGCTAGACATATAATAGGCACTTCTGCTCCAATACCGTGGATATTCATCTAACAAACATTCTCCGTTAATATTTCCTTCTACGCTGACTAATGGATTCTAGCGAGTGTGGATTATCTGTAACTTCTCACGTTTTAGGGCATTCCTTACAAGAGGATGAACATCGCCCCAGGAGCGAGCGATCCGTCTTACCGATCATCACAGATAAGTAAAACCTCACTGTGTTTTTGGGGGACTTGGTGGTAGCTTTTTTTGTTCACAGCAGTAGATAGACGTTCTGCTTCACTGCATATCGATGTTTCCTCGTCGTCACTATTTATAATAACTAACTAAAATGTAAGAACACTGATACTTTGCAGCTCAAGTAGAGCTTTATGATAAACCAGTTCTCTTCCTATGTAGACGAATGTGTGCGACGCGCAGGCTAGCGGGCCGACACCATGGTTATACGCAGAAAAGTATATTAACGGTCCTCAGCAGATGTCCCGGCTTTGTGGCTTCAGTCCCATTATCAAAATTGGGATAGTGAACGTGCAAACATTTACTCGGACTGGTGAAAGAATTGAGGGAGAATCTTATACCCAAAGCTGTGTTTTTTCAGGCAGTAGTTTTTATTAAATTAGGTTTGTCTAGAGGTAATCAGGAATCCCCCCCAAACTGTGTCAAAGTAATCAATCAATCAAAATAGTAACAGGAGTGGATTGACTTAGAGGTAAGTGTTTGAATGTCAACATCTCACCCCTTAGTACATCAATCAATCACAATGTCTGATGACTGTTGGGGGCTGTCAGGCACACTGGAGGGCAACACACTGCAGCTTTTCCAGCGCCAAACAGCTAAACATTCAGCCTTCAGCCCCCCCTAACCCCGCTCGAACAGCCACTATGTCCCATAGTCCTCACGGACAGCTGGGTCAACTGGGTTCCTCGATAGTCTCTTTGTCCTTCTTGCGGTCTGTGGGTTTCTTGCACGTGAACATCAGTAGAAGTAGCGTCGGAAGGTGCCACAGACTGCAGAAGAAAAGCTTCCTTGAGCTGGAGCGGTCGGCTTCCCTGTAGAAGCGGTAGCCCAGGTAGGAGATGTAGAGGTTAACGGGCAGCGATATGACAGGGAATGTCCAAGTGGTGATGTCCAGGACGGGTGCCAGGGTGGAGAGTCCAATAAGAGCCAGCGAGTGGCGCAGGGCCACACGGCGGCACATGAGCGGGTGCGTGACGGACATCATTCGATAACCGCCACGGGAGTAGTCTTCCCGCAGGTTCCAGCTGAGTGCGTTGAAGTGAGGAAACTGCCAGGAGTACAGAATGGCACCGAGCAGCAGGGCCCCTGCGTGAGAGGGAGAGAGAGAGAGGGTATCAGGCATAGCGTGGGGTATGTACAGGGGAAACACCTGCCTCCGCTGCTTGTCAGGCAATGAATGGCATCGATACAAAGCTCTACAACCAGTCTTAACCTTCAGTGATCTTCTCCGAGTCCCCGGTTTAATCCTCTCTACGGTTAGGATAGAGTTGTGGCTCCTACATGATACAAGCAGCAAAGTGATCATTGAAATGCGAGGTCGGGCCCGGAGGCTGGTAGATCGCTGCAACGCGAAGAGCGACCGGGGAGAAAAGGTGAGAAAGGCAGAGAGGGAATGTGTGGTAGACATTGAAAGGTGGAGAGAGGGGAATACTGACAGTACCTCTGTGTGGCAGATCAGCAGGAGAGGTGGTGTTTCCAAGGGTGTCGACCGCATTTCAGTGAGAGCAAGAAGGCTACGGTGGTTAGAGAGGGAAAGGCTACGGAGAGCGGTGGGTTTACCGCAAACGGAGCGTGCCGGGTCGGAGTGGCGTAGGGGTGGTGCGCGTCCCTGCGCGTCCCTCCCGTGTAACTCCTGTATAACTCTTATCTGTCGTCTGTCCACTTCGAAGACTCCACTTCAGCCGGGACGCCAAGCAAGCTTGGGGCCAAGTGGCCGTCTCCAGACATATAGGGCCGGCGCCCAATAGGAGAGAGGCGGTGATTGCACACAAACAGGAAACAGGTGCTGCACACCTAGGTGTCCAATTACAATTAGGCTACACTACTGGGAACCATATGTAACCCTTCGAGAGCAGCAGGGTATGGAGACCAGGTGAAAACCAGCGATGCGTGGTGGGCCCTACCTGGAAAAGATCATGAGGCCCCCCCCACTCAAACACATTCAAATGCATGCAGGTAGAACAATGATTGAAGCCAACAGCCCAAAGTCCCCAGGACTGACGTCAGCCGCATCCCACTGCAAAGGTAACACTGTTGTGTAACAGCTATAAAACTACTAGCAAACGGAACATTTCTCGCGTACTACAAAAAGCCCCTTTATGCCAGCCGATACCTCGCTGCTCCCTACGACAGAAACACAATTCCTTTTACACGGCGGCTGCGAGTCGTCTAATTAATACAGTCCCAGCCTGGGGCTCCAAACGTGTTATTTAAACAGACTACACCCGGGGTCTCCAACACCAACAACAGGGACCCGGCGCAGACCTCTGGAGGGGGTGCCCCCCAGGAAGGGCTTTCAGAGCAGGACCTCTGGCTCCACGTCACGGTTTAGAAGGTGGGTGACGGCTGTCACAGTGGCCAGTGAAGGGGGGATAGATGTGGCACCGGCACCGAAAACACTATACGGGTGCCTTACGACGCAGCCGCCCTCCACAAGCCCCGCCATGTTAATATAATACATATATTATCAGCCCTGCTCCTGCCTCTCGCTGCATCGGCACATGGGGTATCAGGGGTCTACGCCTCGTGGTGACCCTACAGACTGTTTACAATGTAGGGGTCCATGCAGAGTCTGCGGTTAAGGGGGGGGATCGGGTTCTGTTTGTCCCACTCCCCCCTCTATCCATTCTATTAATAATGTAATCATTCTCTGTTCCTATAATTAAAGCTCAGACAGGAAGCAGCGTCCAATCAGCCCCCTGCACAGAAATCACTGCAACAAAGTTAAGGGGGATTACCGCAGATTAACGGCAATGATAATTACTCTCTGTGCACAGCGCAAGCCCCCCACCTCTCCTAACGGCCGCCCTTTCCACGATCTGTCCATGGCAGCCTGACCTTGCTGTAAGACTTCTCACAGGAATACAGAGAAAATCCTTTTCCAGCCACATCATGAATTAAGCATTTGCCTGGAACCCGTCGCAAATCAGCAGACTAAGACACTCACCAGCATCCAGGGTCCCAGTTGCTGCCGTCCAACCCATGACCGGTGGAATGGCGCCCACCACGGCACCCACCCAAGTGTTGGCGATGCTGAGCCTCTTCATGGGTGTGTAGCAGCATGTGTACAGCAAGATGTTAAAGGCACCCAGCGCGCCCGTCAGAGGGTTCACGGCGTACGTCAACAGGGAGATCCCCGGAACCGCGCAGGCCGCGGCAAAGGACACCGCCACTAAGGGACTGTAATGAAAAGCGGGAACATATTAATACACATTTTCTGCACATGCAAAAATACATAGCAAATATTACAGCTGATGGGTTCAGTTTGTAAAACCACAAAGATATTTTGAAATGGGGGAGCAAATGTTTCCAGGGGTTTCATCGGATGTTAACCATCGTTACAGAGAAGCGAACGTGGGATCGGCGGCAGGAATTGGGTAGAATCATTACCCTTCATTACCTACCGGTCATTACTTGGAATGCGTTCGCTGGAAGAGAGAAGCAATCAAAAGGCTGTTCATTAATCACAGCTCGGGGCAAATGCCTCGCATTGTCATGTAAATTCGCTGGCAGGGGGCAGGTGCGTTTTGAGCAGTTTCTGCTCTCCGCTGCTACCTCCTTTGCCGTGTTCTGGAGAAGTAGAGGCGCGTTCCCATGCCGCTTTGGTATTGCATCCGAAGCCCTAGCAGGTTGGAGGCTGAGATCGGGAATGGAGGATGGGATTTCTCTGGGTTACACGTACGTGAACTTGCCCCGGGTCCTGAGACACCTTTCACGTAGTACCTACTCGCTCCCACGCGCCCACTACGCGTCTCCTTTCCACTACAGTAACAGATTCCACAACCCACCTCACCAGTGTCCACCTACCCACGGGACCTACTGCCCACCTACCCACGGGACCTACTGCCCACAACAGGATTACCAAGGTCGCTGCCGGATGTCACGGGTGGTTGGGCTCCGGTGTAGTCGGTTCTGATTCCCTCGGTGGGAAGGAGGATTCTGTTCGGGTGACTTGTAATAAGAGTGAGGAGCTGGGAGGCAGGTGCTGCGTGTCTCAGAACCCGGGGCAATTCATGTCCGAGCAACGCAGAGAAATCCCATCCGCGGCAGCATTTCCACTCCAGATCTCAGCCTCAACCCCGCTAGGGCTTTTCTCTGGGGCACAGAAAAGGAGAAACTGCCCCAAACATACAACTTTACCTTTATATGAAGCCGTTACCCTGAGCCGTGGTTATTGAACAGCTTAAGAAATTCCCTGCATCACCGGCTGCTATACGGAGCTTAACGTACGGCGGCGCTTCTTACGGGTTTAAACGCCGCAGTAATATATTTGGTGCAAAAGGATCGGTTATGGCTTCGGACGTCTAAACGAATGCAGCTCCTTAACATTGATCCGCGCCGACCAGGCTTTATTACCATTCTGTATCGTTGAGCGTTTAACTGCGATAAGGAGCACGAAAACATAGGAAAAGAGGAAAAATGATAAACAATCCTTTTAAATTCAATTTCCATTTTAATTAGAAGGAGCCGGTGCTTCTGGTTCCATATGTCTTCCTAATTAATAGAAAGATGGCCGGGGGGGGGGGCAAGGGTTACGGCTAACGGGCTCCAACTTAAATGATTCACAAACTTTACAACAGTGAGTAGATGCTATCGCAGGGTCGTTCCGGGCGCGCTCTTATGTCATTCAGGATTAGACTGCTCGATTTCCGCGTTATCTCGCTAGGAAGCTCGGTACATTTATTAAACCCCCGGCATCTATCACAGAGATAAAAGGGGGGATGTTTAAATCTAACAGAACCAGGAGAACTTCTTCCCCCAGGCGGAAGAAAGATCAGAAACCCCCCAAACACAACGAATAAAAATCTGATTGGACGCTTTCATGTATTAATCATTAATAAAATATTTCAAAGAGAATACGGTTTATAGCGGCCAGTAGCTCTTTAGGGGTCAGGTTTAAAGGCCGGACCCCGGATATTATGTTCTCCGTGTATACTATAAGCCATTTTTCACACTAGGTGATATCCTTCGGTGGTAACGCGGTACATAATAACCCCTCCATCCTATGGCCCCAACGCATGGACGATAGGTAAAGACGTGTCTTCTAAATACCTGCGGCAGACGCTGCCACATAATTCACAGAATCGGTTTGATGAGGAAAAGACGAGAATGCGAGACCCGGACGTCTGATCGCCCCGACAGGTTACTTCAGTCTCTTTATTTAAAGCCATTCGCTCGCCGCTCCTCTTATGATGTCCAAAGACGGACGTGGCGGTAATTAGGCCATTAATTAAACATTTATACGAAATTTAACAGAGAAATAATCCCTTCTGACCCGGCCTTTTCCATTCGCCGGAGTCTGGGTGTTAATTCCACGGCCTGGGGGGATAAGAGCAGCCCCTCATTCTTTATATATTCATTCGGCTTCAGGGTGAAGACAGAATGACGCCCGATCGGGACGGGCGAAAGTCACGTTAATATAAACCCCATTAATAATTACTGTCCCTGACGTGCGCCTTTGTGTGGGAAACGCAGAGCACGGTTATAGGTTCGGCTTCCCGGTGATTCGGAAGGAAAGGGATTTCTGGGGCCGTGCGGACAAAACCCCCAAACGTAATGGCGGCAGGCAGCGCGAGTTCGGGGTCTGCTCACCCTGGTATGAATTACCGGCAGGACCGGGTGTGTACATATACACGGTACATATATGTTATATATACAGTATATATATATATATATATATATATATATATATATATATATATATATATACACACACACATTACATACGTAAAGGAACACAGCCGAACAGCCCAGGTGCAGCGTCTCAATTAACTGCGATCATTAGCTGTCAGCACTGAGTGATTTCTGCCCCGACTTCCCCATCCAGCCATCAGCGAGGTAATACATCCCCCCCCCCCCCCCTGCTCTGATGGATGCCCCCAGCGACCTGTTTACAAACAAGTGGCAATCAGTGTCAGAGGCTGGGGGTCGGCCGCCATCCACAGAGGGGTTAACAGGGCAGACGGCTGCAGCCAGAGAATAACCCCATGACACCCCCCCCCCCCCCGAGCATTTTGAGTCCTTTCCAAGCCGGAACCCAAAGTAACGGTCCATATATAATATTATTCTATCTCCATATAACCCCCGCAGTACGGTTACCCGGGAACGACATCATTTCATTCTGTGAAACAATAAAACTATTCCTGTGATTTACTTGCCTGTTTTGTGAGATGGATAAACTCCTATAAACCTCAGCCAGCTATAGATAACAGACACCACACAATGTCTGGCCCTTATTATTGGATAAGCGGCTCCCTCTGACCCTGCGGCTGCCCATGTTTGCTAAATGGTTGATTCACTAGAAAGTTCTTCTCACTGTAAAGTAGGGCTGAAACAACGAATCGATAAAATCGATAATAATCGATAACGGAAATCGTTGTCGACGATTTCCGTTATCGATTAATCGAGTGATTGATTCGTTGTTGGAGCACTCGGCTCCTTTTACTTACCTCCGCGAGCGTTCCCCGCTTCCGCTACACGCTCCGCCTTCTCCGCCTTCTTTTAGTTGCGTGTGGCTCCGTTCGCACAGAGCGGTTCGCGGGGGTGGGGGTGGGGTTTCAGGGGATGCAGGGCAGAGTGGGGGTGGGGGGGCAGAGTGGGGGTGGGGGGGCAGGCCAGGGTAGGAGACTGAGTGCAGGGCAGAGTGTGAGTGTGGGTGCAGGGCAGAGTGGGTGCAGGGTGTGAGTGTGGGGGCAGGGCAGAATGTGGGGGCAGGGCTGGGTGCAGGGCAGAGTTGGAGACTGGGTGCAGGGGCACAGTGCAAAGTGCTGGGTGCAAAGTGCCAGAGCTGGGTGCAAAGTGCCAGGGCTGGGTGCAGAGTGCTGGGTGCAGAGTGCTGGGTGCAAAGTGCCAGGGCTGGGTGCAAAGTGCCGGGTGCAAAGTGCCAGGGCTGGGTGCAAAGTTCTGGGTGCAAAGTGCTGGGTGCAAAGTGCTGGGTGCAAAGTGCCAGGGCTGGGGCAAAGTGCTGGGTGCAAAGTGCCAGGGCTGGAGACTGAGTGCAGGGCAGAGTGGGGGTGGGGATGCAGGGCAGGGTGTGAGTGTGGGGGCAGGGCAGGAGACTGGGGGCAGGGCAGAGTGGGGGTGGGGGTGCAGGGCAGAGTTGGAGACTGGGTGCAGGGCAGAGTGTGGGTGCAGGGCAGAGTGGGTGCAGGGTGTGAGTGTGGGGGCAGGGCTGGGTGCAGGGCAGAGTTGGAGACTGGGTGCAGGGGCAAAGTGCTGGGTGCAAAGTGCCAGGGCTGGGTGCAAAGTGCCAGGGCTGGGTGCAAAGTGCTGGGTGCAAAGTGCCAGGGCTGGAGCAAAGTGCTGAGTGCTGGGTGCAAAGTGCCAGGGCTGGGTGCAAAGTGCCAGGTGCAAAGTGCCAGGGCTGGGTGCAGAGTACTGGGTGCAAAGTGCCAGGGCTGGGTGCAAAGTGCCGGGTGCAAAGTGCCAGGGCTGGGTGCAAAGTTCTGGGTGCAAAGTGCTGGGTGCAAAGTGCTGGGTGCAAAGTGCCAGGGCTGGGTGCAAAGTGCCGGGTGCAAAGTGCTGGGTGCAAAGTGCCAGGGCTGGGGCAAAGTTTCTTGAACAGTAATAGTCCACCTCTTTTCAGAATGTTTGGGGTTATTTTGTTTCATAAATATTGTGTTTGGGTTTTTGTACTTTGAAAATATTGTTTTTTTATTACATCATAACAAAATAAGAATGTTAATGTAAATTTTAAGTTGTTTTTTAACATCCAGTTCATTAAATTATTTTAAATAAACAAAAAATTTGCATATTGTTTTTTTTTTATCCGATTAATCGAAAAAATAATCGGCCAACTAATCGATTATTAAAATAATCGTTAGTTGCAGCCCTACTGTAAAGCCTGCGTCACTGTGTTGTATTGGGGGTCTGCAGGAATTCCCCCTACGTGGATCCCATACGCCGATGCTGCCCCTCGCTGCAAGCAGATGGAGAAGCCATTTACACAAACGCACCATGACTATTTCATTGTGCGGGAGCCATCTGCTTCCCGATACGACACCGAGTCCCGGGATTTATTGGCGGCCCCTGGCCCCGCGGGCGCTCATACACGGGAATGCCGTTAGACAATAAGGCAGCGACGTTTATATGAGGGGCTGCGCTCTGCACAAACGCATCCCGATCCGTAATAAGTGCCAAGCAATCCGATTCTATTCTGACAGCAGCGGCGTGCGATGATCCCCTGCTACGCCGTACACCAGCGGATCATACAATCCCGGAGAGAGCGGAAACGCTGTAATACGTCACCTCCACGAAGCGCACAGCTTATGTGACCAGGCCCCGCGCGCCTCTACATGCAAACACGAATAATGAAGACCCTGCTCACTAATCATTACAGGTTCTGGATAATCCAACACGCAGACCCTGCTAGAGGAGCCCCGACATTTCAAGGATAAAAGTCGTGTGTTTGTTTGTGAAAATATTTAGTTATTGTTATCTAGACGAGAATTGACTGACTGAGACAAACCGATACATGAGGTGGAGAGTCTCGGCTCGCAAGCTTACATTGGTCACGGTGGCAAATCAGACGTAACGCTTAATCCCCTGGATTGTGAGCATTGCCCTCTTTACCCACCGTAGAGGTTGGTGCGAAGCGCTGGGTACGCTCTCGGTTATAATGTATCGAGCTCTAGGGGAGCGTTCTGAACCTCTACCCTCTCGTCCTGGGAGTCTAATTCCATCCACCAGCTCCTTATCGGCTCAGGATGAAGCTCCCAGCGTGTCCGGGCCTCACCCCAGTGATAAGGACATGTCTGGGGGGGAATTAGTTGACCCTCATTCACAACTCCTGACACTCGCAGGAACTTTAAATGGCTCGTTGACAAGTTACTTGATAGATTGAGAAGTGATTAGACGGCCAAACCCTACAGCGAACACGCTGGGAGGAGGGGATACAGGCATGGAAGCCAGACCCGTGACCCCATCTGAAGGAGTCTACGAGCTCGCCCTTCGTCTACCCAAGGAACGGACGCCAAATGGCGACATCTACGCCCTGGAGCTCTTCCAATGAAACGATCATCTTGGAGCTTTTCTCCGGATAAACTCCCCGAACTGACTTTATGTCACTTCCAGTTACTTTGCTGTGAATAACAAACAGCAGGGTGTTAAACGGTGGTAATTAGCTGACAGTGTACACGGTGCCTTCTAATGACCTCTACATGTTAGAACATCACAAAGAGCGGGTGCAGACTATTAGATACAAAGCATATATGTTATATATATATATATATATATATATGTATCCATACATTCAATGGGGACGAGCGATGCGTTAGGCACAGAGGACCCGGCTCACAGGCTTACAATCTAGGGGATTCAGAATCATCAGAACGTAAAAAGCATGGTTTGTATTTACTAACGCAGGGGCCCGTGATAGAGCCTCGCATCAAAAATATCAAAATGTTATCAGAGAATTCCATGTATTTTGATGAGAAGTTCCTGGGCCGGTAATCCGACGCATGTTCTGTAACACGCCTGAAACTCTCACCCTGAAGAAGGTTTAACTAAAACACCCTGAATCCGAGTAACGAGCAGAAGCGCGTCCAGCGGAGCGTATTACGCAGCCTGGGGGCGCCTATGGAGGTTTCCATCTCTATACCCCCTCCAAATAAAGAAACAGAGGCAGAAGACGCGTGCCGGGCGCTTAGAAGGGCCGCCGGGCAAACGCCTGGTTTTGTAATAAATGATCTCCAGCACTAATTAGTGGAACGCGCGAGGCACACGGCGATGAGCTTGATGACGATATATTTTTTTAGTTTTTAATACAGAAATATCATGTCCTTGCCAAGGGGAGCGACGTAGCGTGAAAACAAGCAGAAATCAACAACCTAATCTTTACGGAGAGGAAACCGCTGCTTAACCCCCGGGGAGCCGCCGGGGACTGGAAAGCAATTTAATGCTGGGTGACTATGAATGGCGGAGGGCGCTCCGAATATTCTACACCGTATCGGGGTTATTTGCTCGGGGCCACGACACACTCCGCATCGCACAGATTCCGTATACACATATTTATACGAATAAAGCATTGAGCTGCTATAACGGGGGTTAAATCAATTCTTACCTGATCTGGCCGCGCACCAGGGGCCGGCTCTTTGTCCTGTTCATGTTGGAATCGAAAGGCACCTCGAAAAACTGCAAGAGGAACGAGAGATTGGGTCACATTCTGAGTAACACGCGGAAGCGGAATATCAGAAAAGTTTTAATCGCGAGTATTTAAACCGTAAGCCGACGCATGAGCTTCCCAGACAACCAATATTATCCAGCATCGGCTGCTTTGCTTAAAAGTTCTTCTTGTTCCATCAACACTTCTTCAGGGCGGCTGCCGCGCTATTTTGCATCCTAATGGGGCTGCTAAATCCGACAAAGCCACGGACGGATGGGCGACAGAAGAACGGCGGAGGTGAAAAGGCAGAAGCACGCAGCAAAGCAAGCTGGGAGAAGAAAGATGCCATCAAACACGACCAGGAGGGCCGGGGCTCACGTGGCGTTTGCTCGCAAAGCTTTGAGTGACGCTGCACACCGATAATAAAATACTACGAGTGGAAAAGGTCTGAGAACACGAATATAAAATATAAAATGGATCCGCCGTACGGAGGAGGACGTGGCGTTAGTGCTTTGTGATACATTGTAGCGTCTCAGCAAATAAAATGTATCTCTAGAGCGACGATATCTCTAAAAAGGCACCTGAAGCATCTGATCGCCGATGATCCTCCTCAGCGGATATTCTTACTATTATTACAGGCGCTAAATAAAAAAATATACATGGAATACGGAGGATTTTATCCACAAACGGCCGTTTGCCTTCATTCTACTCTTCATGCTCTTTATTTCAAACCCCTCTTAGAACAGAAAGGCTGCCCTCTTGAAAAGTTTAGTAAATCCCTTAATACTTCTCAAGCATGTTCTTAGTTTGATTGAATCGAGTTTCCCCGCAGCCTGTCCCAGTCCGGCTGCAGCTTTAATTAGCAGCGATCAGAGGAGACGCTTGGAATCAGAGCGCGGCTTGTTTGGCAAGAGTGGAGCATCCGCGGATACTCGTTCCCCACTTCAAAGGCTCCGTCGTCTCCCCTAATCCACTTGTCCTGTACGGCAGTGTTTATTCAGAACCTGCCGCAGACCTGAGCGCCCGGCTGCACAGAACGCCCCCGGTAATCACGCTCGCCCCAGAAAGCCTTCACGCAGCCGGAAAACGAGAGCCTCTACGAGAAAAGATCCGTATGATGCTTTCAGTGCATCTAATGCAGGTCCCACTGGTGGGCCGAAGACATTAAAGGGAACCCGACAACTGTCGCGAAGCAAGAGAGTAGCGAGGCAAGAGAGTAGACGCATTACACGCTGGACTAGTATTTTAAAATGTTTTCTGGATATTTTGGTAACGTGGAATTGGATTTCTCCTCCCCGTAGAACGTATTTCAGGGCATGACGGGGAAGCCGCAGAAAATGCTTTCCCCGCATACAGTAAAACGCGCAAAACTCCTGCGCCGTATGACAGTCTCCCCGTCGTGATGAGAGTTACACATCGGATGTAAGTGGCAGTTTCTGTCCGCCTGTGACAGTAACACTTTGCCCGCGGATCTCCCCGCTCGTTCAGTTGTAATTATTAGTGTGGATCTGTAATGAATACGAGGCTCTGATCATGAAAGAGTCAGGAAGACAATTACTGGAGTCCTAATGACGGTAAACAGCAGCGACCACATCAAAGGTGCCAGCGGCTGCAGACTCCGGTGAAACGCGTTTAATGTCCGGGTTTTTGCAAACTGCGCTGGCTACTGGCGTCCCTCGTCTGCGGCTCGGATACTAAAAGGTGACAGATTCAGTCTTAGACCAGAAAACAACAGTTGTGCTTAATCCATGTACATTATTTTTACATTTTTACTGTCAGTGTGGATCAGCCTCCCAGCAGAAGTGATTCTTGTTGAATGAAAGTCTGAACCTGCACAGCCAAGTATTCACTAAACCCCCCCTCGGTCCCAGCGGCACCGCGTACACACAGCCCCTATTCTGCCTCTTCTCACACATATATATATATATATATATATATATATATATATATATATATATAGTAATGTCGCAGAACCTCCAATAAAACTTTTTTTTGGCAAACCATTATTTTAAGTAACAGCTGCGTGACATAAACACGCGTGACACGGGAGATGGGGTTCTATTCAGGTAATTTATTCATCGAGGTGTTAATTGGATTCCTTCACAAAGCCTCATCATTTTCTTTAGGATCAGAAATGTGATGTATAAGCCCGTTATGGTAGACATTCTCACCACATCTGCAGCAAATGTAATGAAGACACATCTGCACACGCTATGCACACGCATGCGAGGGAGAACACAAAACACAAAAACAAGCAATCTCCGGATCACTCCTAATGCAAAGATCACTTCTCTGAACCAAAAAAACGCCCTTACGGAGAATAAAATATTGAATGTTTAATACGTGTGATATCGCGTTCATAGCTGTAGGTGCCGCATTAAGGCTGTGGTTCGGCAAAGTGTCTCCAGCAAGACCTTATCTCTGCCAAGTACCCCGGAATGAAGCTTTCCTGAAATACCCCGGGTTGGGGCAGTAACCGGTGGAACTGCCACCCTCAGGACTATACGCTTCAGTCCACGCACGTCTCCTCACCGGGAGCGGCTGTCGCAGAATCCGGGCTCCAAGAAAACCCCACTCAAGGTCAGGAATACACTGTATCGGGGGGTTCGGGCTGCGCGCGATCGCAATGATCCGGTGCAGATTTCTGGATTCAGTTTTAGCCCCCTGCCCCCTCGGGTGTCTGGGGGGGCTTTGGTTGGCAGGGTAAGGGGTCAGGTTAGGGTTTACTCAAGTGTTTGTTTATGGTCTCTATAAACAGGACCGGCACGGCGTGGAATGCCTCCTCTCTTCACACTCACAGGCTGTCAATCCAACGACCCGCTCAGATCAATACTCTGAAAACACTGATAGGAAAGATAGGAGGGCTGGAGTTCAAAAGGGGTCTCGCCGGCTGTTACCATTCAGACGGGTGCAGATAAAACGCGCTCTCTGTGATGTATGGGATGAGGGGCATCCAGCATCTGTTCTTGTGATCTAGATCCGCCAATTGAAATCTTTATCTTTCTAAGCTACACTTCAATAAAGTGAAATTAGTGTTTCCTGCAGATTCCAATCGCATCGCGGAACAGAAGTCCGTCGGACAAAACATGGGGCCCGGAAATGCAAAGTGAAGGCCACAGTCGGAGTGTGTGCGTTTCACGCGGACCCCGTTCTTCTCGCAGCCCTCCTCATAACCAGCAGCGTATTAACATTCACCGTAATAACACGCGTATAAACCGTATCTCTGCCGCGTATAAACATTAACGAAGAACAGAACGTGAAATGTACGAGCGCTAAAGCTGTCCTTTGGATGTTACTCCGCGAGCACCCCCCCACACGCACCACACTCACCCCCCCCACACACACACACTCACATACACCACACTCACACACACGCACCACACACACACGCACCCCCCCACACACACACACTCACATACATGCACCACACTCACACACACACACACATGCACCCCCCCCCCCACACACACACACTCCCAGCGAGAAGCCAAAGCCGTGCTGGTGACTTTTCTGTATTAAAGTCTCAGCGACGTCCTGGCTCGCTACGGATGATGGGAATTAGAGGCCAATACGAGCTGGTGAGTTTTATATAAAAGCGCTGCATATAAGAGACAGCTCCGTGAAGTCTCCGGTGGCATCGGAGCCGTGGATGGCGTAAAGGATTCACATTTATTTTGCCAGGGCGATGATCGCAGACCTGTTTATCGGGCGCTCTCTGATCTCAGAACACGAACGCACTCAGAGCCTTTGTGTCTGTTTGCTTTCAAAGTGAAAATTAGTTTCCAAAACATGGCAGATCGTCAGAGATAAACGCTCTCGGATTAAACCCACAAAGCAACCGGATCTGCGGAATACGAAGAGGTCTGAAGCACGGCGCGTGGGTTTTTAATTCAGAAAGATATCATTATTAATGGCTGATTGAGATCGTTGATAAGGACCAACGTACGACAAATCATGATTTTCTTTCTTTTCCATTAAAATGGAGGCTCCTTTAATACCCTTTTCTCTTTCTGTCTATCAAAGTGGTTCTGTTTTTGGTAGAGACGCTCTGTTTACCTTAAATTATCTTTAAAAGGCCCCTATCGGAGCCGGTATACATAAAACCAGAAATCTCCCCATTTTGGGACGCATTACAGGTTTCAAGTTCTGGCAAAACTCAAATGTAAAATAATCCTTTTTGGGGCTTTTAAACATGGCCACTATTGTGATGGGTTTGTCTGCAGTCTAATCCTGTAATTGGGCAGGTCTCCGAAAACCCACAATGCTGACCACATGAAAAGTGCACAAAAAGGTAATTTACATCAATAGCTCTCTGGAACCCGAAACCTCTCAGAAAGGGCGACACCGAAGCATGCGCGTAAAGCGGGCACAGAAACGGCCGCGGGGAAAAGAAACACATTTATTGGAACGGGACTCGGATTCGTCCTGAATCTCAGATCTCCGCAGCGGTAGTTTAATATAAAACTTGCTACATCTGGACAAAAAAAAGAGATATTTGAGAAGGCTCAGAAAAGAGAGCGGGGGGGAATTTAGCGGTGCGGAAAAGAGCTGTAAAAAGAAAGGGAAAACACAATAATCCGCAGGGATTTGGAGAATACGTTTTATATATACGCTTCTTAATGATAAAGAAAAACAGCGGCCTTTCCACTGATATAGGATACTCTCGGTAAGAAGTTACGACCGAAAGCCATATGGAGGCCGCTCCACAAAACCGACACCTGTTGGATTATATATCACAACGTTCATCATTCCCACAATTTGGCCAAGAGTCTCGGCCAGGACTAAACCCGCTTTCTATCCACAGAGGAACACACGTGTGCGCCGGAGCTCTGCGTGTTTCGGTTCGGGATACGGAGGAGCCATGATGGCTTTTCGTGTTATGGTCGGGATTTAGCCGCATAGATCCGATCTGACAAAACCGGAGCTTGGAGAAGGGTCCGCTTCCGGCCATTCAATACAATCATTTATTTTAGAAGCTCCTTTGTTTCTCTCTTTACCGGCCCCTTCGGGATGATATCAAGAATCTATCATTACATAGGTAATACACGGCCCTCCTCCGGCTAAACGGACTTCTGCCTTAAAGAGGCTTCGGTTTTGTTAAGGAGAGAAGATGTAGCGGCAGCTAAATAAAAAAAATACAACTAACACACAGGACTGAAATACTGCATTGCCAGGTTTGGGCCTTAAAAAGGGTATCCGCTACGTGAAATATACATATAACCACCCCACGGAATAGGAGGATTTGACTCCACAAAGATCATTCAGGATTTGTAAAGTCTGTGCTTGGAAATTCCGGATCTTTCCGTGACACTTGGCCAGTCTCTTGCATCAACAACTTAAGATCTTTCAACGAGTCGAGCTCCTCATGCGTTCCTTCTGTCCTCACCCGTGCCGAGCGGCCGGCAGACTACGGCAGAGCCTTCTCTATCTACATGAGGAGGACCTGACTCACACGCGGGCTGATGGTCAGACGGACAGAATCCCCCCATACAGACGCGCCATGGCCATTGGATAACAGCTGAGGAACTTTTAATGGGGTGATACATCACGGACAAGGTCTTTAGCCCAATCTTTCAGCTGTGGAAATCATTTAGCAAATTAACCGGCTCATCCTCAGACCGGTTTGTGTGTTTTTGGAAAACCTTCGGAAAGCGATATGACCCAAAATAAAGCCAGACTTTCCTGTGAAGAAGCACAAAGATGGGACGGATCAGCCATTCAAAGGATAATTGGTCTTCTCTGGGTTTTAGGGCTAAGATTTTTTGGGGCTATAACGGGCTGTTCATATATAAAATACATTGGTCCTGCGCAGTCCATCCGCAAGTTGAAGGGAACAGAGTATCCGGATTTGGGGATTTGCGAAGAGCTGAAGGGGACGTTCCCAGGAGATGCGGCGGGGATGATGACGAAGCTGCAATGGAGACGGCTCTGGTTCTCGAGACGCTAAAAGAAAACGTTGCATGGTCTGCATCATAAAACAGAAATCCTATCGGGATTGTAATCTGCAATGTGTCCGGGTGACAAAAAACACAAAAACTGTATACAAATTTGATTTACACAAAAGGATTCAGGACAGAAAGGGGAGCTTAAACGAGACAGAAACCAGAAAAATCCACGAATAACTAAACTGAAGGGGACAGAGCTGCTTCACGGCGCTGCGCAGGACCAATGTACCTACGTATTACATAAGTGGTGCTAGATGCAGGGAATGGTGTCCCGGCACAGTACCCTAAATAGGGTACCAATATCTACGAAGTTACCATCACTAGCATGACTACAGCATGCCGCTCCGAACACCAGAACGTTCTATGAACTCACACGTCCACCCAAAAATACACCAACAAATGCTGCTTTACCTCTTTAAGGGGTAATACGGTATTTCATTCATTGAAAGGTAACGCAATGCTTAACCCCTGGCAAAGAAAGTGTTAAAAAATATATTACCCAAAACCTTGCTGAACGCATAGAGGGGAGGAATAATCCGGGTCTCTTACGGTTACTCGAAAACCACTAATTACTTTAGAAACCGACAAAAAATGATTCTGCTGAAAACCTGCCCCGCGTTAGGGGAAGAAATCCTTTAATCTCTTGATATATTACAAAGAGGGATCGTTTCACTTCCTATGGACTGAACCTCGCAGGCACTTTAAAGAAACGCCGTGGTTTCTTCTCCTCCCAAAATATTCCTTCAAGGATATCGCATTTCTGTGTCAATAGCACGCCAGCCGCACTTTGTAGAGATACCTGCTCTAAACGTGCGTTTTCTGATTAATTAGCACATTTTTGGGAAAAGTTAATTGTAATCGAGCTCGGGAGGCCTCAGTCACCTCTGTGATCCAGCAACCTCGAGTAACCCAACCGCTCATCCGGTAAAGCGCAGGAGAACGGGATGGATACAGATGAAGCACCTGGGATCCAGCCCGCCACGCAGCGCTCCCTCCGCAAAGCGGTGGGTTTACGACGATCTACCGAGAAAACGCTGATTCTACCCGGAAGTCCACCTCTTTTCAGTCCTGCGCGTGTCACTCTCATCTACAGACAAATATTCACGTGACGATAACAGCTTTCGGGAAAATTTAAATGCGTGGCCTGCTTTTAACCACGTGAAACAACCGTGTATCGCCTTTACGATTCACCCCCCGCTTCGCAGAGGGGGGCTGATCCCTTTGCTCCTGAACTCTAAATACTCTAAAATTCGGTTGTGCCGATCGACCTGCTAAGAAAAGCCAAATGTTTGCTGAATTTCCCGGAGCGGCCGTCGGCTCCCAAATCAATCATCCGGCCGCTCAGAAAAAAAAACCTCAGAGATAATTGCGCAGATTATTAGATTTGCAAGTAATAGCTGCACCAATCCATCGTCGCTGGCGATAAGGAGCTTGATTTGGGGAAAAAGCTGAGCTTTTAACAAGTCAGATCAGCGCCTTCGTTCAATAACCTGCGATAAAATGACTGTTGGTTCCCAGATAAGAGCGGACTCTGTGCTGATACGGACGCTAATACCAAAGCCTAGATAACGGCGTGAATAACCACCGCCGAGTATCTAAATATAAAAATCTCTACTTCGCTATCACAGCCTTAGAAAGGCAAACAGCAGGAAGAAAATGTGTTCGCAGCTTTGTTCTGTCGATAAGAAACATAACGCCCGGGGAATGCGGTCGGCCGAGTCATTCTCTTTACCCGGCACATCCCAAACCTGCCGGCACATCTACGATCACAAGACGCGAGACTCGCACAATCTCTACGTATCGACTGTCTGGCGTCTGATCCGTAAACCTAAACCTGCCGCGTTCTTCCCCCTGCCGGCTCCATAACCGATCAGTGATTGTATCGGACGGAATCATAGTATTTGATTTTTCAATGTTTGATTTTTATCGCCGAGGTTATTGGGGAAAGCGTGATCTACATGGGAAGATGGTGAAAATTGGGTGAGATTTTAATACACCCCCCCCCCCACTGGGACAGAAAGCGCTTACTACATATTTACACCACGGAGAGTCTGGGAACCGCAATGTGAATGTCAATAGTCATTTTCAGCTGGTCCTGGAAGGACGGACAGACGGACCCCCCAGCCCTACGGCATGAAAAACAGGAAGAGCAACTAACGGCTTCAATGATGCTCTAAATTCAATCGATCTTCCATCAATCTCTTTGAAGAGTTTCAATCACTTCAGAAAACGTAAAGAAGTTCTGATCTCCACATTGATCCCCAAAAACCCGAGCGGTCCGGGTCCGTCTCTCCTCTCCGCTCAGACCGTTCTCCGGGAGATCCTGAAGTCTGAGAAACTTTGCTGCTAACGAAACTTGTGCTTAGTGTTTTCTGTCAATAACAAAGACTTGAGATAATCCAGAAACGCAGCACAATATCGGGCAGAGGGACGTGTAACGCGAGGCTACACGGAGAAATACACACGGCAGGCGGGAAGAAGTCTCCATGAAATCTGCTGAAAGAATTACACAGATCCGCCAGGGACCTGGAAGTTCGGGAAAGTGAGCTCCCGGTGAGAATTAGACTGTCAGCTTTATGGCAAAACACAAAAAAACAAACAGAGGGTCTCCAGCGAGGTGACTGGAAATAAAGCGATCCAGCCGCGGGCCGGCTCTCGCCTCATTATCTCAAAGGCTTGGGATGGAAATGGTTTCAGGCTGACCTCATTCTCCCGCGAGAGTCCAGATGAAGCCGCAGCGAGTCTTAGCGAGGGGTTAAGTAGTCTGCGGCAGGGCTGGAGGACATACATACTCCATGCTCCATACGCAGAGCGTAAACCGTGTAATTCATAAAGTATTGTTAAATGGGGTAAAATGCTCAAAAAACTGAACTTCCGGGAAGCGCTCCAACTACAACTCCTATGACGCTTGACTGCAGAGAATGCTGACGTGGCAGGTATTATAAGGCTACCTGAGCCGGCAGGTACGACCCTTTCTGTGCTTCTGTTTTTGGTGCACGAAGGGGTCCGGCGGCCGAAACACAGGAAGGAATTACCTGCGAATCGCTTTAGGCTCCTCATCAATCACTTTCCCCAATCATTTTCTTTCACGTGAATGCAGAGATCCGGCCAGCGAGAGGAAAGCATTCCTGCCGGAGAAGCTCCTAAGGTTGCCCCTTCATAATGCGCGGTGAAGGGGGCTGCAGTGCTCAATACTCCTGCTAACGTAAATAAATAGATATACACCCCAAGACCCCCAGGTTACAGGGACTGCTTACTCAATATCGCAGGACCCGTGTGTCAAAACACAAACACTAGTTAAATATCAATGTAAAGCCCACCCAACCGACACTAGAAATACTCAGGATCGGACAAAACAATAAGATTTGAATAAATAAAATGCTGTGTCGGCAGTTTCTGTAGATTGATGAGATATACAGAGTAACGAGTCCTCATCATTGGTAGGAAGCTTTTGCGTTTGAAGGTTACTCTGCGGTTCTAGAACCCACGAGTCTTCCAACGGTTAACCCAAAACCATTTGGAAGACAAGCGGTAGAGATAATAGGCCACAGACGGCGGTTTTGTTACCCCCAGACTTGCCTTCAACGTATCGCGACGGCAGAAAATTGATTCTAAAATCAATGGCTCCTTTATTTCCATCCGAGATTCCTCAATCACGGCCATAAATTCTCATTTAGAACGATGACATTTCCTAATGCCACCGGCTCATAAAAACAAGTTTGGCCGACTGGCAGGGTGCGGAGGGATAGGGAGTTTTTAATACTTGGAGTCAATGGTTTTCATTTATATCGCCCAAAAGGTCATAAATCAAAACCCTGGCGTCCTCGTGCTTCCGGCCCAAATATTCTTCAACTTTGTCAGTTCAGCCGATAAGCGATCAGGTTATGGAGTTTATCAGAATTATTAACGTAAAAGTACGTTTCCTAGAACGTAAAACCTGTTTTTTGGCGCTTCTCTTTTTGATCCGTCCCTCCACCCTCTTCAAGAGCCCTCCCTTACTCCATGAATTAACACAAAGTTAACGCGGGGTCAAAGAAACGGAATTATGCACTAAAATATTGATCAGAAAAAAGGAAATTGGTTATTCTAGACTTTTACATTTCAAAATGTATTTAAAGCATTCCTTTATTGGGGTTTTTAGTTTGTATTTCATTTTTTACTGTATTGTCGCTGCTGGGAAATATCGCGGAGAAATAATTCATGTTTTTAAGCGTTTTTTAAGCATGTTTTTAATGTTTTTAAGGGGATCTCTCTGCTTCGCTGCCGGATGGAAACAGCGTTTGGATATTGAAGCGGTAATGTTCCTGTGACACGAGCTACGATGTGACATCACAGGGAATGAAGTCATCACCTGACAATATATTCCTTAAAATGACTTTTCTTAAAGGGACGGTGAAGCGAGGAAACATTTCAGAGACGGGTCCTGGAACGAGGGGTCGGCACCAAAACACGGGAAATTCTCACAGATAAGAGAAAAAACGGCAGATCGTTCATGGATCCGACTTTACCGTTTCGGAGACTTCCTGCCTGTAATTATTACAGCCGTCCCGGGAGCTCCGAGCCGACAACATTATTAGCATCGAAACGTAATCACCATTTACCCCAAACTATACTCATTTCTTTATACACAGACATTTAAAAATTTAAGATATTTTTCCTGACGAGCGGAATTTATAGGATTTTGGAACGTTCTTATAGGAAACTGTTCCTTTTTTAAACATGTCCCAGAATCTGGTGCCCCTCCGCCCTTTGCACGGCGCTATAAACACATCGGCGCTTAAATACATGAATGGGTACATGAATGAGCATAGCCTCGCGTTTCACTTTCCACGATGCCGAATAAAATTTGGATTCAAAGTGTGGGATAAAACCAGAGAAACAAAACAGATTCATTGTGACATCGAGAACAACGAATGCAGAGTGACGGCATGTCCGCCGAGGGAAGACAGCTTCACTTGGTGTAACGCCGCTTTGTGAATGCTTATGGGGGGCGCTTGGCAAATTTACATAGAATTAGCACAGGGAGAAACGAGCGGCGTTGTCGCTCTGAGCCGAGGGCCTCGCTAACTAAACGAAGCTAATCTCCAGCGGCCGACGTGTAACCGAGCCTTCGCTTCAGAGCGTCACTGCGATTAGAGATGCTGCCTCTTCGCAGCCCAGAACATTACATCTGAAGGGCTTTAAAGCAGATTTAACTAAAACGAGATCTATTAAAAAAAAATGCTTTGACGCCCGCATTGTCCCTCAGATGCACCTCTCTGTACAGCACGCCTAAAACACGTTACCGGACGCACGGTAAACACTTCAATGAAACAACAAACATCCAAAAAAACACGCCTGAAACAAAACACGTCGTTCATTCCCAGAAAAGAAAACGCAACAAAAATAATTAGCGTTTGCGGCATCTCCCGCCCGCTCGGTTTATTGAGAGAGCCGATCATCATCTGAATGCCACGGAATTCCCAGGGATCCAATATTTCTGCATAAAAGCTTCGGAAAATGTACTTTATCCCCAACAGTAATCTTATAGAAACTGAAAAAGCATTTACACATCAAAGCTTCCTATTGGACAATGAAATCAATTTCAGTGAACAACGCTACGGAATTTGTTGGCGCTATATAAAACAAACAATAATAATTGTATTTACCGAATGACCAATATCTACTACTGCGGGCGAGAGAGCGCGAGGGGGCCCGGAGGTGCGAGGGTTAATGCACACCCATATGGGTTTGATTTGGGGTCTGGCGGCCTGGTTTTTATGCACCTGTTCTGCGGATTCATCCACAAAAACACACAGGGACCCCATAAACCCGCAGCAGCTCCGGTTTCATGCGCTCAGCTCTGGAACGCGAGTATTTGTTCATCGATTTTCACCGCTTCCTGGAAATAAACTCTATATGGAAATATACGGCTCATAAATCTACCTTAATGTCCAATATGCTAAAGGCAGGCAATACCCGGCATGCTCCCCTGCGGCAGGCAATACCCGGCATGCTCCCCTGCGGCAGGCAATACCCGGCATGCTCCCCTGAGGCAGGCAATACCCGGCATGCTCCCCTGCGGCAGGCAATACCCGGCATGCTCCCCTGAGGCAGGCAATACCCGGCATGCTCCCCTGAGGCAGGCAATACCCGGCATGCTCCCCTGAGGCAGGCAATACCCGGCATGCTCCCCTGCGGCAGGCAATACCCGGCATGCTCCCCTGCGGCAGGCAATACCCGGCATGCTCCCCTGAGGCAGGCAATACCCGGCATGCTCCCCTGTGGCAGGCAATACCCGGCATGCTCCCCTGCGGCAGGCAATACCCGGCATGCTCCCCTGCGGCAGGCAATACCCGGCATGCTCCCCTGCGGCAGGCAATACCCGGCATGCTCCCCTGTGGCAGGCAATACCCGGCATGCTCCCCTGCGGCAGGCAATACCCGGCGTGCTATAATGGTGCAGAAATATTGTAAAGCTCACTTCCATGTTTATGAGAAGTCTGTAATCCCAACCGAAACCAGTAAAAACCTGGTCACTGGAGCTGTTTTAACCAGTAATAAGTGTAGGCGGTGTGTGCAAAGGGTTAATGCTGAGCTGCATGTACCAGGGGCCACTCGTCTCGTGGCTCCTGGCGGCGCAGCGATGACATCAGGACACTGGAAAGTGTACAGTTGTGATGTTTCAGACAAAGCTCGGGGTGTTTGATACGGGAGCAGCTGCACGTCGCTCGAGCCGAACGCCTCCACCTTACACAAACAGAGCAGCTCGGCCCCTCGGAGCGCCACCGAACCCCACATTCATATAACAAGCTATCCTGGGAGTGAGGATCGCAGTCCCCCTAATTCAGAGAGTTGTTTGGAGTAGAGCGAGGCCTGTATCATCCTGCCCGATTCCATGCGCGACTTTCTCACGCTCGGGCGCAGCGCCGTTCCTTCAACTCAATGAATCAAAGGAGCGGCTTCTTTCTGACAGACGGTCGGATTGTTTGAACCGGAAGACAGATCAAAGATACGATCGGAAAACACGCAGTGAAAGTGCTTATACCCTGGGCTATGAATATCGCAGGAAAATAGCTTTTATTCCCTCCTGTCATCCAACCCCTTACTGTTCAGACTAATAATGACAAGCGCTGGGTATACCCACGGCTCATTATGTTGTCTCACTAACACAAAGCAATTAATACCCAAATTATAAACTCATGCCATAGTCTGATGTGCCTGGGTAAGCACGCAGTCTGTGCAGGCGGTGAACAGGTTAAATTCTGCGCCCCGCACTGACAGTATGCACTCCGTCTGCCCCAGGGGAAGCTCTCTTGCAGGAATGTCTGTGTGACCCCTGGGAAGGCCGGGAGAGGTGGCTTTGATCTCTGTATCTCTTTACTGAGCAGCCATCCATATTGCCTTTCACAGGGAGCGGCGTGAGGATCGCACCTCCTCTGCCCCGGCGACACGGACCCCGCGGCACGGACCCCGCGGCACGGACCCCGCGGCACGGACCCCGCGGCACGGGCCCAGCGGGGTACATTACGGCTTTTGATCCAGAAGGTGAAAAATCCTCCCAGTAACAGTTTCCGGACAAGCGGCCGGCCCCCACGGTAACATACAGGATGCTATGACTTTATTTCATAACATTTTAAGAAAAATGTCAGCAAAAATGATGAATACCCCAGTAGGGCGGGTGACAATAAATTCCTAGGAGTCGTCGGGCTCTCTGCCCTTCCCGGTATTGGTGCACACAGCCACACAAATCAGATTTGCACCCCTTTGAGCCCCGAGTGTTGCCACCTGGCAGAATACCCCGCTTAGCTCTGATAATAACGGAGTGGTCCCGGGGGGGGGGGGGGGGGAGCAGTGCGGTCCGGGGCAGGTTTTGCTACCTGGCTGCAGGTGAGAAGGAAACGTTCTGTTTATCAGCCAGGTAGCAGATATACGAGCAGAGAAATCCTTTCCGGAAGGCAGGTGGCGGAGAGAGTTTCCTGCTCCGAGATAACGCAGCTCTCACCCCGTCTGATCCCGTCTGCAATGAATAACCGCAAACATTTCCAGCAGCCACTTTCAGATAATAAACGCTGATTCCCCGGCACAGAACTCGCAGAAGCAAAAAAAACAGTTCTATCCTTTTATAACGATGTCATAATCCACCGAATGATCAACGGCCTTTAAATCAACACCAATAAAAGCCAAATCTGTATAATAACAATCTGTCCGTCTAACACTGCGAGTGCCGGCCAGCGGGAGAGTTTACACGCAGGAGTTTAGGATGCGCGTGAAGCTGCGAGATGCCTCGTTCATTGGTGGGACAGCGAATCACCCCCTTTATATGAGGAGTCCATGGTGGGTCAGTGGCCCCTGGGGGCCTTCTCTCTGTCTGATGAATAAATGATCGGGGGATAGGAGGGATTTGGGGTGGCCCCCACTCCCCGGTGAAAACGGTATAGTCCAAGAGACACGGCATTTATCGGTGAATCGAAGCTTGGAGCGTCCCGGGAACCAGTGTAACCTATAATAAACCGATAAACCGTGCAGCTCGCACCCTACCGGTGAGTGACGCCCGTCTCATAAACCGATCCGACTGTCAAACCAAACCGGCTACAACGCTTTACTTTATCAAAGTCATTCCCAGCCGAATATCTGAAAGGCTCAGACGTAAAGGTAAGTGTTAGATGAGAGCGGACGCCGCGCAGATATCAATAGCCTCTCCTGTTAAAGGGCAATAGAACGGGACAGGGGGGTATATTGTATTTGAAGGGTGTTTTGGGCAATAAACTCTTCAAATTACAGGGAGATGAAAGCGCTTTGTACTCGGAGTGTTTGTTTAATCATAAAAACTACAGAGACGACAGATCCAGTCTGAAGCTGCAGCGACGCTTTAATACAGACAGCGAGCGTCAGACGGAGACCCCAACGCCGACCCCTCCACCGGCTCAACCTTTAATAGTGTAATCATATATACTGCACATATAGATATATTATATATATATATATATATGCATATTTACACCCCCCCCCACAGCACAGGATGGAGACCCTGTTTGCTGAGGGTTTCCCCACGAACACCATTAAAATATTATATGGATGACCGTATTGAATTAGCTGTTCCACTCTATAAATCAGCCATATCCCCCATAACTGCGGACCTCCGACACCCCGTGGCGCCACCGAAATGGCAAAATGCCCCTTTTGCACGGCCTGTGCCCATCCTCCGCTACTGGGCAGCTTTCTATAACGACAAAGATATTCCTGATGCAAAATCCTCCGGAGGATCCCATTCTCCCCCCTATCTGCGTAACGCACCGAGGATAACTCGCAGGGTGTGCAAAAAAAGGGTATTAGAAAATGTAATCACACAACAAAAAGAAGTGCTTCTGCCAGACAGCTGACCTTTAACCTCACGTGGCGCTCACACGTCTCAGGCTTGTTATCTGGGGATACTGTTTATAACACGCGGAGTGCATTGATACGTATGGCTAACCCTCCTGGTCTGGGAGCGGAACGCCGATCACTCACACGCACGCACATACTCACTCACACGCACATGCTCACTCACTCACACACATACGCACTCACACACACACCTAATTAACAATTAACGCTGCAGAAAACGTTATTAAAGCTGTCGTGATAATGATGGGAGAAACCGTGTCGGGGAACCTCACTCGGCGGGACGAAGAGTATCTAGAACCGGGACACATTCCGCCATTTGGCACGGACGGTCATGTCCATAATGGCAATGACTTTGGCTATAAGAGCTACCCAGCCTGCCAAGAACAGAATAACCCCCACAATACGGAATGATCTGGGCACAACGCGACGGTGTGGCGGACCCAGACGCCGGTAACAGACGCACGCCGGTGAATGGAAATGCACCTTCAGGGTCGCCGAGAGGCTGCTTAAAGAAGACAAGCTGTATTCTGATACAATATAAATCCCGCTATGTCTGCCACGGTGCCCATTAGCAGGACAGATCTGCCAAAAACTGAAAGGTGTGCGTTAAGTAGATAATGGCCTCCTCTTCCAATTATGTAAATGATCTGTCTGAGTCTTATCTGCAGATCTTACCGACAGATAACAAATCTACAGCAGTCAGCTGCTCTTCAAAAGACGTTTCCCCCTCACCTTATCCTCAAAGGCTTTGATTCCAGCAAAAGAATACAATCACCATTACACCGTAACCCCTCGAGTGCCGCATGCAGGAGGATGTGGAAAGACTGCGAAATCACACACTCGACGCCAGACGTTGTTCCCGGTTATAAGTTACCCGGCACTCGAGTCAGCATTTTCTGTAAGCGGCATTAATGCTAAGTCTGCCCTACGAGCCCAAAATCCCAACCCCAGATAGCAGAATTTCACTAAAACAAGGAGAAAAAGAAATCAAAAGCCCCTTTTTCCAACTGAAATAAATACATATTCGCCATTATTGTATAAACTGCCTTCTAACGTCACGCAGCGGCGCACCAAACAGACGAGACGCAGCTCACAATATACAGCACACAGATAACGCAAGCGCCGCGACATAAATACACAGCAAATATCAACGTAAGCAAAGAATCGCTTTCAATAAACCGTGCGACAAATAACCGCAGTCACCGAACAGCCTGAAACATTAAAGAAAAGAACATTTCATGGAAGGTTTTGGCAGAGCCACATTGAGAAATGATGGCGTGATGATGGCGTGATGATGGCGTGATGATGGCGTGTTCCTACCTGGTTGATGGAGTTGGCAGCGCAGGAAGCCAGCCCGGTTCCAACAGAGGCGACTAGGAAGCAGATGGGGTCAAAGGGCACGGGTGCCATGGCATAGCCGGCCGACGCGGTGATCACCACCAAGGCTGCAGAAAGAAAAGATGAAGAGGTTCAGGGCTTAGGATGCAGGCGGCTCAACCAACACAGCAAGCGAACAGTCACGGCTTATCTTCCATACATTATATTATACACATTATCTTACATACATTATATTATACACATTATCTTACATACATTATATTATACACATTATCTTACATACATTATATTATACACATTATCTTACATACATTATATTATACACATTATCTTCCATACATTATATTATACACATTATCTTACATACATTATATTATACACATTATCTTATACATTATATTATATACATTATATTATTATATATTACCAGCGCTTAACACAGTGACGCTCCGGGAACTTAATTGTAAGTAAATAAGTCTCATCTGATTTTGGGTATTTTGGTAAAAAAATATAAGTGGGTGAAGTTAAAGGCACAAAACATATTTTATGAACATTCTAATTAAAAAAGTTATTTATCACAAATCCCAAAATGAAGCTTTTTGTAGTGTTTGCCGTACAGATGGGGAATCCCAATAGAAAAGGTAACGTTCCTTCCACAGCGACATACTGGGTGGCGGGGTATCTGCAAGCATCTGGTACGCGCTTATACATTAGAAATGCAAAATACATGTTTTTATAGGTTAAAATATCAATATCCCCCGTTTTCCATCCTATCACCGGTTCACCAGGATTTTTTTTCCTACAATAGAAGCGATGCTGTGTGCAGGTCTATGGTATCAGCGGGGGAGGGTAACGTATTAAGGATTAGCACATTTCATTGTTGTAGCAACTCCTATCTTACGAAGCCTTCGAGAGCCGAGCCGAGCTTTTCACGGGAATACCGGAAGAGATATAACCGTATCCATAACACGGCGTTTGTCTCAGAAACGGACTTCTAAGAAAGCTGAAATTAGCCACATAAGACGGGGCAGGTAACTAAATAGAGAGGAAAAAACTTTAAACAGATAATAACGCCGCTTCAAAGGAGATCAGCCATAAAGATGCTAATTTACCATTACAAAGTGAGCTATAATCCAAAGATTTCAAGGAAAATTACTCGGAAGGAGGAAGCTGGAGCTCCCCAGAAAACATTCCGAAGAAGATATTCAGTTTTTACGCAATATTCTGTTTCTTATCCAAAATAAGACTCCTCGGGGCAGCAAAGTTAGCCAAAGCATAATCAGCCCACCAACAATATATCTGACAACGCACAGCATGACACACAGTAAGTCACTGAAGCCGCTGCTAAATCTAAACAGCTGAGCATGCTGGGAGTTGTAGTCTACACCGCTTTCCCTTGCAGTAAACGGACTCTGATTATCTCAGAATAAGACATTAGGATTCATATTATTGGTGATGGCTCCACAATCGTGCCAAGAAACGTCCTCGGGATTAAAGGAAGCTTTTGAAGCTTCCCACCCCGCTGTACAATACCCCTCCGGTGATGTCCGGGGCTGGGGCACATATTGGTGCCTAGCGGCACCTGGGAGTGAGTCCAGCCCCTGGAAAGTGGAAACGTTTTCATCACCGATGCTGAATGCCTGCTGGCTAACAGAAGCAGGGAGTCCGATCCGTGTGTAATGTTTAACTTGCCAAAAATTGCTCATATTAATGTTGTTTTTCCAGCTACTGAAATACATTTCTGAAAAGAAAATTAATGCCAAGCTGGCCCTGCTTAAGCCCATTTCAGCCCCAAATATCAGAAGACGTAATCAAAGTACCGATAATTCTTGGTGTGTCGCGGGCTGCATCGTATTATTTGTAACGTGGCTGTGGGGCAAGATTTGGATAATAAGGGGCAATAACTTCAGCCAAGAATAGACCCATATGTAATTATCTGTGAGAGGAAAGAAAGATCTTAGGTTTCCAGCGCTCGGAGGGGGGGGGATCTTTAATAGAGAAGCCAAAGAAAAATGAATGATTTTCTCTTATTGCGACATATCGTGTGATGAGGTCAAATTAATATCTGCCTCACAAATTGCATTTTCACACAAAAGCTCGGGCTTTAATTAAATAAGAGTTGTTTTACACTCGTTAATTTGGGTAAGTATCGTACAGTGCCAGGCGATCAGACATGTGTTATAGCGCTGACCTCACACAGGTCGCGGCCCCACGGGGTCAAGTATTAATTATACGTACGAGCGACTGACCCCACGCTTTGGGGCTGTTTCTGGAAGGACGGAAATGACTCGGAAACAAAAGGGAGCTCCGTCTTTTTACTGTCCACAAATTGCCGTTTTTAGTTAGAAAACAACTATTTTAATGGCAATAACGATAAATGATGTTGATTTGGGGACTATTATTGCAGAATTGTTTGAGGTCTTTTTTAGAGCCTCCTCATTTATAGAGCTGGCTGCAAACCAAACATGAGTGGGAAGAGTTAATAGGAAGTTAAGCGCTGTAATAGTGCCCAGGAAAGAGGGGGTTCTGGGTAATTTGTCCCTCTGAGGGTCTAAATGTACGTTATTTGGTTAATTCACCTTGAATTTTGAGGAAGATTAATGAAAAAATGTGACTTATGTAGCCGGAGGTAATTGTTTAGATGTTTTTTCTGTTAGCTGCTAAAGGAAAATAAAGGATAAGCCTTTGAGTCACACTGCGGCACTCACCGGACAGTCTGATTTTGGAGAGCCTGGCCAGGGTGCCGGGTAGAGAAGACATCTCCAGCTTCATCTCCTTCCACCCCCGATCTTCACTGCCTGCCGGGGACGGAGTGCCGCTCGGCGCAGCCTCCGACGGACCCTGGGGATGCTCATGTTTGGACACTTCGGCAGGCGACGCAGCGTGCACGGCCGCTACTGATTTCAAGTCTTGCGCGACTCTCTCTTCCTGGGCCGCCAGCTCTGTAATCTCCTGTTTTGGTTTGGCTCTTTGGCGCAGGCTCTGGTGCTGGGTAACATACTGAAAATGGAAGAGGGACGTTACATCTCTGCGGCTGAATGAAGTCCTCGCCACTAATCTTAACACTGCCAACATTACAAGCAAAAGCGAGCAGAGACAGAAAACCACTGATTCACACCCTAGAGCAGGGCTACCCCGCGCTTCATGGGAATTGTAGTCTCTCGGCCACCAATGATTCAGCCCTAGGCTGGAAAATAATTAAAAAAGGAGAATGGCAATGGTAGACAAGTTCACCTGGCAGAGATATTTAAAATACAAAGTTTTCCTCTGGTTTAGTGCTGAGGTTATGCACAGACATGTGGAAGACGATCAGAAGATCCAAGAGAACGGATAAGAGCAAAAAGGCGTTTCAAATAACGTTATTGAAACTGCATAAAGTCCCGAACGATACTCATCTTCCCCTCACTAACCCTCACTAACTCTCTAACCCGAGTGTTCAGTCCTAACCTCACACAGCCCCGCTGGGAATATCTCAGGAAGTTATTAAGTTATAATAATTACATTGTGTGGGTTTCATGCAGACGAGATACAAAGTAAATTACGAGCTTCACGCGGAGTCTTATTTATTATCTCCATAAATGGTCATTTTATGAAAAGCGCGCCTCTGCAAATACAGCGAAACATCTACGCCGTGCCGCACGCACAATTACAAACTATAAGGGCGGCGGATGGGACGACAGGGGAATCCATACAATAAAGCACAGTATATGCTGCCTCCTGACCGTGGGGGTTTTAAGATATCCATCAGTGCCGGCGAAAGACAACCGGAAGCAGGGCAGGAAATGTTATATGGAGATTGGATCTGGGGAGGGAGATTCCGGGGCGAGTGGGAGACGTAGTGTGGGATCTAAAGACAACTAAAGATTACGATGGGAACGTTATGTATCGTTAGAGGGACCCAGAGGTGCTTGCAAAGCCGTTCAAACCCAAGCGCCAGAAAACGGTTGCCTCCGTCGAGTACATACGTACGTACATACACACAAAACCACTCCATGCTAGTTAGCAATTCTAGCAGAGATTTATGAATCCCTCTTAGAACTGGGGAAGGAGACTTCTAAGGACAAGATTATTGCAAGAAGGGAACGTACTTTCTCTAATGGCTGCAGGAGCACCAGACAGGGAAGGAACATAATTGTCAGGAAAAAGACATGCACATACAGGGTTAAAGCAGCAGACTGGTCAGGGGCAGCTGGGGAAGGGTTAATCCAGTTTGCAAATCACTGGTAGCTGGACCCCAGCTTCTTCTGACACCTACCTTGCGTTTGGCTGGATGATGAATGGCCGTCCAGCTGCCCCTCTGCCTCGTGTAGATGTTCAGCCTGCGGCAAGCTGACGGCGGCACCAAGACTACCCGGTGAATGTGCGCCAGGCACGTTCCTACCGAACCTGAAGAGGGGCACAAAGAGAAACGTCAGACAATCAGACTACGAACAGAAACAGCATCACATGTGAAACGCAAGGAAATAAGTGTCAGATTATGAGCATTTACAGAAAACTTCCCCAAACCCTCCAATGGAATAAGATTTTCAGCATTGGCGACAAAACTCCAGAAATCTCACCGCAACGGGGCCCTTTGCCAAAATAATGTGAGAAGAGTAAATAAACTGTTTTATACGGAGATAGTCTGCGGCCAGAGCTAGTCGGGGACAGTCAGTCAGTTAAAGGTGCTGTCCCTTTACAAAACGTGAATCTCTCTCACTAGCATGACAAGCAAATCAGCATCATCAGCAGATGACAGATTAGACGTCATTTTATTCTTTCCTCGCATGAAAACAACACTGAAACTTTTAAGAACCCTTTTTTGTTTTTATGGCAACAACCTATCAGTGGCTGCTGTTGCGTCACATGATAATTAAGCGTTCCCACCAAATATTATGAACGAGACAAATGTATTACGTGATGCAACATGATTTGGTTACTTCTCAGTAGCGGGAATGGCGATTCTAATGTTATGTTTAGTTCCAAAAATACCGTTAATTGGTTAATCGGCTTCCTTCTAACGCCATTCAAAGTTTATTAACTGTTTGTGCGCGCGCGCGTGTAACGAGACCCCAATCATTCCATCCCGGGTAGAATCTGCACTTCCGGCAGAACACGACGGTGGTTAAAATAACTCAAGTAACGATCGGTGAGAGAGACACGATACCAATTAACACTTTTGGTGGCGACCCTGCTAAAATGAGATGCGATAATGAGAGAAGACGAGAAACCGGATGAGACGGTGTTAAAATGAAACGTTCCCTTTTCGTCCGGTGCAATTCCGCTAGGATATTCTGGCAGTCCAAGGGGCCGGGGCTGAAGGGATTTAAAAACTTTTAGTTCCCTTCATTACTGTTCCGTGGAACTTTACCCCCTCGGGAAGAAATCACAAATGAAAGACGATCTTAAAGAACGTTCTGGGAAGCGTTTCGGTGACCCCTTTGATGCCGGCACGCCCCAAGACGCTCGCAGAAAACCTTTACAGGAATGTTCTCTGTATGGAAAGCTTTCCTTCAGATGGTGGCTTTTCATCAGAGCTTTGAATATGGAAGAGCGGTTTGGGGAAAAACACTGGGGCTTTCTCACTTCCCAGAAAAAGCAAACTTCCACCGCATGAGATATTGTTTTGTCATCGAACGAGCCGTAATTGGTGTAAAAACACGTCGGCCGAGCACTTTCACAAGATCATTAGCCCGGCATTAAACAAACACTTGCTCGGATTTTTCCAGTCCAAGCGTCGCTCCCGAAACCAGCGGCCAAGTGCACGGCTTACAGAAAGCCCGTTGATGTGGAAGGGTGAGGAAATTAAATTGCTGCTACGAAAACACAGAGCCCTGTTATTCCAACAAGCGGTGAGTTACCTCACTGGAAAGATTAATGTGACATTTTATGTAATTATGCAAACAAGCGCAGAGGTGAACGAGCCACGAAGCGAAACATCGAACAGGCGGACCGTGCGACTCCTCTTAGGCACGCGGCAACTAAATTAAACGGGTTAAATCCAAACGATATCCGCCCGGGCCGCAAAATGTTCGCAAAGTCTACGTGAACCCCTAACACAGACACAAAGTCACAACACCAGAGAGCCAAACTGGGTATTGTGGGTGAAACCCCCCCGATAGAGGGCAAAGTGTGGCTATATCAGGAGATTAAAGGAAGGTCGTGTTAGATCAGGACGGGCAAGCTGTTGGTTACGGACTCCGGCGCACAGACGGCAAATACAGGCTCAGGAAGCTGGATAAAAAAGACTTTGATCAGACCCAGGAAGCAGGTTTGAGAACCTCCATAATCAGTAAGATCAGATAATCTCCGGTTACGCTGCGCTTTTATTTCATGTCATGCTTGGTATAGGAAGGACACGGCGTATAGAAGTCTGATAAAGGACACGTTCCGTCAGTCCATGTGTACTCCATGTACAGTATGCGCATGTTACGAGGGGATAGGATAGATCCACATATGAAGAGCAATAATTCCACAAGGTGCCAAGAGAGCGCAGGGAGATGTTGGGCGCCACCTGGCTACTTGGGTTACTCCAACAATGATGATTGTCATATTTATTAAAATCCACTGGTTTTGGCCTATATCCCCTTAAGGCTTAGTTGATATGACTACATGGATGGTCCTGATTCACATGGATGGGATTCTGGCTTTCATGTAGCAGACGGTATGACAAGAAGCAAGGTCACCTCAGGGGGGGGGTGACCTCTGCAATTCCCTTCCCCATCCCATCTTCTCCCAAATTTTAAACTCTTTTTCCGAGAAACACAACCTTTCGGCCATCATTCTGACAGATCTGAACGACCAGCAACCTCTACAGACAATCCTGACCCATCATCCCCATCGAAGCCGTCCTCTCCTACTGCTTCACTCAACTCAACCACCAACTAGATTGTAAGCTCCCCGGAGCCGGACCCTCTCCTCCTTCTGGACCAGTTTGTTATTGTGTATGATTTTAAATTATTATTTACCACCTATTGTCACTTTTAGAAGGAATGAGGCCGGTTGGTTCTACGATTCAATGTTTGTGTGAACATAAAAAGTAAACAAAATCACCCAAAATGATTTAACGCACGCCGGAAAGGAAAGCACTCGGCCGTTAGGGGAACGCTTTATTTAAAAAAAAAATAAAAAAAAAAAATTAAAGAAACGAAGAGCGGATTTTATTTTATTTTCACAGACCCACAATAAAGAAAGGCAGTTTCAGGCTTACAGAATTTCACTTATTAAAAACAAAAGTGAGAAGAGGGCCATTTTAATGGCGGCAGCTGTCACGTCATAAAAAAGCAGCGAAGCCGGTAAATCAATGGTCAATAAAATGCTAATTTATGATCTGTGGAAGTTTGATCCTGCAGGAATATTTCCACTACTCCGGGCAGAAAATCCTGAGAAGCGTTCACCGGCCGCGCGGATTATTCACGGGGTTGTTTAGATAGCCTGACGCTGGAGGAATGAAAGCACAGATTTCTGAAAGTTTCCATATTCGCACGGCCGGCTGGATTTGTAGCGGGGCGCTAATAAAAACACTCAGGATTTTTATAGGGCAGGCTTACTTTCATTAACCCACACAGTGCTAGGAGAGACACAACACGGAAAAGAAAAGGCAACTTATGTAGAGGAAAAGCAAAAAAAAACAACTCAGTATGTTATTGTTCACGCAAGCCACACGGATAACATACATGTGACCTATCAGCATTTAACGTGACCTGGAAAACATTCTGCATCTATCAGCAGATGACGGGTGAGAATGGGTTAACCGAGCAAAACATTTGTTTCTGCCAAGCGGGGCAGCTGGCGGCTTTATTTACTATGAATGTTCCAATCGACGCTCTCAAGTCGTCAATACGAAGCTTCCCTTCTCAGCACTCACAGTCGCTCCGATAAATACACAGCTTCCCTGATCATAAATCCCTCGGATGATAGACAACCTCTGATGTAGACATATTGCTACGTTTCTAACACTTACACGCACGCACGCACGCCCAGCGGAATGCATCGGGTATTAGAAACCAAAACGCCCTGTGCTGTGACAAAGTGAACACGATGTATGACATCACACATAATAAAAAGATTCTGAAACCTTCTTTATGTGTTTTTTTTAACCAGACACATATTTCCATGACCTGGGAGAATTACGTATCGCACCGCCGGCTGGAGACGGACGTCCGTGTTTAGTTGTTAGTGCGGGTGTGGTGTTACTGACTGTTATAACAGCGCTACGGAATCTGCTGGCGCTATATAAATAAATGGAACGGAGATGCTGTGTGCGCACGGGAAGCGCGGGGCACACGGGCAAATATCACGGAATAAGATCCAACACGTTTTATTTGCATGACCGGAATAATGAGAATGCTGCTGAAGGAATACGTTTAATAACGAGGTTTATTCACGGAATGACGGCTTTGGCCGCGTTCATCGAGCAACTCGCCTACAGACGACAGGGACCAACGCGGCACCGACGACAACATAAGTGAAGACGACGGCCGACGTGCACAGCAACTCATCAATTTACAAAGCCTACATCATTTTAGCTTTATCTCTATGGCGACGGTAAGATGACCCAAAACTTGTTAATCAAGAAGGGCAAAAACTATGAAGAGCTTGACCACGAGACACGTAAACACGTCCGACGACCCGAACGGCCCCCGGATCCATCGAGTAACAGCACAAGCATTAAACCAACTCAGCCCCCGACCGCAGCTCAGCGGTGACGCGGCCCCGCTGTACGTTTAGCGCGTCGGGTCCGTCAACGCGTTTCACATTAACTCAGAGGTTATCGAACGGAAACACCACACAGAACACCCAAATTCTCTTACGGCGTTACCGGTTCATGCGCATAAAAGCAGACTGCGCATCACCCGTACCCCCCGGCGCTGCCAGTGACACGCAACTCGTGCGACACACACACACACAGCCCCGTGCGACACACACACACACACAGCCCCGTGCGACACACACACACACAGCCCCGTGCGACACACACACACAGCCCCCTGCGACACACACACACACACACACAGCCCCGTGCGACACACACACACACACACAGCCCCCTGCGACACACACACACACACACAGCCCCCTGCGACACACACACACAGCCCCGTGCGACACACACACACAGCCCCGTGCGACACACACACACACACACACAGCCCCGTGCGACACACACACACACACACACAGCCCCGTGCGACACACACACACACACAGCCCCGTGCGACACACACACAGCCCCGTGCAACACACACACAGCCCCGTGCAACACACACACACACAGCCCCGTGCGACACACACACACACACACACACACACAGCCCCGTGCGACACACACACACACACACACACAGCCCCATGCAACACACACACACACAGCCCCGTGCGACACACACACACACACACAGCCCCGTGCGACACACACACACACAGCCCCGTGCAACACACACACACACAGCCCCGTGCGACACACACACAGCCCCGTGCGACACACACACAGCCCCGTGCGACACACACACAGCCCCGTGCGACACACACACACACACAGCACGATAAATCCACCCCACTGTACACAATGCCACCCACTGAGGGCATTACAGGACCAGCTGCGCCTGCACTCTGAATGCCCCGCACCCCGTGCTGCTGCGGGTATACCCGGCAGGCGTCGCGCCCTGTGACGGGCATTACTCCCTCTCCGCTCGCTAGTTCCCAGCCCGGGGTACCCGCTCCCTTCACAGGTACCTCTCATTCTGTGCCCGCTCTGCCCTCTCTACTTCATGAGCGCCGCCATCTTGCCCCGGAGGTCAGTCAGGCGTTTCCGGTGACGTACATCCGATCCCTACTGAGGTTACTGTAAGTCATTATACAGACGGGAGCGCACGGCGCCGAGAACCCTAATTCACCTGTCTGTGTGATTCTATATCATATACATACACCACATATACAATATAAAGAAATATATATAGTTACACTATATCATATACATATACACCACATATACAATATAAAGAAATACATTATATATATCTATGTCATATACATACATACACCACATATACAATATAAAGAAATATATATTTACACTATATCATATATACATATCTATATTATATACATACACCACATATACAATATAAATACAATATATATATCATATACATATACACCACATATACAATATAAAGAAATATATATATTTACACTATATCATATACACCACATATACAATATAAAGAAATACATTATATATATCTATGTCATATACATACACTACATATACAATATAAAGAAATATATATATTTACACTACATCATATATACATATCTATATTAAATACATACACCACATATACAATATAAATACAATATATATATCTATATCATATACATATACACCACATATACAATATAAAGAAATACATTATATATATCTATGTCATATACATACATACATACACCACATATACAATATAAAGAAATATATATTTACACTATATCATATATACATATCTATATTATATACATACACCACATATACAATAAAGAAATATATATTTACACACTATATCATATATACATATCTATATTTTATACATACACCACATATACAATATAAAGAAATATATATTATATACATACATACACCACATATACAATATAAAGAAATATATATATTTACACTATATCATATATACATATCTATATTTTATACATACACCACATATACAATATAAAGAAATACATTATATATATCTATATCATATACATCACATATATATATTTACACACTATATCATACATATATATATCATATACATATAAAATATAAAGACATACATTATATGTATATATTTACACACTATTAAATATATATACATATCTCTATATATTACTAAAACCATGTCAAAACGATATCAATGAATGTTAGTTGGTTATCGCGGCAGAGATGGAGTTGTGTAGAAGACAATATAGTATTAATTACATATCTGTATTAACACATTTCCCAAATAAAACCACGGATCCAGGGCCGCCTCTCAGTATTAAACTATAATCGTGGTGAAGCACCGTGTACACCGCTGCCGTGTTTCATACATTTTAGTTTCCATAGAAGATATGCTAAGAAGCTGTTGCGTTTTCTGCGTGCGGAGGAATTATGGTGCGAAGGAATGAGGGTTCTGGGGCCATGTCCTGAGCAAGAAGCATTAATTACGGAAACCAATAAAATGTTCCTACTCTTTCCCCGAGGCTGCTCATTACAAACAAATATTAATTCTCAATAATTAACAAATATCAAGAGTATAAGAGTAAAAATCCTGCAGGGGAAACCTTAACCTCACAGACAGAGCAGGTACAGGTTACAAAGTAACAATCATTGATGACAGCAATGGCTGTAAAGCTCTGGAATGCGCTGCCCGTGGACAACAGGATCACTTTGTGGCAAGAAATGGTATTTAGGGAGATATAATCTTAATTAAAAAGCTTCTACCCTATGGATTATGCTGAATACTTATGAGGTCATAAAAGCCAATGAATAGGTTGACCTTGATGGACGTCTGTCTTTTCTCCACCTTGCTATGTAACTACGACCCAGGTATACACGTTACGTGCGTCTGTTTGTCTTTCTGAATCCAGAGTTAACGTTTCTGCAATTTGTCTTTAGAAGGGCTAAGAAAGCTTTAAACGACGACATCTTCCACTTGTGATGCATCTCACGGCAGCGATTAAACTTAATTGAACCATATTAATTCACTTTACATAATAATTTTAGGGCATTACTTCCTAAAATCCTCAGTCTCCCGCCGGCCCACGGCTAAAACGCATATTAAGGGCCAAAAAAGAGTCTATTTGCATACTTTAATCTGTAAATGGCTTCTGTTTACCATAGGTAACACATTCATCTTTTTTAATGCAAATTTTAATTTAGGGGAAAATGTAAAAAAAACCTGGCATGTCTCATTAAATCGATAGATGGTGCGTTCCACACCATTACACAACATGTTTTCCTGCGTCAGGAGATTTGTGGTGGAAGAAAAAAAATTAAAAAAACATCTAGAAAAGGCATCCTAATTTGGAATTCTATCTTTTCAACGTACCCATAGAATTAAAGGGAGATTACCCAAAAGTACCATTAGCAGTTAGTCATAGTTTGGGTTAAATGTATTCTAAGTAATTGTTTTGATGGATTAGCTATTTAAGATAATTTATTTCTCAAAACATTCAGCTTTTAAGGCATAAAAGGGGTCAAAGTATCCACATGAGTTTTATTTAAACCTTCTAATATATAATATATATAAATATAAAAATATATATAAATATATAATACATATATATATACATATAAATGTATAAAACGTATAAATACCGCATATATATATATATAAAAATATATAATACATATAAATATATAATACACATAAATATGCATATATAAATATATAAAAATATATTTATATAATATATATGGGATGAACCTCTTTCTTTTCTGCTGCCTCAAAAAATTAACAGCAATTAACTTATAGAACTATAAATATGGAATTTAGGAAAAGTAACAGATCTGCTTTAATCTGGAAGCAGAATCACCCCCCCCCCCCCCGTGCAGCGCTGTGGCCTATGATGCAGATACATAAATCACTAAAGAATAACTTTTAGAGGCGATAGTCCAAAAACAGTTACTATTTGATACATTTTATTAAACTTTATTTTAATTCTTATTAAAACTGTTTGTTGGTTGAATATATATTTTACTCTCCTTTTCAAACTTCATTTTTTCTACAAGCCATAAAAATAGAGATGTTCTATTTGAATAATAATGTAATCGTTTCCGAGGATAAGTCATACATTAACCATTTCCCAACCAGCGAGACCCGCAGCCCTTTTATTCTGTGAATGTTCTCCAATCCCATCCGAGGACACGAGAGTTTTATTTAAAGTTTAAATGATGAATCCCTGCTCCCTGCGGAATACCAGGTAGACATTATCGTTTAGCTGCTCGGAAAAGGAATTAAAGGGAGCTGGTGTAATGTCACCGCGGACGGACCTCGAATCATCACTGGCTGCTCCTGACCTTTAAAAGTGAAGGCCGCATTATTAAAGCAGTTATGCTTTTTGGATTTAAATCGGACTGCCGGTGCTATAAAATTTAATCCCTGCTAGTGGCTACATGGTAATTAGCCCAATACAAAATCGGTTTGACATTTCCATAGAAGTTTTGCTTGTTGAAAGGGTACCAGCTAATCCGATGATATGAATCACCCCCCCCCAGAAGAGTTTATATGGAGATATAACCTGTCCTAATTCTTTAATTATGTCCTTTACTTGTATTTAATTGGAAAAACCTGCAATCGTATATTTCAACCATCCCATCAACTTAGTAATGCTAATAGAACTAGTGCGACCCTGGCATCTAAATGTGAATATGGCGAAACGTAGTGATGTCACAGCAGGCAACAGCTTGCACAAGGAGGCTGAACTGCACTGAAAACGGATCCAGACGAGGTAAGAGGGAGCGAAGGAACAGGGAAGGAGAGCTGTGTGAACCGCATGGATAACGGTGAGAGCATGTGTGTGTATGGACGTGTATGATGTTAGAGAGAATGAGTGTGTATGTGTAATTGTGTTTGTAGGTGTGTGTGTTATTGTATGGCAGTAGAGTGTGCATGTATGTTAGTGTATAGTGTTAGCATGAGCATGTGTGTTAGTATGTGGTGTGAGCATGTGTGTGTGTCGGGATATGGTGTTTAAATGTCCAAGGTGAACCCACTGTTAGTGGTGGGATGGAGAAGAAGGGGGTAGTGTGTGTAAGGGTTTGGTGTTGGAGTGAGGTGAATGTATGTGCCTGTGTTTTAGTTTCGGGGGGGGCACTAACTCTAGGCTCACTCTGACTTACCAGCAAAGCAGACATTTCTGCCCACATGCTTTAAAATCTAAATTGGAATCCAGACTGTACTCAGCGGCCCTGAAAGCAATGTCCTTCTGACAACATCTTCCCACCATGTCCCCAACCTTTATAAATCCCTGCAAGGAGCTCCCCCATGAATGTCTCCTTTGCCTCTGAACTCATATCAGTGAGCCAGTGTTTAATGAAACGTTTCCATGCAGGGCCCGGCTTGTTATCACTGCAGCCTTTTTTTCGGGGGATTGAAATGCCTGCTAACAGTATAAGGCATTCAGATGATTTTATGGGATAAACGCTGGCACCGAGCAGTTCCGTAACACAGAGCCCACTATGAGGCTGCAGCTTGAATGAAGGAGGCACACAGGAGGGGTACAGTACCTGTTTTGTTGAACGGCCTCTCTGAAAGTTCTGTTTATTTTTTAGCTGTTTTTAAATAAAGAAATGTAAAAGACATAAAATAGAATATGAATAAGAATATGACAGCAGATAAGGCCCCCCCCCCTACGCCGTACAGAAAGACCCTTTTTAACTATAGGGGTTCTGGGAGTAAAGACCAGAGTAGAAAATAAAACTGCTACAGAAAAACAATTCTCATGGTCTAGGGTATTTCATTCATCCTTATTTTGTGCAAATGCTCCAAAAATATGAAATGATTGATCCATTGTGAATATTGTATATTATTTACCCCGTTTAATGTATAAAGCCGTTTCCTGCTGTTTCTATACACATTATCAGGGCTTTTAGGGGTGTAGAACCCTGCGATTCCCTCATACCCAGCAAACACCCTGACCTCCTAGAAACGTGGGGCATGAGGGGAGGAAAAAGGGGCACAGGGGTTTGGGACAGAGATTGGCAAAACTAAACAGGGATACTCTAGAGGTATTGTTTAATACAATTTAGGCACACAACTAAATGTCATTCTATACATTTTTTTTTACAAAACACACATCATTCTGATGATTGTGAAATTACTTTTGGTGATAGACTTGCTAAGAACTTAAACATTTTACTTACACATTTTCTTCAAGGAGAAATATTCGATAGGTTTCTAAAACGTTTACATGGAATTAAACATCCTTTCCGATAGATACAGAATATTGTCGTGAGGCGGTGAAAGAATTATGAGTCTCACCGGCTTCGTTCCGAAACTTTCGCCACCCACGCCAGAAGGCAGACTTCAGCCGGCCGGACTGCCGACGACACCGCATCCAGCTGCTGCCCTGTATTCTCTGGACTGGGATCCATCAGCGTGACGCACACCCGAAACAATAAAAAGACATTTAACATTTCACCAAAATCAACTGTTGCAGCAGCTGCCTGACCGCTCTGCTCGGTGCAAATCCTTCCTCCAATTTTAAAAAGTGACCCGGGGAATTATAGGCCTGTTAGTTTAACTTCTGTTGTGTGTAAACTGTTTGAGGGTTTCCTAAGAGATGCTATTTTGGAGAATCTCAATGAAAATAAGTGTATGACTCCATATCAGCATTGGGTTTACAAGGGATCGGTCAAACTAACCTGATCAGCCTTTATGAGGAGGTGAGCTCAAGACCGGATCGGGGTGAATCGCTGGATGTCGTATATCTTGATTTTTCCAAAGCATTTGATACGGTGCCACATAAAAGGCTGGTACATAAAATGAGAATGCTTGGGCTGGGGGAGAATGTGTGTATGTGGGTAAGTAACTGGCTCAGTGATAGGAAACAGAGGGTGGTTATTAATGGTACATACTCTGAGTGGGTTACTGTTGCCAGCGGGGTACCACAGGGGTCAGTTTTGGGTCCTATTTTTAATATATTTATTAATGACCTTGTAGAGGGATTGCATAGTAAAGTATCAATCTTTGCAGACGATACTAAGCTCTGTAACGTGGTTAACACAATAGAGGACAGCGCACGATTACAAATGGATCTGCATAGGTTGGAGGCTTGGGCTGGGATGTGGCAGATGAGGTTCAACACAGATAAATGTAAGGTTATGCACATGGGGAAGAAAAATCCAGGCTGGGAATATGTATTAAATGGGAAAACACTGGGGACGACTGACATGGAAAAGGACTTAGGAGTTTTAGTTAACAGTAAATTTACCTGTAGCGACCAGTGTCAGGCAGCTGCTGCTAAGGCAAATAAAATCATGGGGTGCATCAAAAGGGGCATAGATGCCCACGACAAGGAAATAATTCTACCACTGTACAAGTCACTAGTCAGACCACACATGGAATACTGTGTACAGTACTGGGCACCAGTGTACAAGAAAGATATAGTGGAGCTGGAGAGGGTTCAAAGACGCGCAACCAGAGTAATAAGGGGAATGGGAGGACTACAGTACCCAGAAAGATTATCAGAATTAGGGTTATTTAGTTTGGAAAAAAGACTGCTTAGGGGGGATTTAATAACTATGTATAAATATATAAGGGGACAGTACAGAGATCACTCCCAGGACCTATTTATACCCAGGACTGTATCTATAACAAGGGGACATCCTCTACGGCTGGAGGAAAGAAGGTTTCTGCACCAGCACAGACGGGGGTTCTTTACAGTAAGAGCGGTGAGATTATGGAACTCTCTGCCAGAGGAAGTGGTAATGGTAAACTCAATAAAAGAGTTCAAAAGGAGCCTGGACGTGTTTCTTGAAAGCAATAATATTACAAGTTATGGATATTAGATTAATAGGGACAGAACGTTGATCCAGGGATTTATTCTGATTGCCATATTTGGAGTCGGGAAGGAATTTTCCCCCTGGTATGGGGCAATTGGCATCTGCTTCATAAGGGTTTTTTTGCCTTCCTCTGGATCAACACAGTAGGGACACAATATGTATATAGGTTGAACTTGATGGACTTTGGTCTTTTTTCAACCTTATGAACTATGTTACTATGTTACTATGTAAAAGAGCAGCAAGGTTGCCCTTCTAACCAAGATCCAAGGACATTTACTCTTAATTATATTCTTCTTCTGTGACGAACACATTGTATACAATATATTGAAATATATGCACATATCTACTCATTAAGGGAATGTGAGCTATGGTTAACCTACAGAGCAGGATTCAAATCTTTCCTTTAGCACCCCAAATAGTACCCCAGTTAATAGTAGCGGTACAAGAAGTCCCCTTCGAAAGCTACATGCGGGAGCTGATTAAATCTAGACAGCGGAACTAACGTTTATATATTCCCCAGCCTGTATATTATATACTCTCCGGCCGTATAACTAATCCCGTCCTTATAACCCGTTATATCCTGTATATACCTCATATTATATATTATATACTCTCCGGCCGTATAACTAATCCCGTCCTTATAACCCGTTATATCCCTGTATATTACTCATATTATATATGATATACTCTCCCCCCCCGTATAACTAATCCCGTCCTTATAACCCGTTATATCCTGTATAATCCTCATATTATATATGATATACTCTCCCCCCCCGTATAACTAATCCCATCCTTATAACCCGTTATATCCTGTATAATCCTCATATTATATATGATATACTCTCCCCCCCGTATAACTAATCCCGTCCTTATAACCCGTTATATCCCTGTATATTCCTCATATTATATATTATATACTCTCCCTGTATAACTAATCCTGTCCTTATAACCCGTTATATCCTGTATAATCCTCATATTATATATTATATACTCTCCGGCCGTATAACTAATCCCGTCCTTATAACCCGTTATATCCCTGTATATTCCTCATATTATATATTATATACTCTCCGGCCGTATAACTAATCCCGTCCTTATAACCCGTTATATCCTGTATATACCTCATATTATATATTATATACTCTCCAGCCGTATAACTAATCCCGTCTTTATAACCCGTTATATTCCTGTATATTCCTCATATTATATATTATATACTCTCCGGCCGTATAACTAATCCCGTCCTTATAACCCGTTATATCCTGTATATACCTCATATTATATATTATATACTCTCCAGCCGTATAACTAATCCCGTCTTTATAACCCGTTATATTCCTGTATATTCCTCATATTATATATTATATACTCTCCGGCCGTATAACTAATCCCCTCCTTATAACCCGTTATATCCTGTATATTCCTCATATTATATACCTTCCGGCCATATAACTTATCCCGTCCTTATAACCCGTTATATTCCTGTATATTCCTCATATTATATATTATATACTCTCCGGCCGTATAACTAATCCCGTCCTTATAACCCGTTATATCCTGTATATTCCTCATATTATATATTATATACTCTCCCCCGTATAACTAATCCCGTCCTTATAACCCGTTATATCCTGTATATTCCTCATATTATATACTCTCCCCCGTATAACTAATCCCGTCTTTATAACCCGTTATATATCCCTGTATATTCCTCATATTATATATGCTCCTGTCCTGGGCAATTAGCAAATTATTATTTCATACCGAATATCTTGCCTCCCTTTCATTTGGATAACAAGTTAGAATAATAAAAAAACATTGCCCGGGATAAACTGATATCAAACCAAGGAAGCAAATTAGTCAAGTATTACTTGCGGAATTAACATGGTCGCCATGAATCTTGGCTGTGAGCGTCAGACCAAATTCATCGGCTTTGTCCATTACTTGGGGGATGTTCTCCGTTAAGCCATTAGCGTTTTCTGTTGTCACATATTAATTATCGGCAGGGCTGGCTTGCTTTCGACTTGGCTCCTTCACATTTCTGATAAGAAGGGAAATTGTGTGTGAGCTCTTGGTACTTCCAGCTAATTTGCTGGAGACAGCCGGGGAAGCTCATTAACTTTGCAATCTCATCACACACAGACATTAGCAATATTGCTACAGAGTGATTAATTGACAGGTCCTTCTCAGAGACCAGTAAACAGCGGGACACATCCGTCAAAGTCTCTCGGCTGAGAAAATAGGGGGGAAAACAAGGGTATTTAGTAAACACATCCAAACACTACATTACTGGAATTAAGGTTAAACATACAGCGGCCACACAGACCACTATAGTTAATAAAATGTGTTACCCCTGGCTATGGCTTTTAAAGGTCTTTTTTCCTAAATGTGCTCCGTTCACCTGTTGCACAAACAGAAATTAGATCAGATTTCTCTTTTGGAGCAGATTTAGCAATTTTATACGCACGTGTATACACATTATGTTACGTGTTTAACGCAAAGATACTTTATTACATGTTCCATACCAGGCTCTGGGATCTTAATAAAAATCACCGCCTCTGCCGAAAACTAAGACTACAAGGAGAAGGGAAGATTATTTTTGGAAAATAATATTTTTTAGGTCACGTCATTGTCAACAGGTTGTTGGACATACACTGTGGAGTCACTCGAAGGGTTAAGGCAGTAGTGGGCATGTGTAAGTTATAACGATCACGTGGAACATCCAGTGACATTCGGAATGTGCGTTGGCGTGGACATTGTTTAAATCTGTTTGTCATGAAGGTAATTGTAAGCTCGAGGGCCGGCTTTTTGTATAAGTGTCATCACCCGAGGATCTACTTGATGGTGGAACGAGTCCTTTAAATATTGGTTCCTGGTCTGATTCACAGTGGAAGCAATAAGTGCCGTTTAATATCTTAGAGATGGCATCAGCGAGGGCTTATTGAAAAGTCAGTTCCTGCAGGAGAAGGTCAAGTAATAAATCACCATTTTGTAATAAGGCGCCAATAAATTCCTCGTCTTTCAGCCATTAACGCTATTGATGCCAAAGCGGCTTGAAAGGTACTTGAGAAATTTTACAATCCCATTCTTTTAAGAAAAAAAAAGCAAACGTTTATCGCTGAAGGAGAATTCAATAAACCCCGGAGAGGGGTAAGCACCGCTGTCTTCAGGAAGGCATGAAGCAAATTGGTTCAAGGCCACCACGCAATAAAATCCTTTCACCAACAACTTCTGGAGTCCATTGCTGTTATTACACAATGACCCCCCCCCCCCCACAGACCCCCTATCTAACAATAGATCAGAGGAGCCAGAATGTTTAAAACACTTTACAAATACTTCCCAGATTTGGAGAAATCTCGGGTGGGACACCCACCTACATATGATGCATGTGAAAGTCAAATTCGTAAAAGCACTGTTCGAATGAGGACTGTTGGCAGTTATGAATTTTCACCCCAGCAGGGTTCAGAGCACCTAACAGAACCCAATGTTCACTTGCACTCTGCCACGGTGTAGAGCATCACTAAGGTCATACAGACGCCCCAAGCATTTTATAGATGGTATCGTGGGGCTTAGTGCTTAATAGCGAGGAGGTGAGTGACTTGAACATGTAACTAAAAAAGAACCAAAAACTCTTCATATTTGTTAGAACAGCAAGAACGTTTAATTTAGTTGGCATTATAGACTGAAGTGTCCTGGATGCAGAGCCCATAAAATGCAGATGTAAATGTTAAAAAAAAACACCAAGGCAAAGGCTGATCTGACGGGTATTACCCCAAATCACTCGGAGGAACCATATACCAGATAGTTCTTGGGCTCAGTCCTAATACAAGGGTCAGTGCTGTATCTCCACGAGTCCCCCTATTCACCTGGGAGGACATTGTATCTGCTTTTATTTTCAGCTCATACGCGGTCGCTGGACATAGCAGGCCAGCTTCTTCACGGGATGATGTCAGAGATCCCAGGAGCTGGCAGCCCATGGTCATTTTTATGAAACACCTGTTATCCATTTAAGAGAAGAAAACGGCCAATTTCAAGCTTTGAAGACCACCTTTGAGTGGAAAAAATTCCAGCGGTCTTTAAAGAGTTATTGTCCATTTAATCTTGTTTTGCTTTGGTCTGGCACAGCAGAGCCTGTGATGGACGTGTTGAGTAATTCTTCCACTTGTGAGCTTCACCTCAGATGTGAGTAATTGTAGATTCGTTGAACTCTCCCAAAATTCCGAGCGAGACAAGAGTTACCGTCAGCTTCACCCTCTGCAGCTCCTGAAACTACGATGCTGACCGGAACGCTAACAACTGTTTAGAGCTATAATTAAACGTTTCTATATAAAAGTCTTCTTAACCATTGGATACAAAGCATCGACTCGTCTGTCTGTATGGTTACAATATTACTATTATTACATTAGAACCGTTTGATTGCCTTTGTGTCCCTAACAAAAACTCTGCGGGGAGCGTAAGGTTTCTATAAACTGAGAACAGAACGCGAGGGGAACAAAGAATCGCAAATAATGATGATGAGCCAACTTTTAGGTCCAAAATCATTGATGTGTTTGAAATCCTAATACAATCTACTGTGACGTGAGCCATTGGGTCTAATCCAATGAGTCCAGCGCCCGGATACAAAAATATAATAGCTAATTTTTAATAATTCTATAAAAATATTATAAAGTTTCATCAGACAGGTTGGGTCTTCCTTTAGAGGGAAACCACAACGATCATCATCAAAGTTTAACGCACCTCGCTTCGCGTTCAACAGATCAAAAATAAAATGTTTATCTATATAAATCAATAAAAAAATAACCAGTAAGGCATATTTAAGGTAAAAGCAACCAAAATACCCAAGTCTGGTGTCATTTTATTAATAGCTTTGCCAAACCATGTAAAAAATGACCTTCTTTGGGAAATTCCGTTTCCTTTGAATCATTTGGGCTTTGCTAATCTCTCGGGACGGAAACACATTTTTTTTATGTATTTGCGCAGGATTTTCCAGTTCTGGAATCCTTTATCTGATAAAATTCATTAAGTGCGAAGCATGTATGAATAATGTGCGCCATAATTCAGACGACGGTAAAAGAGCATAATCACAAAGCCACTGAAACGTACCGTAGGCCAGACCCCCAATCTACCCCAGGCGTTTGGCGTAATGATGAAGTTTAACATATGATACACATTTTTTCTGCTGTGCCTGACTTCAAACAGGTTCCTCGCTGACGATGGGCTGATCTGTCCTCTGGCACGACATAAAAGATAGCCTGTCTTCTAATTATGAAGATGGGGGAGCAGAGATTTGAACAGATTCCAGATCCATCGCGGAGCAGACCGGAGCTCTACGATACGATACGAGGACAGAAGCTCGGTCTCACATTTACCCAAATCAGCCTATTCTACATTAAAAAATGTAAACTGTATTATGTTCTTTATATAAAAATCACCATTTCAATAATCAAAAAAACGGAGAATCCTAAACGTGTTCGGAATGACTCTGAGTAACAGTTACAGCGAATAGTTAAAGCTTTTAGTTGTAAATTCTGCATCGGTAATCGCCCCCCCCCCCCCCCCCCCCCGGAGTCAGAAGAATTTTAGCTCTGAGAAAACTGAGCTAAATGGGTTCTGTTTACTTTAGAAGAAGAGGGGATATGATTATTATATACAAATATATTCTCCACGGTAACCTGTCAATCCAGAGAAGTGACATGAGGTCATCTTTTAAAATCAGGTTCCCCATCAGGAGGGTAAAGGGCCGAATAGAGTGACGTCCAGATGTGGAGTTTACTATGGAGGAGATAGAAGCAGCTGATAAGGTGAGGAAAGTAACCGGAGATCACTTGTTTTCCCAGCTTTTATTTTAAAGCTGCAGTTCCATCTGCGTTGCTGAAAACCAAGAATAGCAAAGCGAACATCGTCATTATTACTGTTGACCTCCCAAAACTTGCCTAAAGTGATTCTTTAATCACAACATATTCTGTCTGCTTTTTAATTTATGTCGAGCCTGTAGCCATGTAATACAGGAAGTGCATCCTAATAGGTTAAAATGCTGCGTTGCCATAGCAGCAGAAAAGGTTTTTAAAAGTTTATACCGTAGAAAGAATAAAAATGAGAGAAAAGATAAATTTTGGGCTTAAAAAGGAATGGTTCATGTTAATGTTTTATGCATAATATTACTCGCCACAGTGGGGATATGGATTTGAGTATCTTACGTCTGTTAACATAGGGAATTATTTATACTTATACTTCTGTGTAATAGGGGGAAATATTTATTAGATAATTCAGTTCATTTTAACACTTTAAGCATACTTTTCCAGTGTTTGATATTGGATATTATAATACTAATAATACATAATAATAAATGAATAGGAACCATGCTGTTCAGAATATACGATGCACCTGATTATAACCGGCATCAAATTTTCTACGAATTTCCAAATCGTAAGATTCCGGAGACAAAGAGGCCTCCTGGGGCTGATCATTTTCGGGACCTTTTTCCTATACGTTTGAATACGAATACGAATCGTTCACACCGTAGACTTCGGCTTTTAGAAGATGAATATTTTGTAACGTTCTTGAGAAGTCAGGAATAACCCACAATGGCCCTCAATTCATTCCACGTCGGACCGGCTCTGCCTGATTTCCTGAGCCCCGAAGCAGACGGAAACTATTAGTAACTGTCAATTGCTACCACATTGATCCACCTCGATACCATCTGCTTCCACACACACGGGAGATGTTTGCAGGATCGCTAGAGCTGACCCAAGGCAAACATTACCATCCCCTGCACAAGGAGAAACCCGCTGATCCCTAAAATGGTGGCTGGGTCAGAGAAGCCGGCGGGGGCCGTCGCCCCCCTCAAAATTATTAACAGACCTCACAGTTTATTTATGGAAATTTCAGGTCCGCACGGTTAGTAATCCTTGTTATTTTTAACACAACGAAGCACTCAAAAGTTAAATCAACAGCAGATAATACCGCTCTATATTCATCCATCTATGTCTTCCATAAGCCATTTTTATTTTAAACAGAGCTCTTATAATGCTTATTTTAAAAAGAATACGGTGTCCAGGGCTGACCCACCTTAAAACACGCAGGTCTCTCTTCTAAAATAGACCTGCTAAAAAAATATACGGCATATATCAGAATTACACCTTCTTTAAAACGTTTCAGCAACTTTAAAGGCGTCTTTAGGAGCAAATTTCACCATCGTTCTGGTCATTAAGAATTAAAAAGATGACCAAATGTTTTGAGTCCCACACCAGTTTTTGAATCAGTAGATCATGTGGTGGACCGCGAGGAGGAGATCGAGTGCATGATGGGAAATTCTGTTCTAAGAGCACCGATTGTTTAAAAGGAATGGGTCACAAGTTACTTTGTATCAACGTGCTTCCAAAACATTCACCTGAATAACAATATTGTCTCCGATTAGAATGCCCAGGACCCCCGTCTGCCACGATGCTCTGTATGTACAATAATGGTGTAAGCGATAATTACCCAGAAGCCCCTTGTTACAGGTGTTTTGTTGCATCCCCTGTGGTTTTAAATACGTTAGGTTGTTGCCCAGGACCCCTTGGTGCACCGGCACCTTTCAATGCCCAGGAAGCTGTGCTTGTGACATTTTCCCCGGGCCTGTAATAGCCCTGAATGATGTGTAATTATAAACCATGGTCGGATATTACCCAGAAGCCCTAGCGGAAACGGAATGCCTTGAAATGACCAGTTACGGGTGGTAATTGCTCAGAACCCCTCGCTGCACTGGAACCTTTAAATGCCCCAAATGCCCATTTTGCGATCATGCAAAACAGCCAGTTATTACCCAATACCCCTGCCTACAGGGCAAACACGGGGTAGTTACATTATCGGCCCCTGCTGGAGACCTCTAACCCCCCCCATGAACAACTCTACTTTCTCTATGCTTCGTGCCATCGGGGGGGGGTCTGTGGCCGTGAGCCGGTGTTTTCTGAGCAGCTGCGTGGGGCATTCGCTGGGAATTATTATTAACTCTGCGAGGACGCGGAGTCTTGTGAATCCCCGCTTATCACCATCATTAGGCAGCAGCCGCGTGATGCCAGATAACGAGTTTGTAGCCCAGGATCCATACAATCCCCTTCTTATTAAAACGAACACAAGATACCCGATATTCTGGGCGAGAGACCCCAGCTCAGCTGCACCCGCGATAACGTGATAGGATCCATGAGGATCTTTAACCCCATCCGTACCTAAGGGACGAGGAACGTCTTATAATACACATGGCACCATATAAATAAAGAGCAGTTTGGGTGCACAGTTCTAAATGCAACACTTGGTAATTGGTTGCCATGGTGACTGCCTCACATTTAGAACTTCTGCTTCAGAACTTCATAAATACGACGGTATTTTTATTATCGGAAATATAACAAAAACAGCTTCCAAATAATAAGAGATCTGTCAGCGGGCGATGATTAATGGATTGCCCAAATACACCGTGAAGTTCTGTTTTCTTATGACAGCTCTTTTTGCAACAGAATCTTACAAATATAATGAGATTTTCAGCAATAAAGGTCAGGAAATATTGTGGGATTTTGGTTCCCAATCGATTTTGAAGCTTTTCAGTTGTAGAGTTTTAAAGGTGTAACATTAAAGTATCGGGCATGCGGCTTTAGGGACACTCGCTGTCTATACCATATATTATATATAATGTATATAACATATATAATATTATATCACCAGAGGAAGGCTACAAGTAGCATCCTTCGTGATTTACAGCCGGGTAATTCCTCGGCATGAAGTAATGCATAATCCTGAAAAGCACTTTTTAGGAGCCAATTTATACAGCTGCATTTATCTGTCGATGTATCAGATAATTGTCACTTAAAATTGAAAGTTCTAGAGGGATTTTAATCTCGGGAGTAATATTCTTAAGTATTTAGCGCTATATAGCGATACCGAGACGGATGGCTGGGGGTAATAAGAGTTTCAGTTATCTAAAGTATACTGTTAAATAAATCTCTATTACTGTCTGATATTTAAGGATCAAAATATCTTCTAAAATAAGGCATTTCTTTGATTTCTGGGATGGGAGGTGGCAGCCAACCGGTTACTGTCTGTCACTCAACGAAAACTCCCAGGATCCTCTATGAGCCTTTGGCTGCCTAGAAGTCATGGGAGTTAATGAGGTGTTTGGAGCTACAGGTCAGAGTCCGTGGCCTAAATCGTTGGAATGAGCCGGTATTTCACGCTAAAGCCGTTACCTTGTGTGACCTTCGCAATCGCACCGCGCCGTCCCCGTATGGATAATCTCCCGGATCGGCTACATAGTGCGAGGTAGCCGGCCGCGGCGTTCTGTGTAAACTGAGCGATGTTTTCATAGTGGAGGAATAATTTGATTAAGGAGATGAGATCTCCCAGCAGTCAGGGGTGATGGTTGTTTGGCAGGTGAGATCCCGATCTTTATTGCTTTGGAATATTTTAATTTTATTACCCCCCGCAGCCCCCAGCCCCCCCCGGCCATCCGAGCTGCACTCTCCTCTATAATACATAATAATAGAAAATCTTTTTTGGGGTTTCTGTGGCATCGTTTCGGCGTCACATGACAATTAATTATCCCCTAATAAATTCTAAATGATGTAAGCTTTGAAGTGATTTCTGGGAAAGGTTTCTCTGGCGCTGCGTTTAGTTCTGATTGTAGAATTCAGTCGGTGGGACGGGCAGATAATATTCTTCGCTCCCCGGCATCGTGTACTGAAGTTCCCGGAATGAATCATTATTATTATTTTCTGTTATTTGTCGCGGTGGTTCGTCGGGGGGGGGGGGGGCAGGGAGGAAGCGCAGAGATTTCCCATATTTGTATAAAAACGTTTGATTTCCATCTGGCGCGGAGTATAATCTGACTTCTCGCCAGCAGTTTGATTAGGTCGTGAAAATGTTGTTTTAAGATTGCGATGATCCTTCCGGAATGTAATCCTTAGGTTACGCTCTGTACTAAACTTCCAGGGAGGCGGCCATGGAGCTCAACTACCTCCGCTCATCATCAAGGTCAATCAAAATAACTGCGCGTCTTTCCAAACGTTTAAAATAACGCAATACGCTGTTACATTAACAAGACGTTCTGAATGAGCACCAACAGCAAAGAAAATCCAGTCTTTATTAAAAGTTAAAAAGGGACAGAAGCTTAGATTTAATCTAAGAAATTTTAGTTCACCAAGAGTAGATAAGTAGAACAGCCTCCCAGCAAAAGTGGTAGAGGGTAATACAGTGAGGGTATTAAACACGCATGGGATAGACATACGGCTCCTGAATCTAAGACGAGACCAACGACTGATTAAGGTTTGAGTCTTTACAGCAGGAGAAACGGGCGACTAGACGGGGGCCGGATGGGGCCGATCCGCCGGCACATTCTATGTTTGTAACAACGCATGCTGCAGTGGCTTTTAAAGCTGACTAGATCCCAGAGCTGCTACTTTCTGAAAGGCGGTTTATACAAAGACGGCAATAATAATTATTCACGGCTCGCATTATTCCTGACGGTGTATACACACGAGACATAAATCAGAGGGAATCCAGGGGCCGAAACTCTGTTTGAAAGCTTTAAGCAGATGTCTCACTTCTTCAGAAAGTTTATTAATGTAACACGTCATTTAGCCATCAGACGCTCACCATCGCTGCCATTAACCCCCGCCAGGATGGATTATACGGATCCAGGGTAAATATTGCTTACTTAGCAGACTGGGGGGGGGGGGTTTGTTGGGAGCCGAGCTCACTCCCATCACTCACTCCAACTAATCACCTTTGTGATGGATGTTCGAGGCACTCGCTCTTTCCCACACCGATATCTGGCTTCTATCTAAAAGGGAAAAAGACGTTTTCCTAAAACATATTCCAGAAGCTGAGATCACAGAAACGCAACAAAAGCGGCGTTATAAAAATTCACCAACTGAGCAGAACGTTGGGATCAGAAACGGCCTCGATTTTCGGGGTTTGTAGAGTTTGTTACAGGAATTATTAGTCTTTCCTCCTCCCAGAGAAGCGATTCAGGGCGGTTAACGGCACTTGGGCCTCCGGCTGGTCAGGGCTCAGGGATGGGGGTTCAGGGCTCAGGGATTAATTGTTTGCGTCGATCTTTGTAAATAAACCCCAATAATAACAAACATTTATTGGATGAAATCACTAACATTGTTGCCATCAAAATATTTCCTGATCACGATGCAGACCTCAGAGGACTTCCATCCGTCTGCAGCTGGACGTTGGTGGCAGCGATGAGGATATTGTTCTGCTTGGGTGGCCTCCTCTGGAAGGACAACATTTCCCTTCACACGCCGGACGTTCTACGTCTTATTAAAGTGGCGACGTATGGATCAGAGTCCGATGTCTTACGCCGATCAGTATGATATGGCGTGGGGGCCACTATACAGATAATGCCACAAGAAAACAATGTCACGGATTAGCGTTGAGGTGGCAACCTCTCTAGAGGCCCTATTTAGCTTTAGCAATCCCTCTCCTAAGCCGCTGATGCCCCTTTTTCTAGGAGGTCAGAATGTTTGCTGGGTATGAGGGGATCGCAGGGTTCTCCAGCCCTAAAACCCCCGATAATGTGTATAGAAACAGCAGGAAACGGCTTTATAAATGAAACAGGGTAAATAACATTATTATTCTTTTTCTAAATGCCCCACCCAGTGACACAAATACCCAGCAGTGGGGCACAAAGTACAGCCACGCCTCTAACCACGCCCACTAAAACAAAGATGCCCCTCTTTGGCCCTTTAAAACGTTGGTATGCGGTACAGGGCGCAATAAACAGACCCTGGTGGTGAAATTCTTCTCACACGCCGATGATCGTCACGAAGAGCCCAGGAGTCCGTGTTTATCGCGTGTCTAAATAATTTATATTAATGGAAATAAAAAACACCCCACCAGGTGGCAAAGAAATACATTCGGCGACGGGGGGGGGGGCTCCGGCCACCCACGGCGATTTATTATACAAAAGGGCACCTTCTTCAGGAGCCGATGGCTTAACCCCGTGAGTCCTGGCCATTTAAATTGTATATTCAAAGTCCATTAAAGCAGATGTTAAGACGACATTTCCAGCCTGCTGACTGAAGTTGACAAATGACCGGGGAGCTTTAGACAAACTCTGAGGCGAACTCGCTAAAAAGCCCGGCGTTAACACGTCCCAAAAGAAAATGTAATCCGGAGGCAATCCCATATAATATCCAGAATGTAAATTATTTATATTCCCATCTTAAATGGAGACGATTAATGGAGGTGGAAAAAGTGTCAGAGTGTTTCCGGTATAACCGGCGGGAGAAGTTCCCTCCACTAGACATCGTCAGCCATGTTTTTTTACATGTTTTTGGTGAAAATCAGCATTTTTAGGAAGTAAAGGATGAGACAGACGTTGCCTCTTTTTATTTTGAAGTTCTTGAACTCGTTTTGGGTTTAAAATGCATTTTTTGGTGAAGGTTAAGACAGGCGTTTTTCCGTTCCGTCCTCTCGGAGGCCCAATGAATTAATAGAAGACTTAAGTGTCTTCCTTTCCAGCCTGCCTCTGATTTATCGGTGTTGTGAAGCTTTTTACGCCAGAAGCTAAGGTTATGGGTCCGGCGCGCTGCTCGCTCCTCTCCTCGTTACCTCGTTTTAGCACCGACCAGAGAGCAATCGAAAGTTTCAATAATGAATAATTACACTTTTAGCTCGGTATCATCATTTGTCCTAGAAGCGCTCTCGTCCTCGGAGAGCGATCACGCTGATGGAAAATCGCCCGGCATATGGTGCGTCAGCAGCTCTCACCTCCGCAGCTGTTTGGGCCTTAAAGAGACAGTTGGCGATCATTCCCGATGTGGAATGAGAGTGCTGACTGAATCATTTTTCACCTAAATAACGCACCTTGCAAGGGTTAATGAAATGTCCCCCCCGGTAAATAATTAAAGAAGTGGATTATACACTTGGTGAAAGAGTTTCAAAGATTAGAGAACTTCCCTGGCTTCGCACAGCGAGGTCGATGCATCTCCTGAGTTGGCCATTTTATTCTTTATATTGTTACATTTCTTTCTCATTCTTTATATTTATATCTTTTTGGGATTGTTACATAGAATGGAACGGATACATTTCACTTTAAATTAGGAAATAGGAATATATAAGACAAATCATGTCAAATAAGTAAATAAATGTAAGCGTTTCCATTCCAGAAGCCGAACGCCGAGAGGCTGCGACGGTCTCGCCCCAACCGGAAATAATAATCCAGGCGTTTCAGAAAGTGATCCGTCTCGTGAAGCTGCCATGAGATTGTCCGTCCGGTTAGGTCTCTTCGCTCGTATGTCATGCGGGAAAATGTGTCTAATGAGAAAATCCTGTGTCATGGAGCCGGGCCGCCGTTCGATTGTCCACCGGTGGAGTGATATGTCACTGTCACCGCGGGACGCCAACGATTTGGAAATAATTATCTCTTCCAAACTAAATGATATCTTCAAGCTTTACAAGGAATTAACAAAGAAAGCTTAATTGCTACATTGTTTCGGGCTGGCGTTCCAACACTTCGCTGTCAGCGCCTATTTCAGGGGCTGCGAATGGGGAAGATTTCGGTAGGGGTTTCCCCGCCATAACCGGAGGGGGCTTCAGTGTGAGCGCCCTGCGGGGTATCACAAACACTTGGTAGCAAGTGAGCATGGCGTGGGTGTATGAATGATGTCGGACCCCCAGAAGCACCAGCTAATTGGGTCACCGGACAGATAATTAACTATTTAATTTCTGCTCGTATTGCAAGGTCTAAATTCCTTCCTTCACTGGGATAGAGCTCCTTATAAACCAGGATCATGGTGCTTTACCACAGGTGATGTAATAAGTTTGACTTAATCAGAAATGGCCAAAATTCCTTTGATTTCACTTCTAATACTTTCTGTTCTTAAAATGATTCCGGTTGTCAATTTGCTATGAAAACAGTTTGTTAATATGTTTCCTTCACAAACACAGACAGAGATGGGGAAGTTTTATTACAATTAACTGAAATATATAATGAATATTCCTTTTATCGCAGATAACAGAGCCCAGCCCTGCGTGTCACTGGATAGACCAAGGATATATCACACTACAGATATCGAGTTAAGGGGCTACAAAGATGTGAATCTTCTATCCCCGAATCCAGATCTTTTGGGTCTCATTCTCTATAGTCAGAGAAACCACCTTTTGAAGAGGTTGGACAAGCAATTCCCTTCAAAGCTCGGTCTGACCTCATTAACCGCGCGGCCATAAACATTTTAAATGAGACAAAAATTCTAAATAATTACATTACAAATCATTCCACCCGGAGCCGGACACGCGTGTGAGAGGGGCAGCAGCTGTAGGGGGAACGGACGCATACTGGCCAACGTATTACTGTCCATGAAGGCAGCGGCTCCCGCAGAACGGGGCTCTCATTTTGGATCTTGGAATGTATGAGATGAACATGCGCAGGGAGAACTCATGCCCATCTTGATTCCAAATAAGTTTAACCGATGGCTACGATCCTCTTTATGTTTCAATGACAAATGTCTGCGGCATTTTCCAACTGTCCTCGGATGCACGGAGGTCCCCAAACGTCCCCTCGCAATCTCAGGTCTCTACTTTAATTCCCGGCAAGATTAATGGGACCAATAATGAGATTTCAGTCTTAGGGCTTGGGCCGTAGTATGTACAAAATCAGGGGCTCATTCATCAAAAGGTACTCAACATTCCCATCCGCCGGAGGAGGGCGAGCATGCGTATGTGTGTGGGGGGAGATAGGGAGGGTTGGTTTCTGGGGCAAACGATGCAGATTAATGATTTATGAGGCTTTTGGGTGGATCTAAAGGATTTTGCCTTTTATGCACTCGGGGTCAGGTGCCCTATTCAAATCAACAAGGAATTAAATAAGGGAATTGTACTTTTAAATGGACGGGGAAATAAGGTTATCGTAGGTGCCGGCGCGATTAACCTTGTAAGCGCTGCTGCCGGATAACCCAGTATTATAGCATTACGGTGCATGTTTTCATGAGATATATACATACAGAGGCATCCTGTGAAAGTCCATTCTCTTCAGGAGATCGTCAGACTTTATCATCATGTTTTAAGAACGCAAAGTATCAAACGCGTCGTGATATTTTATTCACCAAAAATGGCAGCGTCTTGGTAAATCCATGGCATAAGCACAGATTAACCATCTACGATGTGTCATTTCACAGGAAATTACATCAAACACTATAACCACACATTCCAGTTGCCATAGCGATAGACAAACATATAACTCCATATAAACATATTACTCCACTGACTATCCTTCCCTGACAAGCCACTGATTCCTGTTCCCTGACCGGCCACCAACTCCCCTTCCCTGATCGCCCACTGACTGTTTCCCCGGACAGGGACTTACTTTCCCTACAGAACCTTGGGCAGTTACAGCTTATCTGCCCCTGATCAGCCACAAAGTGTCCTTCCTTCCTAATTTACCTCTAACCGTCTACCCTCCTACCCTAAAAAGCTACCGACTCTCCCGAAGCACCTCCTGACTGCCCTCCATCACCGGCGCTCACACCCTACCCCGATACTATATCCATGCAGCTCTCAGTTTGTTCCTTTGGTGCCTGAGAAGACTGTCTACCGGCTGGTTTATTTATGTGTATATCCGCCATAATTAATACACTAAAACCGTAATAAATCATTTGAGATTAGAAGAAAAGCCAAGCCATTTCCTTAGATTTACCAAAACTATGTAGCTCGTGGGCTTGATATTGAGTATTCATAAGAAAGTCTAAGAGCAAATGAAATGCCCTGACCTTCAGACTGGAGCCCAGTCCCAGCTCACTAGGGAAATGAATGCCCCAGATGCAAAAAAAAGCAACGAGCCTCCACGCAATCTGGGGTAAAGAAAGCCAACCTGAGAAGGTGTCTCGGAGCCTGCCGAGGCTCGATTTGTGATCCATCCATCAGGACATTAAATACAATTAGGGAAAGAAATGAAGAAAAACATTAAAGGAACGGACAGGAGAATGGAAACAGTAATTTTATTTTAAACAATACCTTGAAAAAAATCAATAAATGGAAATGGGCCGAAACTGCACAATACCGAAGACGGCAGCTCCGGAGAGGGACCAGAGGTTAGTCCTTCTGGCAGATTAAGAGGAGCCTTAATATTAGATATAATTACTTAGGGGGTAATAAGCTTGATTGCGGCTTTAAATACCCTCACATCGCTAGGGGTTTTCAAACTGGTTCCTTAGGAAGCCGCATTCGTCAAATTAGTAGCCATTTTATGAGAAAGATTCCATTCCTGATTTTTTTCTGTAGGATAATTAACGTTGGTTGTTTCAAAGACAAAGCAGTCCATTCTGGAGCAGAGAAAGGATCCACGTCCGGAGAACAAGGTTACCCAAAGGAGCCTGATGACAGACGCCCCTCGTGGTCATATCGGGAATTACATATCAATAATTAAATGAATGTGTTGAAAGGGTCAGCTTTGTTTAGAAATGCTGCATCCCCCATATAATAAAAGTACCTTTTTCACCCAACAAGGTGGCCATCAGTGAAACTTTCAAATGCATTAAAGTAATATTAAAAAATAAGTAGAAACACAAGGATATAAATGTAATCATTTACTTCAGGCATGATTTCCCTTGATAAAGGCAAGCTTATTCTGTCAGTGTGACGGTTCTACTCTTCGTTTGGCTTCGCTTGCACTTCCTTATCTTCCTCTTCTTTTATCTCTCAAAGCCTCGTATTTCTCATCCACCTCCGGAGGATCGTGTCCCTGTATGCCTTCATTCAGCTTCTTCGCACAAAACAACTACACTCCTGGTTTCTCTGACGCCTGACTTATTGTAATTTTTAAATATTCAATAAAAATGATATTGAACATGAAAATAATCCTCACTGCAGCCGCATGAACCTGTAAATCTAGTGATGGCAGCTTCCAGAATCCAGGAATCACACTTTAAACAGGACGGGCAACCATGGGAATCCTGACACATAAGAGACCTACCACCAAGTGGTCATATATATATATATATATATATATATATATATATATATATAATACATACATATATATATATATATAATATACACATAATGTCTCAACTCCTACCTACAACCTGACGACAATCTGGTTTAATTTGCCAGATCCACTTTTTGTGACATTTTGGAATCTGAATCGTGTGCTGCCCGCCCTGACTTTCGGCTTTGACCGTTATGATGCTGCAATCTCAGATCTTGGAAGCTTCTTCCCTAAAGGTTCTGTTTTACTTGAAAGAAATTCGCAACGTTATAAGAACGCAGAGAAGTGACACACTTTCCCCTCCAGTTCCACGCTGCGCTGCCGGATTACGGGGTGTGATTGGGATGTCGCACAATCCCTGCAGTTGAAGCGCCGCAATAAAGACATTTGAAAGCTATTAGCCCAGATGGTTGTCATATGTATGTAAATGAGAAGTAAATTGAATTTTTGGTCCCTTCCCACCACCTGTCCTATCAGGAAAGTCTTACGGCAAAAAGACGAGACCTCGGCACATCTCTGCTAATCTGTCACCGTGGATTAATTAGGATCCTGGCATTAATCATCATTTGCGATAGTGTGCGAGCGATAGTGTTTTCCAGCCGGCAGACGTATTACACACAACATTAGCTTGAACCAAAAGATATCCAGGGTCGCTCTGTTTTTAAGGATGGGTCCGGGATATTTGGGGACTCGAACGTGAAGATGTAATGTACATTTTCCGTGCCAATCAGCGTTTTCTAAATATTTAGTTTAAAATTAGCTATTTCACGGAGATGGGTGGCAGCCTGTGGCAGAGGCAGCATTATCTGATCAATTTCCTGCCCTGATGTTTTCTTCCTTCCTCCACCCTTACAAAGACTGCCTGAACCAACAATGAGCAAGCTAACAACAATGAGCAAGCTAATGGGGAGGAATAATCCTTCAGCTCAGAATGAGTTAAGATGATTGCTCCCATGGCACACACACAAAATGGATTTTATGACAAATATATTCATAATTTAAGTGTAAAATGCAGGATTTGGGACAAGTAACACTTTATTTTCTCAGGTTGTGTTTCAGGGGTATTAAGTTTAGCCCAATACAGCAAAAAATCAACTACTCAGACGAATGCATTTACTCCTTGCTATAGGGGGCCTGTCCTGGTCACCGAGCCGTCTGATTAGGACAGGTAGCTGACTCTCCAATGTGACTGATATACTCCTTCTCAGAGACCATTTATTGGTCCTTGTGGAGCGGCTCTTGTCGGTATTCCCGTGCACATTAATTCAGGGACGCTCTGTTCACACACAGATGCTTTTACGACTCTCGCTTGGGGCGGCTGGGACACACTTTGCCGCTGGCAAACTCCCAGTTTAACATTTTGTTACAAGTGAACAGCTCTTTAAAAGCTACTGGGACTTATCCATATCAATTCAAAGCTCCTGTACTAAAGGTTACCTCTGCCTTGGCAACTGACGTGGAGCCTGGACCCCCCCCCCACGACTAAGTCTCTCTCTCTTCTTTGGCTGCGCTTGCCTCTGGAAATAGTTTTAGTTTCATTGTATCTCTGAAGCCTGACATGCCCCACGCGCCACAGCAGAACCCCAGTCAGCGACACGGATTCTCGGCCCTTTTAATCCAATCTAAGAGCTCAGGCTGGTTGATGAGGTTTTCTAGTTGAATGGCAGATTCTTGGGGTGAATGGGGGACTTCTCAGCATCTTCAGGGAAACTGAAGTAAACAAGCAATATTATTTTCTTTAAAAAACATGGAAATCTCCTGTTCACCAGTTATGCCTACACCAGCCACACCACAATATCATATTACAACATGAAAGTGTGATATCATCTGAAAACCATTACATCATCACCTAATAATCATAATAAGAAATTATTGAGGTTGTGTATAAAAAGTGGTGCAAAGTTTGAAAAGTGATGTCACCGTCATAGAAAGCAATATAATGTTGATTGGGTCATTCCATTGGTTGTTATGGCGATCCCTTTGGATATGGAGCTCTCAATGTTTCAGGGATTCCACCTCTTCATCACTTTTTATTTTAGGATTTTTCTGGTAATGTGGAATTATAATTTTAAAGAATTTATTGCAGTGAATATTTCACCTGGTAAAATTGTGGTTTTAACTGTAAAATTCTTATTCGATTTTTCATAGTATTTTATTAGAACAAATTATTTTTAAGAACTGTTGAAGCTCAAAGTCATACTTGGCAGGAGGGATCTCACCTCAGATATAAAACCCGTTTGCCACGGGGGACCTTGGGATCCTCTGACAGAGAAGCCAGGAACGGGGAGAATAACATGACATCAGCATGCGCGGATAGTCTCGTAATGCGAAATAATTGTTGGATTTTTGGGCTCTCCTTCAAGCATCTTCTCTCTTGAGATATGAAGTCACATCTGCCTTGGAAAATCGTGACCTTCTGTGTCAGCCCAAAACAAAGGGATGTTCTTTAATTGGCCAAAATTCATAAGCCCTGTTGACTTCATTTCCAAACCTCAGGGGGTAGAGGGGGTAGGATTCCTTCTCAACGACGACATTGTGATCGGGAGTAAATTGAGGAATGATAATACCTTGTAAAATCAGAGATTCTTTTTGTCTTTTGAAATATCATTGTTATCGAAATCCAATGGATATCAAACAATAGGGTAAAAATAATAAGGGAAAGTAACAGAAACATATCGCCTAGGTGTATGTAAATGTATCCACAAATATATCGCGGGTAAATATTTCCATATAGGTACAGAATTCTAAGATTCCCACCCCAAATAAAAATGCTAATTTATTTTTTTGAACAAAATAAATTATAATATTTATAAATAAAAGTTTACTCAATGGGAATGTATTTTATGATCAGAGTTTATTTTATCTGATATATTGGACATAAATCACAGAAAAAAAACTAAGTGCCTTGACACACAATCACAATCTGTTATTTTCATAAACGTTAAGAAATAAAATAGTAAATACTTTAAATCAGGAATTATTTTAAATTCCTCCACTGGCCAAAAAAAGGGGTTTCACAGAAGTAAAGTTTTTTTAGACATTATTTTAGGGGGAAACCTATCATATTTCTCGAGAACAAAAATGTATTATTTTCATGTATTATTGTATTGTAAATTTCGCTAACATCCTAGCATTAACCTCTTGAGTGCCAGAGGAACGTGTGAGGCATTGCTTTGTGGATTAAACTCTGAATTAAAGTGGAATGAATAAAAAGATGCCCTGGTGTGACACCCCCCCCCAATATGAGAAAATGTGTTACATGCTCCTCTGGGGCTTAAATGGTTAAACAAAGATATCGGGACGAAATATTCAGGGATCAGCAGGCTCTCCGGTTCTTGTTACATTATGAACGCCATGTACTAAGAGCTCTCCAGCTTTCTCCCACCGGCAACATTCAGGGTCTTGTAATTCCCATGTATTCCCAACGCCTTGCACAATCGCGTGGCGCTTAATAGGTAAAACCATGAAATAAAGGTAATGAATAATTAGAGCGTTGGCTTTTCCCAATTCCACCGTATATCTTGAATTTTTGCAAACAGCTGGGGTCTCGACTGGCAACCAGTTCTACAACCGGTGAGACCTCTCGCCCCCCTGGCATCCTGTGTTACTTGCTTGTTTGCAAAAGAATAACAAATTAAAGAATGCGTGTGAATCTGAGAGACCGCGGACAGATTCGGAGTCTGGCAGACCCTGGATCTCACCCAAGTCCTCTCTAATTGGTCCCCGGGGAACGTGGATTTTCCGCACCCTTGACGTTGAAGTCTTTTATATTTTTTTTTTGAGGTGGAAACAGGCAAGATGTTTGCGCCGTAGATCCAGCGGCCACAGAAGCGAACGTTGCAAGATGCCGGAGTATCAGCTCATCAATCAGAGAGCAGGGGAAGGTGGAAAGGGGAGCAGGTGGAGGAAATCCAGGGCTTGGTGGGATGTTGACAGAGCGTATAAAAGAGAAGCATTGTGGAATCGCTTGTGCCCTCGGGCTGGGGCAACCCACGGGGCAGGTGATGAGATAGCAAGACCTGTCTCTTCTAATGATAAATATATTTAATATACACCCTGCCCCATGGCTGCTGCTTAAATACATCGCGTGATTATAATTACACGGCACCAGGTGTCCAGAACGCTTTATAAATTCAAAAAATTTAATAATGTAACAAAAATGGACAGCAGCTTCCTTTTGTAACATTAGGGCATTTAGGGCATTTACCATCCGGCTGCCTGATGGTCGGAGATACCCGGGTCCAGCTCTGTAAAGAAAGGATGCTTAAGGAGGTCTTATCCGAACATCGAGAATGGTTCTAAACTAAGAATGTTTCATCTACAAATAATATTCAGATTTATTTTTAAAAAAATCCGATGAGTTAAAGGAGAGAGAAAGTTTTCGTAAAGTGTAACATTTTTATCTCAAATATTATAATTTAATATTAGCTTTTATTCATATGGCGCCAGCAGTTTACGCAGCTGAGTAAAATTCCGTATAGTTTCATACCCGCTCAAAAAAATCACAAAAGAAAAAAGACAGTTTAATAACTAGAAGTGTTCCTGGTACAGTAAAGCATCGAACGCCTTTAAAGCAGTTCATGCAACAATAATTTAAATATAAAGGGCCCTCGCATGGTCAGACAGAGGGAGCCGGGGGCCAGGCGCTGGTTCGGAGACCGGACTTAATATCTGTTATATTCTCATGAAATCCCGGATACGAGGACCCCTAAGCACAGTGATACGGCATCATTGCTCACGCTAAACGAGTATGAATGATAGCGATTGATTGGCCCCGGCTGTGCGCTGGGGTGCAGGGGACACGGGTCCCAGCTGCATGGAGGCTCCATCGCTCTCCGAAATCAGATAACTGCCGCTCACCCTCTTAATTAACTCCGAGCCGAACATTTGCATGTGAAATTACAGGAACAAATCGTGGATGCTCTGTCTTCGGACGACATCCCCAATTAAAAATGAAATAAGGTGGCTTCCCTTGACAACTCTATCGGAGGATGTCCGTCTTTAAAACAAAGCTGTAGGTACAGGCGGGGAGGAATTTCTCCGGGCCAAGGAATTATTATTGATTTTTTTGCTCTCAAAGACCAAGATGTTACCAGATCTACAGAGCTGATACAAAGAATCAGATAACTAGCGCGGGGTCTGAGATATAAGGGGTTTGAGGATACTTTGTTTCTGTTCACCATCTATAGATTGTCGATATGCCGACAGTAATCCTCGTACTGAGAGACCAGTCCCAACGTTTACAGAGAGTCCAGCCAGGTGCTTAGCGCTCTAAAACGGAAAAAAGGTATCTTAAAGAGTAAAAAACATTGATCTATACATGATACAAGCGAAACGACTTCATACTGTATGAATCACAAGACATTCCAGATGCCGATCTTCTTTTCCCAGAATTCCATTTGTATGAAAAAGTAAATATATCTAATCTGCCGGTGAGTGGGAATTTTTTTGTTTTTCTATGCAAATCAGAGCCGTCATCCAATTATCTTCATTGAAATCCATTTAATAAATGGATTCCACCTTTTTTTTCCTTCCAGAAATGTCCCGATATTTTTATTGCATTAGAAAAATGAGTTTTTGATACTTGACCCAACTTCAAAAGATTTCTATCCCAAATTTACATATCCGGCTTTACGATGCAAAGGAGAAGAAAACACAGGAATTCGGTGTGAAATTTCCCTGCCGATTTTCGCTTCTCTGAAGTGCTCACCTGAGATAATATTTCAGGGCTCTTTGTCAGTAAAGTGTGTCCTTAATCTTGACAAGACTGCATCTTGTGTGTGAGTGACATCTTATCATCTTCAACATGACAAATCATTTCTTTCATTCTTCTGTTTCATTTTTTTTCCGCAACCTTTTATCCATTGTTGCTAAACGCTGAGATGCCCTACAGGAGAAATGCATTGTGTGCCGTGCGAGAGACTCTGACCTCACCTCACATTGAACCTCAGAGAAGCCTCATCATCTTTTGTCTTTGATCTTCAAACTCCTTGTTAGGTTGATACGCAAGACAGAACATATCTGGGGATTCCAAGAAACAAATGGAAAGATAGAGTGTGGTAGCTTAAATATACGGGGCTCGCCTGTAACCAGACCCTTCTGTCGAGAAGTTTGAAGGAGCAGGTTTGAGATTCCACTTGTATGGGGTCTTTTTGCCCTTTGTCCTTTTGGCTGCGGTTTAGTAACTGATTTCACCCGGTAAGAGGGATGTTAATGCACCACCAAGAAACCAAAATGGCCGTGGCGTTGGCCAGAAGAAGGAGCCGTGGAAGGAGCCATCAGGATTCCTTCTTAGTCAATGATAAAACTATTTTCATACTTAAATCAAGCCGTTAGTAAGTGGCCCTGGTAAGAAACGCTTTGGCCAGTAGTATCAGCCCAGTACTGATAGCAACTACCTCCAGAGACTCTGATTTGAGCCTCAGCATGCACCGTATATCTTAACACTGACTAAGCATGATTTATAGAGATGCATTTTTGAAGTCATCCCACTTGTCTGTCACATACGCCGAAACTTCCTTTTAATAGGTTTTGCTGCCAACATAAGAGTTGGCAAGGAACGTGTTCTGACACTTTTATCGACGTGAGCATTTAATCAACCTTCTCCCTGTTCTTAGCCCTTATTTCCAGCTGCTGGATCTGTCCGACTGAAGAACCGAAATGGTGTCAACTAAATCATGACAATCATGTGTAAATTAGTGTATTTTTGAGAGCTGTGCAATTAAAATCCTCTTCTGCAACATTGGAAACAGATGCTCCCTGGTAAACCACTTAAATGAAATAGTACATAGTAACGTATATCAGAATGTTACAGAAACAGAGAAAAGAAGGAACCAAGTGGGTTATAATATTGTACTTCGCCCCCAGAAAATAGTAATCCGCCTGAGGTCCACCAGCTGGCACACCATCGGCATGACCTGGGTGCGTTGGGCTCCTGGTTGACCAACAAAGTTCTTCCAATAAAGTAATGTTGAGATTTCCAAAGAAAGACTTTCTAATACTTTAGAATATTAAAGAAGGTACAGAACCCCTTTAATTCTTCATCTGGACGCTGTACACGTGAAATCACGTGGGGAAGGTAAAAAAATAATTGTTATAGGAAGGACAGAGGGGCTGAAGGAAAAAGAGGAGATATTTTTGTGAATTCTTCATCTAACACTTTTCACCTTCTCACAAAGAGCTCGCGTTTCCACCCAGACCCGGCCGGCGTTTAATTTTGTTACAGAGATTGCAGCCTCTGTCCGGGGCTTCTCGCTCCTTCATTCATCTTGGCTTGTTTTCCCAAATAAAATTAGACCAGCGCCCGCCTTTGGTCGGCAGCTGACCCTCTAATCTTTTTTTGATGTTTTTATCAATTTTAATGGCATTGTAAAAACATATGGCTTTCTACAGAACAGAGCTCTCCAAACAGCCACGGTCTCGGTGGAATTGTATCAGAGAATGGAATTCTGTGTGACACCTCACGGAACGTCTCGTCCGGCCAAGAATCTAGGGAGGCAGCCGATGCGCAGAGGGGTCGAGTTATTTAGGGTGTAACAGCATGTCGAGTGCATCATTCCTCCCAAAAATATCTAGTTAAAAAGATAAAGAGGTAGCGAGCCATATACTAAAGTGGGGGAAATACTAGTAAAAAAAACCTTACTTTACGAAGAAATGTGTTTCTTATTTTGCATACCTACCCTTTAATTATTATTATTAATTTCAAACCGTTTGTGTGCACTCCAAAGACATTGGCTGACTTTCTGAAGATAAATTCCTGAAATCATTATGAACAAGACGGGGCTTTAACAGACTTGGGGCATTTAGAAGAAGAAAAATTGATAAATGTATAATATAAGCATTTTCCTGCCGTTTCTATACACATTATCGGGGCTTTTAGGGCTGTAGAACCCTGCGATACCCTCATACCCAGCAAGCATTCTGACCTCCTAGAAAAGAGGGGCATCAGGGGAGGAGAGAGGGGCACGAGGATTTGGGGAGCCAAAAGGGGGGGGGGGACTGGCCAAACTAAGCAAGGGCACTTGGGAGATATGCCATCCTGCTAACGACCCATGACTTTTAATGAATACACCGGTTTGGAATAAATATCTTCCTTCTGGCCTCGTCGCCCTTTGTCTAACATTAGTGGAAGCTTATTAAGCGACCAAGAGTGCCATAATTACTATTAATAACCGGGGTGCCTGTAACCAATTTTGAAGAAGCTGAGAACATATGTTATAACACCAAGCAGACAGTCTAGACACTTTTTTTTAATAAGGAAAAGAATGAAGTTTCATTTACATATCAACACCATATGGATGCACTTACGAAATAAATGCTCATATGAAAAACATTCAATTAATTACGCGCTCGGCAGGTATTTATGGAGCGGCAGTAAAACGCAAAGAAATAAAAAAAAATTGGCTTTTGTAGATTGCGCCGATTTACTATTCGGGGAAGTGGAGAGATTTATTGGGGAAAGTTTACAAAATCCTCTAAAAAGATCATTGTCTATGTATCCAAAGAAATGTATCTATACAAATATGTTTTAATAGCCTTTTTCCCTATTTCTGTTTATCTCAACCAGGAACACAATCAGCTCAGGTGCATTTTGGGTGCTAAGTTTGGGGAAGAACAAGATCGGTTTCATAGGAAGCACTTGGAACGTGCGCACACACACCCCCCTGCGCCCAGCCGCGGGCAACGAAGCTCACACTCTATACTAGAAATAATAAGATTCCAACCTGCTCACTCGGCTACTGTGAAGGACAATTATCTGGATGCAGGAATTGGTGAGAATGAAAGAGACGTTAAACTCCTACAACACGCAAAACAAACACTTCTCCAAGTTGTCGGATAATCGCCTTTTCCAGCTTGCAGATGTGACCTCTTCTAAAACGGCGTCCCCCGCAATAAATCACCCACGTTTTATTTAGTTAAGGGGAACGAGGATATTTCAGAGTGGGTTTTACTCCTGGAACAAAAATAACAGAACGGGTTTAATTAAAGCCGAACACATCATTGTTCCTTGGGAGAAGGTTTTTGTGTCCTCTCTCCACCCGATTCACAAAACCAGGTAACGCGATTGGAAACGACCCGGTGACCGACAACGCCTGGTTTGCTAAATAGTTATGTCATGTATGCGAAGAAAGAAGCAATACATGGACAGCGTATGCCCCTCTCTCCTCCCCTGATGCCCCTCTCTCCTCCCCTGATGCCCCTCTTTTCTAAGAGGTCAGAATGTTTGCTGGGTATGAGGGTATCGCAGGGTTCTACAGCCCTAAAAGCCCGGATAATGTGTATAGAAACAGCAGGAAACGGCTTAATAATTATTTTTTTTAATCAATAAAATCCCTTATTCTTCTGATAAATGCCTCATTGTTACACAAATACCCAGTGAAAAAATCTTGGCAAAACCCCGCCCCTAGCCCCACCCCTAAATAAAACATTTGTGCATTTAACATATTGGAAGACATGCTTTGTGATTCTTAATCCTTCTAGCATCTGGCAGTCGGCATCCCCTCCGCATACCGTGATGGAATATAAATATATATTATTCTCGTACCAAAAAATACCATTAGAACACCGCTAAAAAATCCTTTTTAATCCTTTTAACTGCCGCAGCGACAGCACGGGACCCGCAAAGCTCCCCGATCTGCAATTACCCAGGGGCTGGAGGCGAGGGGGAAGTTAGCCCTACTGGGGTATAGAAAATTAGCCTCCTGTAATAGACGTTAATAAATGAGTAATTGGGGCTTGTAATAACTCCGGCATTGTAGCCGGAGGACTGTACACATATGACATCACACAACACGAAACAAGGCAAGCCTTATGTACAGGAGACTCGGCGGTCCGGCTAACGGGATCACTAAACCAAAACAAAGCAGGATTCATTAAGCTTTTTAGAAACATGAAAGCTCCCACAAAATGATTTCACTGATTTACAGATGGAAGGGATTAAGCCGCCATCGCACTGCTACAAACTTGCATTGTGCGGCACAGAAAACCCCTTCTTTGGGTTTTTTGGTAAAAAAGCTTTTGCAAGGTTTTCCCAGAGCCTCGAGACTCGGGTAATTCAATACATTCCTTCTTAAAAAGTACAGAGAAAGAGGAGAAGGGACTGTGATAGCCCATCACGTTAGCCAAGAAGTGCTAAGAACTGGAGGCTGTGGTCTGAATCGCAAGAATGTAACGATTTCGGGGAGTAGTGGATGCACTGAGCTTATTCCAGCAGAGGTGGTAGTTCACTCTTGGTAAAACCTGACAAAAGTTTTGAGTGAAGAGATCAGGGTGACTCAGTAACTCATACCCACTAACACAATTTGAAAAGGAATCCCAGGAAGGATCCACAACATGATACGATATGCGGAATTGTGGGTTTTCCTTTCTAATAAAGTTCTTCATGGCTGAATAGAACATCTGAACGTTTTCCCCCCAAGAAACCCCTGCGAGGCCACCAAAGACTTCAGGTTTTTTTTAATAATAAAAACTCACAGTAAAGCTTGAATTCCTTTTGGTGCAGGGCCGTTTACCCCGGTGTTACCCTTTGGTTTGAGATACAGAATCACACGCTGGTGTTGGAGACCCGATAAGATTTTAAGTGTTTGTGCCGGCGCCCCCCAGCGATGCCGCACATCTGCCGTTGGTCTCGTCTTGGATTCAGGAGCCGTATGTCTATCCTATGCATGTTTAATACCCTCACCGTATAACCCTCTACCACTTCTGCTGGGAGACTGTTCCCCTTTTCTACCACCCTACTAAGTGAAGTAAAACTTCCTTACACACCCTATAGCAAGCAATCCATTGCAAGGAGGGCTAATGAATTGCGGCCAGCAGATAGAGACCTTGCGGTGTGGTCTGGACCCCATAATGTCCTATAGATAGACTGGGCTGACTCCATGGGGTTGAACGTTGCCAACTGGCACCTGGAAATTGGGTTTCAGAAATGTGCTCTTGAGGTCAGTCCTGCGCTTATTATTTCAGTAAAGTAAATCATTAGCGCATACTTCTATAAGAGACGAATTTTCCAGCCAATTTCAGCTGCCCAGAAACAGATGTGCTCCGATTAATTAAAACGACCGCTCCGATTTCTGAACTTTTTTCCAGGCCTGCGCCAAACAAACCAGCAGAATTTCCCTGCGGTTTCTCCAGGTATTTGTGAGACTTTTCCCCTCATTATTCCGCTAATCAACGCTTTTCTCTTCCACGCGACTTTTAAGCATTTCCACGAAGTCGCAGTAAGTCAGCAACCGTTACCTACCTGTGTTAAAGGCGCAGCGAGGGGGACTTTAAATCACCACCAGCCCCCTTACCTGTGGCAAGAAGAGAAGAGTGGATGTTTTTCATGACCTAGTAGAGATTTAGGAGAGATGTGTTATGTGTTATCTATTTAGATTGTACATTTATATATAAAAATAGGATTTTTCTGTCATTGACAAATATTAAAAGGGGGCAATAGACCTGACAGGTTACCCTTAAGCCCCTCTTATTTGTGCCAAAGAACCTGTGCCATGGCAGGTAGTTTCTGAAGACAGCCTCCTTGGCTTCCTGGCAACTCCCAGCACATTCAGCCAGACCTAGTTGGATCCAACAGGCATTAACATTATTTCTCATTGGCTTGGCCCTGATGTTGCCAACATGTCGCCCGATATCGCTATGTTCGCTGTATAAAGCCTTTTATCTGAATTCTGTTCCCACAAGCAGCATACGTTGGTGCTTTTCTAAATAAAACAGAACGATAATATTTGGGCTTTATGTATCATACTAATTGGCAGCATGTGTCATAGATGGCGACACATCTCTCTCCCCCTCTCCTACTACCCATCACTCCTTCTCCTGATCCCTCTCCCCTCTCCTACTACCCATCACTCCTTCTCCTGATCCCTCTCCCCTATCCTACTACCCATCACTCCTTCTCCTGATCCCTCTCATCTATCCTACTACCCATCACTCCTCCTGATCCCTCTCATCTATCCTACTACCTTTCACTCCTTCTCCTCATCCCTCACTCCTATCCTACTACCCATCACTCCTTCTCCTCATCCCTCTCTCCTATCCTACTACCCATCACTCCTAATCCCTCTCCCTTCTTCTACTACCTATCACTCCTTCTCCTGATCCCTCTCCCTTCTCCTACTACCTACTCACTCTCTCCCCCAGTTCTGCCCACCTCCCTCGCTCTCTCCCTCGTCTGAGCTTGATAAATCCTAAAAGCTTGGTACTGCTTGGCGTTTCAGTATTGGCTCCTATATGTAATTACACACAAAGAAATGTATATAGAAAAACCCATCTGGCTGCTGAGATTGTTTGCCTGGCTAATAAATTCTACATGAATTTGCCCACCCTGGCCACTGCAAGTGCTACAATGTAATATTTAGTTCAATATTATTCATTTTGGTTTAAGTAACACTGCTGTCAGCGTCTCTGGATTTTCCATCGTCTGGATTACCCTTCCATGAAATTAAAAAGGGGAATAACTTTGGAAGGAACACACACACATGTTGCAATGCGGTTGCTTCACCTTGTTAAAGGAGTCCCATCACCCTCAGCCAGCCGTCTCTCTGCTGGAGTCAGCGTATGGTTTTATTGAACCTTGATTAGCTATGTCCACTTTGTATTTAATAGAGAGCTCTAATGCCTTTTGCCCCTAGTCCACAGGGATAATTCTAAACCATGTATATGTTTGCCTGGAAGTAGAGGCAGCTAAAAGGATTTATCTGCTCATCTAGAACAACTACCACCAAAAAGGCCATTGAACACAAGTCCCTCTACCCTACCCAATACCTCTTTGATGGCCATAGGTTTAATAACGTGCGTATTGCTCTGTATCAAAATAAAACCAAAGGCGTGTGTTAGATGACGTCGCTTTCCCCGGTTTCTGATATAATGTGAATTATTCCAGCGAGGACACAGAGCGTCAGCCGGAGCCCCGTCACCGATGGAGAGCGGAATTGCTGCTAATCGAGCTTTGTACATCTGTACGCCGCGGCACAGGGGAGACCGAAGGCCACTTCGTGAAAAATAATATAACCATTTTTACACTAGAAAGAGCAGAAAACTATTTACAAAACAGCAATTAAAATTAATGGCCCAAGAAAATAGAAAAAAAGAGCTGGTCCTACATCATATAAAAATATCAATTATCACATTATATGGAAAAAGGTAGTCCTCTTGTAATGAAAACATTACAAGAAAGGTTTCTACATTTCTTGTAAACTCCTTAAATGCATAGGCTGCGTGTTAACCCCTAAAAAGTCTCAAGCTGCAAAAGAGAAGTTAAAAATGAAGATTATGGGCCGTAACTGTGGTATACGAGGCAGTGTATCAACTACCCTTTCTGTTAAGTAGTTCCTGGTGGTCTTCCCGCTGAGGTTTAATGCTTTCAATTGTCAGATCGCGACCACTTGTAACTGACACACTTGTGTCAACTTCTGAAACAATAAACAGGAACCTGGCTCAGTATTTGATGGTTCGCAGTATGAGTCGAGGAATAACGGGGGCCGGTCAGTCCTAGCACACGTTATGCTAAGAATCAGTAAAGTAGCCGGCAAGGTATCTGAAAAGCCCACACTCCGGTCATCGGGTTACTTCACGCACAGGACACGTATCTGGGGTGTGTTAGATACAATTAGAGCCGGTAACACCGTTTGTTACTTTGTTTCAAGGCTTTGACCCCTGGGAGAAGGTAAACTACAGACCTTTGAGGTTGTCAGGGTTCAAGCACTGGGCAGACACTGTAGTTGGAGACATAACGGGTTCAGTCTCCTTCCCGGCAGACTAAAGGAAACAACGCTGCCTCTCGCAGGGGTACGACGAGCTCTGCACATTTATATCAGAGGCTTTGAGGCCCCAATGGTTAGATAAAGGTCGGGCTATATCACAGAGGTGCAGGGCTAAATGAATTTATGCTTCAAGTGAGTACTTGGTATGAAGTAGTATTAGTATTCCTTTAAGTGGTAAAATTAAGGAGGAAGGCATGCGGTGGACATTTGAATGCACGGTGATGTCATTTAATCGATGTGGACTCTCTATGACATGATTTCGGTTAACGTAATACATCTATGTAAAACGAAGCCGTGTATAGGGACCCATAGACCCTCCAGGGCTGAGACACATTATTCCTGTTACTCTAGATGTCTTCCGGGAATACGGAACAATAGCAAACAGGGAAAGCGATGGGGTCCTCTGCCAAAGTAGGGGAAGCAGGTGTTTATTGTCGTTCATTATTCGGGGCCACCCATCTGGCATTTGGTTGGTGCAATTATGGACCAAGCTGGAGTTTAGTTACAGATATAGGGACTGCCTTCTCTAATGAGAGCTGGAGATATTTATGTGCCAAGAAGATTGGCAGACGTCGGATTTTGAAGCTCTCTGGGGACTGGCCTTCAGGATCTGATCAGAAAATAGAAGAAATATTAGCGAGACGAAAACATTTAGCCTCTTTTCAGTTTGGATGAGAGCATATATCAAATCTAAAGGCTACCGTTGCCTTAAGAAGGCTCTATCTCCACCCATACCTAGAGGTCATTTTCGTAAACATTACTTGGCTTTGAGCGTCTACGTTTTCTGAAATCAAGGTAGACTCATGGCAAAGATGGCCAACCTTGGAATTACTTGGGATAAATGGGCATATTTATGGGTGACAGACCCCTTATCATCTGTCGTCATACAGAGCAAAGTGTTTGAAACAAAAACACGTCAGATTGCATTAAAATCTATCAATAAACGTACAGCGAGTCACAAATGCATTACACGGTGGGCACGAGGACAGCTGAAATAACCACATGGAATGGCAGCTGAAGATTCGGAAAAACAAAAATAAAAAATAAACTTTTTGTCTTTTTTTTTCCAAGGAGAATGAATATGTTACTTTATTCCATGGAGAAACAACGAGGTTTGAAAAGAAAATCCAATTTGAGTTTGTAGACCGAGTGTGGATGGGATGCTTGTAGGATGATCGTAAACAGATGCAGAAGCCTCGGGGTGTCTCGGCGTAACTCACTCGCTTAACCATGCCTTGCCAATTAGTGACCGTACTCCAGAAATTGACCAACGTGTTTACATTCATAGGCATCTGGGGGCTGAATAAATTAGAACAGCTCCGGCAGAGGCGATGATGTGGAGGAAGATAACGTGGTCTCATGTTGAAAGATGGAGACTGCAGGTAACGGGTGTCTGGATGCAATCACTTTCAATAAAGCATTCTTTGTTCAAGAGAAGGCATGTGCCGTGTCTACGCCTTTAATGTTTGAAAGCTGCCAGGGTATCGAACCCCCTCGATGGCCATGAAGCCCGACCCAGTATTATCTGATTAAGTTGTAAGTTAAACGTCAATGTACCCAACAAGGCTGTTATACAATGTGTCTGCGTTGTCGACACTCCTAGAACCCTACATTTTAGGGGTATTTCCATACGTATAATGGTTGGACCGACCCATGGAGATGCGAATTTTAGACTAAAACGACAAATTTTGTTGTAAGTGTATATTTGGTTAAAAAAACCAGTTGATAGGATCAGGACTGTGTTTATAAGAAAAGCTGTGTTTTAAATAGCACTCCATTAATTCCGGCTACCAACTGATTAACAAGATGCTGGAATTGCGTAAAGAGACGACAATTCCGCTCATACATATTTCATTGAGTGGAATCTTTTGTATGTTCAATATGTTCAATATTTTTATATTTCCTCGGGGCTTCTGTTAATGGTAATTAGGTTGCTCTCCCTTTATAATGAGGTCTTGTTATGCAATTTGTGTGAATATTCCTGAAAGTGACTCCTGTAATAGTTAAACAACACCTTACACTGATGTAGCAATTTCCATCGACGAAACATTTATCATAAAAAAAAAAGAATAGTGGATGATCTCTCCCAGACGAACATTATCTCTAGTCCTGTGGAAATCCTCTAGTGGTTCCACCGAGCCGGAAGGACCATTCCACTGGTGGGACGGTAAGGAGTGTCTGGTACCCGCTCCAGATGGCTGAGAGGTGTTAATACTGACAAAAATGTTTGTTTTTTTCCCCTCCTCTTATTAACGTTATCTACTTTAGAAGAAACGGAACATGAGAATATCTGCTTTATTATTAATGAATTATTGTCATGTGATGGATTTGCATGCCCTCGCCTCTAATAACTATTTTATTTCTAGGTAGCATGCAGTATTCCATCTATGTAATTCCAGTACAGGGTTATACTATCTACTTATTTCTTTAAGATATCCTCTGTATAATAAAAGTATAGCCCCTTTGTGCTTCACGTTCCTTTCCGAAGCATTTAGACGCTCGTCTTCATTTCTGACTTTTCAGGTAGAGTCACCAAGAATCTTTCACACATGGCCACCTTTAATGGAGCTTCCATGCTGCAGATTTAATTAAATTAACACATCAGAAAACAAATATGGTGGGGAAAACACACACACAAAATATTCAGTGTGTGCCAGGCGTGAAAAAATGTATTACCTGCCAGTGACACCCGCAAAAAAAAAGACATTCATTAGTTATTTTCCATGCGACCAGGTCTGCTACACAGCAGAGAAGGGAATTCCCATAATTTCTTTTTAAATCTTTTCTTTTTGCCTGATAAGTGATGAGAAACACCGAGGCTACTATAATAATCCAGTACATATAGAGCAAATGTCCATTTCTATTTAATATGTTTCCGTCCTTCTAAATGGATAAGCGATCCCTGTATAGTAACACGTCATTTGTCACTTGTTTAAAAAACAAAAAAATTGAGAAAATGCTTGACTCCTTAATCTGATCTGATTTCACCCAATATGGCCTCTTTAATGCTATAAACTTTTTTAAGCAACTCTCGTTAAAATACCTGTCATCAACTTGAATGGAACGTTTCCTCATCTATTTGCAGATCCAAACTGGAAACATGAATCGAAGCTGCATTAAATTGGCCCAAATCGGAGGTTCCTTCATTTCTTTTTTTTACGCGGGTCTGTTTTGAGGCTGATCTGGCCAGAATCCGGGTACATTTCCCTTTGAATCCTGGTTACAGAGAGAACCTTTGGTATCTCTTTGTTTGGATCTGGCATAACCATGAAATCACTCTCAGATGTAACGAACAGAAGATAATTATTAACAACAAACGGCGCACGGAGCTAAGGGTACATTCTACAAAAAAAAAAACTACTTCAAACAGGATGCAAAGCTCGGAGAGAAGGTCACAGCAGGACAAAAAGGTTCTGTGTAGCCTACACGTTCCATGCTGTGACAAACAGATCTTTTTGGAAGCGGCTTGTTTTTGAAGCTATCAGGGAACTAAAGGCAATTTGTCCAAATTGAAATTGTCGATAAGCGCATGGGAGTCATCTGCATCTTTATCCAGAGAGGCTAATCCCGCGCATCCTCAATGTTACTCCAGCAATAGGGTGACCGTGAGCCAATGCAACACCTCGTGGTTGAAGGATCACCCCTAACCATCTTGTACTGTCAATTTGGAATTTGTTTTAGAACTCAATACAAACCTTTTGTAAGCCAAAGAACGGCAGAAAAACAATAATGTAAAAATACATTCAGCCTGGTCCATATTGGTGTAATTAGTGCGGAATGGTGGCAAATCCCAACTTCGTGGCAGAAAGTGTTCACTTTGTTGCAGGACATTAAAAGACTGCAAGTGTTAGTAGGAAAATGGCTGGCTTTGTGTCTCTCGCCTGGAGGGTTGTGTGGGTAGGACTTGGGCTAACAAAGCCTTGCATTATTTAATAACATAAAATGAGTTCTGACTACAAGGCCCTGTTTACCTTAGATACCTGTTACTGTATCTGTGTTCATGTATCAAGCTCTTTAAGCACGCGACACAACATGATGAGAATTAGGAGATATGTACTCAACATTTAGTGTAAACATAAGCATTCAGTCTGTCTGATAAGATTTATAATAAAAGACCCTTACATGAGAAAATCGTACAGAACTTTATCATTTGGAGATGTGCAGAAATACATTCCTCAAAACGTAGTTGTGGGAACCACAAGCCATTGCCTTCAAAGAGAAGTCCATGAGGTTGAAGGAGGACAGACACCACACAAACATGGACAAATACCAAACCACTCCAAGATAACCATCAACGTTCTCGAGAAATGTATCATCCGGCCACATACCCACACTGGATCCCACCAGGACAATCCCTGGCCACCTATACTGCCTTCTATTCAAAGAACTAAACTCACAAGGACATCCTGGAGCAAGTGGAAGACATGGTTTACTAGATTTCCATATCTACCAGGATCTAGAATCCACACAGTGTTTCTGGGTGACAGTAGGAGCTCCATCCTGACATGAGAAGAGATGTTCCACTGAGGGTAGAAGGTCTCAATCCATTTTAAGAACAAGTCTATGACTTACAAGTCTTGCTACATTTAAAGTATCTCCGGCTCAACTGTATTTGACCAATGGAAGTCAATTTCAGTTTAATAATAATAATAATAATATTAATAATAATAATATCGGACTAACAATTATATGAAATAAAAGCAGATATCCAATTGAGCTGCTACATCTGGTGTGAAGCCAGGACGACGAGTTCCTGACTCCCTTCAAATACTGGATTTCTCTTTTGCAAAGTAATTGGAAGCTAATATTTCAACGGATCCGTAAAGCGTGGAGCTCATTAGCTTTCACAACCCGCGAGCGATCATAATGATTAAGTAATGCTAGCAGCTCGGGCTTAGTGCACTATCTCTGGGCGTATTGTATCGCAAGCCGCCGAGGGCTGCCAAGTTCCTGGCCGTGTGACAAAGTGCCCAAGAAGAACATCACAAATAATACAGGAAACAGATGTCACGCACGGAGATTTGTAAATATTTTACGACGGGCCTGTTGTGGAAAAAGAAAAGAACGAGGTGGGGGGGGAGGCATCAAGGTAAACTTAATAAGGTTCCACGTAATGAGATGATCACTAATAAGTTTTGCTGGACTAAATAGCGGTAACAGTGTTACCAATAAATGTTACGTTTGGCGAGATCGGGGTACTTTAACACAGAAATACAGTCCGTGTTGGGTGTATGCAAATATGTTCTTCATTAGGGATGGATTTTACGCACATCCAAAAGAGCTTAAATCATTTAAGAACAGCTTTGCCAACCCTCCAGAATGTATTTGTCCCTGTTGATCCGATCCCTTCTTTTTTTTATGTAAAAGTGGATATTCCACTTTTCGATTAGTTTTTTGAGCTCCAGGAACATTTATTGGTGGCCTCTTGCTGGATCTACCATAGGGGAGAAACATTAGGCATATGGGGTATGGCCTGAGTTAATGTATCCCAACACAAATGTAACATTCTGATCTGTGGTCACCATAGCTTGGTTGTAGATTGGTTCAAGGCAAAGGCATAATTACTACCTTAAATTAATTACATTTGACTAGGGATACGGAAAAACGCAAGTATCCTGTAAGTAGACCTGTAGACTTGATATGACTCAACATGGAGGCCATTCCACGGAACCACCATCGTTTTTAAATGAAATAGTTCTTCAGCATCTCCTGAGAGTTAAGTGGGACTCTTTTTAAGTTTTGTAAACCAACGAAGAGCTCTTTGCAGGAAACCAGCTTGTTTGGATGAAACAGTTTATTTTTTATGAAATCCGATCCGTTAGAAAAATAATCAGCGCTCGGGTCTTTCATCAGTGGACGGCTGTTTTTCAGCTGGGAAATCACACCCTTCCAAGTGGAGATGTCTTGCCATGTGCCAACTCCCGACCGAGGAGGTGCCTGGACTCCCACCGTGCCTCAACTAAGTGGACTTTTAAAACTTTTGAAAGTCAACTGCACAGGTTACGACCTCACCGCGTTGGTCCAACATTCCTAAACACAATATCAATTTAAATATTCAACGTGGCCGACAACAAAAATACACTGCAGAAGAAATAAACAAATTGGCATCACAGGACAGACACTGAAGCAAAGCGTGTACTAAATCTATGGTCAACTTGACCCTGGTGAGATATTAGTATCAACTTAAAAGTTTCTCCCCACGTCTCTGTTAAAGGGTAAAAAAGTCATCCATGCTTGAGGCATCTGGGCCATTTTGAGATCGAGGCAAATAACTGATAAAAGCTTTGAAAATGCTTTTCAACCAAATGTGGTTAGATATCCACAACTACAAAGGTCTATGGTGGGACTCTCGGCATCCGCGGCACATCACTTGGTGACTAGTAGATATATACAAATCCTACTGCTAAGATGCTGATTGGCTATTTCATCCTTTCCCACCCTAATTCAGTAGTAGTACATTCCAGCGGTGGTGGTACTGGGTTAATACATCAAGAGATTTAACAAGCATCTCCAATAGACGCAGGTCCATCTAAAGCACAGATTAAAATCAATGTTTTCTGCACTTAACGTGTAAAAGGTTGTGTTCAAGATTTACTGGTCTCTAAAATATATAATCATAGTTGTTAATATGCATCACAAGGGATATAACATTGGGACTGCAACTACCATGACTCTCAATTCAAAGAGCATTCCCTACATCTGCACGGCCGTCATATTTCAGATGTTGTGTTTAATCCTGAGATTAATACTTTGGTCTGTTACATTTTCAGAGCTTGCAGAAGGTGCCGCGCCGCTGAGTGCTTTCTTTGTTCCCCATCCAAGTGAGAGGAAGATGCTCTTAGGATGCCAGTAGTTACGTGCGGGATAATTACTGCTTCGCTGTATTTAGAAGAGGGCAATAGATTGTTTTCACAGGTGGAATGATTTGATTTGGTTACAGTGAGTCTCCCACATGCCCTGTCATTTAGTTAATAATAAGGGGTATGTAGGGGGGGTGGCCCGCGCCTCTGCTGAGTCAGCCCAAACTGAATCTTTCTGTGTGAGAGGACGTGGTGCGCACCGCTTATCCGTCCCAACCCAAACCTCAGTTCCCAAAGGCCGGTGCAGGTTGGGGGTCGAGGTGAATCCTTTACTAAAATAGATTTCTGTACAACGTTTAGACTTGGTGGATTTTAAATGTTCTGCATCAGCAATAGAAGGCAGGAACCCGGGACGGACACGTCGCCCATCTACTCCCAGAATTCCTCCATTTCATGCTTTGTGACAAATCTCTGATACCCTCGGAGTAAATTTGAAGGGGCGAATTTTGGGAATTGTGGCCGCTTTGGCGCAATTATCCTCGAAAGTAAATATTTTCATCTCGGTGTACTTTCCTTTCCGTTCGAAGGGACAATTTCTGCTAGCGCCTCGGCTCGATTTGCATCATAAAGGGAAATCGGGATAGAACAATAAAGTAGTTTGATAAATGTCTTATTATATTGGCGCTTGCGTGTTCTCTGCAGGCTCCTGGCGCTTAGCGGCAGAATTCAGCTCCTTATATTTGCAGCACGATGAATACCGAGTCAGGGGGTATTGAAAATTGTAACTTTATGGTTATAAAGATGTATCTTAACTTTTAAAGTTGTTACTTGCTGAATGTTACGTGTAAAGGTGAGCTTCGTGTCTTCTTAAAGAAATGCCACAAAGGAGAATGAGGTTGTGGCGAACCATTATGCGGAAAAAAAAGCTGCTTTGGAGAGCGTCTCCCTGTAAAGACTCCAAGTTAACAAACCCATCCTTCTGTAAGATGATCGTAAGAACTTGGGTGGCACCGGCATTGTATCCTAAACCGTGACATCTGCCCATGAGCCACCCTTTCCTCCCACAAGCCTTTTCCTACTCATGGACTGTCAGTAATTAGGAAACTGGTGGCTCTTTCGTATGCAAAACAGCAACTGTGTCTTAGCAGATCTGAAACATTTGCTTCCATCCCTGTTCCTTTTTTTGTAAGGAAAGCAAAGAAGCCCTTTGAAGAAGCAGAGGAACGGACTGGGTTTGCACCGTCGGCTTTCTCCTTTGGTGGGCCGTATGGAGCCGAGTTATACGTGGTCACGTCGTGCCAAGTATTTCAGATGAAGATCAGGAGAGAGGTGCGGCAAAACCACATCCAACGAACGCCGAGGAAGAGGAAGATCAGCCGCTAAGCCCCAAGGCGTTTAGCCTCGAATTATCATTACTCCTGTTTATAAAACGCAAACCTTTTCATCATACTGCTCCAATCCACGGCTCGCTGCTTATATGTAAATTAATAATTTGGATCGGCATAAATCCGTGGAATCTGTATAAATAAACGGCAATCTTACATGAATTATTTGCTTAGCCTCAGTTACAAAAAAAAAAAAATTGTCAACTATTTTTTACGCAAACTTAAAAAAACGTTACTTGCAAATATCTCCTAACATTGTTGCAAAAAAAAATACAATATTTTTAATGTCCAGAATTACACGGTTATATGAAGCCGAGGGGAACCGCGTGCAGCGATGACCTCTTTCCTCGCTGCATGCAGAGAGAATGTAGTACGGCAGATATTATTAATAAAGCACCAACATACTCCATGGCGCTGTAGGATATAAATTTATGGAGATTATCCATGGAAAAGGACGCAAAAAAAGTGCTCACCATATATAGGGAGACCGACAGGAACAAAAAAATTAAACTGGAGATTTTGATGCATCTTTCCAAAAACCGATTCTTCCAATGCTGACAGCAATTTGTGATCAGCCCCATTACTGTCTGAGAGTCATGGGAGTTCTAGTCCCACAGAAGGGTGCTTTCCATAGGCTGCCTGTCCCTGCTATGCGGTCACTTAGCGGTAATGCGGCTTAGCGCCCCCGTATCCTTGCGACTCTTACACGTTTCTGCCGACCACAGCTGGAATCTCTGGGCTTAGCCGCGGGTTCTGCTCACGTCACCGCCGCATGTGTCTCAAACATCTGGCTTCAAGGCTTCACCGTATTACACCCAGAGTAAAGCATTGACCACTTTTTCCACTGCCCCACAGTCTGCAAGATAAACCCAGGAAAGATTAGCTCCATTTGATTTCAATCTACGATCCTGTTCACCTTAAGACCCGGGAGAAGGCGATTTATAAAACCTGCGGCCAAGATCCAACAGCTTGCATATCCCTCCAAGTATGCACATAAAACATTCTCTTGCCCCCGCCACCAGACTGTTACCCCCTCACCTGCCCCGGGGCAGCCCTCTGATTAAAATTAAGTAACATCCACTGGGCTTACAGCATTATTAAAAACTCATGCAGATAAGATAAACATTTTTTATGGATGAGATGGCGTTCAAGATGTTCCCGGAGGGAGAGAGAGAACAAAGAGGATCGAGGGGTGACATCATGTTCAGAGGTCCGAGGGGTGACATCATGTTCACTTCCAGTTTCTTGGGGAGCTCAATAATTCCCCGTGAACGTGAAGACAGATTGAGGTCTCATTAGTTTCCATAAAGATGTTTTCAGATTTTAGGAGGTCTTTAAAAGCTCTCTTCTGCATCAAGACAACCCGATGAAACACGAGCTGGGAATCTTTGGATTGGCACTAAGCTACCAGGGGCCAATGGGTCCTAAACGAGATCTGTAAGATTCCATAAGAATACGGATTACTGCGCAACGGTATCTGAAAAGCCTAAGAGAGCATTCGCTACCGGAATCTACTCAAAGCGCAGTTTCTGTGGGGCAGTCTAATGTTGACATTTGCCCCTGGGGGCTGATTTCTGCCTTCAGTCACATAAAATCTGCCGGCAGATTGGCCCCATTCGGCCCCCGTCTAGTCGCCCGTTTCTCCTGCTGTAAAGACTCAGACCTTTATCAGTCGTTGGTCTCGTCTTAGATTCAGGAGCCGTATGTCTATCCCATGCATGTTTAATACCCCCTGTATTACCCTCTACCACTTCTGCTGGGAAGCTGTTCCACTTATCTACCAAGTAAAACTTGGCTTTTACAAGTCCCTGAAGGCTCTTGGCGTGAATGCGCACTTGTGGTCTGCTCTGCTTTCAGATGGTGGAGTCCTAAAAAAATTCTCTCGTTCTGGCTCGGAAAACTTTTTTTTTTTTTCTACAACCCGGCTGGGCAGGCTTTCTACCCCTCTCTCCTGGATATATAAGTTTAATTATCCAGCTTATTCCAGAAACACAACACCTAGAGAATCCACAACTGGATTTACATGAATAGAGCTGGGTAATGAGGAGGAAAAACCATTCCCTTTCCAAAATGCAAACACCTTTGGGGTGGTTTCTCATCCCGAAGAGTGCTAAAAGGGGTCAGTCACATTACAGACCTCCCTCCCTACCCATCATAGATATTATTCACGCGCCGAATAAATCATACTATTTTATCTGTCAGCCGCCATGGTTTGTGGTATAAGGGGAAACTTGATTACGGCTAATGTTCTGAACGCCGGATCTGGTTCCCTTTCCGTAACCCCGCGCCTGAGCGATGCATGACACATTTGCATATAAATCACGCTAATTCATTTGTGTCACCACTTGTGCGTCCCGCGTCTGCCACGTTCATTTGTGTGTATATGGAAAATTATACGTATATATTTCAGCGCCCAGCACAAAGGCAAACTGATAAATTGCATGTGAATACTGACTTTGAACATTCATTATTTACAGGATAAGTGGAATATCTGAATAAATGAAATCAATCATTTCTGTGAAAGGAGGGGGGCAGCGGAGACCATTCCTATAAAACAAAACCTTATAGTGATAATATCCCAATTTATACCCGTTTCCTGCTGTTTATATACACATTATCGGGGCTTTTAGAGCCGTAGAACCCTGCGATACCCTAATACCCAGCAAACATTCTGAGCGCCTAGAAAAGAGGGGCATCAGGAAGGATAAGCTGCTCTATTGCCCCTGGTCTGTATTATATAGTGGGGTACAGCCTGCACTCCTAAATCCCAAAGCCAAAAAGTGAGCGTGTAACCTCTCCTTTAAGCTGTAAAGCTAGCCTCCCCGGCGTCTCCTCTTACTCGCACTTTATTAATTCATTCGCTCGCTATCTCCCAGATGCCCCTGGTCTTTGCCAAGTCCCTTATAATGCCAGGCTGCCCTCTCCCCTGGAGAGGTGGTATCGGAGTATTGTGCGTGCAGAACAGGTGGCAGGGCACTGGAACGAGGTCAGATTAACCCTGTGGATGCCAGGTGAAGGGCTTTGCAGGTAAACTCAACAGGTTAAGCATTCTTACTGAGGGAGGATGGCGGTGATCCGCTTCCCCCCTTCGGCACTCAGGGGGTTCAAGGCTGGTGCATTTCTTTGGGTTTTCTCAGCCCACCTGGGTTTCTTTTATGTGCCGTCTAAAGTCTCCCATTGTACTCGTCGGCGAATTATCAGAGTGTGACGCTGGATACAATTTAACACCGCGGGGCTTATGTATAAAAGAGAGTTACTTATCACCTCCTGGCATGAAAACCAGGACAAAAATGCCGCATTGGGTTATAGATCCCCAGTTTCCACTTACAGCCTGTGTTCGCTTGCAATTAACAGGCACGGCAACTGAAAAAATTAATAAGAAAAAGGAAATATTTGTGAGTTTAAGAAGATTTTCTCATATATTTACTTTTTTTCCCACATTTACAAGCATTTGAAGGTTGGAAATTTCGATTAATGACAGCTCTTTAGTTATTAATGTCCATATCTACTAAATAATGCTCTGATGTGAGTTTTAATAACTAAAAACAAGATATTAATGCTGATATGGCAACAGAGGCTTATTAGGGTCTCTTCCGTGTATATTATAACTATGCATGAAACATGGGATGTGGCTCCATGCTCATCTGGCATTACCAGCTCGTACTGAAAACCTCACAAATACAACCTCCAACTTTCTAGCTGCTGTGGGCCACCACTCTAATGACCCTCAGCCAGCCACGTAGCATAGTTTGTACCATCTGTGACACCCAGATCCTCGCAAAGCCTCCCCCGGCTTTTTGCTGCTAACACAAAAAGAAAAAAATATTCTTTCCACAAAACTCCTTTTGGATTTGACTGCAGGAGACAGATTGTAATTTAGGCAGCCGGGGCGATTAAAGCATTTTAATTACATCTGTGGTCAGAGATTTAGCGGAAGTATATTTATGAAAAGACTGAAGAGGAGGGGGCTTTGAATTATTCGGATATTAGTGTTTTCTATATAAAGCTCAGTTATAAAGTGGAAATTGTACGTGTTTCTCTATAATGTGGCAGATACTGGCGTGCCCCCTGCCCGGCTCAGAGGATACGGATGGGATTTTGTGGCATAACAATGCCACACACATTACGGATTTTACTAAATATAAGAGTGGCATGTGCTGGAGAGAGGACCCTGCCTGCTGCTTTAAGGTAATGGCACAATCTGTGTGTCCCTTCTGTGTACCCTGATAACCCAGCACCCCCAGCCTGCTTTATGGGCATTTAAACGCCATCAGCTATAACCATGTTATTACGGACTCATTGTTACTATGGGCCGTACAGCAGGTACGAGGCGGGTTGGCCCATGTTAGATTTTAGGGATTGGAAGCCCTAGGCACAAAGTGTTATGGGGAAATGTAGTATGAGTGGGGCCACCATTAAGCCCCTCCGTTTGCCCCTGTGGCTCCTCTAAAATAACTGTGGTTAAGACACATGCCTAATGGAATATCTATGCCTGATAGGGGCACCCATCAACCCTGCATTCTTCTGATCACCTCTCCCTTTAAAAATGGGTCACAAAGGGGTAATGGAAATCCCCACCACCATACTCATTACATCACAGTCTAGCAGTGATGTCATACCTCCAAGCCTCTGTCACCTCCACAATGGACCATTGAGAGAGCAGAGAATGGGCAGATCCGGTACTGGTGTCAGTCACTGAGCCCTACGGCCTGCATTGTTACACCAGATTGCCGGCCATCATTGTTACCGGCGGTTTGTTAGCCGTGGATACACAATGAAATGTTTCTTTTTAACGGTAACATTTATAAATATCTCAGCGAATCCTAACAAATAGCGTGTTTTATAGCTCTATTAACATATGACATGAATCACACCAGCTATTACCCCTTTGCGTAAGTAACATGCTGTAATTGTGTCGGGCGCGTTATTAATACAGTGTGTGCGCTGCGTTATTATATATTCTTTTACATCAGACATATGAAATAATGATAGCAGTATGCGCCAGTGTGCGCACGTATAACTTATGGCTGAATCCCAGCTATACATATTAATCGCAGCTGTAAAGGATAGCGAGAAACACATGGATTGGTGACCCGGCCTCTCCGTATAAAGCCGTTAGAAGGCGCTGGCACTCGCCGCCACCATCACTTCTGGGGAGGTTAATGGGCTAAGAATCCATCACTGACCTATTATAGGAATATTCTTCCTCTCGGCACGTGTAAAGTGGGTATACGATGACAGGGTGGCCGGGGCCGGGCGCAGAGCCCTATTTCAGAGAGATTTTTTAATGTAGGATTTTAACTCCTGTGATGCTGAAGTTAATTTGGCTTATTTAATTCTCCATATGCAGTCATATCCTTACTGGCTTTAAATTGTAACATAGGGCTCAGCAGCTGAATGCATCCTTGTAGTAAAAGGGTTAATCCCACATAGTAAATATAGCCCGGAAATATCGGACTTTATTCAAATGGGAGCGCAGCTTTCCATGCAAACTAAAGGCAGCTTGATTTCCATAGACTGCGATGCTCTCGAGCTGCTAGAACATGGATCATTTCACTAACGCTTTGAATACATGAGACCTGCCCTGTGTCCACTACCCCTGCTCTCTAATGAGGCATGTAACTGGCTAGAGGAGAGAGAGCTTAATGCCTAACACAGCATGATAAGAGTGGCAGTCCGTTGGGGTAGAACAAAGGGAATAAGGGCACACAAATTGTCTGGGTCTGGCAGTGATAAGCAGACTTTGCTACATCTCTCACCATGCACAGCCCTTGCAATGCGGTCTGAGCATGATGTGATTTGTAGCTACAGTAAAGCTGAACGCCAGGCTCCTCTAGATAAGCATGATAGGAGAGATAGGAGTGGGAAGGATGAACATTATGGGAGTTGTAGCTCACAGCAGGTGAAGAGCCAGGCACCTCTGGTGAGGGGGTAATTAGGCACAGCACCTAATGCATGATGGGAGCTGCAGTGGGTCACAGTGACTGCATTGTCAGTGCTTTGTCCTCACTTGGATCAGTGTGTGGATGAGACAAAAACAGAAGCAGGTGTGGTAGAGGTGGATGCAGAGACAGCATCCTGGGCAGAGAGTGGGTGGATTGAAGGTAAAATACTAGGAAACAGATACACACACTCTCTCTCTCTCTCACACAAACACACTCTCTCACACACACACACAACCTCTCTCACACACACTCTCACACAAACACACTCTCTCACACACACACTCTCTTACACAAACACACACTCTCACACAAACACTCTCTCACACACACACTCTCTTACACAAACACACACTCTCTCTCACACACACACACACACACACACACACACACACACACACTCTCTCTCACATCCACCTCTTTAATTATAAGGACTATAATAAAGCCAGAAGCGGCTCAGATAGTGGGTGTCTCTCTGAAGCCACCCCCTTCTTTCAGCTTATTGGTTCCTCCCTTCTTCAGTGATGCCTAAGCAGGTGCCCATTGGCTATGCGTCTGTCCCTGCTCAGGACTGTGATGTCATTGAGAAGTTTTGAGTAGAGAAACCCACGTGTGAGCAGCAGTGACAGCAGATGCCCGGCTGCAGGGGAAGGATACCAGACTGCAGGGGCAGAGGGGCAGGAGACCAGACTGCATTGGCAGAAGGGCAGGAGACCAGACCGCAGGGGCAGGATACCTGAATCTGATAACCTTCACCATAATAGAAGCCTGTGCCTCTGAGCTGACAGCAATGAGTGGCTCATAAGAAGAATAAGTTGGGGGCACAGAGGACCAAAATGGATTTTTCATAAGGACCTGCCCTGGATTACCCTGAATCTCCTGTTCTTCCCCAATGTGACATGTGCAGCCCCTTGGACCCTATACCCCACCAGCTCTCAAATCAGACTGAGTAACCAAAGCTCAAGGCTTTACATGGACTGCCATACACAGAAGGCTGCTGTTCTGTAGAGCTTGCAATCTGATTTCCGACAACACAAGTAGATACATGATTTGCGTGTGAACTCAGGGAGCCCACCCCAGGACCATTCTCTGAGCTGGAAGCTAATGTGCCCCCATTTTTGCTAGGTGGCATACCCCACCAGGTGTGTGCCCCTTTCCGGGCAGCCTGGGCACCCTAGCATGGCGAGCTCAGCATGCCCTGGGCTATCATGGCTTTCCCCGGGTCCCTGCCGGAGCCACTGCCCAGGGGCACATTGCGGAGGTTCATGCTGATGCTCTTCTCCCTGCTCATGTCCCTTTATGTCTTCTACTGTCTGGCGGAGCGCTGCCAGCCCCTGCCTGCACCCATCACTGGGGCTGCTGGGCATGGGGAGTGGGTACTGGACTCCTGGCAAACTGTGAGCAGGAACAACCCACAAAGGGTTAAGGTGGTCCAAGGGTCACTCCTCAGCCGCCTTTTCCCCAGTTTTGGGGTGGCATACTCTGTGCAGGATGGGGTGCTAACCAGTAGCAGCAATGTCAACCCGGAGGGAGGCAGCACCCTCACCCCACTGGGGGATGGCAGCAAGAAGCTCCCCCAAGCTATCATAATTGGGGTGAAGAAAGGAGGCACCCGGGCTCTGCTGGAGTTCCTGAGGGTGCACCCGGACATAAGGGCGGTGGGAGCTGAACCCCACTTCTTTGATCGGAACTACGACAAGGGACTGGAGTGGTACAGGTAAGAACTGTGTGCTGACATGGGTCTATACTGCCCCTCTCTGGCCAAAACCTGCATGCACCAGCAGCTGCCAGGGCAAAAGAAACAGCACTGCACACACAGCCCCCTGTACCCAGCACACACACACACACACAACCCCCTGTACCCAGCAGTATCCAGCACACACACACACACAACCCCCTGTACCCAGCAGTATCCAGCACACACACACACACACACAACCCCCTGTACCCAGCAGTATCCAGCACACACACACACACACACACACACACACACACAGCCCCTGTACCCAGCACATGCCTGGAACATGATACACACAGACCTACTCTCACACACTACATGCTGCTGTAGATACACAGACTACCAGACCAACGTGTTTCTAGCACACTAGGTTTGGTGTAGAGATACTCTATATCACTATAGACAGGATCACCACAGACATGCAAGTTACAGGCTAGGGGAGGCTAGTTGTTAGTGACCCCGGTGTCACTGAACCAGTTTAAAGAAAATTTGCGTTTACTATGTGTTAGACTCAGATTTATACCTAGTGAGAATGTTATCCATTGTCCGTATCTATCCATCTATCAATCATGTAGATGCCTTTGCAGTACAATGAATCAATGAAAGTATTTACATCATATGCGGGGTATAATGTAAAATGTCCTCTATTTGCAGCCTTTATTTTTCAGGAATTACCCCGTTTCGTTTGAGCCCCCCTCTATTGTATCTTGCAGGGAGGTAGATACAGACATGTAGATTTCTCCAATGGAGAGAAATAATGTCCTGATCCTCGGAATATTACAGCGAATGGGCATTGCCGGCTTGTGTTATGAATGTAATATTTGCACAGAGCTCATTCAGACGCAATCATCACGACTTCAAATATTTAACCATTTGTGCTTCTGCGACAGCAACTCAAACAGTAGGGAAGAGATGGTGGGAAAGTTTACGAGATTATTCCTGTTTTCATATAAGAAAGGGCTATATGAATATATGTAGCAATTAACATTACTCCAGCCCGTGAGCCATTAAGTTACCCGTCATCGTGCGTTCAATTATTTGGGACATGTGAGCAACTTGTGCGTAAGCCGATCCTTTACAAGCCAAGTTTACTAATGTCACGAGCGTCTTCCATCAGCGTTAAAGCTCGGAGCCCTTTCATTACGGAGAGTAAGTCATCATTCCCGTGTTTAACAATCTTATTTTCGCACTTTTCTTAAAGTGTTGTCAGAAAAATCAATCTCCGAGGAGTTTAATCTTTGTTGGGCTTTTTCTGACAGCCATCAAACAGAAATTGCCGTAATTGTGTAGTAAAAAAAAAAAAAAAAAAAGCCCAAGAAACTTCTTTAGCGTCGAAGAATGCACTTAAAAATGTTACAAAAATGTAGTCTATAATTACGGGGAAAGGGTTTTTTCTGAAATATTACACCGAGTTTCTGGATTTAAAGGCCGTCTCATAAAAGCTCCCTCGACTCTTTCATTTTTGATGAAGTCAGAAGTATCTTTTCCAGCTGATTAACTCAAAATAAGCAATTCCATTATAATTTGCGAAGATTCTTTCTTGTTTTATTAAACCGCAGTCACTTAAAGCCGCAGTTAAGGAAACTAATTATTTTCTGTACCAATGAACACCAAGGTGATGTGTTTGACAGACACCTACAAGTAACGCTTTCCCCGTGAAAGCTGATCGGGGCTATGTATCAAAAAACTTTAAGTTTCTTTTGTTTTCTATTGGACGCTAAATAAATATTTGCAAAGTAAAAAAATATGTATTTTCAATTTTGGTAGAAAATTTTAAGAAAAAAAAAAATGTCATCAATGAGCCGACGCTTTGAAATGTTAATCGGGTGATAACAGCCGGTTTTGCTTGTAATATAATACAGCCGGCAAATTAAAAATAACAGGTTCTCGGAAATCGGAGATTTTTATGTGTTTGCATTAAAATGGTATTGTTTGCTTTTTTTTAAATGTAGAATCCTCAGAGTGAGACTGGATGTTATTAACCCTTTAAGAGACACCAAGTTTGGCGTTTCGCTGTCCTGCTAAATATGCTCAACATGCGGATAACTTGTTCTGTTTAATAGTTGAACTTTCATCATGTGTTAAAATCTCCTCGGGACATTCCCACCACTGCTGGGTGACAACTCCTCGGATCCACTTAATTCATTATTGTGGGTTTAGTAACTTTGTTGCGCCAATTTGATTCCTAAGTTTTTAATGGATGGAGATAAAGTCAATTAAATGTCAGACAGAGTCTACAGAACCCTGCAGTGTCACGGAACTTTCTTTTCTTTTCATGATTGGTCAGAAGTTGGCGTTTGTGTCTTCTGGTTGCGCTCGCTGTAGAGCATTGGGGCTGTTGCTTCGTGCACATTGGAAACTGGGAATTCCTGGCCAAGGGAAGGACAGCTATAAATACAACTTGTAAATTATTTCTTATGTAGCTGAAGTTGCTGAAAATAAGTATTTTCATGGAGAATATATTGTGGAGACCCCGGCTGAGTGCACAGAGTCGGTGCCAAAACTTGGACAAAGCAGGGTTACTTAGAAATTAAGTTTTGCTATCTGGCAGCCTCTGGCACCTCGGTAGTTGTGTTTTGGGTCTGATTAGGCACATGGAACAACCCAATGGAGTGTGCATTTGCTTCTTGAGGCTTTTTGTGTTTGGACACTTCTTTACCTAAGGTCTTCCTACCCGTCTTGTTGGCAGGGTATTCCACAACCCCAGGTCTAGTTCAGCAGCATGAATGCCTTCTATAAGCGGCCAAGCACTTGTTCTGGACTATGAAATCACCCAACAGCGGCCTTAATTATTTTGTCCAATGGAGGAAGGCTCCTTACCACTAGGCATTGAGTTGAAGGGTTTCCATGAGTCCATCCTCATTTTCAATCCCTTCTGCTTTACCCCAAACAGAACTGCTAGCTACACCAACCACAAACCCTTCAGAGCTTTTCTTGTATCAAAACTTTTTCTTCTGTAAACAAAAAATATCTGCAGTCTGGGACCTGGGAGACCACAACCTTGGCTCAATGGCAGTTCTTTGCCTTAGAAGTAAAATAGATTGTTGTCTCAGTGTAATAAATTAACACAATTATGTAAAAGAACAAGAAATTAAGAAAGAAAAAGATAAAAACATTGCATGTGGCGAGTAACTCACAGGGAGATGTCTTATTAAGACCATGATTAGAAATATTTAATCTGAGCTGCTGACACCCGGGGGTCCGGCGCGTCTACGGATGCCTGAATCCACTGCAGAAATAAGAAATTTTTTTTACATTTATTTTTAACTATTAACAATTGCCGTTACCTGATGTAAAAGTAAACCCATTGTCAGGGTACATACAATACAAGCTTTAATATATAAATATTGCTGTAATTTTGTGTTTTTATACTTAATGCACAACAAAACTAATTCAATGATAACTGTTCAATTGTTCAATATCATTCAGATCCCAGAAATGTTTTTGTTTGACTTGGGCCGTTGCACTGGACCATCTAATGTACATTACGGTTTGGCATTTTTGGCAACATTTTATACTGCACATCAATCTCGTCTTTACTAATAACTGATTAGCATGGGAAAACATTACAGGCTGGTGAGGTATGGATGCTAAAACTGTGCCGTCACAGTCTGGAAGGATGGAGAAGACTTTAGTCTTTTTCCTGGTGTTTCACGCTGTTTCGATTCAGTGTTACGTGTTCTTCACCCAAACATGTAACTTTGCAAGTGCATTTTATCCACTAGCGTAGAGTCACGGAATTGTTCTCAGCTCACCACGGATCTTCTAAATTCCTTGCGACAGCTGTGTCCGGCTGTGTGTCTCCATCCCACGATCCATTTCCAGCCTTGTATCTGAAACGTGTTTCACCCACAGAGACCATGAGAAGAAATCTGAGAGTTTGCGGAGGTGCCAGATTCGGTCTTCCACTCAGATGTTCTAAAAATGCGCTCAGGATCATGCGTCGAAGGTCCAGAAATTCCCGCCGGTTCATGGCGTCTCTGCCGTGGTCTTTGAAATCATTGTGGCGAGAGGAAAACAGTGTGACAAAACACAAGGGACCCGACACGTAGAAATACCTCTAGACTTCTTCTGTAGCCGAGAAACTTTGACTTCTTTAAATTACCCCAGAAGCTCCTTGTTGTTTCAAACTAAGTAATATTTTTATTACTTTTGGGCTTTTACGCTGCCACTTATCATACATGCACATGGCTTGATCTGGCATGGGTTGAAAATCCTGAACCCCCCCCTTCATCTCCTTCATTTTACCACTGATGGAGCTGCTTGGACGAACTGGCTTATACATAGGGGCAGAATAAATAGCCGTAGAAACCTGGTGTATCATGTATATTCCTGGCAAAGGGAGGAACGTGGCCCGGCGGCAAAGCTTAAGGTGGTATCTTCTTTCTCCATGATGCCAGTTGTAGGGGTAACCAGGATGTCTATAACATATACAAGCCTTTTGACACTGACATTTCTTGGTGGGACAGGGGCAATCAGTGACACAGGACAATATTTATAAATCAGAGAAAGTTCTAGAAGTGCTGCTATTGCCATATGGAATCTTTCTACCGCACCAGAATTGTGCAATAGAATTGTCCTATGTACATAAAGTCCTTGGCCATAATACACCTGTTGACTCATTTAGGTTGGGTGAAATATCTCAGACCTCCTTAAACACTGCGTGCCACTCCTGAATGTGTGAGTCTACGTTAAAACAGGGATGCTTCTTGCAGGAAAGTTTCTGAGAATGTTACGGAATGCGTTGGAGTAAAAAGATCCATCGGCAGTCATTTGTCCTGTAAATATTTTGACAAGTCGCCCTCTGTTACTATTTTGGTTGCTCTGCCAATAAACTTAATGTTCTCACTCAAATCTAATCTTGTTTGGGACAGAGAGCAGATTATCTGGGGGTCACTGCTCATTAGCGAAAATGACCTAATCTGCTTTAGTGAACAACTAGAATAAATCATCACTTTGTGTGCTAAGAAGGCAAAGCGGTCATTCTAACATGTATTGTTTAATTAACTGAAATGGTGACTGGTCACATGACCAGATTCCCAAATCACATAGTTTCTTAACATTATTTCAGAAGCCCCCATAAGCACAGATGAAATGTTATGCGTTGAATGCTTTTAAAATTTTCTGAAAATGTACACTTTTTCTAAGTCTTTAAAAGCAAAAAAGTGACTCCCTGCTGTGCGTTGAGTGACTTGTAGTCATTAAAGGCGCCTTCAGGTCCAACGGTGTTTCTAGACAGAGATGGGCTCCGTCCCCATACAGAAGCAGCAGAGAAGTCATTTGTGTGCTTTCCAGTGGATAAACCAAACGCTGTGTCTGTTTGTGTGAAGATTGGGGCAGTCGACGAGATCTGGAGCAGCACCAGCTGGTACCGGACAAGACCAGCAGACTGGAGCAAAAGACTCTGCTCAACAGCTTGGTGTATAATGTCCATGACAAAGACGCTGGGTCTCTAAGGCAATAGTAATGGGAAGTCGCAGCCATCGTTGGTCATGCTGGCGGGTCCAGATAAGACAGATGCATCAAGCCTTCGCAATTTCCTCAGGGGGATGTAAGATCAGCAGCCAGGTCTGCGGAACTTTACTGATAATGGCCATAGTAACCACTGCTTTCCAGAGACCAGAGATTAGGCATACGGTAGATGTCTTTAGGGAAAGCTGATTTCAGAATCCGCCTTTGGAAGTTTTCCTGCTCATTTTTAATTTAACACTTTTCTGCACACTCATTTCCTTTAAAATGTTTCCATTTGTGAGACAAAAGACAAGCATTGAAGCTGTTCAATACATTGTTTCCTTTTCTCTTCTATTATTTTATTGGGGGTAATAAGGTTAGAACTCACAGCCTGTGGTTTGAAACGTGTTTGTCTGTGTTGGGGAAGTAATGAGGACATCAGTCTTTTTTTCAGGTGTTGCACAAATGAATACAAAGCATTCTGATATGTTGTGGTCTCACCCACCAAAGAGAGGTCACATTCACAAGGAGGTGGCCACTCTCTCTCTGGTGGGTCATCAAGCTCCTTGCAGGTCTCGTCCATTTCTATAAACCTACTTTATGTAATAGACAATGTCTTCAGTATTCATCGATGCCAGCAGTGTTTTTAACTTGGGACAACCCAGAAATCTTCTATGATCCAGAGGCAGAATTCGGGGAGAGAATGGCACTCCTTGGCTTCCTCCTTGGAAAAACACTTTCTACCCTGACCGTTATCAATTAAATAAATATGGAATAAACGGCGTCTGAGTGAAATCTGCCATTGAAGGCCCTTTATCATATTAATGGTGTAACCCTCCCCAGATTTCCCGAAAAGAACTAAGTATTATTACGCTCCAGGAAATGCTTTATCTGTATTATCAGAATGGAAAACTCCAGACATATTTTTGATCCGTCTTTCTGAAGACGTTCATCCATCAGCGAGTAAATGCTTTTGACCAGATTCTGGTGAACTACAACACCTATGACTCAAAGTTGTTACAGTAAGTAATCCGAGAGGTGCTGAAGGCTCCCAGTTAGCCTTTCACCAATCCATCCCAATGTGTTATCCGGCTGCTGCCCCATTATTCCGGGGCTGGATGTTTCTTTGGATTCTGCTGAAAAGTCTGAAACTCATAAATACTACAGAAAGCCCAGGAAATTATCTCTATTTCCCTTATCATCCCAACTAAAATAACAGGGGTCTGTTAAAAACTATCACCCACCGCTCGGATGCCTGACCTATCCCTTCATCTACTTGCTACCAAGATTTTCTACACAAATTGATTCCCTTTTTTTGATTCCTGCACCGGTATTTACACAAGTTCCAATAGATTTAAAACGATAAAAAAAAAGATCATCCAATCATGGGAGGAGGCCAGGTGCATGATGGGAACTGGCTTAATAGGCATGTAATGGGAGAGAAAATGTATAATATTCTAAATCACACAAAATAAAAAAAATTATTCTTTAACTCTTCACATACACCGATTTGTATGCTCTCTTGATTAATATAATCATTAATATGGGCCGTGCATTGTATAGCAGGGTTATCAGAGGCTCGAGAAAATGTATCGAGTTTGGCAAATTCCCACACAGAACAAGCTGATGGACAGGGCTTGTTAAAACCTTAAATTACCAGATCCCTGATCCGGCCACCAATACCTCCCCTGCTCCTTTTTTAAGGACGTTAATCCGGGTTTTGCCTCACGTTTAATAGCAGGTCCTTGACACAACAACAATGCGATTAGGAAGAACAAAAAAAAAATGATAATGACAGGTTATCGGAGCCCTGCGGCACACAAAGGAATTCTGTACAATGTTTGCCTTCCATTCTCAGGGGCCCGGACCCGCTCCTCCTCCTGGGACACATTATCCCATCACCTCATTCCCACAGGTGTCACATCAAACCTTAATTGAATCAATCCATACATCGGCGCACCTGTGAGAAGCTATAGAGCTTTTACGTGCAGGTTTCTAAAGGTTCCGGATACACCGGGGTTGGTAATGTAACCCCTTTTGTGGTTCTGGTTCCCTATGCTTGCACCTGTGCATTTATTGCATGGTACCGCTTGCATTATGCGGCAGGGGCCCTAAGCAGGAGCAGAACCACCAACAAGAACTCGGGTGCCTTCTCACCCTTCCTTCATTTATTGCATCACATGAGTTCACAGTGATTGGCATCCCTGCTTATCCAGTCTCTCTGACAATTCCCATCACGAACAAGGACAGAGATGGGATAGCCCTGGCCGTTCCCTCGCCCCATCAGAGAACACAGCACCGCTGCCATCTTCCCAACACGCCATAAATCCGTGTCACCATACTGGGTGTGAATCCTTAGAGTGTTAAAGGGTGTCTCTTTTCACATCCCCTTAGAATCTTCCTAGCAGTTTCCATGAACTCATCTCAGTTGGGCATTAAGGGACTGTCCCTAGAAATCCGAGCCAGCTGGCAGATAAAATATTGTTACTTCGATGATTATTTCCCTTCTGCATTTTCTGTAATTGTGGAATTATTGAGGCTTTTTTTGCTCCTTTGCCCCCTTTCACTTAATGATATAAATTTTTGGCCAGTAACAGTCCCATCTCTTTGCATTTTATGTGAGGCCGCTACGGTTTGCACATATTTCCGAATTATTTATTTAATAGTCAGATTTCATCGCACGGACCTGGCTTCTTAAGAGTCAAATCAGAAACACAAATGTCTTGAAAAAGAGCTTTTTCTATGTAAGCTAATCAGTGTTATGTTTCAAATCCTCAGACTTTAGCTAAAATGGCATTTAATCTCCGGGGATCGGAGGAGTTATTTAATCTAACTGGATGAGACTTTCTGTTTAATGAAGGAATTACTCCCTTGAGATGCAGTTCATGGTTGCAGAACAACCCGTTTCTGTGACGGATTTTAAACCGAAAAGTTCTGCTGCCCCAAAGACAGATTTAGGTGAACGACGGTAGATTATATTATATGGAATATAATTTGCATTTATTTATTTTCACTAATTCCAGTAATTTGGCCCCTTAATTCTTATGTTTGTAGCCCAGTCGGTGGGGGAAGCACACGAAAGGCAGATGTTTGGTAGCCCCCCAAATCCCCCTTCTTTCTTCTGGGGCCATTGAAGGCTGTCTGTGGACTACAATTCCCGTGACAATTCCAGCCTGACATTTGGTAGAACATGATGTTACCGTCGTTTGTAACAACCAGGTTGCCAATTTCCACATAAAAACATAGAATGCTCTGACAGATCGGCCCCATCCGGCCCCTGTCTAGTCGCCCGTTTCTCCTGCTGTAAAGACCCAAACCTTAATCAGTCGTTGGTCTCGTCTTAGATTCAGGAGCCGTATGTCTATCCCATGCATGTTTAATGTGTAGGGTGACACTATACCCTAAAGAAATGCTTTGGCCGGATGAGCAGTTGTCGGTCGGAGCTGTGCTGCAGACCTTGTCACCCGCTGATGTGTGTGTTCATTAAATCCCACAAACCGCATCCATTACTTGCCTCCTATATACACTTATTAAGAGATCACGTCTCTCTCTCTTTTCTCCGGCTACATCTCACTGGCAGTTCAATTATGTCCGGGTTCCATTCTCTATTTTACTCTCGGGTCGGTCTATAGGAGTCCTGTCACCCACCCAACGCCTTATAAAACTGTCACGATAAGGCTTCCTGGCGGCTGAATACTAATGCCCCTTCTGCGTCGGGCTTGACAAATACGCATGGTAGTTATTAACCAAGCGATCATTCCGATCCATTAACGACGCATACATCAGAAGCCTTTCGAGGAACATTATTACCCACATTCATCTTTTCATAAACAATTATGTGACAGGGTCCGAAGGTATTAATGTTTTTTTTCTGGGGAGTCGCTTGCCTTGCCTGGGATTAACACAAAGAGGACACGCAACTTAACCCCTTGGGCGGCTGAGGGGATCAGGGTTAGAAAAACCGACAATGTTTTATTTTGTTGCTAATTACTCAAAACTGAGGGCAGGTGCTGAGGTTTTTCGACCCCATCACGTTATTTCTTATCAGCATTTTCCTGCGGCTGCGCATGCTCTTTAATTATATGTAAACGAGACAATCTACAATCACTTCATGTGGACTTTAAGAACCTACAGAAGCTTATGCACAAAGAAAATTGTTTGTTAAGAACAAAAATTGTATTGATTTTAATAAACTGTGTGAAGACTGACATGATGGGGGTTTGTATACTGATACCCGGTATCATGGAACTAACGCTTTTTTTACAAAGCCAACTTTTATTTTAAAAATAATCAAAAAGTTCAAAATTGGTAACTTAAAATTTCATTTTTAGTCGTTTACCTCAATAAAAATATCCATAAAGTGTATTAAAATAATTTAAAAGGAGAGTATCTTGCAGAGATCATGAAATATTTGAATAAGAGATCTACTGTTTTATATAGCGCCGCCATAATCCGCAATGTTGTACAATGGGGATTAATAGGGCAGTTAAGATAACATTTTAAAGAAATTGTGCCCCTGCTAGTAACTATGTGTTCGTATAGATGACATGTATAGGGATAGTGTTTTTATTGCTATTAAATGTTAATTGTTTCATTGTATCGACATTTTCTTTGGGGTAATATGAACAGAGCGCAAGCTCTTTTTGTACAGAGGTCAAACGCACTTGCAAATAAAAGTGACAACTATACCTAGAAAGCTCTGTGTAAAAAAAAAAAAGGGAACATTTTCAACATAGTGCAAGTGAATTAGACCATTGAAAAATGATCCCATAATCCCGGGCGCATTTGGGTTGACGAATTGCTTGACATAAGTGAATGGGAAACCATATATTTTACACCATAGCCCGAGGCGAAAAACTCCTCTTTATCACACATGGGAAGATGTGAAATATATCGGTCTGTATAAAGGATCACCTTTCTTGGGTAATTTGAGAAACAACCTTCTCGCTGAGCTCTTCTTCAACTATGAGAGCTTTCCATCAACGAGATAATGCTTAGCAGAGATGGGATTCGTGGACCGGGAGACAGAATTAGACCCTTATCTTCCGCTAGTATCGCATTTGTGGGTTTTCTTGAGCTTGATGCGAATTGTAGCCTCGTCCTGCAATAAACAACTCGAACAAGGAGGCAAATGTTGCAGGAGGTTAAAGGTTTAAGAAGAATGCTGATGTTAGCCGTGTTATGAATGAACTGAAAATTGAGTTTTTACAAGTAGAAAAAAAGCTTAAAAGAACTGAAATAAAACCTAACAAGCTATTTTTGTTTATTTGAAGTAAAGGCGTTATTCTGAGGTTGAACTTGGTTGTGGCTGGTAGCCCCTTATATCCTGGTAACAATCCAAAAGCTGATGAGTCCGGGGAAGAATCCATATTATTTGGGCCCTTGCAAGAAGCTGTGGGATCCTTTAAATCCCTTGGAAGAATCTGCTAGCTGGTTATGGCGTTTAGTTTGTTGATGAACCTAGATCTTTAGAAGATGGTAGCTAGTAATTGTATCAGGGGATTTTCCAGTCATAGTTCTTTTGGAGAACCCAGTAGTTGTGACAGCAGTCAAGTCCCTTGAAACAGCTGCTAGCTGGTTATAGAATTTTGTCTTAGTCTTTGGTACAATGGAGATGAACCTCCAGTCCAATCTTACGTTGGTTAGAACATTTGAAGGAATCTGGTGGTTGGATCCTAGGTAAAGCATCCACTTGCACCTAGAGGTAGCATATCATACCATCTGATGTCAGGACGGGCCAGGTCAATGCTGGTAGCAGACGATCAATGATGATTAGGCTGAAGTCAGGGCGTGCAGGGATCGGGTAAAAATCCAGCAACTAACCATGATCTAGTGAGCTAAATACAGTGGAGACGTGGTCCAGAATATTACATGATTTTTTGTATGTAATTGCCATGTAATTATATGTATTGGTGAGCAGCGTTTAATATATTATCCTGGAAGCCTGGTGCGCATGCTTCCCTTCTGATAACATTCATGCTGGTGGCTGCATGTGCTCTGATGTTTATGAAAAATAACTATAACCTTTTTCTAATGCTTAGCAACATTTAGAGTTTGGGAAAGTGGACATTCTAGAGAAGAATAATATCTAGTGTTCTGTTCTTGTCTTCACCGATTAAATGCACATTTGCTTATTAGGATAACAGTTACGTTTAGTGTACTGAGACCATGAACTGTTCCTTAAATAAAGACAAAGATTTGATTTTCTGGTTCTGTGTGTACGCGGCATGTGCTAAGCGGAGCTTCCTCTGTTACAGACGTCTGAAGCTGAGAAGAGTTAAAGGCATTAGGAAGAAGGCATCCCTTCGGCACTTAAGGGATTAAACGCTAAGCTACGGCGCAGTAACGTCCCCTTAAAGGAGATACATTCATATTTCTCCAAGCAGACAACAGGAAGCAGAGGGAGGGGCGCTAATAGGAATTTGATGTTGATTGATACACCTTGATGGAAATTTACGATGAGAAATCTTTCCTGAGGCAGGGCTGATAGAGGAACAAGCTATTTTAGGGCGCTAGCCAAGAAATAAAATGTCTGTTTTAAGATGATATAAGGCTACACTGTGTCTTGGGACCCTGTACAAATGTAGCGTGTGGAAATATAGATTCCATATGAGAACCTGGGAAGAGCCGGAAGAGTCGCGTTCTCCTGTTAAACTATTACCCGTGTGCTTTGTGGATAAAAAAAAAACACCCCATCAACTATCCTCCTAAATCAAAATCTATCCGCAGGACACTGTGTACGCGATGCTGTTTTAACCCACCAGTGGTGGAATTATAATAATATTTACAGCATCCTTGGGCATGGGCTTAGTGGAAAAGGGTCCCCCGTATGTACATAACCCCTGTCTTATGGTATATCTCTATATTACATGCACAGACGGTTGAAGCTAAACTGCTCTTAGGACCGCGGGGGGGTTACTGAAGCCGTTTGGTGGGAACCAAATCAACATTTTATCTCAACCTCTCCAAATTCTCCCTTTCTGGGTAACGTCCATTAACTGCCCCTTTAGCAGTAACTGACATTTCGTATCTCAAGGGACATAAGCTTAGGCCAAGTGAGTGAATTATTAAGGAGAATTTCCACATTCAAGGCACAAAAAGGCACAACTTGGCCGAGATAACATCTCCATGCTGAGAAATGACTAAATAGCAAAATGGGTTAGAATCTGACATTAAAAATAGACCGTATAACCCCAAGGGCCTGCACACAGAGCAGTAATCTGAAACATTTAAATTAAAGAACCGGTTATTTATATGTTTCTGCGGGTTACGGTATAAAAGGCGTAGAGTCCGGTAGACCATCAGTCACACCCCGGGATGGAGCTCCTAGATGTTCTCGTGTTTATTCTACAATCCTGCTATTCAGCAGCAGAGAGATTTATCATTGAGCAGTCCCGCGCATTCCCCCTGACCATTGTCTCTGTGGCTCTTGGAGGCATTCCTGAGGAGTCTTTCGTCTTTAACCTTCATGTTTTGATGACAGAATGTGTTGTTTAGCTGGGATTTCTGGGTTTTAGACTCTTCTGTATTTTCCATTGACTCGTAAAAGTTTTTGCACGGTGTCGTTTACTGAATTTGAGCTGCCCCATGCGGTGGGGTTGGCAGTCTGATGGGTTGGTTCAATAAATGCAGTTTAGGAGCCGCAAAAATAGTTATTTTGTTTCAAGGATGGATTACACCTCGGGTTCTTTTAGCAATAAATTTTATAAACCTCCAACCTATACATCTAGGGGTGTCAGTCTAAATTCTAATGGTTAGACATATTTTCAGTGAAATTCATGTAAAAAAAAAAAAAAAGTACAACATTCTTAATTTTTAATTTTTTTTTTAAGTATGAAGTGATGTCGTGTGTCAGACAAGACAGACAAGGGGACATGGAGCTTAGAAGAAGTCAGGGAACGTCTATAGAGCGAAAACAAATCTAGAATGCTAGAAAATAAAACTAGAACGTCTGATGACATTCCTGCATCAATGCAATCTTTCCTTCACCGGTCTGGACACTTTGTCTGCACTCAATAATACCATTGTCCAAACAATTATCAACAAGGTGGGGACGACAGCGCCGTTTAGAGCTGTTAAGATTACATAAACTTGAAGATTTTCTTGTTAAAAGACCGAAATCAATGAGAGGCTTAGCTAATGGCATTGGAAGATCTTCTACTTGTCGATAGCACTTAGGAACTGACAGTATCCCTGACATGCTCAGACACAATTCCCGTTAATGACTCCTCTTTTTTCGTACTTTTTTTTCCATTTTGCCTCCATTCTGGAAGTCGTCTGAACATGGCGTCTCCTATTCTGTTGACAACCAGTTTGGTAACCCCTTCCATGCCATCTGTGGCTTGATACATCCTTATGGAATTCCATAAGAAAAGTGATTGAAAAGTGTAACCTTCAAAGTATTAACTTTTGATTCAGAGGCTTCTGGTGGTTTGTAGCTGGCGACACTGGTTACTAAATCCCACGGAAGCAGCCATCTTCATCTGAAGGATCAGTCCACCCCATTAAGTTATTTCCCCATGGTTAAGTTACTGAGTTTTCCTCCCACCCGTAAAGAGGGAGAGAACTTCCCTGCCCAGTTGGCTGGCATTCCGTACAGGTCACTGTCAGAGCTGTCTTAATGTTGATGTTTTAATTAAGTTTCATTTATTAAAGGCTTCTCGGGTACTTACTGATGAGTGTACGGATGTGCTGAGTTTGCGTGAATTACCACAGCGTGAGGGCAGGGGTACTGAACCTGCCCTTTTTTAGCGAGGTCTCTGCTTCAAGACGAAGAGTGATTCTGGAATGAGACAGGCGCTAATGTGTTACAGGAGAGGCCCCCACTTAATGAAATAAGACTAATTAATTGGGTTTCACGGTACAAGACTGGAGCTGTGGCCATAAATAGCAGTGCGGAGTGTCAAAACCGAGATCCGGATCTATGAAGTAAGAGGTGCTGACAATGTCTGGTTCTATTATTAACAATAAAACAAGGAAAAATGTATTTATACGTCTGCAGCAGTGAAACAATATGAATGAATGGGTTTATGGTCAGGGAATAGGCAGAAGGGGATGCGTATAGACATGGAGGGGCAGGGGTAGATTTTACACCTGCCAAATGAAAACGTTGCTAGCATTAAGAAGGGTCCGCTTCACCTGCAGACCTGCCTGGGGTCGGCCATGGAGAATATATAGGTAAACAGGTGAGTGGTCGGCCGGTATCCGTCTCTCTGCAACAAAACTGATACATGACATGTTTTCTTCCAATAAAGCACATCAACATTAGCTTCAAGCTGCAACCAATGAGCCGTACGTTCCAACATTTCAGACCCACGATCAGCGGTGCATTCAAACAATGTAATAGGAGCCATTTTTATACACGTCCAATGTGTGATTATCATTTTCAGAGCAAAGAGACGTGGGGGGGAAGGGGACTGAAACACCAGATATTTCCAAAAAGGCAAGCTGGGCATCACTTTTTCCGGCAATCGGCTAATTCTTAACCTCTGGTTTGTAGAAAGGAGAAAAGACCAAGACGCTGCATTATATTCTTAAAGCAGTTGTAGGCAGTGCAGCAATCTGGAGGGCCCCTAGGCATGTGCGTAATAAATAATGCAGCGCTGCCCAGAGGGGTGATAGAGAGGCTGTCATGGATTAAGTATTAGTACATTTTATTTTTGGGGGGGCGTAATGGGTGGACACACTGATAAGCAAAGATATAAAAGAAGAATTTTTGGGCGATGCCGCTGAAAGCACTTTAACCGGCGCAGAACTGTAAATGCAACATTTGGATCACTCTGTACATCCTTGAAAGCATTTCAAATATTTTCAAATCAAAGCTCTATAAAACTTCACTTACCGGCTTATCTGCAAATCTCCAGCACGTAAAAAAATAAATCAGAGCAGGGAGGGGGAATCGCAAAACTAATTAAACATATCTCAGAGATTTAAACAGCGGCAGAACATTGAAACAAATTGTTTCAGTAATTTAAGGTCACAGAGAACTCATCGGCTGAAGACTTCACAACGGCTCAATTACCCGCATTAAATATCTGGCTTCATAGTGTTGTTCTAGACGTTCTGCACCGTTCGTAGTCCTCCCAGGGTAGAGATATAACAGAAGAAGCCTAATCTTTCTACATTATTTGTATTAAATATAGAACACGTTCCTATCGACGATTTAGGTTCTTACACGTTTTTATTAAAAAACATTACTAAATTATTTTGGCGAACCTTGCTTATCTTAAGGGCAGCAAGGCCTATGGAGAGCAATTACTGATTTACGTGGGGGGAAATGAATCGGTTAGCGTAGGACAGGGGGTCCCCGATGAGATGTTTTGTAGGGAGGACAAATCTGTAGATAAGAAACCGCGGGCTTTCATTTTAATAGGCTACATAAATATTACAGGTCTTATGAAATGCAGCCTGATCCTGCAACCTGCAATATGGAAGGCACTAGACTTCCTAGCGGTTCTGTGCATTAATCATCATTTTTAGAGCTGGTGACCTATTCCTTATTGGAAAAAGCAGACCCCGGGGGCGTTTTCACGATTGTCATTTTGTCCCACTCTTACTTTCCTCCTGGTCTGAATATAGGGACACTCCAGCCATCATTTGTACTTTAATGCATATGAGAGTTGAGTGGTCCACTTGCATTTATATGGTGTCCTCCTTAAAAATTCTTTTTTGGGGCCACTTCAAGGAGCCAATCGGTGGTGAGAATTGTCAGACCACAGAGGAGAAAACAAACACATATAAAAGTACTCCTACGGTAAATGTTTTTTGGCGAGGGTTATTGGGGACGTTATACTGTCTCTTTAATTCTAGGCCAATGTTACTCAACGAGAGAGCAACTCATGGGGTCTGTTGCCCAGGAGAACCAACAGCTTCTTAAATTTTGTTTTGCTCTACAAGGAACAGACAAGATCACACGTCTGCTTTAATATACCTTCTATGCTCCCACATCACTTTATGTGGAATAGTGAACACGTATCTCCAAGAGTGCCTCCTAGTTTACAGAACCTGATGGTATATTTAAATACCGTAATGAGCCCAAATATTTTGTCAGATTGAAATCTATTAGCCCTGTTAAGGCTCCCCCTCTCCAAGGCTGCGGGGTCAAATAATTAATTTCTTTTAAATTAATTAGTAGATTATCAGAAGGTAATCTAACTCCAGTGCTGTGCCTAAAACACAGTCCCGGTGCGGTGAAGTTTAATCTGCCTCTTGCTAATGCTTGGGGTTTATCGCTGTGGACTCGTAAATAGAGCCCCTTTTGTATTTTGCTGCTCAGCTAGTAAAAGGCTGCAAAGAGAGAAGTCTCCATGACAAGCCTGCCAATTCTTACATGCAAATCCATCTCATAACAGTCCCGAGCTGGAACTCGGTATCGGGGGCTTTTGAAGTTCCCTTACGGGCAACAGTAAATGCATCTATTCAGGGCGATTCCCACCCACTAAGATTTTTGGAAACCATGCAGAGAGGTGGCCTTAACAAGACTACCCCAACCGGCTAACAAATCAACAGTAGGAACGGCCAGAAATACTCCTTTAAATCACGTGGATCTTATTTGGACTCCAGATACACTGACCTGGTGGCCAGGAGACATTTAAAACAAATAATAAGAAGCAAATAACGTGGTGTCGGCAATCTACTGTTTTGGGCTATTAACCTTGCATCCCTACCAGCTACAATTTGGCAACCACTGCTAAATGTTCTGTGGGAAGGGAAGCCTGAAGTTATTTTTTACCTTTGGTAAAAAAAAAATATAAAAACAAAAAATTCCCCAAGGTCTTTTCTGTCTATTGGGATATAAGTTCTTGTTTTTACATTCTGATCCAACATTTCTACATTGTTACACGCTAGAAAATGTAACAAAATAAAATAGCCAATCCGTAATCGCACAGAAGGTACGCTGATGCCACGGAAGCCGTTTCTGTTAAGGGGGTGGCAAGGGAATAAACTTGGATCCTGCATCCTCTTTACTATTTACAGCCTCCAACAACTCTACTTTTCTTATGATCGCCACAAAGCAGATCTGAAGGGCAAATAATGTTCCCTCTTAAACTTTTAAGTGCCAAGGAGAATCGAAAAATGTCCATATCAAACAGCTCTAAATCATTCTGTGATAGTTTTTAGAAAAAACTTGGTTTTGCCCCGAGTTTGCTCAATATATTCCACAACTGAAAAAAGTGAACCCCTGCTGTGTTTCACACCTTGCATTGCCCCTCAGTTTGTCATTTAACGTTCGATTTTGGTCGCTCTCCCAAAGCAGTGGCGGAGATCTGAAGTTCCACCAGCAATGTTAACGTCAGATTATTTTTATTAGATGAGGATCTTTCCTTTTAAGACTGTGAGGCGGAAAGAATTAGAAACATAATATTCTTTCAGTAATATCTGCTCTGTGACTAGTCAATAAGCTGATTTTCTATGATGTCCGGATAGCAGCGAGGCTGTTACTGTGAAATTTAGAGTGATTTTCTGCAATCTTGGTCTAAAATATTCAATTTACAAAAACTCATCCGTTTTGTAGTCTTCACATTTTCTGTCCTTATTACAAACTTCTTGGGAGCCCCAACTGCCCTCTTCTCTTCTAGAGAGGATTTATCAGTTCCTCAGACATCCAGAAAGCCTGTTCACAAAGGAAGGCTATGAACGTCCAGCCCGTGGGGATATCTGGGCCAAATGGACCTAACTATATGCCAGCGCAAAAACACAATGGACACACAGACAACTCCAAATATTAACACACATTGAGCACGTCTATCCAGACAAAAGAAACTGTACAGGTAGAAAACCCACTGAAGGAACATAGAGGGTGCTCTCAAAAAGACAAGCTGCATTTTATTTTAGATAACTATAGCCATCTGTGTCACAGGAGGAGATCGGAGCCTGGTGACATGAAGCAGCTCATTAGCTACACGCTTCTGGGCCACCAATGAAACTATCTTTATTGGTTCACGTACATTATCGTTCTGTCACTGGTAGCACGTCACACCGTGCTGGACGGTGGCCTGGAGGATGTGGAGATATTTAGATTCTGGCAACTGCTGAAAGTCACAGAATTCTAGAGTTTTTAAAATGACCACAAAGCTTCCATTTGAAAATCAATTTCCTAGGAATATCTATCGATTCTAACATCCTGAAACATTGTATGTGAAATTTTGTGGCATCCCATATTTGTTTCTTTATTCTTTTTTAAAGCACACACAATTCTAACGTTCATTTGGCCGGATGCCTTGATACACAGGCTGCTCACATTCTGAAATAACCAGCGATAGCGCACAAGGGAAATGTTACATTACCCAGCAATGTCAGAAAACGAGCCTATATAAATCAAAATAATAACATTTCAGCTTGCAGATTCCCCATGTTCCCCTTTCCCTTTTACTGACATATACTTCATCTGTCTGGGTTCTGTAAAACACATTTGCGTTATCAGCTGAGCTTCCATATGCAAAGGACCGATAATTCTATATTAAAAAGAAATCATTTTTAACCTCCAGTCATTCCGCAGCTGGAGCAGAGAAGGGGGAAGTAGCAGAACTCAATGTAAAATGTGATTAAATCATTTATTAGGCTCCGTGTTAGTAGTGTGAAGATGATGGAGGTGATCGGAATATTTACATAGCAGAGACTGGCACTCCAGCTGCTGTAGACCACAACTCCCAGGATGCTCACTTCTAAGCTAATTTGCATACATGAGATATTTACATAAACTTTCAGACAGGAGCCCTTTAATTCCTTTCCTGGCTTGATTTATTCTGGTGAATATCCTAGCGGCTCATTTACGTACCAAGCTGGATGTGGAAATCAAATACCTAAAATGTGTGATACTTTGTCTCGAGATTCCAGATAATCAGAGACTTGGAACAATAAGGTGCTGAAAAACACTTTATCGGTATCATTTCCCAAGAATTTACTGGAGATGGCTCAGTGAGAACAGAACTTAAATGATTAAGGCCTCATCCAAGATATTTATAGAGACTAATACATGGCGGGCATCCGAGAGAACATCTGTATATGTGTACACATTCGGCCATAACATAAACAGGCCAAGTATACAGGAAGTGAGGAACAGCCTCAGACACACAATGTCATCCAAATATAAATCAGTATTACAAGGAACACACCCAACGTAGAGGTCGAGCACAACACAGACTTCCCTCGTCTCTTCCTTTTCTATCTATATGTTCAAGAATCTGACACTAAAGGCTATCGTTCTAAAATGGAATGGTGACCCCACAGATAAAGACAGTGATTGGCTGATGCTTATGGCCTTCAGTAGTTACCAACCTGTGCTAGGTGTTGTATACATCACATGTGGTCTATGGACCAGCAAATACTTGTAAGGTTATAGATGGTGGTGGTCAGGATAATGCAAGTATGACAAATAGCAGGTAGAATCGGGAGGAAAAGGTTTCTGAAGCAGAACTTTGGACTTTGTATTCAATTGAAACTATTACTAGAAATTACATAGATGTATGGCCCAGTCCTTCAGGTTTGGTCTGAGGATTGTGGGTGTTCCAGTCCCAGAATAGGTGACTTTCTTCCTACCATGCATCAGTTAATATCAAGAGTTGGCACCAAGCCACACCGTGCCTAAAAGTGTCACAAGCTGTACCGTCCCTAAAAGTGTCACAAGCTGTAATTGACGGATAGACTCAGAGTTCTGCTAACGCCTTTAACATCCCATCTGTTCTCACAGCCCGGCACACATGAAGACATGAGCCCATTACAGCTTCCAATTAGCCGGAGCAATTTTACAATTAGACAATTGATTTTACAATGGATTATGTCAGACTAAAGTGATGGGAGATTTGTGAGGCTGTGAGAAAAAAAGGTCAGACAGCGCCTTAAGTTACAGAGCATGTCTAGAAACCTTTACTTGTATTTAGTTTTACTTTGTGCGCTTCCAAAGAGTATGTGCTTTATGTCACAGCTATTAGGACTCAAACCTGGATTTTTAAATGCAATTAGAATAACTTTTTCAAAGTTGTAAGACCTCCAGGGGGCGCTGCCTAGCGGCGTAGATTAAGCAGTGTCCGAAACCACACAAACATCTTCTCATCGGTTTCCTATATAGCCTATTCCTGCAGGTTACTCATAGTTCCACATTATGATCTAAATGCCCTCAAAATTACAAAGCCGGTTCAGGATTATAACCACAAAGATTTATGTGGTCTGTTAGAGTGTTAGCTCTTTTGAGCAGGGCTCTGTTTAACATTAGCCCATGTCTTACACTAGTACTGTTTGCCCATGCACAGAGGGGTAGAATGTATTTTTTAGTCGTGGGTTGAAATGTCCTTATAGATCTCGGTTTCTCATTTAAGTAGGACATATTTGCTACATGTTTTTTTCATTTTAAACTTCAGCATCTATAGTATGCAGAATGATGAAGGTAATTAAAATAATTTCACCCTTTCCACAAACTCTTCCGCAGAATTGTTTTGGACAAATCCAATTGACCTCCTGTATCCGACGCGATGTATCTTATTTCTTCCCCCCTGTGCTCCTTATCCCTGGCGGCCCAAATCAGGCTGATCTTACTGTACGAGTCGCTGATATAGAGTAACAGCCTGTAATATTTCACCAAGTTCCCGAGAGAGCCAAATGTTTCAAGATAAATTACCGATTCGTAGCATTAGCAAATCGAGCTAATTATCTGAGGTGCCCTGGGCTCTGGATGTCAACTCCAGTTTTCTTTCATTAAATGAAGTGCTAATGGCGTGCTTTGTGATCTGAGCGGGAGGAGGTTTGGGTCTCTGCTAATTCGGGTTTCCTTGTGCCTTGAAGTGTATGAGAGTATTACCTCACCAGCTCGAATCACATACAATTACTGAAGCCATCAGCCTCACGAATTGCACAACTACATAACTTCTTCATGTCTCTCTGTGTTAAACAAACGCGAGCAGAGTCAGAAATTGCCTGGTCACAACATCTCTGAACCCGTGACCAAATTGTTCCCTCTTTGTGTTACAGAATCTAACATTACACAACCGTCTGATACACTGCAATCGCACGAGTACCGACAGACTGCAATCGCACGAGTACCGACAGACTGCAATCGCACGAGTACCGATAGACTGCAATCGCACGAGTACCGATAGACTGCAATCGCACGAGTACCAATGCATTGTAATCGCACCAATAACTACATACTGCAATCGCACAATTACCAATGAGCTGTAATCGCACAAGTACCGATAGACAGCAATCGCACGAGTAACGATACACTGCAATCGCACGAGTACCGACAGACTGCAATCGCACGAGTACCGATAGACTGCAATCGCACGAGTACCAATGCACTCTAATCGCATGAATAAGGACAGACTGCAATCGCACAAATAACGATAGACTGCAATCGCACAAATAACGATAGACTGCAATCGCACAAATAACGATAGACTGCAATCGCACGAGTACCAATGCATTGTAATCGCACGAGTACCGATAGACTGCAATCGCACGAGTACCGTTAGACTGCAATCGCACGAATAACGATAGACTGCAATCGCACGAGTACCAATGCACTGTAATCGCACGAGTACGATAGACTGCAATCGCACGAGTACCGATAGACTGCAATTGCACGAGTACCAATGCACTGTAATCGCACGAATAACGATAGACTGCAATCGCACGAGTACCGATAGACTGCAATCGCACGAGTACCGATAGACTGCAATCGCACGAGTACCAATGCACTGTAATCGCACGAATAACGATAGACTGCAATCGCACGAGTACCAATGCACTGTAATTGCATGAGTAAAGATACAGTGTAATCACACTAAAATAAACCATGCGGTTAGTGTCAGATTATAGATTAGTATCACCCAAGGGATACACTCCCCTCTTATAATAAAAATATTTTATATAGCGCCATCATATTCTGCAGGGTTGTACAATGGGTACTCTTGCTTACATGTTATGGTAGGATGCTTACATGCTAGCTCGGGTGTCCCCAATGTGCCTATGCCTAAAGGTCCCTCTTAATCTGGCACTGTCTGTGTGGTCCAAAGAGCTTACATTTATTCCCAGGTAGGTCAAGCTACCAGCCCCTCTTAATGCAACAAACTTAAACATTTACGTTTCCTGTGGCTTTTCCCCTAGGGGTGGGTAATGTATACCCAGAGCGAGGGGCTCTGTAGACTCTATGGAAGCACTGCCTCTGTTCACCGTATCACTATGAAAATACATTCTTCAGTGTTTTATCATGTTTTGGATCCATTAGAACATCTTAAAGTAGTCTCCAGTGTTCTATTTTATTGAAAACTAAACAGTCATTTTCCTGGTTGTAGATTGCGTTTGAACATGAATAATTAACCCAGTATTCCCGCAGTTTTTGAATTTCAAGTTTCAGCCTAATCTGTAAAAGCCAGGTCAGTAACCAGATGAAAACATTGCCATAATGCTGCCTCTCACAGGCTTCCAGCTGGCTCGGCTCATATTTTTTTATGCAAACTTGGAGGTTGAATAAAATAATTTCACAGTGTGTCCCGCTGTGTTTCATTAGTGTCATTACAGAATTAGTCATTCTCCCTTTCACGCAGCAAATAGCTTTCTGTGGCTTAATAGAACATGTTCCGTGATTTTAAAAAACATTCCATGGTGTAAAACTGTGGATCATTTGTAAAAATATATAAATCTATAAAGAAACTAGCATTTTATTCCATAGCGACATTTTCTGTTTTCCAGAGAATCTCAGAAGTCGACAAGGTAAATACGTACATGTTGGTACAAAGTGGGAGCTGCCAGTTTTAATGGCTGTATATTTTTGGGGTCATTGTAAAATCCAAAATTGTAAAACAAAAAAAAGAGTCTACTTAAAGCGTGTGTTTTAGCTTCTGAGGCAATTAGTATTAACACTGAAACATCCCACCACGTTACAAGTCCAAAGACCTGGATTGAAGGCCATGAGCATTGGCCATTCATGAAGCGGTTTGTAAAGAAACTATGGTGGCCCAAAAAAGCAAAAATACCCATTCACTCCCTGTCATCCACACCTTGCTTCATTCATAATGAGTTTGGCTGATGGAACAAGGGGACTTTGCTATTCCACAAGCAGCTCAGAGCCCTGTTGATCTTGGCCAAGTCGAGAAGACGGAAGGTTTTCTACAGAACGAGGCTCATTATGAAGTTGACATGAACTTTGGTTATTCCAAGCTTTATGGGATGCTTGCAGCAGACTAAATGCACTGCATCAGCAGGGTCCCAGTTAGAGGTCAAACGTTGAGTCCATGGGGCATGCTTCATTAGGACTCCCAACACCTAATGATGAAATTGAAACCAACCCCAAGTTTGGTTATTATGTCCCAAGTCCTTAATGTGCGTTTACACAAGGAAAAACGTGCAAAATGTCCACAACAATTACATAGGCCACAGGTCCTTTTGTAAAAATGTTATTTCGTCTCGTGTGACGATCTCCACATCAACATCAAGGTTCACCTCTGTACACGTGTTCTAAAATTAGTCACGTAGTTAACTTAGTAAAAGAATCATAAAATACTGAAGCCACAATGTTCACATCCTCTGCTCCGTGTAACGTCCCGTTCCAGTGTTTAGTTCGTTTGAATTAAATGGAGATTTATTTATAAATAAGACAAACATTTCCTAGTTTGATGTACTTGAGATTTATACTGATGTTCCAGTAAAGCCACATCATTATTAATGGCATCTTTTATTTATAAATCACAAAAATATCATGCCGTTTTATCACAATCATAACCGTAAAAATTGTGGTTGGTCTTCAGAAGGTCAAAAATAACAACTACTTAGAAATTGTATCCAGATATTAGAAAATTACCAAAAGCAGATGCTGAAATAAAACATTTCCATTTACTACATGAGCCGATAATGAAACACAGATCTACTGCGAAAATGACAAGTGATCTTTATGTACAAACTGTTTTTACTCTATGAACACATCCTTCTTTCTTTTTTTCTCCATAGAGAGTTAATGCCGAGGACTCTGGACGGTCAAGTCACAATGGAGAAGACTCCCAGCTATTTTGTCACCAAGGAGGCTCCAGCCAGAGTCTCCGCCATGTCCAAGGACGCCAAGTTGATCGTGGTGGTGAGAGACCCAGTAACCAGAGTTATATCTGACTACACCCAGACGTTGTCCAAACGGCCCGATATCCCTACGTTCGAGGCTTTAACTTTCAAAAACAGGACTACGGGTCTCATCGACACAACGTGGAGCGCCATTCAGATAGGGATTTACGCCAAGCACTTGGAGAACTGGCTACTCGACTTCCCTATCGGTCAGATGCTGTTTGTAAGTGGGGAGAGACTCATTACGGACCCGGCCGGGGAACTTGGGCGCGTCCAGGACTTTCTAGGACTCAAGAGGATTATTACTGACAAACATTTTTATTTCAACAAGACAAAGGGCTTCCCGTGTTTAAAAAAGGCAGAGGGGAGCAGCAAGCCCCACTGTCTGGGGAAAACAAAGGGTAGGACTCACCCCAACATCAACCCCGAAGTGGTCAAAAGATTACGAGAATTCTACAGACCCTTCAATATGAAGTTCTACCAGATGACCGGACATGATTTTGGCTGGGATTATTAGGAGAATAAATATAATATATGCCTATATTTTTTTTTTACATACACAGATTTGGGAAGGGGGCATCTAGCACCTTTTGGAAAATATTGTCTTCCCAAGTACAGATGTATTTCAACAATATCACAATCATCTTATTTTTTTTCTTGTTATATAATTGGTTATTTTATTTGTTTCCAAAACCAAGTGGGAATGGGAAATGCTAATTGATGTTTGTATGCCTTAAATCTAAAATTATTGCAGCAAATAAAATTTGGTATATTTTATCAGTACTCGGAGTAATAAAAATATTTCCTGTAATAACATTAAATGGCGAAATATTGAAGTTAGAGGGAAATTACAAATGCTTGGTTTACAAATCTTACATATAAAAATCAATGATGGTCAGTTTGTGCTAAAATGGGGTTTTTAAAACTGATTTAGCAATTAGAAATTTGAGACACTATGTAAATCACAAAAATTATTTTGTAATGAAAAGACCAGTTTTCAGTAAAACTAACTTTGGAAGAGAAAATAATAAACTTCTTTATACTAATTTTTTAAAATGTAATATTCATAAAGCCCAGAAATTATCTTGATTTTTGTTTTTTCTGCGTAGAACAATTATAGCATTTTGTTTACAGAATGGAAGGTTCACACATTGTAGATGGTTTGGTTGTCTATAGTAGAATTTCAGACAGTGTGATACCTCCACTTAAATGGATAAAACAAATACTGGAGTAGAATTTTTGGTTATTTATATGACAGGTGAGTGTCATTTGATTTTTTTATATTTCATTTTAGATTTGCGTCTAAAGTGCCTTATTTTTGGAAGGTAACAAAATTCCATGAAAACCAGTTGCTGACTGAGGTTCTGTGGAGGATCTATGGGTCCCATGTTTTTTGCACCACCTCTGGCAAATTATATTGGACAACATCCACATAGTCATGTAATTTTTGTAATTGCATTATGGCCATTCTAGCCAACAGAGAATACGGCCACCCACCGTCACGTACAAGTGCAGAGAATGATTTTATGTATTCCTAAGTTAATTGCAAGCCCACTGGGCTAATGCTGGAGACTCTAGAATTCACTAGTGGAGAGTTTAGGTAGGTAGTTTGGATTTGAACAGAATAAAGGTTGAATCCTAGTTACTCGTCATCCTCTTATGTCATTACAGGTTTGAAACATTGTGGAATTTGTCTAAGGCAGGAAAGTTTTATGACGAAAAAGAGATTTAAAATGTATCAACCTATTCTAGAAAGTAAGTATCTGTATCACTGAACGAGCATAGTTAATTATTCTTTTGGAAATTAGTTTTTTTCTACCCCATTCTAAAGCGGCATCAAATAAACTCCATATTTAAAGACCCAGATTGTTCACATGAGGTTTTTGTTTTTTTTATATTGTTCTAGCGATAACCGTTTTGACTTCTTGAGTTGTTCCGGCAATGGTTATAAAGATTAAATGCTAAATTAGCTTCACACCAATTCACTGTTCATTCTGGCACTTAAGAAATGAGGATATATTGTCTTCGTTTTTAAAGTCGATAATCATCTAAGTTGGCCTTTATTGCCTTGACGCCGGACACAGCGGTGTCCACTCAGGTCTCAGAAGAGATGGTGGACCATGAATCCGCCGACAGCAAGGGGCTTAGAAAAATCAGCAAAAGTGAAGTTTACAAGAAGATCCATCATATACGAGGCAACAAGAGCACTTTAATTGTCTTGTTACTCACGGAACGCGGTGTAATAAGGATCCATTAGTCTGCTGAACACATCTTTGCTGGTAAATTGTTTTAATGTGTAAAAATTGCGGGTGTCTTATTACAGGAAAGCCTTTTGTTTTTTTGGCTTTTAGCAAAGTGGTACTTTGAGCAAATCTATAAAATACGACCAGCAGAACCCACAGGTATTAAGGTGCTGCTACAATAATTTGGAACGATTGTCCAGCACACAAATAAATTGCTTTGGGGGAAAACGCAAGACACAAGAAACTAAATGAGTTTTGACTTGAAGTTCTAAAGTTCTCAACAAATTAAACTTGCTGACAATATATATTCTCCGTGATGTCATGGCTCGTTTTACAAACCCCTGAGCTCAGCAGAGTTTACATTTGAGTTTCTTCCCTCCTACAAATGCAGGACAGCGACATGGAATGAGAGACCGGGGTATATACTAATGTAATACTCCCAAAGGAGTAGGCAGAATGCACCTTGGCCCAACGGGCTTCAAAGTTTTAATTGAATTTAGACACTTGGTGAATTCATGAAAACCCAAGTAAACCTGTCCCATGTATCCACCACCTACCACCAACCAATATGTGCGCAACCTCACCACAAACCTGAAGCTGGAAATGTTGCACGGCACAGAGCTCTGCCAGTACGGACTTCATCCTATAGAAATTCAAAGCATGAAACTTTCCTTTGAAAGAAGATTCAAGATATGTCCTGCGGACACTCGCAGGATCTAACGACGGGTCTACAAAAGAGTGTAAGAATTTATACGATAAAGGTAACATTACTGAAATCATGTATTAACCAAACCCTATCACTTGACGGAGATGAACAAATTTATTTCACTTTAACAAACTGTCAACAGGCCATACAAAAGTATGATGTATAAGATCATCCTACTGTACTTGCTGGAATAAGATTTACCTTGTGGGCAAAACATGTAAATGTAGCATTTTTTCAGCAAGTGAGCTTTTTATCTCTAAACATGTTGTTATATGGACTGTATGAAATATATCGTCAGGACTGTGAGCATACAGTCAGTGAGGGGTTAAGTGCTTCTTTTTAGCCTGCCCCAGAAAATAACTAATTCTATTTGTCTTTTCCCTTTGTTCGCTCTAAGTGATCATCTCCTTGTGATCAGCATTTCTTTTCTTGGCAATCCGCCTTCACTTATTTATGACAAACATATGCATTGCATATGGACACGGTAGAGAGGCAGAGATGTGTATCAGTCTACCAGCAGACTAAATGAAACTATAAGAAAAAAAAACCAGAAAAACTCAATATGTCTTCAATTCTCTATGCCATAAAACAGGTTATTGTTTGCAGGGAAAGGGGCAGTTATGAAGAACATTACTTTTGATGTGTAATGACTGCATAATGGGCCAATATAATAATATCTTTTTAACATTCCTTCAGTCCTAATAACCATCTTTCTTTTGTCTGTTACAACGTATCGTGTTCAGCATCATTCTGTGAATTCCGTTCCATATGGTTCAGAGCAGCAATGCATGTTCCCTTTGAATAAATAAACCGTGATTTGGAACTTATGAGCCTTTATTGAAATCTGCTTTGTGCCAGCCGCAAAGTTAACAACTGACGAGCTTTGAGAACTAAAATCAGTAGCCTAGGGGTCTAGAAAACTAGAGAAAAAAAATCAACAGCTAAGTTCTTCCTGCTTGAATCGTTCAGCCGCCGTCAGATCATATGGTTAATATAGAGGAATATAGAGGATTTGCTGTTGTTTGAAATTCAGGAAATAAAATCCATCTAGCGTGCACATCCAGACCGCGTGCCAAGCATGCAAAGACTCCGACGGAACGTGAAGCTATAAAGATCTTATTTATTGGATACAATAATATAACATTCGATGCAATCTAGCCCATCAAAAAATAGAATTGGCTTATAACAAAATAATCTCTATTTTAAGACATTTGTTTCAAACTAGAGCTTTTTTTTTGTTGTTGTTACAATAAGAGATTGTCCTAAAACACTTACGTTACCTTTTGGTTGAAACGCTGTTCTGTTTTAGATTATAAATTCCTAAAGGCAGGCGACAACTATGTGAATCGTGTTTACTTTAACTCCCTTGTATCAAGCGGTGTATCCACAGGGGTGGGAAGGAGGGGGCAGCTTCAGCTCAGGTACCCTTGGAGTCCCCGGAGACCTGTCGCCTTCCACCCCCTAGTGGGTAGTTAAGTAGCAGCAGGATCCAACGCAGACCTCGGGGAACTGGGGGGCATTGTTATGGCCCCTTACATGTTTTTACACTTGTGTTGACAAGTATAAAAATGACAATTAAAAAAAAAATAACGTTCACGTTATCCAATTTTTATATTTTCTGGACAACTCTCACATGATGTTTAAAAATGGTTGCAAGGGTTAAAAATGTCCACTCCTGGACCACCCAGCGGAGATTCTTGTGAAGGAGAAAAGATGATGATGATGATGGTCTTTTTTTCTATATTTGGTTAATTTTTTGGCATTTCACCGTTACATTCATGGGCACGTTTGAGACGAGCATTAAAAACCTCTAAAAATTATAACTCCACTCCTGTAGGATACTCAGGAGTCACAATGTCACTTCCATGTGCAGCCATCTAACACTTGTGATCACTTCGCTCATGTGCGACTCTTGTTTGGCCATAAAACAGACATTCCACAAGGACACCACCAGATCCAGTACAATCCCATGGCTGTTTAATGGATGGTGTTTAATTATTTAAAAATCTGACTGTGAATGATGGGTCTAAAACGTGGCTGGAGAATTTGCCAGGACAAACATGTTGGGAATGACAGCATCTGAGCCATTGATCAAAGTCCTTCCCTGTAAGGATCTAATAGGACATGAAATCCCAAACAGCTGCCAAGGCCAAGTTGATGTTCAGTTGTTTGACAAGCTGTCGGCACGGCACGCCATTCACAACGCACAGATAGCAAAACAAGTTCTTTGCCAGTGGTCTGATTAAAAGCCTGGGGTGTGAAACATTCTCAAAAATAAGCTTCTACTAATCCTTTGTGTATGAGATGGAGCAGTATAATGCAGGAAGGAGTGCCATATCACCGCTGTATCGGTTATGTATTAGGAAGGGACAACTTGGTCCTCCTGGGAGAAGGTTAGACCGTTCACAATGCGTTGTTAAGTTAAAATCTTTTGCCTCACCCTAACTCAGAAACTCATCGATTCTTGAGCTTTATAGTATTTCCAATGTTGCTGTATCAAAGCAAATGGCAAATTGTTCCAAGTCAATACACGATGGTGAGGGTTTCGCATGTCGTGGTCTGGAATTCTACATGAGACTTGATGAGCTCCTGAGGATGCAGATGCCCCGAGCGTCACTGGCTCGTGGCCTTAATGGGAATTGTCAGCTGATGAAAGTTCCCATTCACGACCCCCATGAAATGTCACATTACTGAAACAGAATGCACAGTGGCTCGAGTCTAAACACAAGGGGCTCCGCGCTCCGCAGTCTTCTTTCCCCAGGGGCAGTTTGAGGATCTCGATTAGCAGGGGCGATTTCCTGTGCTTGCATCAAAGCCGGTTTCTGTAAACAGTATGAAGTTTAAATGACTCTTCAGCTCTTGATTTGGGGACTGAGAGAAAGCCACAGAGCCGTTTCTAAGGCACTTTTCTCTTGCTAAATGAAATGCCTGTTGTATCAGGGCTCCATATTACATTTCAGCTCTTTAAACCTGATTATAACGTGTGCTCAAGTTGCTCACAGATGTTGATTGGGTATACATTGAAATGCAGCGCATTGCGACTCTAGTTCCTACTTGTAGATTTTAATACTTCTGACGAACATACTTGAAAGTTATTTGTAAATTCAAAGCCTTTTAAACTTCCTGCTAGCGTAACCAAACAGCGTCCTTCCGAGATTTGATTATAAACCAGAACAGACCACTTCTCCAATATGTATAGGATTCCGGTTTCCCTTGTCAGACCCTCATCTGCTGCTCTGGGTCCATACAAAAAAAACTTAAACACATGCTTAAAATCCGTTTTATGAGTAAATCCCACCTCATCCCCACTTCATCTGCCGGTTCCATAGATATCCCCTTAACTTTAATGTTTAACAAATAAAAAAGTCTAATTGTTTGCCTTAGACTGAAATCTCCCAGGGATACATTTTATGAGAGACGGCTCGTCAGCAAATGTACTGAAATTATTAGGGTAATTACTCAGGAGATGGAAAATGTTATTAAAATATGTATATACTTTTTAATCTTTTCTGAGTATCGTACAATCCAAAAAAAAAACTTTTGGAATGTTTAGGTTTATTCAATAAAGTATGATTTATTTAAGAATTTCTCATAAACTTAATAATTAAGGGAATTTTTATTCTAATTTTTGAGTACCATTGTGTAAAGAAAGATTAAATGTCGGTATTACGAACTGTGTCTGAAACTTCCAAGACAGGGAAACCATTATTTTGACCCGGGGACGCAGGGGGATAGTTGTACAGTCCTTTTCACTTGGCTGCCCACTTTTAAAATGATAACACCCGCTTGTAATGAAATAAGACAGATGCTTTGAGTACAAAGCAAATACAAGAAGTGTGTCCCCCGGGGGCCCCGAGTGCTAAATAAATAATCAGGACTCCGCCAGAGCAAACACGCGGGGGGGGTACGCCAACCTCATAAATAAATAAGGAGTCTTTTATTTAGCGGAGCTCTGTATTGTGTGTTACTAAAGGGAATTTCTTCATGTAGATCCAACAGCGATCATCATTAGAACATTAATCAGGTTTCTGAGCGAGCAAGACCCCCTTTCCAAATTAACCTCTTCACCGCCAGCGAAGGCAAACATATCGATTAGCACATTTTTAAAGGGATGTGCAGTTTAGTGTGTGTCCCGGCAAGCCATCTCAAAAACATAAGTCTGCTTTGAATTAATTATAAAATGTAAAAGAACAAAATGTGAATATTTTTGGCTCTGAAAAAATAAAAACTTGTACATACATATATACACATAGCTATATAGAGAGAGAGAGAAAGAGAGAGACTGGTTGTGTAAGTATAAAATTTTGGGCATCATAGACCGCAGTGATAACTTTTTTATTGGGCAAGTTCTTTTATTTTTATAGCCAACTAGTATATTAGAGGTCGATGTGGAGAACTCTACTAAAAGTCCGGACTGGAAGACCTCATAGCTTTCTTCTTCTTTCTTGGCTTGAGTTGGAGGTCAAGAGATATTTGCCAAAGGCATCCTTTACCTGCTCCGTATGGTATAAAATATACCGAGTGTAATCTCAGAGCCTTTGATCAAAACGATAGGAGTGTACGTCCGGCTCAAACAGTTAGGACGGAATAACTGTGTACAGAGGCCATCCCGGGAGATTGCTGTATTGCGTATAACAAGCAGTGAAAAGATAAAGATGATACATATAAGAAACTAAGTGATCCAAAGCAAACGGAGGAAGATGACAGTTATAAGAGCTATGATTCAGACGCAGTTACAGCAATAACATCTTTCTGAGCTAACGTGAAAAGGAATTGCAACTGCGGGGAAAGGGAAGACGAAGTCCATCTCGGGTGCACCCTTTACTGGCAGGGTTTGAATGTAGTATTTTAGATTAAAAATAAGATGTGCAGGAGTAAAGAAGATGTAGTAATGAATAAGTCGGTTTTTCCCCCCCTATGATCTATAACCGCTGCATCATGTTCCGGACTAGGACAAATAAAAAACAGTATAAACATACCATTTGCAGCCGTAAAAACTGGAAGGGCTGTGATCTCAGTATTGGAATCCCAGACCGGTAAGCCTGGCACCGGATACTGATTAACAGCACTGTTTGAATTTAGAGAATGTAGAGAATGCCCAAGAAGCAAATGAGGACGATGAGGGTCTACTGAGAATATTTTGGGGTCTTCCAACCACTTCCATATTTACCCCCTAACTGATCCCTCCTTTGAACCGTTTTTGTCCTGGTAATATTTAATTCTGCTTCATAACCCTTTTATGACGTTTTTAATTTGTAACGGTATATAGATATAATTCACTGCCTAATGCAGCACTAGATCCCTTTGTTTTACCAGAACCGCCGACTTTGGCATTGCAGAAATGTTGTTCCCCTTGTGTAAGGGTGTTACGAATGAATTATGGGAACGTTTTCCATGCAAATCATGATTTTACGTAAATGTAGAAAAATCCCAGAGGAAACATCTGACTTTGCCCTATAAATTCATATTTACCAACACAGAGGTTAATGTTACAATACAGAATGTGCACCTTTCTGAACTGTACGAAAAGATGAATCTTTGTATTGTGCAACTGTAATAATCAACAGCAACAGCCAATCCGGAACCACTCCATGCATCATGTGACACAGCTAAGCCAATCCACTAAAATACCTTAATGCTAACACCCTCTGATAACATTGGACCGGCGTAACTCAAATGCAAACTTCTCCAAGACAACCCCGAATGATGAATAATGCGGATTTCTGCTTTATTTATAAATTTTTCAGCAAAATACTGTTTTTTTCCAACTCAAAAGGAAAAAAGAGGGATAATTCCAGTTTGAAGTGAAAATTCGGACCAATCACCATGGAAATCAATAGAATGTAAAACGTTATAATTAACCAGCTGCGGTTTTGCTTAACATGGCTGTAAAGGTGTGATTTGGAGATGACTGTAACAGGTAATATTGCGTTTTTAAGTAATGTGGGGGTACCCCCGGGGTTGTGGGTAACCCACCCAGGGTAAATCAGACTGTATCCGTCTACGTTCCGTCAATCAGGATTGAAGAGCAGGGCTGGGGTAGTAGATGTTTCCGACATACGGTACAACCCACCTACCCCGACCCAAAATATCAGCTCAGAGCGAGCCCCTGAAAATCCCCGGTGACTCTATCTACAAGGTTGTACAAGGGCCGTTTCTTTCTTGTTTCATGTGCCACTGATTTAATAAACCTTTAACTGTCAGCAAGCATTACACACGATCCGTATAAGCTTCTGTGTTTGCTAATATGATTGCAGGATCCTAGGGAACATTACTGTATAATGGCATTTCATATCATTCCTCCCGAAGTAATACCAAGGGACAAGATAATGAGAAAGCCATTTAGTCCCAAGATCACAGGCTGGTGAATAAAAGATGCACATTTTGTCAGAGTTAAAATGTTTCCGTACGCATCAGAGGTTGTTAGTGAAATTGTAAAGAAGAAATCGGTGTTGAAATATTTATTCACTGACGGGCAATTCAGGCAAATAACACATCAAGCGGCGTTAAAAAAAGGCTAATCTGTGTTCACATCCATTCAGGAAAAGCCCTTCGACCGTTCAGAGGCTGGGAATAGCTATTCCGTCGAGGGCTGTGTGAAGCGGTTCCTCTTGCTCCATTCCAGGTTCATGTCTGATTCTTGCCCGAGGAGGTATTGGGTCTATTAAAGCTGTTTTTCATGGGAAGGACGCTGGTCTGTAGAAATCACTCGTCTTGATGCCAGGGATGATGTTAGACTGTGGCTTCTTATGATGGGATATGACTTAAATACCCCAAAACAAAATGGAACACTTACAAGTTCCTTCTAATATGTCTAGCCAGGGGAGGGCTATCAAGGGGGCAGGGGAAGAAATAACCCCCTGTGCTGCTCTTCTAATGAAGCTTTTTTGTGTGTTTTACCTGCAGTTCTACATACAGCCACAAGGTGGACATGGGTAACTTTAGGGCTCATTTACTACCAACAAGGTCCTTTCCATGCTCCTTTCATGGAATGTTCTACAAAGACTCTTTTGCTGAATGCGTGTTTTACGGTACCGGATATTCAGTAGATACATTTTTTAGCCTGTATGTTACTGGGTCATTGGTACTAACCCTCCCATGTAGGTGGCAGTGTCATATACACAGATTAAACTGGTGCAGCTTAAGTCCCCCAGTGATCTCAGCAGAGCGGAGGGGCAAATCCTACCTCAAGTACAGGTAATTCTGTAGAATTTTCATACAATAGTCACCTGGAAAAAATAGCCTTTTTTATTCAGCATCTACGACAAAACTGTGAAATATATTTTCCTTAGTGTAGCTGCCCATTGAGTCACTCATTCTTTGTGTATAACGGAGCTAAAACTGCAGCAACATAAATGCTCTTTACATTGCCAGTGCGTAAAAGTATTGTAATGTATAAATGAAGATTTACAAGAGGCAAATGAGAGCCGTGTCTTTCCTGTACTGGCAAAGGTTTCAGTATGTAAGTGCATGCTTGGCCGCGGGACCATCAAACGACTTCAGTCAAACTGGCCAGATCCACGTAAGGATACCATAAATTATACCGCGTGTTTCACATTACTATACCGCGTCTGCATGCACCAGAACCTTATGTCATAAGAGTCGCAGCTGCCAAGACTAATACAGGACATGGGTTTAAACGGCGTACAGAGGCTGAAACACGTAGAACTTTGTATCCAAGTGTCTGTTTGGCTTGCGCTGTACTTTAGAGTTCTAGAGCAGGAGGGTAATGTTCTTGCCATGAAAGGCATGGAAGGTGCGGTGCTGAGATTTCCCAGGCTGGGGGATTCGCTGCCATGTTAGCTGGAACATGTACTGTATGCTCAGGTTCCAGAAGGGAAACCTTAGAATCAGTGCATGGACTTCCCTGTGTCCTCCAGGGAGTTTTCTCACAGCATTTCACTTCTGGCATCTCTCGGTAATTTGCGAGCACCGGGAAACTCTCTGCTAGTAAGCGAGGTATCATGATTCACAACCGTAGAGCGACGTATTTTATTAGGCATGCTGTTTTTCGAAGACCTAGGCAGGAATAGTATACACCCGATCCGTAATGGCTGCATAAAAAGATAATTTCTCAAGTTTTTCCTGCAAACCTGTTCCTATAATAAACAGGTTCATCATACGTGTCGCAAAAAACATCCGTGACCGACCACAATATTACGAGCATTGGTGGCAGGGAAAGAGAATGATGCACACGCCTTGTTAGTGGTTCTCATACGGAATCCAGCGGTGCATTGAATTGTACATGGGAATCAACATGGAAAGCAACAGATTAAACTCTTAGGATTTCCTTGTTTAGCACAACTTTTGAAGGGTGATCTTGTTTAGCAGGTGCACCTTGGGAGTGTTAACAGGCCAGGAACTAAACAATACAGCCATGGCGTATCCAGAGACAAGACCAGCCAAAAGGCCCACAAACATTCACCAACAACTACCTCACAGAGAAAGGATCACAGAAAAGATCCAGACAGGGGTAACTGCTGCTTACAGCCTTGGATCACCAAACACCCTACTCAGAGTACCCAGAGAGCAAAAAGCCCCATCTCCCTCCCAGCCTGCTTCCCAATGTGTGATGTTCTTGTTCATGAAGAAGCGATGAAAAATATACATGAACGGAGGATTAGTAATTAATTGTAGCTCCTTGTCATTAAGTGAACACATATTTAAAATTATTGGCTCGAGCGATAAGTATTACAAGTCTTTGCAGCAGAAGATAGTCACAGAAAGAAATCTCTCGGAGTGGTTATTGTTACTGGAAGGCTCCCATTGCCTTGTGATAATGTTTATTGTAACTGCATGAAAGCACACTCATAAAGTCAAATAAATACGCTCCTTAAATCTCCATTATGTAGTGGAATGCAGTGGTGCGTCTGGATACATAATGTAGCAGCTGTATTGTTCATGGACAGTGTTGGAATAAGTTCTGCCAAGGTGGCTGTGAGACCGAGCGAGATTTTGGAGAAATCGATGGAAATTTGACCATCAGGAACCAGGTTAAACCGAAAAAGAAATATTTGGTAACTTCGGTAACTTTTTGGATTTCCAAAAAAATAAAATAAAGGTGCACTATTAATTTCTAACTAATCAGCATCATCAAACACCACCACAGTTATCTGGCCAATGTTTTCATGTTGGCCCATTCCTATCGGCCCTTTCTCTAGCTTTACAGATAGCCGCAGCTCTTTAAAGGGAAGCCTGCCCCATGTAAAAGACGGAGGTGGACAAGTTGTTGCCCACAACTTTGGATTTGGAAGGCTTAACCACACATGGAATATCTTGGTGCTTGTTCAGCAGTGTTTGTAAAATAAACTAAAATACAGAAAATGAGAAGATGGAAAAAAGATCTGCAGAAGACATTACACGGTAGAGAAACGTCCACAAACATATCAACGACTGCGTGACGAACTCAGGCAGGGCCGGCGTCAGGAGAATATTCCATGTGATGTATCTGGCAGACGTATCTTTACATTTGATGGACAGCGATGTTTCTCCTAACTTTAAGAGAACACAAAGATAATCTTTGTGGTGCTGTCTTCCTCTGATCGTATGGGTGATGTATATAAAAAGGATATCTGTTACATTATTTCTCATTTTAAAGTCACAGATCGTAATTTAAAACGTTTCATCCCTGGGCTTTATACAATATAGTGGAATTAAAAGGATTGGGGATAGATCTGGAATCATGGTATAACCGACTCATGATGAACGCAGTGGCTGAACATTATTGACCATTTACATGGACAGCATCAAACTCATCCGAGCGACATTAATAACGCAATCTCTTTACCCCTGATCATAGTCCTTGCATACAAATGTTATGTCTTCCTTCTTCAGTTTTTAACAGAGTGATTGAGAGGGAGCTGGCCAATGCCCATTAGAACCCCGAAGGATCTTGGAACAAGAAGTATTAGTAACATAGCAAAAAACAAAAAAAACGTTATGGGAAGGGAAAAGTCCTGGATTCCCCCATTTCCATGGCCAAGATTGCCACATCTTCACACTGTGCAGTTTAGAGATGTCCCAGGCAAACCCCAATAACTGACAATCTTCAGACATTCGGTAATGATTAATCTGAGCCTTTTCTGGACACGGCGACTACGCGTCCATGTTCTTGTCAAAAGCTTTCTAAGACGCGATTCCAGATCCGAAGCCTGAGCCAAGCTGGGGTGGAAGCATGCACCGGATATATAAATATATATGTACAAAAATTTGTACATTCTTATTTCATTAAATCGACTCGAAGAAAATAAAGCTTTTTAGATGTGCCATTTGGCTGCAGGACAGCGTCAACCACAAACCGTTTGCAGCAAACAATGTCCCGTTTTCCGTGGACAGCTGTAATATTTCTGTATCGATTATGATGGTTTCACGGGGAGTATGAATAGAGCTCTGTTTTAGGTCTATAATCATGTTAAAAGAGTTAAGCTGGCCACGCTGTATTCAGTATGTATAAATATGTGACTTTTTAGCCATTTTAATGTATTTAATGAAATCAAAACCCTTTGTCGCTGAAGCGAGAACGTTATAACTGATCATAGACATGTTCTTCTCATAAAGGCCCTGGCAGCCAAGGGAGACCCTATATTAACATCTACCTCAATGTCCAGATTGTATAGATCTCTAGCCACCCTATTTATAATATCTTAAAAGCTTATTGTAAGCTTTGGGAAGCTTCAACCTGTTTTGACTATAATGCCCATCATCCACTGGGAGTTACAGGAGTTGTGTAGTAGGACACAGGTCTAAAGTTTGTCTTTGACCCAATGCCGCCGTGTGATTAATTTACATCCGCCCCGCTTGCTTTTCTTGTCCATGCTGCCTTTAATGTGATTCTGTTTATTTTACTGTGTTATTTATCAGTTTAAAATGGTTCCTGTGTTTAGAATGAACTCATGTGATCTTCATTAGGGGAAAAACATTATTGTTAAGAAAATAAAGCGTGTGGTTGGGTTGATTCTTGAAAATAAAGTAAAGACAAACAAAAGGGAGGAGAAAATTAACTTATAAAACTTCAAAAGGACATTAACCATCAGATTGAGTGTATTTTAAAAAATCCGATTTAATGAAAAAGCACAAATGGCAAAAAAACTAAAATCAGTGATTGTGCATATATATATATATATAGAGAGAGAGAGAGAGCACTATTAGCAATTTTATATTAGCTTTATATATTGCATATATTAGCTATCATTATATAGAATATTGTTTATCCCTGATATCTGGTGATTAACTATTCCAAAAAGCTGCTGATTACTGGGTGCTTGTAAGTGGAAAACAGATTTATATTATATATATTTTTATCTATATCTATATACACACACACACACACACACACAATCTGTTTTTCGGATGTAAACATGGTTTAATATCTATTTTTCATTGTCTCGGGAATAAAAAGCTTAGGATAAATGTACGTTGTTAACAGGGAGAAAAGGCAGTATTAAAATAGAGTAACATAACAGTAGGGGAGCTGTATAAAACCGTCAAATGTGGCAATGAAACAATTATCACCTGTACATATGTATATAGGGATTATCGCCCGTGTGTGACAGCTCGGCCAAAATAGAAAAGACATCTAATTATTATTACGGAAAAGTTTTTTTTTTTTTAGATAAAATATATTTTAAAACACTGCAACAATGTTACAATTTTTTGATCTCTATTGATTTTGAATTGATTTCTTGTCTGGCATGTTCTTATTCCATTCAAATACTTAACACTCATTCAAACAATTTTAAAAATAAAGCAAAAGTAAGATTTATACATGACACCGTTATTAAAATAGCTCACCCCTTCCTATGTTATCGATGTTATCGATTATGTTCTGGATTCCCTTAAAAAAATAATGAATTCAGTCTAGTTATTCGGACTATGCTCTGTATACGGCAAGACAGAGCAGAATAAGATGTCTGGCATATACATAGTTAAAAATGACATGTATTTTAAATTCTGATAAGTTTCCGAGATTGCAAGCTCCCAAGACCAGTGCCCTTTCTCCTTTTGTACAAGTTTGTTTTTGTGTATGATTCTAATTTATTTGATTTACTCTATTGTAACAGCGGTACGGAATCTGCTGGCGCTATATAAATAAATGTAATATAAGACATTCTCTTTCTTTCTTAAGATGAGCTAAATTCTGTATTTTGATGCCCATCTGCACTATATGTAAGATTTCCCGCTGTCTGCCTCCAAGTTCTTTTCATCACGGAATTCAAAAATAAAAAAAATGTGTTTTCATTGCAAAAGATTTCCCCAAAGATGGAAAAGAAAGCCGCGGCCAAGACTTGCGTAAGGTGAACGAGACAGTATTTCTGGAGTCATTCTGACATTGTAAGCGTAGCTGGCATGAAACGAACCCCCCGTAATGATGTGTGATCTGTGAACATCCAAGGAAAGAGAATATGTTTGCAACTGTATTTTGCACACGTGATAAATGCAACATGGTTATACCCTGATGTTATCTTGGGTTCACTCTTAATGCTTAATCCAGACAGGAGATGATCCAATAGCTTAGGGAGGAACCAGTAAATTGACTCAATTTTATATAGAATTTGGAAGATGTTAAATAAGAGGTTCTACGAATGACATTAATTGCACCGTTAGGAGGATGAGAACTGGATATTTAATAAGCTTACATATTTCTTGCACTTAAACCGTTTGAAGCACCTAGAACCTATGAGTGGTATCCTGTGATCTAGAACCAGATGAGAAAATAACTTTGGAACGAAACTTAATGAGGAAAGAGGTGGTGGTGCACCATTGTCTAGAATGCAGCTCTGGAGTATTACTCTATTATACGATGCTAAAGTTATTTAATTTACACGAGAGAGTGGAGATTCCGGACTCAATGATAGCTCTAGATTGTGTTACCCAATACTGTTTTTATGGTTACATTTCCTGTTTTAGATCATTTGAGAATAATCAGTTACTGTAGATAAATGTATCAAATGCAGATGATTCTGAGTGTCTACTCAACAATAGTTTGACTTGTGCCGGGATTTCTGTGTCCCGTGAAATTTTAGGCTACCAAGAGTAATGCTCTTTAGGGGGCCTAATGTATAAGTTATGGTCTCAAGTCTGTTTGAAATGGGGACACATCGTTAAACTTTATGAACAATGGGTCTCATCTGCTCAGGGATAGCTTCACGTGATGGGGCCCCTAAGCAGCTGTTTAACCACCTCAGCCCATACACCTGGATAGGGTAATTTCATAAATTGTGGAAATGGAGTTCTCTGGAATCAATGGAATCCAAGACTGGAATGCGTTGCGATAATGTCCCCCAGGATTACGGGAGAATTCTGCTTTATGCAATATGTCTGGTTGCATGTATTTTTTGGAATGTGGAGCATCTGCTTGGGACAAGTTTTGCTTCGACACGGAGTCACGGAATTCTGTGGGCTAGCAAATACCATGAAATGAAACAAAAATGCAGCGTTCAAGACACCAAACATTTCCTATTTTAAGTACAGTTCTGCATTGGAACCCCAATCAGAATAGAAAATGCCTTGTAGGCTGCCGTTTACACAGTAAATAGGTCTAAAATGGTAAAATGAAAGCAGGAGGAAAATATCTTCGACCGTGTGATTAAAAAAACGTTTTCACGGACTTTGTTGCAGTAAGATAATGTGGATAGTGTGGGCCAAAATCTTTTATGATGCCACAAAACATTGTTAAAAAACAATTACATTAATAGGAGTGGGATATTTCATAAGGTGTCTTTCTGAGCATGATGGGAGTCCTTGACAGTTTGCTAGCTTGCCAGACCTGTTTACAATTTGATTGCAGAGGGAGCACAGCACTGGAACGAGTTACTTTTGCACAACTGAAACATAATAAACCTATAAGTCCCTCTGCCGCCAGGGGCCCCGTACGCCATGGCTGAATAATGCATTTCAGGGGTTTTTTTTTTAAGAGGAAGGGTTAAAGTGACAAGGTGCTGGAGTATTTGTTTTAAATTGTCTTTTAAGTCGCGGACTCCTGAGACAAACGATCTCTTTCCAGCAGCTATAAGCTGAGTAATGTGAGCAGGGACCATTATGAGCCACGTGCAATAAACGGATTCCTTAAGTTTTCTCCGCAAAGAGCGTATACTCTTCTAGCCTCGGCAATTTGGCCATTATAGTAATTCTATCTGGCAGGTGTCTCTACGTGCTGCACTGTATCGGAGGCACTGGGACATGTCATTGTGCAGATGCATTTGGAGCCGCTGATGAAAGCTTCCCTTCTGATGCCATTGCTGGATACGCCAATTTTCCCACCACTCTTGCCTCCTACGTACATCCATCCCCAACTCTACACGTCTTTGTGACTTGGGTCCCCGAGCGCATTGCCATGGAAATACGTGACATGGGAGATAAATGCTCAGCAAATCCTTAAACACAAACCATATGCCGGAGTAAAAAGCGAGACTTTAATGGCTGTTCCAGGAACGTTCCTACTACTTAATCATCCTCCTTCAGATGGGCTTGAAATTGCACTTCATCTAATACGGCTCCGTACACTCCTGCTTCTGAATTTCCATGCGCACTTTTCTCCTTAGCCTTAAATATATATATAGGAAACATTTGCATTGCTGCCCAAATTCTGAGTACTTTTCAGTGAGTTCCGTAACACTCACCGTGTCCACTCCAGATGTTCTGGGTTCAGCCGGGGATCAGGCCCGGCCAGCCAGTATATGCATAAAAAAACCTTGAATTCATGAAATTCGAACCCAAAATCTTTATTCAATTATTCCAAAAACTACAGGTATTTGGATGGCTCTTTAATGTTGTTACAATGTTCAGTGTTTACACTTGTGCTGTTTTATTAGCTGTTCTTATGCGCAGAATCTGCTTTGAAGGGTTAAACGGTTGGCTGGATTAATGAGGCGCCAATTTGGGCGATGCCAATCTTGCACAGATTTAGGGCCAGGAAACCACATTTATAACTTGAAACGCGAAGCAGTTTTGGGTAATTTGTAATATCAGATTCCAGAACTCAAGGTCGGAATATACATTGTCCCGGCGTCATGGGAGTTGTGATCCTGCGCAGGTAAAATCAATAAATTGTTAAAGGTGTGCTTGTCCTCTGCAGTAATGCCTTTCATCTCCGCTCCTCCATATTGTAACATGAGTTTTAAGGTTAAAGTGACCATCCTCTGTTTAAAATACTTTGCAGAGCCGTCTTTACAACAATCCATCCTTCTCTGCGACATTCTGTGATTTCTTTTTTTACAGTAAACTCATCTTACAAAGAATAAGTTAAACATTCCTCCGGGCGCCAGTACGGATTCATTGCAGCAATATTCTTAGTGTAAAAAAATGCTTTAAATGTTAAATTTTTAAAAAGTCTTAACTTTATAATGTTGTTAAACAAAAGAATGTTTGGAAGCATTTAAAAAGAATGTTTTGTGAAGTAAGGAGGGATGACGAATGATTCAACTTTTTTTTTTTAAGTTAAACAGTTTGGCTTTATGGAGTAAGCCGGACCCTTGCGCAGACGGGTTGGCAGCGAATGGGTTAGGGCACGGTCTTGCGGATGCTGATGCCCACTTCATGTTCTTCAAACCATGGTCTGTTGGGTACCGACCCTCAATCAGATACGCTTCAAGCACCAGCACCGAGAAGCAGCCAGCTCCTGTCAGACATCTTCACGCAGCCTTGGCCGCAGCTAATTAATGGATGCAAAATTCTGCATTATAGAGAGATTCTGAAATAAGAAGGTCAATGCCGAAGCTCCGTATCTCAGTCGCAATTCCAAAAGGCAGCATTGATATTCAGGGGATCTCAGTTTTACTGCGAAAGAACACGTTGCCCATTACTGGCTATAAATGAACGGAATGGCACAGAGGAGCCCGGCTGGTTGGCGGGTACACTGCCAGGGTAGTTGGGGTCCTGCAATACTCCCAAGGTGAACAGCATTATATGGGGATGTTTCTGATAACCGATCAATTTGCTGCAATTTGTGGCTTTCCCTAACAGTTTATTCACTGCAGACGCCAAATTACTTAAAAATGCACAGATCCAAATAAATATATATTTGAAATTAACAACTGGCAATCTATTATAGGAGAGTGAATTATGTATCGTGAATGCATTTTTACTTCCCAAAAGCAGGATCAGAATGCAGGCACTCCTCACTGTCCGCTGTGAATTTTGGTATTTTTTATACAACTATAAAAACTTTGAAAAAAATGGTTCAAACAACATGAATAGTCCGTTGGTTGCTATGGTGATAAGAACACTTTTCAAACTTTGCACCAGAATCCCCCACGTTGACTATGTCCGGCTGTTTTCAGGGTCTTCCATGCTTTCCAGCAATGCAGGAAACTATTAGCTAAATAAAGATTCCAACATGTAAAACTTTAATAAGCAGGTTGTTAAGTATCGGATCCACGAACATGCACCAGCAACATCTGAGAAGAGTGTCCAGCTGCAAACCGATGAATTCATCTACAGGAAGACGGGGAAAAAGACAGAAAAATCCACTGGGTACGTTTGCTACTTTCTCGCGTTTCACAATAATGGTTTCTGCCACTTTCGGTGGGGAAAGAACATTATCCAAAAATAGCAATCACTGTAATGTATTCAGCATGTCAATGACAGCCAGGAAAATAAATGTGTAGTGAAATTAACAACATATCCTGAATGTCAAAATAGCTCTGAATGAGCCTGACAGCCTAAAGTGGCCGGCCTAATGGGGGAAAGATTGTGGAGGGGACTGGTGCTCCTAATTAACTCAAGCTGGACTCTCTGCCGGCAGTGCCTTTTGATGAATGCTCACGCTTGCCGGACCACGCCAAGCCTCCTAAAGCTCATTTTCGAAAGGACTTCCATTTTTATTTATAATTTACATACCGACACAGAAACACAGATTTTGATAATAACCAACTTATAACCTATAGTACACAAGCGGAACCTTCATTTTGTTATTTATTTATCCAGTGCACTGCAGTGCAGATTTTACAGCGGCAGTAAAGAAACGCTGCGCTGTATTATTAGAAATAAGACTGTCTATTAAAATAAGTAGACGGGTCTGATAGCACATGGCAGCTTCTGCAAAATGTGAACCGCATGGAAATTCGTCTTCACGTCCATCGCAGGTGCAGGCCATGGAGCGCTTCTTACCGTGTGGGATTTAATTAACAGAACATGTAATAGGGTGATAATGTCCTCTTAATGGATCTTCAAAATGTCCCCAATTCTCAGATGGCAGTATTAGCAGCTCTGTGCTCACAATACCATGTCAGATCATACAGCATATAAAATGAACATTTAATGACATTAGATTAACATTTAGATATCACTTTCATAAGGTACAGAGCAGAAACCTTCTGCTGAACTATGCCGAGCCAAAAAAAACATAACAAAAAAACACAAATAAAATCTATCGCAAGCAGTAACAATAAATATGGAATATCAAGGTCCCAATCTTTGATAATGATATTTAATAATAATGCAAAGTATTTAATACCCTTTACTGTTCTGGATACTGTATCTTCTTCTGGAAAGTTGCTCCATGTTTCTTATTCCATCTACTTTAAGTATGGGAGTCTTGACAATTACAGGAATGCATTTTTTGCATGCCGCAAATATACTATATTAATATACGTTTAAAGATTTATGTTACATTTGTAAAGAACCAAGTTGTTCCATAATCTTTAAAATAACCCTATGGAACCCTTGACGACAAAATTAAGGGAGACCCATAACTCAAATTCAAAAGATCAGAAAAACATGGGGGGGGGGAAATCAGACCAAAGGAGCCAAACCATGCGTTCCATAAATGTGGAACTAAAATATCATTCCCACAATAAAAGAAAGGGTCGCTGAAATAGGATATTGCATGTTAATGAAAGACACATTATGGTCCCAATGGCCAGATTTCAAACAAATGAGATATCAGAGGACAATAACGGCTAAAAAGGAAACGTTTTTGGAAAGTGACATGAACCAACAATGCTGATGATAGGATAACATGTTCCTTAATAGAGTCTCCTGCAAAAATGAATATGGATAATTAGCCACGCTGTGTAATACTATATGATTAGAATAAACCAAAGCGCCTTAATGTTTGTATTTAATTTCCCTTGTGAGTTAGTTGTGCTATTGTAATAAACCTTGGCGAAAAGCTAAAATGACCAGATTCTCCAAATTATAGGAGATTTTTTTTCCAAGCAGCAAATGGAGGGACAAATATATATATATTATATTATATATATATATATATATATATAGTGCACACAATTAGCAGCCATTTCGTTGGATGCTTTACGGTGCTCTTAAGACACTCTAAAATGTCTTAAGTTCAGGACCAATTAAAAAATATATCAACCATGAAATGTTACTTTTTTTATAATTTAATTACAAAGTTATTAAAAGATAATCATGATACAAAGTAAGCATCCAAACAGGATTACGCATTTACTACGAGTGATCTCTATTACGTTATTGAACTAAGTTTTAGGTTGAAGTCGACTTCACGCAGCCCCAGAGCCCGGCACAATGTAATGCCACTGGCATGATCTGCTGAAAATAATAATTTCTCTGTATATTACCAAAAGAACCGATTCCAGCTGTAGCGAGCGAGGACTTTTAATTACGTTACAATTTATCTAGGATTTTTACGCATTTTATTTTAATCTGGTAGATGCCAATTTTTGTATTTTGGAGCGAGTCCATAACTAGAGATTTATTTCAGAAAATAGCCATTATAAAAGTGTAGATTTTTTAAATATTTGGTATACAAGGTAATATATGTAAATCAACGCCCTGGGGTCCACGTGTAAAAGATTAAACCCAGGAATAAAATCTCTTTCCAAAGGAAGGTGCTGGTGCTCGTCTATTACACATTACTTAGAACATAATATTACTTATTACCTCCTAATAGGACGCTCAGTGTTTAGAAAACCTTTAGAGTCACGGGGGAAAAAAACCCCAAATCATCATCAATGAACATAAAGCGATTACGCTCTTCAGTGCCGAGGGGAAACATGCGGCACTCCTCCCGTGTGTGTGTTCTGTGCGAACAGAACTCTATCACAGCATGAATATTTCTGGAAGAATAAAACACATCCCCAAAAGAGAATTTAAGGACAAGACATATTCCAAGGCGCTTTAAGCAATGACATTATCAAAAAGTTTTGTCCACATTACATTGGCCTTTCTGGGAATATAATAGTTAATAGGGCTTAGAACGCACCAACTTCCCACTTCGGTATATTTTATCATTTTCTCAATATTTGCAGACTTTCTATATATTCCAGATGGAATTTCTTACTTGGTTTCAGACAGGGAAATCAGATCCATGGGCGACTAACTGTATAATTTGTTGTGTGACTGGTGAATGCGTGTCCCCATTTTGCATGCCACATTTTGAACCAATAAAAAAGTAATATTGCCTTTCCGAACTGATTATGGTATCTCGTTTTAATCCATGTAATCCAATATGTTGGAAAGCAGGGCCAGATCTGGCAACACCTGATTTTTTTATGCGATTAAGAAGGATTTGGGGTCTAGGAAACCCTTGTGGCCATGGGGGGGGGGGGGCTGCTGGCAAGCCTAAACATGAGGGGCAATTAGAACCAAACCTGTTGGTATTTTCATTAAACAGGGAGCAGTTTTCCTGTTTTATAATAAAGCAGTGATTTTGTCTTCATATAATGTGCAATGTCTCCGGCCGCCTGCTTTTTTTGTTTGATTCTGCTGGGAACTGGTGCTGCGCCCATAATACTGGGATGTTTGAATACAGTGCTGGGGAAGTGAAGGGTTATAAGTCTAGGTTACTTCACCGGAGATCATCAGAGCTCCCCGGCACATGGGACTCAGTGAAGTTCCCCCAAACCAAAAAGCACAGTTTGAAGTTGCGATTCAGACACAGAAGTAAATCCGGGGACAGAAATCTAGAATTAATGCATTACGAGCTGATGTTCTCATGCACCCAGGTCGCATTTAAGAGAAACAGTGTTGCAGCTGTCTTAATTTGAAGAAATTTACACTCTCTCTGGCTAGTTAATGGAAAGAGGGTTCCTGTTTTGGCACCCCTAGTGTAGTTCCATGTGATTTAAGATGACATCATGAATTCCCTCTCATTTTAGGAGAGTTTATTTAGCCGAAGTAAAGATGTTTTTTCAGAAGTTTATACGAACGCTCCAAATGTTTTATCGAGTCGACTCAGCGTTTCCTCATTCCAACAACCTGCAGTATCCACTCTCGTCCAGACACAAGATCCCGGTCAGCGTAACTGTGTGAGGTCTGTTTTGAGATTTCAGGATTAAGGAATTATAACAGAGGGCACCGCAAGGGGACACAGATTTCCTTTCTGCTCTCCAAATTTTCTTTGTAATTCTATACAGAGTAGAGAAATCAGTAAAATCTAAGTTTTTTAACCTCATCTCCGCCATGGTGGGCAACAAAATATAGCTCCACCATGTGCTTCCAGCAATCTCCCAGAGCTTTGTGGGGGTCTGACTAACCCAGCTTCTGATTTTAATTGTAATTACGTACTTAGTGTTTGATGGTCCATTAGTCAGAATGTGTGGTGCTTCTTTGCCACTCTTGAAATACCGTCTTTCCTGACCAGCCACAAGAGATTGGAACCCAATCATTGAGGATCACATCCCAAACAGAACAAGATAGGGCTGTTGTCCTTACCAGATGTATGAGCATGGAGGTAAACCTAGAGCCTTTCTTTATAGACGGTATCTTGGAAGGCAAATCACTTGACAATAACACTGACTAATCCTGAATTAAACTACTCTGATTCCAATGTAAACTCACTGGGACATGGTGAACGCAGCAGCAAGCGTTTAACCGTATGTTTAATGTTAAAGGGACCATATAAAAATCTAGGCCCCATTCAGCCCTTGTCTAGTCGCCCGTTTCTCCTGCTGTAAAGACTCGAACCTTAATCAGTGGTTGGTCTCGTCTTAGATTCAGGAGCCGTATGTCTACCCCGTGCATATTTAATACCCTCACTGTATTACCCTCTACCACTTAATTTACTGTAATCCCCGACTATGTAAAATTTTTACTAAACCTTAATATTTAAGGCACAGATTGAGATTTTTTTTTTGATAGAGAGGGGCGCACGGATTTCTTAAGACTTACAGGTACCCTGTACTTGTTTGAAATTCTTTCATTCAATCAGTATTGCAATCTATACATTTAGTCCGTGACTGAGAATGTAGGTAATGCCTCATACATCCATTAGTCTGTTTTAACTGGTCCAGTTTCACAGATCCCTCAATTTCCCTGAGATAAAATTTAAACCAATACTCTAATAAACTTCTTATAAACTATAAACAATTGTATTTTAAATGACACAAGAGCCTCCATTGTGGTCACTCCCTTGAAACATTATTTTCAGCGGTATATAATTTGTTTGTCTGAATTCTAACCATCGAATACAGATTATTAGAAATCTTTGGTCGCTGTCTATAGCGGAGCACAATGTGTCTTTCATTAACATGTAATATTCTATATCAGGGACACATTGTTTCATTGAAGGAATCATTTTTTATTCCAGTACAGCACGATCCAACGGCTGTGATAGTCTTCTGCTGCCTTGGATGTTTTGAATTAAGATGTAACATGAGTTCTGTGATCCAGCAAAATAAACCATCTGTATTTTAGGAATTGATGAGAAAAATGTCTTCTTCAGACTCCTCAATCAATTATTCTTCTAAATAATAGTAGGTACAGCAGTGGTCACAAGTGTTACGGAAATATCACTTGCGCTGATTTTATGCAATACAAACATGCCTATATTTTAGTATTTGCCTGAAATAGTAGGCTGAATAATAAAGTGTTATTTCTGCAAGTTAATACTTTTTCTATTCTATATCAGCATTTTAATGTGTAATAATTCAGGATATATTAGAGAAGTTATTATCACTCAAGTAATGATATTCTCATTACTTCAACAGAGCAACGTTCTGCTAAATCACTCACCTGTATTCGGCTCTCTCCATCTGCATCAACCTCTGATGCCCTCACCACTTATTTTTTTTACCGCTGGAACATTCATGTAAAGCCGTTGAGGATGAATGCTTTAGGTGAGGCGAGGGTTTTGCCATTTTTTTGCAGCTAAAAATAAAACAAATAAAATTCTTAATATTAACCGCTATTGATCATCATTCTTTCCTCGCAGTTTATAACAAATGGTAACGTGAAGGAAAGATCCGGGGAGATAAAAATTAAAATCTTATTACAACATTACAATCCACGGTAATAATATTGATTTCTATTAAGCTTCAATAAAAAAACAACAATTTCTTATCTCTTAGGCTGAGTAATAAATGAAAAAATACATAAACTTTTTATAAGAGCATGCTTACATTATTGATACATATTTTTATGATAAATTTCTTTTAAATGTGCCCTAACGAAAAAGCTAAAAGGTCTTTTCTCACCAGACCTGGCTTTAGAGTTACCTGCAAAGCTGCGATTTGGATTGCAGTACTCTGCATACCACGATTAACAAGACTGACAATATATGTATTCCTTTAACCCTGAAACGCTGCGTTTTCACCCATCATTCACAGGGGTTAAGCACATGCATGCACCCGGGGTGTAATAGCCCCCTTTAGGACAAAGAATCTTTAAGCAGAATTCTGTCGTAAACACTAACAGATGTTAATAAATTGACGATACATTAGAGATGGAGATTTTATGAGTGGGGGTTCTGTGCACTCGTCTGTCGGGCTTTGTAACCAGAAGTGTGTGTTATAACGGGCTTGACTTATTGGGGTCCCCGAATAAAACCAGCCAGAAAACACAGTTTATCCCAGCACTGCTACAATGTAACTATAGAAAGGCTTGTGTGGAAAACGATTCCCATAACTTCCAGCCATGACCGCATTAATGGTTATTGATATACAGATACATGCGGGGTAGTTATTCAGGCTACAGGGGGACGTGCTTACTAGAGATTAGCAAACATCTTGTGATTGAATATGTGATTGAATTTCCTGGAACTAAAAAAACCTCCGGGTCATTTAACTCTGTGTATTCGCTCACAGGTCAGCAATGATCCATTGGTGACAATAAGATGGGACCGGAAATGAGGAACGCTAACCCGTTAATTATATTTTAGCGAGAAATGGCATGTGCCCTCATATGTTTTTATTCCAAAATGAATGCAGAAAGCGGAACGGAAAACACGGCTCACATGCAGTTTTTAACAATTCTCGTGATGCCGCATAAGCCTACAGCGCGGCGCTCGCGAACCCACCGGCCCACAGGGCTTTAAACCTAAAAAGCAGTCATTTGGCATTCTGTCTCTCCAGGCCGTTTCTGGGCTACTAAACGGCCTCCTATTTTGTGGGTTCCATAGAGAGACTGTAATATGACAGTCTGGACACAGGAACCATTGTGGGGTTTTGCTCCGGTGGAACCAACGTGGATCAAATCTGTTCCACAAAAGGAAAAATAAAAGGAATATTTATCATACTGTAGACGGCAGCATATAATTTATCTGACAGCTTATTCAAATTGTTTCCAGTTTCTGACACCCCCCAAAATATGAACACGGGTCACGATCTTTCCAAAGCGAGGGTGCCAGCGATTCTAGAGTAAAAAAAAGTATAAAACAAAAGAGCGCTTTTTAAAAGGAATCAGACATTTAAACCTTCTTAGCTGTAAGGCATGGAACTGATGTATTGGACTTGACATCCTAAACAAGAAACAGGTAGAGGGAGGAGAACGTTACATGTATCTCTTTAAGATTCACGGTTCAGAGAGGTGCCCTGATTATACGATGAGTCAGGGTTAAGCCGAAGTTTGATTAATTGCATCGGTCTAAGTTATGTGAAGTCATCACCCCATTATGTCATTGGAAACATATTGTTTGCAGGGTCTACACAGAAGCCTCGTACGGCTGGATCCAAGTTATGTGTCGAGGAGGGGGGATAGCTGGTCACGGGAAAGATTCCAGAATGTAATTTATTACAAATCATGTTTAGCTGCCAGGTTGGAGCGTTAGATCTGGTGCACACTGACTAATATCTATTCTCTGCCAATAATCATCACAAAGTGCATATCATTATTGGCAGAGGCTAAGGATTTAATACCTTCATGAAGATGTAGGCGAGAGGACAAAGACATGAATTTATTCTGTATGATATATACACAGACATTCACATATACATAGAAACATGGACTATGACATCAGATCAGACCCATTCGGCCCCCGTCTAGTCACTCCTGCTATAAAGACTTAATCTTTGGTCTCGTCTTAGATTCAGGAGCCATATGCCTGTCCCATGCATGTTTAATACCCTCACCGTATTACCCTCTACCACTTCTGGTGGTAGGTTGTTCCAATGAACTACCACCATCTTAGTAAAGTAAGCCTTCCTTCCATTATATCTAGGCCTCTGGCCCACTAGTTTTAGTTAATGGCCTATTCTTGTTCTTCTTGAAATGAACCTCCCTCCCTATACAGTAGAATGATTTTGTGTGAATCTAATTTTGCACTATTGTTTCCAGGGGAAGTCAGACTGGAAACATTTACCCAGCTTTTTGATTAAACTGATTCTAAACTAAACCAGAATCCTTGCTAGTTTTTTTTTTTGGACAGGTAGGTGTTTAATTTACAAACGACACATGTTCTTCAACCTCTAGTGTTCTTCTAGAGACACAACTGCCATAGATATATTGGAGCTTGGTGTACAAATGTCTGCCTTAATTATTTTCACATATGGGTCTAGCATGGTGTAAAACGAATGTATTCCGAGCACCTGAACATTTACTAGCGAGGACATCTCGCGTTACACCAAGGATTCCGTGCCGGTTACTCTACATTCCGTCAGAAAGAGGCTGGACCCGTGGCAAGTCGTTTCGCTAAACAAAAGGCTACTTCTTTAGCCGAAGGTTTCAGCTCCTCTGGAAAGAGTCCAAGGCTAATTCCTGCCAACAGGAAAGCTCTGGGTGACCATTAAAGCCAAATTTTAACAGCAAATATGTGCTGAGCGAAAAGACCAATGATACTGCTGGATTTTATGGAAACGTATTTCCTTTGCCGCTAACCCGCCATCCAAGGAAAATACATTAAAATCAATACTCTTAACAAACTACACAGTTTTAGGAGTAAGATGCCAACTCGAGTGGCCGATCGGGTCATTAAGAGCCCAAAGCACACCTACTTTCAACCCTTGATAGAATATTATCTATTTGTTTTAGCCAGCTCTGTGTTTTTTCAACTAATGTACTGCCAGTGTATTAAAAGACTCAGTTCACTCAAAATAGCCCATTTTTAAGTCTAGACAAATGCGTTACCTTTGTGACCCTTTAAAGTGGGGTGCTTGGAACACAATGAAAACGTACTTACACGCTACTGCACATTCCTGAGCGTTTTGGTGGTCGGGTAATTTGTCCTGGTTGAATCTACAGAAGCTGTTGATTTATTTTAAGGACACTGGTCCAGGAAAATCAAGGAGTTCCAGAAAAAAAAAATCGAGGCTGTTAAATTCTCTGACGCATTTCCAGAATCTTGACCAAATTCAAGGTAATATATACAAGAGCCTCAAACTGTCAGGAGTCCTCCTTCTCAATAAAGTGAGTCTCTCAAAGGAAGCAGGAGAGTTTATAATGATGTGAGGAGAGTCAAGAAAAAAGAAAATTAACTAAAACCTTGGAACCCGTTGCCTTTTTTTCTGGCAAGTGCAAATTGCACTAGAAAGGAAAGAGAAAAATACACGAGAATATCTATATATATATATATATATATATATATATATATATGCTGACATAAAAAGTTGACGTTATTCTGCAATATATATATATATAAAATATACTTAGATATAGATATGTAAGATTGACCTCATGGGGTGACGTGTTGACACATTTCTTTAACTTATACAAGAGCACTAGGGATACAATGCTGTATTAATTCCATAGCAACATTTTGACTTTAATAAATGTACACAATATTTATCAGTTCAGCCAGACAACAAGGTAGCTTTGAGAATTAAATCATACAATCTAACTGCTCAAGGATTTACATCAATAGCCACCCACAGAGATCCTTTTATCGTTTCCACCCCACTCAAGGTTTACACAGACTCCCAGAACCCACGTGGACATATATTCCTGTCCCGAAGGCATAATATTTTTAACACTTAGGAAAGTGAAACATATAGAATAATATTTGGACTACCACTCAGGGGCCAGAATAAAGCAAACTGAATGGCACCCTGGGAGAGGCCAAGTATCTGCGTAGGGATACAGAAAAGATGGTCTCATCCACCGCTCACAAAAGTCTTAGAAACGAGAGGAGGAGGCAAAGAACTGTCATAGCAAGAGATTCTCCTTTCCAACTTTCCTGCTCTTCATGACGGGTTTAGGAACTGTTGATGTTTTTATTTAGTGCTGTATTATTCATAGCGTCAGGCTGCCCTGGACATGAAGAGGCTGTTGTGTCTCTCCGTCCAGAGCGTACTGACAGCAGCTCGAGAATCGCACATAGACAGCTGTAAGGTTACGCAGTGGGCCAACGCAAAACAGACCTACTCTGTTCTCTTATGTGATGGAATTGGTAGAAAAACAGACCTTGGGCTACCGGACAGAGTCCAAAAGAGATAGACACTTATCTTCTGAAGGGGGCACAGTCTTAGGATGAATAGAGAGATTTTTGAGCCAAAAGGTATATTCCCTGGGTGAGACTTCCATAATTTATCTGGTGATGTTTGAGCTTCACAATACTCCAAAGCTCTTATATTTTCCTTGTGGACAGAGATAAGTTAATATCTTAAAGGGCCGCCTTATCTTGAAAGCATCCAGCTCTTTCGATGTAACAAAGAAGCATTGTTCACCAGTTAAACCAACTTTCTCCATCCCCGAGATTTCACAAACACAGCCCTCCCTGGGGCCGGATGGTACCCTGCTAAGGGGAGGGTGGATACATTCAGTAATGATTGCAAACCCTTGCCGAACACTTGAGGTGTGTTGGTGTTTCAAGGCAGGAGCCATCTGTCTTAAATTATTGCTCACTAATGGTATGCCTGGCTCCCTGCCCTCCTATTATAAAGCCTGTCACTGTCAGGCAGCATTACGGATTATAAACAACGTTTCCACCAAACTCTGCTCCCGTGTCCATGCTGCAACTGTATAAATCCAGAGTCACTGGGTGCCGATTACAGAACATTTTGTGGATACCGAGCACACGTTTTATGTTGTGCCCTTTGCAAATGCCTCCAGTCAATTCCATGGAGAATACGACACTTATGCACATGTGGGGGAAATCCTCTCAATTTCAATGGGAGCACTTTCTTACCACCAATTAGCTGCTTCAACGACTAATCAATGGCACGAAACATCAAACTATGACAGGTTCTGGAGCTGCAGCTGCCCCCTAAGGCAATCATATTTGTTTTCTTTTTTACATGTTAAATAATTAGTACTTACAAAGTATACTGGAGTATCCCTTTAATTTTAACTTGGGATGTAAGGGTTAAACACCACATATGGAAGATTCCAACTTTCTTGTTCTTACAGTTCTTTTCTTCATTGTAAAAAATGTTATAAAGGTTATATTATTTATCTAATTTACATGGAATTAAAAAGTAGTGCATCAGCAAGCAATGTGTTAATTACCCACCAATCCTAATGTGCCTGCCGCCCCAGGGGACTCTACTATAAATGAAGTGTAAATTATTATTATTGTATGGCGATGTGTCAGATTTATATATAGCCGTATTAACTTGTGGGGTTTTTCCTACTCTGTGCACGCCAACTGCATGAAAGCCTGATCCACGGATTCATGCAACATCGCGAGACAAGGGAGAAACAATGCCATACGGCAGACTGGAATTATAGGAAAATGTTTTTTTATTCCATCAAAGAAAAATACATAGTTGATGTCTCACCTACAGTGTCCTAGAGCAGCACCTTGCTGTGGAATTCATGGTAAACGGTATAAGAAAGGGGCTAGAAAATGAAATTTTCCGCAGAATTCCTTAAAACTCTACGTCATTTTCAGGATATGGAATTTATGTATGGTGAGACTATGTGGAACTCTACAAGAGCATATCAAAATTGAACTAAATTCCTAGTTCCCCTTTAGACTGGATGGCATTTTATGACTTTTAGTAATTTTCCTGACACTTTAAAGCTGGGGAGGGCTGTCATCTGCTTTATCTACTGGAAGCTTGTAATACTTTCTTGCAACACTAGAGGGAGAACCTGAAAATTAAGAGTGGACTAAGACGCTTATTGCACTTATAAACATGTTTGAGGATTTTAGATAGAAAAATAGAACCTGCCGGCAGATCGGACCCTATCGGCCCCCGTCTAGTCGCCCGTTTCTCCTGCTGTAGAGACTCAAACCTTAATCAGTCGTTGGTCTCGTCTTGGATTCAGGAGCCGTATGTCTATCTCCTCCATGTTTAATACCCTCACTGTATTACCCTCTAGAGAGGGTGGTAGCAGAAGTAAAGTAAGCCTCTGACCCTCTGGTTGTAGGTTATGACCTCTTGTTATAATGTGTCCTCCTCTGAAATGAACACGATGCCTGAATACTTTTTTTTTTTACCCCCATTGTGCGGCTAAAGGCTCCTGGAGTGCTGGGTGTTTATTTGTATATGGTCGATATTGAACGTTTTCTTCCAGGAATAGCAGACCTGCATGTAGAGGGGGTGTGTGAAAGCGCCTTTGTTTTGGGTATTTAGTGAAAGCTCAGTAAGCAGCGCAGACGTGACCTCACACCCCTTATCTTGAGAGGCAGCGGAGGCTGGAGGGTCCTGGTAAAAGTGTCGATATCGCCAATACATTCCAGACAGATAGCCAGGCCATGACCTTGACCGAGAGGTCCGTGTTTGCATGACCTTGAAAACAGCACAATTTCAGCCGCTTAAAGTCAGAATGTGCAGAAATTGCAGGATGTTGGCTGCCACGAGCAGAAACAAATTGCACAGAAATGCTTTTTAATGTTACAAAATGGTCTTGTAACAAAATATCTAATTTTCCAGGAAGTTAGGGCTGGTATTTCACCAAAATATACACAAAAACCTGCAATTTGTGGAAGTTAAGAGCTGTTGGATCCTTCTAGTGTGCCCATTTTGAAGTTGCTATTAGATCTCATAACATACTTGCTCCTTGGTCTTATTTTATATTCAGGATAGCGGTATGTCTGTTCCATGCATGTTTAACTTCTAGAACCTCTGTTGGAAGGCTGTTCCATGCATCCAACACCGCCTTAAGGAATAAATACCTTCTTATGTCACATCTAAGTCTCTGTCCCTCTAGTTACCACCTTTTACAAACCTGAGTACAGAAAATGAGTTGGTGGTACCAGAGAACAACTGACAAAAAAAATGGTGGAGGAGGGGCTTTGAAAAGAACAGTTAATCCTTTATACTTGGCAGACTCTGACATTATTCTTAAGTTTAATTTGGGAAGCTAGAACAGACTTGAGACTTTCCATTATACATTCGATACTTTGTTCACGAGCGCCTATAAGGCCTTACATGTGGACCTGCGCGATGATGTGATTGGAGGCCATGTTTTTAATCCACGGGTCTCGGTGGGTGCACATACCACATAATTCGTCAGAAGTCTTGTGAGGTGCTGAGTGAAAGGAATCGAAGCCCAGAAACGTCTGATTAATCGGGCGCGCCCAAAACGGGACTGAAACATCAATCACGCCTGCCGAGAACATTCATCGAACAGCATTCCTTCCCAAACAGCCACGATCCAGCACCAAGACCCATGCGTTACAAATATCCACTAATTTCCAAACCTACTTCTACTTTTATACATCATAGAAAAGAGAGATTAAAGACTGCTAAATATTCACAATAAAATTTGGACAGCTTCCCGCAGACCACCATGTTGTGGACTACAACCCTCAAAGTGACCGGCCAAACAGTTGTACTCCCCACCCTTGACCCTAAAACAATGTTTACCAGAATTTCAAGAAGGGATATTTCGGGGAGTCCTCAATGAGAACGTCTCCCTAATCATTTTATAATTTTTTAATCACCAGGCTTTCTTTCTCTTGTAAAACCGACTGTTCCCTAATTATGTTGCCGAATAAAAAAGTAAAGTATTACAGCAAAGTCTTTGTTCAGTACAAAAAAAATAAACAAAAAATTATTACAAATTGGTGTAATTATTTTGCAGGGTTTTTGTTGAAACGAGACTTACCTCAATGGGTCATAATTAGTATTTTCTAATAAGCTTACATACTCCGCCTCAAACCCCTACAAAATGTTACTTAAATCAATCAACAAGCAATTTAACAGGGGTGACATAATGGGGAGGAATAATCATGCAGATCGTAAGAGTTAAGGAAGCTGCTCCCATGGTACACACATAAGCTGGCTCTCTAATACATTTATATGTTGCTTTTTTTTTTTTTTTTTTAAATCGGTAAATGCTATTATACGGTTTATTTAGTGTATAAAACTTTAAAAAGGTAGGATTTGGGAAAACCACAGAAACATTTTTAAAGCCGTGTATTAAGTGGCATTTTTTTAGGACCATCCAGGCACCTAGCGGACAGGCTGTGGTCCTGTTATTTTTACGGTTCCTTGGGAAAGGGGCCAGTGTTTTCAAATATACACAGTGTCAAAAAGATGATTAATGTCATGTCGCAGTGAGACTAATAAGGCGTCCTTTGCTTTCTTGGTGTCTGCAGGAATATTATTCTGCACAGCGATCGAACGCTGACAGAGAAAGGATACACATGCGGAGACACCTTGGATACTTTCCAGGTCCTAGCGTTCCCTACTAACTCCACACTCCTGACGCTCCATGCTCCTCAGTTCAGTTCAGTTCACTGTCACACATATGGCCGACCCAATAAACGTTCACATGTAAAAACCTGAACCTTCTTTAATAACTAATTCGCTCTCCCGTTCTCTAGTGGGTGCGAGGCAACTTCTCCCATCAGTCACCCGACCTTCTCTTCCTAACTGGAAAGATTACTTTGTATCTTTAAAAAGTCACCAGCATTCCATTAGGAATTTTAACAATTATGTTAACGTGCTTCGCCTTTGGTGCGCATTAATATTTCCTTTGCAATATGCAGTTTGTGTCTTTGCACAATGAACCCTCTTGTGCAGGAATCTGATATCTTAAATAATAACTGCAGGTTAAGGAGAGCTGCCTAGCGGAATGCTAATGGTTTTAAAATGTTTGGTATTATGCACGTTTTATCTGTATTCGGTCACGTCTTTGCAGCCGTACAGTAGTTGTTTCTAAGAATCTGGCTCACTCGTTAACGTGTTCGTTGGCCAAATCAGTCATGCATTTAGGTCTCCCTTCCAAATTTAGCGTGACGAAGTGTCGGAGTGCCGGTGCCTGAGATGGACTCCAGATCCCACATCTTCACAGCCACGACATTCCCTAAAAATTTTTTGAAACAGACTTGGAATTCATTCCTGAGGGATCTACTCCGGATCGGTTTTGTTCATTGGAGAGCCTTTTTTTATTGAGAGGCCGTGGTGGGCGCTGTAGTTGTCTGGCACCATCGGATTCCAACGCCAGACGGCTTCAAAAGTCTGTCTCGGTGTGAACGTTGACAAAGTCCAGCAAGCTGCCACAAGAAGCACAGACTTCAAAGGCGAGGGACGTGGGTCGGCATTCAGAGGGCTTTTTTTTAGTGCCCTGTAAAATAAAAATTCTGGCTGCAAACCTCGCAAGTGCGCATGTGACTTACTGAGCTCTGATCATTCCTTTAAGAAGGCAGAAAGTCAACTGCTTTATAAGCACAAAAATGTAATTTACACTCTCAATGACTGATGGCTCATTAAACTAAGGTAAATTTGATTATGTTCTTCCACCAATTAGAAACAGGGAAGCCAAAGGACAAATGAGAATTTAGGAAATTAGCATCAGGGGACTGTCCAGCCTATTCAAGGACACTTTGATGGTACATGTACTATGGTTACTATGGTCTCGGAGTCCTTAATACACAGCTGCCCAGAGCAAGTTATAGTAAAGCATATATATATATGTATATAAAGAAAGAGTTAACATTATTCACTAGTTCTGGTGATCTAAGGGTTAACCGTTATGCGTTTGTAATTTGCAAAATTAGATCTGTTCACATTACACGACAGCCCTGAAATTATTCAATCCTGAGACGCGGATCCTTCCCAAGGCTAAAGATTTTAATGTCATGCCCTGTAACTTATACCCATATATTCTGCTTTTTTTGTAGACCTCGTTAATTGACTTCATTATACAATCGCACTTTTCTGCTCGGATTGTTACACCGTTCTGCGCTTCCAAGGTTAATTCCGATGTTCCAGGCTGAAAGGCACATTCACTTTTTACTAACCTACGCGAAAATTAAACTTTTACAAGTAACGATTTAATTTTAGTTTCTGTGTTTGGAATATTTAAAGCCCTGGACACTTACAGAAAAACGGAATGAAAGCGAGCGAAGAATTCTCACAAACCCTGCTTTTTTTTGTTAAATTAAATTCAAAGTATTTTACAAAGAATCTTTGACGGCACTGCTCTGAATGTTCACCAATGTCACACTGATTATATAAAATAAATAAAAAAATGATCTAAAATACAGATAATTGTGTAAAAGTTCATTATATGCAACTTAAATACTTTTGAAGCACACAGAGCGGTTTTAGAGAAATACTGAGTGATGTTTTGTTTTTCCAGTTTGTCAGAACGGACGCTCGCCGTGATCTGGTTAAACACATTGATATATTTTTACTGGAAGGACCCCAAGAATACAAATTATTTTAGCCGTGTCTTTGTGCTCTCGGGGTGGGATGTAGTAGTGGTATGACCCAGCTAATTGCTCGGAGAAGGTCACCCACCGAGCTCTTTCCTTTTGCTGCGCTGGCTTTCTCTTCTGCGTGGGTGCGACCCGCTTTCTCACAGTCGGAAAATGCAGCTGAGAAAAGTCTCTTTCTTTGGGCATCTGTGTGAATATTTGTCTTTCAGGCCAATTATTGTTGTAGGTTTTTTAATACAGTGAAACCGTCTGGGCTCAGAGATGTTATGGATTGAGACAGGCCTATCGTGGGATGAATATTGGGAGTGACGGGGATTAACCATCTTCAGGCATGATGAATTTGTGCATAATCTGGCATGGAGTATTTCATTCTCTGTTCCGAATGGTTGTGAACAGATCAGAGACTCGCCCCAGTTCTTCTTTACAGAATTTTCCAGTAAATATTTAAAATATCAATGCCAAGGGAGCCACCATCTTAATTTCCAAGGATTTAATTGATTGCTTTTCCTTGATACTTGTGCCTCGTGTTTGGAGGAACCTGTACCAGTTGGTGGTTCTGGCAGTGTTAGGATGAGGGAAAGAAGGGAGCCCAAAGGGGAAGGCAAAGAGAGCCCAAGGCCAAGGCAAGGAGAGCTCAAGGGCAAGGCGAGCTCAAGGGCAAGGAGAGCTCAAGGGCAAGGCAAGGAGAGCCCAAGGCCAAGGCAAGGAGAGCTCAAGGGCAAGGAGAGCTCAAGGGCAAGGAGAGCCATCATCATCAAGGTTCACCTCACAAGCCACTAAAGTTACCTCTGGGGAGGTAAAATAAATACACTTTTAAACATTTTAAAAAATGTACACAGATAGAAAAACAAAAGCCTTTGCTAGTTTTGGAATATTTAAAAATTGTAAGAGACATACAATTAAGCATTGCTACAACACATTATTGAAGGTGTTTCTGGCCAGGTGGAATTGCCCGGAACCGTGTAAATGCACAACTGGCTCACTTTATCCTGGACCCGGTTTGTATCGATAACTAAAAATAATGTTTTTTTCCCCAATGAAAAAACGTGCCTTGAAATCGAATGTGGTTTATTTTACCACTTTGGGTTCACTTGGGTCAATGTTCTATGAGTTACTGTTTCAACACTCTCAAGGTATAAAACTGCCGGAATTATGAAACCATATGGCGTTACGGTTCCCCGCGGACGGTTCTGTGCGCGTCTGGCCTCATAATGTTTATGACAGTCGGGAGTTTTGAAGGACGCTTTGAGCAGAGCCGGTTTATGGGGTCATTTTTCTGCTCTCTCTTAATGTCTTCTTCGTCTAACAAACAGCACCTTATTATTAGACAGATTTGTCAAAATAAGGACTACCCAATATGTCCACCGCTACGAATACAATGCACGGGTGAGCAGTCCAATTTTTAACTCCACGGTCTTCTTCACATTGGTGAACCAAAATCTTTCACATATCTAAATTGGGCCAATTGTAGTCAAAGAATTTCAGACCAAATAAATGCATGTTGCCAATTATCTTATTAGGTTACATGGTCAGGATTAATAAAGTTGTGTTACTTTGAACCAACCTTGCGGTTTGATACTTTGTATCAGCTCTGCGAGCGAGGTGGACTGTTCCATTGTTATGGGGGGGGCAGCAGAGGGAATGTATCTATTTCTTCGCAGCCAATTTTCTCAGCTCTGCAGACTTTACAAGTTGTGTTTTGTCTGAGGCTTAAGATGATAAGAGACCTGAAACGTGTCAGAGCTGTCACTGAGAGTTTAACCAGGTACCATTCAGTGACGCTCACAAAGTACCCCTGTTTTACTCGGTAGCAAGTTTACTTGTTACCTTACTAATCCCTGAAAACGACTGCCCAGAGAGTGAAAAGCCAATCTGACTTAGGGCCAGATTTACTAAATTCTGCTAAAACCACACTGTTTGTGGAAGTGACATATGCTCCAGTGGAAATTGGGCTTAACACCTACCAGTGTATATGCGCTACAGTGTTCGGGGAGGTTCGGTTACGGAATTTGGAGAGACCCCAAATATAAAGTCATGTGAAGAATAACACGAGGGGGGGCTAAAAGGTAACTCTCAGGTGTTGTGCGGCTACAACTCCCACGATGCTCAGCTGGTTAAATGCACACTTGACAATAAGATTTCTGCTTTCCCCCATAACATGTATTTTAAAGAGCCACACAAATTAACTTGACATTATCCAACAAAGTGTAAAATGGTCTATATCGTGTGGAAGAAAGAAAGAAAAAAAAATTACTTTTAGGAAGCCACAATTTTCCATTGATAAATTATCAATACAGACAACACAACTGTGAATATTCCGCGCAAATCATTCTTGGAAAAATTACTTAATTGTATTACGATGCCACAGTGAAACCTTTCTGTCCCTTAAAACATGAAAGTCAGAATGCCTCGCCACTAAAGCTGTGTATGAATGATACGGCTCTATGAATGGTTTAAACATGAAAAATCACAGCTGTTACACGTTAAAATCCCTCTTTAAAACGTGGGAATCGTATGTTTCAAAGCCCACTCAGCATGAACACACTAAAAGAGAACTGAGTGTCACGTTTTATATTTCCCATACCTTGCTTGAAAAGAAAAAAAGGTTTCAACAATAGGAGGAATTGGTGAAAGGGTAACCCAATGCAAAAAGGAACGCACAGAAAACACAGAACAGAAATCATTAAATTGACAGATAAATAAGTATGAATTTTGATACCACTGCAATATTTAAAATATGTGATATTATGCTAATGATTTTGAGCAGGCTGGGGGAAAGTATTTTTCGTTGCACTGCCTCTTCAGAGCATCAAACAATAGAAACCTCTGAAGTCCTGATAATGCATGGATACTTTTACAAACATAATTGTGTCTGTTACAATGTCCTTTTTCGTATGAGAAAATGTTGCATTTTAACATAGCTTCCCAGTAAGAGACTGATGAAAAGATATACATTGAAATACCCCAGTATGATTGATATATTGGGCCATTAAAAGGTTTCCACAATGGAAACTAAACGCTCTCCAAGGACCGTCAGACATAATATTTTATGGGCTGTGTAATTTCTAAGGAAACTGAAATAGATCAATATCTGCTCTGATATGTCACAGTCCCAAATTGAGAAAGTCAATATTTGTACACAGCGTCTGTCAGGTAATAAAGTTAGCTGCGTCTAAAATGGCGTGACGCCACCACGAGCATGATTTGGCACAAGTTCGGAAAAGTCACGGGGTAAATATACAGTACTCCTCTTTTCTAACCATCTCCCATTTCTTCCTATGCTTTTGGTGAAACAGGCAGTTTGACGCCGTAGGACATTGTTTTCACAGCTGGCGTAATAGCAGAAAAGATCGTATTAATTTGTTGTAAGTTCATTTGATCCCCATTTCCGAAAGCTTTCGGAGCTTGGATGGCCCAGTATTGGGGAATTGTATCTTGTCCTGATTTATGTGTCCAATAACGGTTTAAAACACAAGGAAATCCACCCTGTGTCGCACCATATTGGCCTGAAATATTAAAAGCCAGTGGGACTAACTCTCTAATGCTATTAACAACACTTTGCCCAATTATGGTTTGACTACGGAAACCATCAGGGTTTCGTAAGCAAATGGATAATTTTGCAGCTCAACCGATTCAACAATAAGTCATCTTGATAATAAAGCTTTAAGTACCATTCAAACTATTTACTTTACTGAGAGTGGGAGGCAGATAAGTGGAACAGCCTACCAGAGGAAGTGGTAGAGGGTAATACAGTGAGGGGATTTAAACATGCGTGGAATAGGCATACGGCTCCTGAATCTAAGATGAGACCAAGGACATTTAAGGTTCTATAGTAGGAAAAATGGGCAGACTATAATGGGGCCGAATGGGGATGATCTGCTGGCAGGTTCTAGATTTCTATAAGTAGTAGAATTCTACGTCATGATGCAGTATAATTACTTTAAAGGACAGTGTTTGCAGCGAGCAAAGCATCATTGTGTGTTCACAAGACAGAGCTTTTATTTCTAGAATAGATCGGCACAGTAGGTAATAGCAGAATTATATTACCCATGGTTTATGTCATAAGGCAATGGACAGGATACGTTCCTATTTATTTTCACTCACTGTGTTGTATTTTATTGAGCCACAAGAATATTTTATGTTACAAATAAAAGTTAGGTTTTAACTACATTGTGGAAGGCTGTACGTGTTACCGAGGGGTTATGCTGCTCCAGCATCCATAATATGGTCTTTATGGTTTATAAAAAGTTGTAAGCAATAAAAATCCCAACCACAAACATAGGAATTTCCCCTATATACGTTCATTTTATTGCAAGGCTTCGTGTGTTAATTTTGTGTACCGTTGGCGGTTTGTGTGAAGTGAATTATACAAACTGATATAATGTGCACATTTACCTGTTACTGTGTCCTAGCAATAGAAACAGAATTTGACGGCAGATAAGAACCATTCAACCCATCTAGTCTTCCCATAATGCAAGATCATGATGAATGTGTCACATGTGCAAAGATCTCTCCCCACCACCCACTAGTCTCCTGGGCTCTAGTCTATTCTTACTCATTTTATATGATAAGTCACCCGAATACGGCAAATGATGTCACGCAAAGCAAGAGTTAACAGCGGAGACTGACAGTAACATGACTGCAGCTCCTAGCAAACTCCGCTGAACATGCACAGCTCTGCACAGATTAAATACTCAACTAGGACAGATCTGCTACAGAATACAATGGCGTTATTTGAAATAAGAAAAATATGAACTAGATTGACCAGATGCCCACTATTCAATGCAGCTGCACTACCAATTCTGGCCAGTTGGTGGTGGTAGAAAGCCCATGTACTAGCTTCACCCTGCATTGTAGTCAATGTGTTCAATATACAATTATTATTTATTAATTTTTATAGCGCCATCATATTCCACAGTGCTGTACAATGGGTAGACAGGACATAAGTATTGCATCACATGACAATTTGGACAGAAGAAAAAGATAAGGCCCTGCTCACTTACAATTGGCACGGTCTGTACATATAATGCACATCACAATTATGATATCTGTCTAGGACAAAAAAAGTGCATGTGGGGATTTACTGTATGAGTGATAATGTTTAATTAACATTAGGGCTAAAATGGTTAAATGTCTAGTTAACCAACCTTTCATATGTTTTTGTATTAAATGTTCCATTTTATATGGTAAACAGGAATTGGGTTTTATAGCACCCTCACTAAAATTCAGTGTGAAAAACAACTCTTATTTATCAGCACTTACTACCTATGAGGGCATCATAGCTGTTTATGGCATGTCAATGCTATGGGCCTGCGGGATCACTAAAGCGCACATTTAAACATCCGTTATCCAATAAACATGACATTTTCACCCAGGAATAAACCCATGGAAGCACCTGAATGCACTTTAAAGATTCATTTCCACTGCCAGCATGCTAATAAACATGTCATGTCTTCCTACTGACATGACCAAGCAAGGAATGACCTCAAAGGACCTTTTACGGATAGTTTTTTCAGTAAATGTATTCTTTTTGCCCGTTAGTAGTTTTATAGACTGTCATTCCTCTGTTGGACCTTCATCAATAACATATGCTGAGCGTGGCTATTACCCGCACAAGCACTGTATGATCGGCTGAACGTTATTAACTGGCTGCCCCATTTCACAGGCTGCCGGGTGACGGCCTGATAATCTATTCTTTCTGGACCACAAAGTCATCAGTCATTGAGGTTCCAACATCCGTCTGGCCAACACCATCTAATAATAATGCAGCCACAGCAGACTTCACCTGCGCTTATAGCTGCTACACCCATGTTATCAGCAACTAAACTCTCTACCATGCAATCCCGGCAACTTCTGTGGACATAAATCTATATGGGGAAGCAACCTCTGGAAAGACCTGATTAATCTTTCACATGAACTTGCTTTTCTGCTGGGGAAAAAGCAAAGCCTAAATGGTATATTAAGCAAGCCACTGGTTGGAAATCTTGATAAAGCCCCCCATTCCTTGGAAATGTTGGCCTTTCTGAAGTAGACATTATTATTATTCTATTTTGATAGCATCAACAATCTGCACAGTGCTTCTTAGAAACACTGCAAGATGACTTTGGCCCCCTCTCGACCCCTCTACTGATTTATACGTGAAAATAAAAAAAACAGGAATGTTTACTAAAAATTCATGGCTTGTTTTCTAATCATCAAAAATAAAAATCTAAAGATAGTGGGATACAGGACAAGAGCGCCACAAATAAAAATATTGGACTGATTTTCTAATTCTTAATTCTTGTACGGTAGAGAAAAAATCATTACAGCATGAGTCAAAAAGTGACAAATTGAAGTAAAGAATGAAGGTGTTGCTAACACAGCCTAATTTGTGATGTGAACGTAAAGTTTTTTATTTATTTTTCAAATTATTCATAATTTTACCTACCAGTGATTCCAACTTCAGAATCCAAAGGGTTAAGTAAACAGAACCAAAAAGGTGTCTTGCAAAATGCAATATTATTCACACACCCGCCTTTCAGGAACGTGGGGCTTAAATGAGGTCATCCCCACAGAGGTCAGGGTTCAGAATTAATATAACGCGGAGAGAGATGCAATAAGTGAATTCATTCCAAGCTCAATAGGTTTCCCCTGAAGCCGCTCTGGCTTTCCACATTTTTCCGCCTGGCGTCCGGAGAAACGATACATGTAACAATTTGCTTTAATTTTTTTTCTCCAGCTGCAGGAGCTGACACATACACAAAGGCCCGAAGGCTCTAGGCATTTTAAGCGAAACCATATTTTTTGCTGACATTTGTAGTATTTACCTAAATGTAACCCCCCACACATACACTCTCAAAACATGTCCATTCCCCCTCCATCCTCACTTCATAGTGTGAAAATTGGGTTTTTGTTTTGTGTAGTTCTTGGACACCAAAGGAAATCCCTAGTGGCTATAGATGTGGCACAGGAGAGCCGAGGGCCAGGGTACAAGGATGTATTTGCCACCTTCTGTCCCCCAATTCATCGTAGTTTGAGAACATACTGGGCACCAGTTGTTTTTTCCCCCAATGCCATCGTAGCCGCAGAAGAAGCGACACTGCCAAAAAGATCAGAGGTGAGACATGGACGGGGAGATGTATTATAAATAATTTCTAATAAAAGGCTGTGCAAGTAGGGCATAATGGAAAATGGAATCCATGTAGTCTCAGACTAAGCTATTGGGTTTAGGTTTTGCATTTGGAAGGGTATAAAAGATTTAGATACAGCATTCCAGGTGTAGTGAGAGAGAAGACAGCAGGGGAGATGATGATGTGAAGGTTTCTGATTTCTCAATAGACCCTGCCAACCTGCCATATTCCCACAATCATCCCATGGATATCACAAAGGGTTCTTGTGTGGCTTGGAAAATACATGTGAGGTCAGGTAGAGGTTAAAAGTCACTCATACCTCAAGGTAATGCAGAGGGCTGATCTTAATCGTAGTTATTAGGCTGGAGTTACACAGGTCGAGTGACATCACAATGCCATCATCTCACACGAAGATGTGTAAAAGCATCCATGTCCGAGGACTTTATTGTAACAGGTAATTGTATCAGAGCCCCAGGAGCTTCTCTGCATTCCGCAGCGGAGTTTTGTGGCTTTTTTTCGGATGACAAGAGGCAATTACCGCAAAGATTTAAGCCCAACAGGATAAGAAATTGGTCTCTGCATCCCATAATCATTCTATGGCCATTAATGGATAGACAGATGGCCAATTCTCCCTATGGTGATTAATGCTGCCATTTTTCATAATGCTTTTAGGTGTGATTATAATATTACAGGAACGTCGTGGTATAAAGGGATCTATTTAACAAACTGTGACATATGTCATCAGGGTATGGCAGGCATTGGACTCTCTTGGTGTCCTGTTTGGAGAACAGGAAATAAATGAGGATATAACAGGAGACTTAAAGGAGATATATCACCAAAGTATTGCATAATCGCTTTTACTGGTAAACCCAGCTATAAAAAGTGGATAAGTACCGGCAAATTTACACAGGGTGATCATTTCATGAGCGTTGTGTTATTGGAATTAAGTCCATGGATTTTATCTCTGCCAGCTCATCCCTATAAATCCCTCTGCAGTCTTACTTGTACAATAAACATAGGTGGTTTTAAAAATGTTGATTATGCTGATGTGTATGAAATACACCCATCAACAACAGCTAATACAACAGTAAATGTAATCAATTAATCTTTTCTCAATGATGATTCACATTTTTTTTGCTCTGATAACTTGAATATTATATGGCTTCAAGCTCACTTTATCTTTCAAATAAAAGCTCACCTTACAGTTAAAGCGATTTTTCTTCCCTATGTAGTTGTACTCTGATTGATTACCTGGCTCTCTTTACAGTTGCATTATGACATCAGATTCTGGTGACAAAAGTCTTGAAAGAATCTTTGATTCCAGATCTCGCATTCAAGAAAAAAAGCTAGCAAAATATAAACCAACTAAATAGCTAAAGACTTGTTGAGCAGCAGCTGCTCTACTGAATTTTACCAATTCCTGGTCTTTATGCAAGAATAAAAGTTATTCTTTTATTCAAAATCTAGCTCCTTGTTTGAAGTAAATCAGCAATATTGGTTTGTGCAAAATCCTAAAAATGTTTTCATATCATATTTTTCATATATCATATCATTTTTTTACATATCCTTTAGCAGTTTCCCATAACCAAAACATAGAACATAATTAAAACTCATAATTACTGGAAATACACAACATTCAAAAAGCACCAAAATGAGCCGCTAATTGTCTGTATGTTTAAGAAGATTCCCAGTTTAACTCAACTGGCACCCATCTTTTTTTGTGTCAATTTATCCTGGTTAATACAAATTTAACTCAAGCGATGGGGAAATGACTCCACCAGATACAGATTAAATCATAAGCAGACAATGACAGACCTCGGTTCTACCCAACAGAATACTCACTGCATTTCGGAGGAACATGTTTAAAAGTCTCCATTGAATTCCCAAGACCGTCCCGTCAGCGCTTTGACGGCCAGTGATTTATCTACATCCTCATTCTCAAATAGCTTTCCGATGTTTTCCCCTAACATTCTATACACCAATCTTTTAGTTTTTTCATTTCAGAGAAACATAACATGCGGATATAACTCATCAAATTATTATTCTCTGGGGTTTTAAGACTGTCTCCAGAATGGAATCACAATGGAGCTGTTTGCCTTTTACGTTACACAATACTCAATTTAAGGAGCTTTTACCTAAACTAGATAACCCTGGTATAAAATCTCTCATGATTTACAAAATGTTAGAACGTTAAAATAACATTAACTATAACATTAAATATAATCAGAAACAGACATTTAAACATAACAAAAAGGGTAGGGGAAGTTTTCAGTCCCCAAATTGTACAGTTTAAAGATTTTTCATGATGATTTTATGTTTTATGTCAAAATACAAAATCGTTATGGGGGGGGTATTAAACCAATGAAATGAGGAAACATTACTTTTATAATTATATCGTTATTATAATATATAATTATACATTTTCTGACTTTTTTTTTGCAGAATTTTCAAATGAAATTAACTTCAATCATAACATACATTTACATTTCATATATAAAAAAACACAAGTGTTATAGATTCCTTGTGCAAAGTTACATTTAACACTCATGAGTCTTGTGTACCCCAATATCATAATGATTTCACATGCATCATAAGCTTTTCTATTAGAAATAACATATCGATGAGAATGCTATGTACAATATACGTATAGAGGGGATTGTCCCATGTTTATGAAATCATTAGCAAAAGCTTACAAACTAAATCTTTAATATAACAGATTGGGACATATTTGAACTGAGGATATCGCAGGGTCAATAACGACTAAGCCCAAGTGGATGATCATAACGATGAACACAAATACATATTCCATGTTTTAATTAGATTTTTGGGGGGAAATGACCACCAGTTAGCTTATTTAGATTGCAGACGTCATTTTCTTGGATTTTGGTTTGTACGTCTGTCCTGCACTTTATCCTTATCCATACAGCAATTTGGATGCTTGTCTCCAGCTTTGCAGATAGACAAGGTTTAAGAAGGTCTTCCATGGTCTTGTAGGATTGGAATGTGTATATCTTATCCTACATGAATGTAGTAAGAGTTTCCTGCTGATTTATAAGGGTGGTCCAAAAATGACAGTTTATATATCATCACTTGCATTTGTTCCATATTCAAAGCCAGAGTATTAGATTTCTAGGTGATTGATGATGAATGGATATTGGCTGTGAGTGACAGCCGAGCAGGCAGCCTTTGCTTATAAACCTCTTCTCTACGGCCAAGTGCCAGATGACATCTCGTACCAAGAGAACAATCACTCAACATCACAAAATCTGTCCACTTGTTAGAAAGGAGGCTGAAAAATCCCAAGTTACTATAATTAGAGAAAATTGTCCATGTTGGAAATGGATCAAATACACGTGTGTCGGATAATTCATTCCCTTGACGGATTGCTGTAGGACGTAACTCAATGTTACAGATGATATCAGCTTCCAAACCCGCTTTTTCTTTTTTTACATTTAAGCAAAAAAGGGGCATTTTAACCAGAAAAAAATTCAGAAAAAAATATGACCCCTATTTCTCAATTCCGTAAAGATAATTATAAATATTATTATAAATAATTATTGCATTACTCAACGGAACATGGTGTTGTGAAAAAGGATTATTTGTATATAATGGACTACTCATTTTTCATACAAAGTACTCAGTGTCAAGTTTTGCATTTTATTTTTCTAAATATACAAATTTATATCTAGAACCAAAATAATTCCACTTGATGGATCTGCCAACTGGTATCTTAGCTAATTAGCCAAGTCTTTCTATTCTCTGCATTTGTGGATCCATCATGGGACCCTTTGTTGCGAATATACTAAGGACAAGTATATCTGGACAATGAGCATAGGGAATAAGCCATGAAATACATATTTTAGTTTAAATATCTTTAGTCTTTTGTTCCAAGGCTTCCCTATGATGTTTGTCTGCAAATTCTCATTTGTAAGTGTGGAATATACTTTGGTTTCCTTGTCACAAATACGGAAATACTTATATTAAAATCTTGGCATTTGCATATTTGTGAATTTTTGGCATATTCGCTGGGGTGTACAGTGACATGTTTTGGCTGGTTTGCTCAGCTGCTTCCTGGAAAGCTCACTGTATGTTTTGGACGTCCTCAGTTTTATCAAGGTTCAAGATATGAATAATTCACATTCCCAAAGTTTTAAGTTTTATGTTGATCTTTTCTTTAGCTTTGTATCTTTCACAGTGACACACTACAGAAATGGGTGCGTTACATGACAAAACTTACCATAACATGCATGATTGTTATAAAGCATGGAAATGATGAAAGGGTCCATCACAAATGAATGCATCTCATCTGGTTATGACATTTCTAAGGTCTACTTCATGAAGTTCATAATCACCTCAAAACCAGGTGTACTCAAAACCTCCAAGGCTATTATTACATAACTACAATAGCCAAATGTATTATATGGAGCCGAGTTCTAAAGAATTTGGTAGACTCTGTTAACTTGTTGCTGAGAAATCCTGCCATGTTCAGGTAAACTCAGCATATGTCCAGAGACGTAACTTTGATATCTGTAGGGTCTTAAGTCACCGGAAATGGAACCAGGTTCCCTTTCATAAAGATCCATAGTAATGGATTTGAAGTAATTGGATTGGTTTGCAATAAATTAAGATGTTCTAATATTATACTGTGGATGATGGTCCTCAGCTGGGGAAGGCACATTAGTTTCTGACCAAAAGCTAGCTAGAGTAACTGTGTTGAGGTGCAGGATGCTGTCATACATTGATACATTAATGACTCCCACAGATTAATTACCCAAGTCTTCAAAGACCTCATTGTCCCCTCCAACCACATGGTAAAGGAGATTGAAAGATCTCCAGAGAGGAAGCCCCCCTGTGCTGGCTGGAAAAAAAAAATCCTCCTCTTTATTATCTAAAGAAATCTGTCTCCTGCATGCATACATTTTCTCTATTGACAGAAACTGTATAGATGGAAATCTGATCTACCAGTTATCATCAGGCAGCCACAAAAGTATTCCTCACCAGATTTTTTTTTTTTCTTTGGCTTTCATAATTAGAACCTGCATTTGCTTTGGTTTAATGTCTGGGCCACCTGTAGAATAATTTAGGAACGATATAGGACAATATACGCCCCACCAAGCAATGGGGTGGGGGAAGAAGAGGGCAAACCCCCATTTCTTTTTTCTATTGATTTTTATTTAAATGTAGTGGGGGGAATTTTTCAATAGTTTCAGGCTATCACATTGCACTCAAATGTCCTCGCCTGTAGCTCAGAAAAAAGTAGCAAAAGGTGATCAATTAGTGAACAAGAGAGTTGTTTTGTGAATGTTAGTACAGGCGATGGCACTATTCAAGAACCCTTGTGACCCCCTAGTCAAGAACCCTTGTGACGCCTTATGTATGATGTCACTATGGTAATAAGAGACAAATCTGGGCTTCCCTGCACTTATCAGGGGGAGACATCCAGTCTACGTAACCAATCATCCACGTGCTTCTTTCATTAGCAGAAGTAGGAAGGATTTATTCAGAAATTAAACTATTTTCCAATTAAAACTTTTCATTTATAAAAAAAATATATTTAAATCTCCTAAAATTTAGGAACAATTAAACCTATAAATATGCTATATTTCACACAAAAAAGCTATAATTACCTTCAGATTTAACATTTTCAATTATATGCATCCTGTGTAAAGATTTAAGTTTATTTTCTTGACTGTTTAATTCTTGGTTTACGAGATGTACTTTGGTTTTAATTTATCACATTTCACTGATCATGTTGCCATTATTATAACAAACTGCAAGAATTAAGTGAAAGAGTAATTCTTTGGGTTATTGTAGCATAAAATAAGTAAACTTATTTATTTAATTACTTCTAACAGAAGTTATTTTAAGAAAATCACATTAAGATAAAATAAACAAGATAATCTTTGAATTGTTACAAATTTAATCTCTCGGTTTATTACCTCTCCTGAGCTCTGAAGACTGAACATGGCAGTATCAGTGTAAACACATTTTGAGGCCGAGGAGATCTACAGTGTTGACCCCAGTGTGTTAGGCATTCAAAAGCATCCAAAGCTCTTTCCATGTATTGAAGTCAGAAATTAACTCAGATTGGCTGAACTCTGCAATTCTGTGGTTTTAACCATTCTGGAACCTACTTGCCTCTTGTTGGAGTTCCCTGCCACTAGCTCACCCCACTGGAAACTGATCCACGTAGACAATGCAGACCTTTAGCTAATTTGTCCACTGACAATTTGTAGTGTTGTCATATTCATAACAAATTACTATTGTTGCTAAATTTTAAAGTTCTCACTTGGTATGCAATTTGCATAAATCATTTTGTATTCAAATAATTTCTCAATTTTGTATTCTCTTAAAGCACGGCCACAAATCGATACATTGTATGCCTAGATTAACAAAGTCGTTACGTGAGGTCACGTGTACAGAGACTGCCCTCAGGGGGATCTAGTCTCTGCAGGATCCTCTTTAATGCCATGAATATCTTGCAGAATGATACTTAGGAATTGTGTCAACCACCAAGGAGGTGAAGAGGGCACAAATTGTTGCTAAAATTCTGGGAGAGCTGTGGCTCTGCTTCCTGTTGTGTGTTAAGTCTCTGAGGTCAGGCTGTTGGAGTAACGGCCTTTGATCTTCACCGTCTTTTCTGCGGGAGATATTCTGTGTTTTGTCACAAAAATAACACATTGTAAATGTGGAATTAACTCCTGCTGTCAATGCTTACATTTAAAGTGAACCTGGCACTTCTCAAGTTCTAATTGCTAAAAATTTATTTTCTTAAGAAAAAAAATAAAAATAGATTTGCGCACCCTTTATCCTTCTTTACCACTTGTAGAGGATGAAACAGGAAAACCCCAGAAGCCATAATGGAGGATGGTGATTTTCAAGACATATAAAGACAGTAAATACATGACGGAATTTTCTACTAAAAAATCAAAGTGAATGGCTGCACCGATAATACATTTTCTTTTAAAGTCAAGTCCTTTTTTTCTCCTTGACAATTCTGTGCTTGGATAGTACCAGCAGCTGATAAAAACGAGCTGTTCCACAACGCGATCTAGGGCCAAAAAAAGAAGGTTTGGAGATGATACCACAACTGGGACCAAAGAAATTTAATACTGCCTCCAAGACATTTCTAATAATTGGACAAAATCCAGTTTACAAACTTTCACGGACAAACTTGCCTTTATTGCTTTAATCTGACAGATGATGATCAAACTAAAAACCACAAGCTAGATCCTTACTTAACCCCTTAAGGACCGGGCTCATTTTTCGTTTTGTACCCTGTGGGACCGAGGCTGTTTTGACACTTTTGTGGTGCTTGTGTTCAGCTGTAATTTTCTCCTCACCCATTTAGTGTACCCACATAAGTTATATATTGTTTTTTTCAGGACAAGATGGGCTTTCTTCAGATACCATTATTTTGATCGTATCATCTTATTTACTATAAAAAAAATAAAAAAAACATGGTGAAAAATTGAAAAAAAACCACATTTTATGACTTTTATTTGAAAAATCTTTTACTCACCTAAAAAAGCAAGTAAAAAAACTAGCTAAATAGATTCTACTACTTGTCCTGAGTTTAGAAATACCCAATGTTTTTATGTTTTTTTGCTTTTAGGATTTCCAAATCTTTTTTAACAAATCTGGTCAGTCTGCCTCCATCTCCTCTTTGGAACATCTTTGAAGCCGGTTAACTCAATTTAACCCATTCAAACCATATATTTTTGAAAACAAGACACCCCAGGGTATTCCAAATGCTGTTATTTTAACCCTTTCCATGCACCAATTATACAACTACACTTTGTCAAACTTTGTAATAGTAATTTTTTTTATTTTTTTTTCCACACAAATTGTACTTTAGTTATAGATATACAGGTGCTGGTATATGTCACTGTCAAACAACACCCCAATATGTGTTCAGCAACATCTCCTGAGTACAGCGATACCCCACATGCATGGGTTTGTCAGATTGTTTGGCTGGTAAAAGGCTACTTTTGGGGCATGCGTAATTCAGGTGGTCATTTGGTCATTGTGCCTCCCTCTCCTCTTTGGAATATCTTTGAAGCCGGTTAACTCAATTTAACCCATTCAAACCATATATTTTTGAAAACTAGACACCCCAGGGTATTCCAAATGCTGTTATTTTAACCCTTTCCATGCACCAATTATAGAACTACACTTTGTCAAACTTTGTAATAGTAATTTTTTTTATTTTTTTTCCACACAAATTGTACTTTAGTTATAGATATACAGGTCCTGGTATATGCCACTGTCAAACAACACGCCAATGTGTGTTCAGGAACATCTCCTGAGTGCAGTGATACCCGACATGCATGGGTTTGTCGGGTTGTTTCAGATTTAAAATGCCACATTTGGGAAGTGCGCTTTTTTTCTCCATTTTGGTCAGTCTGTACCTATGCCCTATCTTTGAGCTAGGCCACTCCAATTTACCCCATCAGCCATTTTTTTTATATATTAGACACCCCTTGGGTATTTGAAGTGCTTTTATTTTAACTCTTTGTTGAGATTTTTTAGAAATTTTAGCACTTGCTCAAAATAATAAACTTTATTTTTTAATTTTATTTTATTTTTTTAATACTTTTTTTATATTATTTTTTACACATTTTGCTGGTACTGGATGGTTCATCTAGTGACATCACTGCATAATTATTTTTAAATGTTAGCACATTTTTTTAAAAAAAAATTTCCATTTTTAATTTTTTTTGAATATTTTACTAATCACATAGTGATTAGAAAGCTGGGCTCCATTGACTTGCATGGTTGAATGCAGTACCTGTATTCAACCAGCAAGTGGAGCCAGTTCTCTAGAGGGTCTGGAGACCCTCTAGCGAACTTTTTCGTCTTTATTGTTTTATTTCCCGGGCCGCCGCCATCTTGCTTGATGGCGAAGATCACCGGCAGCGGCGGCTGTGACCGCTCTCCGGAGCGGTCACAGCCCACCCAGAGGTAAGTGTTTGGTGTCGCTGGATGCCTCCTGATCGAGGCATTCCAGCGACACCATTTAAGTTTAGGAGGCGATCGTTGATCGCCTCCTAAACGCTTTTAAAACGGGCGTCCGCCGCCATACAATGTATGGCGGCTGTTGACGCCCCGGGGAGGGGCCAGACATGGCCCCCGATGCCGATCTCGGCCTTGCTGAATGCCTCGACATCGAGGCATTGCAGCAAGGCCGTTTAAGCGAAGAAAGTGATCCTTGATCACTTTCTAAGCTTATTTAATTTTTTGACGGTTCAGGACCGTCAAAGGTCATTTAGTGACCTTCTTGTTATGACGGTCCTGAACCGGCAAAGGTCGCGAAGGGGTTAAAGAAGAAAAAAAGAAAGTATCTGATGAATGTTTTAAGAACCACTTTACAAAATACGTGTTTTGCTTTATTTGTATTTTTGTGCAAACTCAATGCGGAGATACATTTAATTTCCTTTTCTGTTAAATGGTTGTGGATTATCCAGATTATCCAGTTTTAAAGGTTGTGGTTAATAGCCATTTTGCTTTCCAGAAAACTCCAGAAGATGCACATATTCTGGTTGCCCCCGGGTAACAAAACCAGGCCACAAATCTGGTACAGATCTCCGGTGCATCCTGATGATAAATTATTAAGGGCATTTTATACAATTTGAAGTCATTACAGTTTAATCAGTTTCTGTGTGTGTGTTTTCCTTCCTAGGAATCTTAATACATTTTAACACTGTGTTAGTAATGTCTCTGATAAAACAGGATTCCAACCAGATGTTCCAAAACCTGACAGTCTTCAGGGCAACTCACAACCCAGAAAGACAAATTGTGTTGGTTTTACGTTCACATTCCCGCAGTATGAAAGGAAGAACATTTGAATGAAATTGGTATGTTCATGCATGTACAATTATTATACAATTTATTCAATTAGTTACAAACTAACCTGTGTGTTAAATTTTAAGATTTTTTTTTAGTTATTCTGAACTATGACTATGTGATCCAATAGGGATTACATAAACTGTACTGGTGCAAAGAGATGCAGTCACCATGACAACGAATGGAATGTTCTTGATGACTGCTCTAGTTTAACACCAGAGTGGTTCTTAAAACATAAACCAAAGTGTTACAGATAAGTGCCAATCTTTATTATAGGGTAACCAAAAGATGTATAACGCATAAGGGATTCCTCAAATGCAACCTTTCTTTTGACTGGCAAAGTCATCTGATTTTGATTGGCTTATAAATGCTGGATAGTAACACTGCAGCAGCATTTTCTGTATTTTCCCTTCAATTCTCTGTTTTTACAGTTTATATAACTTGGAAAGCCTGTACGCAGGTCATCAGCACAGCTTTCCCCCCTCCTCTGGCTTTTCACCTGGTAACTGTATAACCCTCATCATTTTAACATTACCCATGATTACAGAGCACGGGACTTTATGAGCTGCTGAAATGCGATGTTAACAATATTATGGCAGCCATTTAATATTTGATTTCCCATCAATTCCTAGAAGCTGCCGATCGGCCAGATTCATTGAAGGCATAACTGAACCATTACGAGCGAGGAAGCCATTACGGCAAGACATGAAATATATTGACATTCCCGAGGATAGTTTAGTTTATACGCAATAAACTTGCAGGGGACATGGACCTCTACGAGCTCCAAACATCTTCACTAATAACTCCACACATTCAGACTAAAACTGTTACAAGCTGCCATGGCTGTAAATCTTTTTTTTTTGTGACACAGCCCCATTGTTGTAGTCATATGGCTGCCTCCAACATAAGGCAAAGAGGCAGCTATCCGGTCTCAAGGAATGCATCGAGGGACCCACCACAATTCAATTCTATGCCGAGCACTTTTTGGTTACAAGTTCCTTAACTAACTCAATTCTGCTTAATTAGTCCATTTTTCTTCAGCTATTTGCTCTGCCTGTAAAGCTTTCCTACGGCTTGTGTGGATTGCGATAGACGAACAGTTTCCTAGGGTCCACAATCAAAATAAGGCTCTCCCCCAGTGACACCACAAACAGTTCCCCTATCTCCTCTTTCAAAATGACAATGCAGCATGGGACCTTTTCATAAGGAAGTCTGTGGGCACTTGGGCAAAGTAAAAATAACTCCCCCACAGGCAGACTCTAATTCATTTGATTGCCTTCTCGTTTTCAAGTCTGAGAAAATCTTTTTCATTTTAAATGTCCCCATTATCCAATTTGGTTCCCCAAAGCAGTGATGTTCTTCCTGGGCACCTCTGGAATATTCAAAATATTGCCAATAATGACAAGAAATAAAAGATCTATTAAAATAAAATTGTAAAGTGTGCAATTCTATATTTTATTTAAAAAAAAAAAATCTGCTCTCTCTTGTAGAATATCTGCTATGAATCTGGAATATAATCAAAAGCTATTTTTTTTACCTAAAGCATCATTCTTAAAATTCAGACTGTCATGCTATCAATGTTTGATAATAAATCTCTCTGAAGTTCTTCTTGCCTTCTGTTGGAAAACTGTAATGGATGGTAACGTAGCTAATGAGTTCCTGTCCAAGTTGCTGAGTGCATATCAGCTCCAATGCAGTTAAAGCTAATGTTTGTCATAAAGCAAGAAAAGAAAAGTTAATGAAGTGTTTCCATGAGAAACCGAAAGAAACAAATCTCTTTAGGATTTAAAGTGCCCAAATATGTCTTATCCACATTTTAAGTCAGAAACGGGACACAGAATTAGGTCATAGGAGGGAAACCCTCTGCATTCATTTCATAAAATATCTTTAAGGCATCACAATAAACTGATCTTTAAAGTTTGTGATAATGCAATATATTGAGGAAAACTGTATTTTTAAAGCGCGACATTTTTGTGATTATGACGAGTGACCATGTTAATAATTCCACACTTCCAGTGTGCTCCAAAATTTGGGAAACCGTTGGTTACGTATGAAAGAGCGACTGTCAGGAGACTCTAAAACATATTGACTGGATCTGGCATGCAAGGTTAACTTAAAATATTCAGCTGGATAAATTTGCTCGGAGTAAAAACGGGTGTATTATCTCTCCCACGCAGTCGGCATGTTTCAAAAGTCAAGATAATGCACCTTAATTACACGCATTGCTTGGGAATCACACTCTGTAAATCTGATGTGTATTAGCGAGTGAATTAATAACAGGGCGGCTAAGTGAAAGAGCGTTAAGGCCCTTATGACTTGCAAGCCACCAGCAAATTAGTAGGAGTTAAAGAGAGGTCAATGCAAAGGGGATCTTTGGTTCCATCCCGCACCTTGGCTTGTGTAAAACATGAAAATCTATAAGGCAGATCAGATACATTTATTAAGCTCTGGCAACCTCACTATCTCAAATTGGTCTTCAGCAGATCAATGGGTACAAGGGAGAGAGGAGGGAACCGTGGCTTTGGGATGTAACTAATTACAGAAGATGTTGAATTCTAACGATGGAATTACATACCGCTAAAAGGACATCAGCAATTAGTTCTCAGCAACCCTGCTCACGTTCCCCCTCACAGCTTAAAGCTATTTCTATGATTTAATGTGATGGAGCCTTGGAATGGCTAAGTGTAATCTAACAAATTATTATACTGGTGGGCTTGGTCATACGTGAGGTCCTGCAGATGGACCCCATCCCCCATTCCTATTTACTGGACTAGCAGTCGGGCAATCACCATTCTACATTCTATAAATTACATTAAAAAAAAAACCTTTCAACCAGAGGTTGCTCAAAATACTTGTTCTTTTTGGTGTTTTCTCACTGGTTCCTCGATCTATCAACAGGGATACTGAAAACTGTATTTACCAAAACATGTATCTACTTATGCAGAAACATGTATAGCCTTTGGCTTGACAGGAAAGCCACACTTCACTAAGGTACCTTGGTGTCCAATATTCGCTTTACCTCGAAGGTTGTAAACACCCTTATCTACCCCTTACTCGGGTATTATAATGTCTGGTTTTAAAAAGTATGTGGCTGGTTTAGCCTCTTATAATAAATGTTGCAAATGTTGCTGTTGAAATTATATATTTTCTTTGTGATCTTCAGCCATAAAACTGCCAAATTATAATCTGATGAGAAGGCTTCTAGTCTACATTGGGTAATTTTGGTGCATAAGAGACTAAGACAATGAAAGAAAAGGTTAAAGATCTTGGAGAAAAGACCAGCTGCATAATATTACTTTTTCCACGATTATATATATATATTTAGAAAAGTACAGTGATATTCTGCTTATAAAAAGTTCTGTCTCCTATAAGAAGGAATTTGCAAGCTATGGATATCTTTAGCACAAAGGTCCAAGATGATGCATTTAACCAAATGTAGTATTTTTTAGGAATAATAACAATGGCTTCTGTGATCTCCAGGTGCCCTACTGTGGTCCATTAATATGTCTAACAGGTAATGGTGTATTTTGGGAATGAAACATTTGCGAGTTATATATTATAGCTGAATGTTTAAAACGATTGCCACAGTGTTTTTTCAAGCTACATGGAATTTTCTCGGAACCTTGTGGTGTGATCCTGACCCTATTCGTAAACATGCCCGGATACGTAGTCTAATTGGAAGGTAAAAAAACATAAAACACAGATGTGCGAGAGCCTGTAAAATTCAAGAGATGGCCAGTGGCCAGGTAAGCTTTTGACCTAATAGCCACCTTGTTCGTATTCTGCCATAATCTGCAAAAGCTATCAAGCTGCATAAAGACCAGAGTATCACGTGGCGCCTTGGGAACCCTGGAAAGAAACAAAAACTCATGGGTTCTAATTAAAAAAACCAAAAAACAACTCCTTTTTTCACTTTCTACACAGACAGGAGGGTACAGAACAAAGGGAACAGCGGGCTCCTCGCATCTATTTAAACCAATACTCGTAAAACTGTCAAGACGTGAAAAAGGAGGCTGTCGTTGCTGCGGGAAGAAACCGTTTCTTGAATGAAGAAAAAAAGGGTCTGCTGCGAAAATAAGAAAATCCCTGCTTAGGTTTTCAATTAAACAAAGCTCCGGCTGTATAAACGGGGATCAGACCGATAGGAAATTTAGCAGCAAATTATCAGGGCTTTCCGAACCCTAGAGACTTTTGGGCGAAATTTAAGGAGACCTGGGTAAGGCAACAGGTTGGCAAATCAACTTGTTTTTTTGGTTAGGTGTGAAGTGAAACGGACTAAACAAATAGAATTAACGAGCATACCGGAGCAGTGTGAGCCATGGCTCTATAGAAGGGTGCGACACAAAAATGGCTCCATGGTTAATTGGAGACTGGATTTCCCAGAGGCCTTTGTGGAATGCACCATAGAACCAAAGTCTGTTTTCCAGATGTAACTCACAGCAGATGTGAATCAGTAAATCTCATATTTATTTACAGACTCCCCTGAGTCTGGTCTTGTATAAAATGGGTACTACTCTTTGTAAAAATATATACAGTAATGCTTTGTCTGTTCGGCTCTTATGCATTCTTGTATTTTAAAATATTTCAAAGATGCTGTCACTGTGATACAAACGTTACCTCTCTTATAAAGCAGTAGGTAACAGAACCTGCAGTGAACAGGGTACAATTTAAAAGAATGCATGCATTCATAAAAAAATTATTGGCAAAGGCAGTGTTAATGGGGCATTGGGGCAAATAATGACCCCATTTTTTCTGAACCTACTGATTGCTCAGACACCAGCTTGGAAACAACAAGTAAAAAGTCTCTATCATATATCCAAACTCTTTAATGTATTATTAAATGTGCACATGGAATAGGGCAGCAATAAAAAAACTTTAGAAACAAAGAGAGATGCATCGCTTTGGCTTTCTCTATAGATTAATATCTTTGTTACAATGTATATGAAAACATCTTTAAGACTTTGGCACTTCTTTTGTCCACTGAAATGAGTAAGATTTGTTGAAAACAGCTGAAAAAGTGTTTGCACTCGTGTTGATCGGTTGACTTTTTAATCAACAAACAATACAGCCTTGACTCACCAGTTACATAGTTACATAGGCGGAAAAAAGACATGCGTCCATCAAGTTCAGCCTTTACTATATATGTTAATTTGTTGCTGTTGATCCAAATGTTGTGATCCTTAAATGTTTGAAGCTCCCAAAATGAGTTTCTTGATACATTAGGCATCATTCTACACTCGTGGAAACATACAGAGAGAACCATCAAGGATCTTCTATCTCTTAACGTTCATAAAAACCTCTAGTATATTCACTTGCGTTTGAGTTTAGCTGAAGCCATCTGGAGTGTAGCTCACGTGCGCTTGGCAAAATTCCCTGCTACCTTCTGTACTGCTCACAGCTCGGACGTTGCGAGTGGCGTTTGATGTCAGTGGGGACCTGACCAGTAATTATGTTGGCTGAGACTTCCACATTTCAGTTGCTCTGAGCCACTTTTTGATGCCCTAACCTAACAAATGTATAACGTTTAGTAACACTGTATAGTTTATATAAACAGTGTTACTTTTTCCGAAACACAAATCACACCCAGAATCTGGCTCTGTGTGGCTGGTTGGGCCCTTTTGCCAGGGAAAAGGTTTGTTCAATGTTTTCTTAACTTGTAACCTGTCCTGCTCATGGAATCTGGAATTCACTTTTAATTTCCAGCAGTCTAGGTCTAGAGGAAACCGGGGACATTTCCAGTTGCGGTTTATAAACATTATGCAGAGATCAGATTTAAACCACAAAGAAATTGTTTAATATTAAACAAAATTCTCCAGAGAATTGACCATAAATTGGATTGCAAGTTGACCGCAATAGGGGCCAATTAGTGAGAGTTTACTGTGCATTCCCTGACACTCAGCACCTTGTAAACGTGATAGCCAGTTAATGTAGACGAAAGTTTCAGTGGGATTCGGCCACTGTGGTCTGGCCAAAATTCCCAGCAAGCAATGGGGTGTCTTGTGACACAAGCAAATTAAGAGGCTCCCTGGATGACTATGTTAAGATTAATAAAGGTAAAGGGCATTGCTGCTAAAGAAATAACCTTTAAAAATGAAACCCTTATTTCATAGGGTCCCTTTTCACTCGATAGAATTTAGCTATGGACCTGGCTAAAACTGAACCCAACAAGTGGTTACTCGAGCTTTTACCCAACTGTTATCAAATCGTTTGTTGGGGGGGGGGGACATTAATAAAAATAAATATTCTCCCATCTTTGGAATAGTAGGATTTGTCAAATATGAAAGGAAATCTAAGTGGCTTCTCTGCTTTTCATATAACGATGTTTTTTTAAATGATTGTTAAGGAACATAATAACATTTTATAAGCTTATTAAGGAATGGTCACCTGCTGTGGAGTGTTATGTATCTATATCCTTACATGTGCGAAAGATGGGTGTCTGGTAGTTATACCAACAACTTCAGTATCCAAGGGTGAATGACACATCTAACACACGAGATTAAATGTATGTCTAGACTAATTTCACAACCCGCATGGACTTTTACTCCACTTTACTTCAATGTGTACGGCATTGTCGGAAGAGGCAAACTGATGAATTTTCGAAGGAATGCACAGAACAGCAGGACGTGTTTTTAATGTATTGTGGAAGACATTTTAAAGGAAGGTATTTTAATTTGTGCTCAGCCAAGGTGTAAAGAGAAAAACGAGAAAGCACAACACCTTCACTGCATAATAGATTGAAATTATTCTGAACCCTGTATGTCTTAATTAGATCAAAGGCCTGCCAATCTTCTCAATGTCAGAAAAATCTAACTTTTTTGTTAAATTTCTCATTCATAATCTAAAAAAAAGTATTTCAGCTGCTTCTCAGTATCTGAACACTAGTTTTCTTTTTTTGTGCTTCCATAGAATCTTTGAAACATAAAAAGTCAAACTAAGTTGGCTCATCCTACTATTCAATACATAAAAGATGAATGGTTGCTACTTTTTACACAAAGTAGTTGTGTACAATCTCTTAATTTAGCAGGACCCACTTCCCCTGATGTATCAGTTTGTCTTAATCAGTAATTTTATTTTTGTCAGGCCATTTGAATAAAGGGACTGTAAGAAGCACTGCATAAATTGTTGGTGCTATATTAATAAAATAAAATATTAATAATAATAATAATAATAAAAGCTATTCTAACCACGGTAATGCATTAAACTCTTTAATAAAGTGTCTCCTAAAATTATTAGAAGAAGGGGTAGACGGCACAGTGGCAGGAAAATCGGTTGACTCTGGAAGTTAAGACATCATAACTTGAATCGAAATGATTTGTAGTAGAACCGAACAAAATTAATTTCCTTCCAAGTCGATGATATTGTATTTCAATGCAATCTGTATCCCGGGAAGAGAAAATTCTGTTTTATCGACAATTATCACGCTACAGCTTTCTCGGAGAAGGCCTGTTCCATATCTGGAGATTCGCAATTAAATATCACACACTTTTGAAATGTTCCAGGTTTAGAGGCAATAAAGATTTTTGTCTCCTAAGATTTACACCGTACAGTGTTTCAGTAATTCTGACACGTTTTCCCGTTACCGAGAGGAGTTTTTTTGTTTTTTTTATGAATCAGTTGTGGAAGTTCTCGCTCTGATGTTTTAAAATCTTCAGCTGCGAAGAATAAAATGAATTTAAAAAAAAAAAGAAAAAAGATGCTATGATATCATCACAAAGACAAAAAACAGACAAGAACAGTCACATAAAAAAGAACTTTTACCAGATCGAGAAATCAGGGCCATTGTGTTATGATATCGGGGGGGGGGGTAGAGGGAATTAATTTGGAACACAATTTATTTCTGGACTTCAGGGTCAGGAAGGAAAGTTGTATTAGAGGAATGGCTTCAAATCGACATTTCATTTATGTATGTATTAACATGTCTTGGCTTCCTTTTTCAAAAAAATAAATATTCCCTGAACTTCCACAAACACAAAAAATGAGATTGTGTCGGGAAGGTAAGAATCACAGAGGATGTTATAAAACAACCTTTAAAAAGGTTAAACAAAACTCTGCAGATTTGAAAAGGAATAGTTGCGCAGGGACCCTTAAAATCCTACTGTCCTCTCCTGTTAAGTAATTTACTTATGTGGTACCTTGCAAATGAAAAATAAATTCCCAGAATCCCTGTGATATGAAGACTATTGAGTCCTGCAAAAGATTTTAAGACAATATCCAGCTAACCCTAAAAATCTAAGTATTTCAAGTAAATCTTTTTTTTAGCCTTTTACTGGTTCATTTCTTTTCCTACAAGAAAGCCAGCAGAGCTTGACATTAATTATACCCGTTATTCTATAGGATTGGGCATCAGTTTTGGTGAATTTAGAGCGGATTCAACCTCTGAAGTAGTCCCAGAAATATATATTTCCACTAATAAAAAGTCATTTTTAGTGCATAAAAATGTTCTATATTGCATGTTATTTTTTTAAATGGGTAACAAAATGTAAGGAAGATTTACTGAGAGGGTGATAGATAAGTGGAACAGCCCCAGCAAAAGTGGTAGAGGGTAATACAGTGAGGGTATTAAACATGCATGGGACAGACATACGGCTCCTGAATCTAAGACAAGACCAACCACTGATTAAGGTTTCAGTCTTTACAGCAGTTAAATGGACGACTAAATGGGCCGAACAGGTCTGATCTGACGGCAGATTTGGTGTTTCTAAATTTCAACACATTTCCAATAATACGTTTTCTAGTGTCGGTTATAATAGAAAGTACCAATATTTTAAAAGATTCAAATAAGAGTAAGAGGAGGAGGCTAGGGCAAGCGGTCGAACACTTACAATTTCAAATACTTTGTTTAGAATACTACAATTTATTTTGCATTACGTTTTTTCCTGTGGGTCCAAACAAGAAAATATTTCAGTTTCAAGTATGGGGCTTTAGAATGTTCTTGGAGTTAAAGAGAAATAAAGGTGGTTACAAAAACATTTTTTAATTAATTGAAAGAAAAGCAAAAATCACTCAACCAGTTGGATCCTCATTGAAAACAGCGTCTGTTTCTCTTTGGAACAAGAGGGGGGGGGGAGTGTTTAGTTAACTTAAGGCCTGGTTTCTTTCTGAAATAAAATATGACTTTCAGAAATGTTTTTATGATCGCTGAAATCAAGCCCGCTTGGGTAAATAAATGGTGGATCTGATAACAACCTCAGAGCTTTTGCTGTGACTTAAGGGCTTTTGTTTTACAGTGTGGTCTTTTTTTCTTATACATAAAAAAAAGAGGCCACAACTAGATGAGGAGCAGGCAGCAACTTAAATAGTTACTCAGCCTTTCATTAGTGAAACAATAGAAGATAAAACAAAATCAACCAAACTGGTTAAAAGATAAAAAATCTTAAAATTCTGCTTTTAAATTACTTTAAGTGTGAGGTTGTTACACTAGCCAGGTATTTTAAATGTTATTTCTGATGGTATCTGCCCTCCCTGGATTCAGTCACCTCTTATTTGGACAGTTCTATGCACCTGTATGTAAAAAGCGATGCTACTAAATTGGTGGGAGAAAGGGGATCCCAAACACATTTCTTAATGACTTGTTATGGACCAGCACCATTTGAGGGCTGGTGTTAGTATGTCTATAATCTGCCATGGGAATTAAATTAAAGAAAATGAAAAGGTCCTTGCCAAATGCACACATTATTCAAGCTCGTGTCCATCTACACGAAAAAAGAAAGAAAACACAACACTGTTCTCCTAGGATCCGTTTTCCAATTATTAGCACCAATATACTTAAGGGTCACAATTCAGAAAACGCAAGCATATGGTGCGAAACATTTCTCTGATTCTGCAGCAAATAGGGGATACAATCTAAGGAAGAATTTATGGGGTGTCTATTGAAATGTTTCCCTGAGTTGTTTTGGATGCTGGGATCGGAGAGGACCTGGAAAGGGGGTGATGGAAAATAGTCATCTACTCCAGTGAGAACCGTACACTTGGTTCACGGCCCAAGAGACAAATAACTCAATGCATAGGTGAGAAACCAGACAGCAATAAACTCACACCAGAACAAAATCCCCTCAGACAGGGCATTTCCTTGCAATTTAATACCCTCCATGGGTAAATCTTTTCTGCAGACGGGCATCATCTTCTGTGAAAACTCTTAACCATCATTAATAAACATCTTTTATCCGAATGGCTGTATGTTGCTGCTTAAGACTTATAGAACAGCTACAGAAAAACCCGACATTGGACATTGTCATAAAAATTTGCTATTTAAGAGCAAGCCCCCTGTAATCTGTATAATAAAACAGTAATAGGTAATGGGCATACAAAACCATTAAAAAAATCTAAAATACCTGTATTTGTAAAATGCTATGAATATTTTAGCTTTTTGCTAAATTCTAAAAAATTTCAGGCCCATCAGAAGGGGTGCTGTATTTAATTTCTCAAAAAAAAAAAAAAAAAGAGCAAGATTTTCCTTGTTAATAACAAGGTAATTTGACAGAAGTGCTTAAATTGGTTTTCCTTTTTTATTTTTAATAACAATAAAACTTTGTATCCTAAGCAGTGTGCCTGTGGAATTATATGTTGACTGTCTTTGAAGTTTGAAGTTCAAGCCCTGAACGAGACTAGTCAGAGGTGCTTGCAGGAAGTTTGTCCTGTGGAGGTTGAAGTTATTTGGCCTGCGCGTCATCAGCTGTTTACAACAAACACTTGTTGATTTCTACTTCTGGAGAATCTATATCCATGCAGCGGGTATCCGGGGTATACAGTCAGTACCTTCAAAGCTTAGAAGCTCACATGAGTTCTTCATCTCAAGTCCTGTTTGAGTCTGGTTCCTCCGATATTTGAATTTACTTCTAGTCTGTGTCAGGTCGCAAGGAATGCACTTGTCTGTTACATCTGCTATTGTGACCCTTCAACCTTCTCACATAAGTGGATTTCATTATCCTACCAGGGACATTATAAAGGACTTCTGTGAGTATACTATCATTGATAGGTTTCTGATTTGGCCAGGGCCTTGTAACTACTCCGTACCCAAGAAACAAGGCATGGTATAAAACCAAGTTATTTTATCACAATCAGCGTTTGTCATTTTATTATGGCTTGCGAAAGCTACTTGAGCCAAGAACACATTTCATATAAAGTCAAGAGGACCACAGCTCACACTTTAAACAGAACAAGAAAGAAACAGTTATCTCGCATGTGAGAATATACATGATGGAAAATGCAGTGTTTTCTTCGTAATTAGAGTAATAAAATCATATCAGAGATCGGTGGCCAAACCGAGGGATACACAACCCTTCATTCTGTTCTAATCCATCATAAGACTTTTAATTGTGACATCATCTTCAAGAAGTAATGTGTGATTCCTGTCATCATATTCCAACTGTATATAATCCTTAGAGCTTCATAGAAAAGGGGAATATGTCATTAAAATACTTCTCCGAAAAGGACATAATTGTAACCATTGTGCGCAGTACTCATCTTGAAAACAGGGATTGTGAAACAGCTTCAGTAACAGAAATACTGTTGAAACGCTGACATTTATAAAAAGAATGGTTTATACGTTTTATAAAAAGAATTGTGAAATCGCTTCTTTTCAAATCGATACTTTATTTGAAAGTGTGAGTTGATTCGTTTAATTAGTCTAAGAAAAACCTAACGTATCCAAACCAATCCATCTTCATACAGGTAATAGTGTCACGGATCACGATAAAACGCATGGTCTATTTTGTGGTGTCTCCCCCTGACAGCATTCGTCTGCTTTTAGTCTGGTTGCTGACTTTGTTTCTGTCTGGTAGCAGTTAGGCAAAAGTCAGCAGTTCTTAGACATTTTTACCTTGTGGTTGATAAGAATTTACGTTGGATTATGGATGGAAAGTAAAGGCTTCTCTGTTGGATCGAGGACTCTTGGAATTCTTTAAAGTTTCGCCAGCGGCAATCTTAGTACCAGGTTACCACAGTCAGGGATATCACTCAGCATAAGGTGACTTTCTGCTCCTTTTTGTAGCCAGGTGTGTGAGGTCACAGATGTCCAATGCAAACGCACCATTCTCATACACATTTGGAAGATAAAAATCTCCAGCCGGGTGCAGAAGCCAAGTTTAAATATTTTTTTGGAAATTAAATCCACTTCTCTAACATTGAAAATGTATGTTATTCCCCCAAATGATAGGGGACATGCTTTCCACAATTCCCATAATAATGTGCTAATAGACACTAAGCATCATGGGACACATACCCCACAGCCGCTGGAATGCTAGAGCTTGTCTATCCCTTAAGGGAATTCTACCAATCCCCGACTTTCTATGTTTATTCAATCTTAATTTACACTTTGTTTAATTTACTACTAATATACGCTGGTTAAGTAAAGTCTCCTCTCCTGGCCATGAAGCTGTGTAAATAAATAGCCCCAAATCCATTTATCAAGGAGACAGATATTAGTCAGATAACTCATTCATTCATTGCAGCTTTTATTTTCATTTCCAGAATAAAAGAAATACTGAGTTTTTCTCATTTTTCATCCCACTCTCACGCACGCCATGCCTTATGCACAATGCCGAGTGTCAGATGTGAAATTAAGGGTGATTTATGTACATGGAGCAAGCTTGTCATAAAACTTAAATGTCTAACTCATAAAAGGTTATATGTTAGGATACATTTGAGCAAAACTATCACTATTCAGCAAAAGTAAGGTTTATTTTTTTTTTAAATGATACACAACGTTGAGCCTTATTTGTACATAAACTGCACATAGGAATTTATGAAGGCTACACGTGTAATCGCCGCGTAGCCAAGGGACACAGTCTGTACTTTGTTTTAAGTGCTGTTTTATCTGTATGTGTAAATGTATATTTTCTATGTGTCTTCTAATCACCCCATATTTAATCTATATAGTGCTACGGAATATGTTTGTCATATATATATATATATATATATTATATATATTTTAGCACTAATATGTCACACCTTACCTTGACCTTTTCAAGATTGCAAATAGCTATTATGGTATTTAAGTTAAATTACTTATATCCTTCTTCCCCCAAAGTCCATCACGGGGTTAAGGGTTTAATGGAAAGAAGACACAGAATTTCATTTTTGTTAAAGTATATTTTTTTTTTAAATGTTTTCTCTGCACAAAACAATTCCAAAAATGACACTGGGAATTAATATTCCAGAAATATTCCAGGATAGTGCTAATCACCATGTAATGCAAGCATCCTGCTATGCATGATTATTTAGGAGCAGGTATACAGTAAATGACACATATAAATAACACTTGTGGAGTTGCTAACAGACATTAATTAGAAAACTCTGAGGAAGCCTATTTAGTAGGTGAAACGCGTTTGTGCTATTTTTATTGACTTTTTAATGGTTTTTAACCAGAAAGCTGAAAATAAATATGTTTTTTTAAAAACCATTCTTTTCTGCTCCTGGTATCCTTTTATTGTTTTAAACACGCAAGTTTATATCCTTGGTGGGGATCATTCCACCTACGCCAGAAGGTGTGAGCAATCCATTTATTGCTCACCATATTGTGAGTATATAGTGAACTGTTTTTATTTGTTTTATTCATTTTATTATACAGAAAGCACTATGCCTATTTCTGTTTAACTTTTTATGTGCACCTTATCCTGAGAACCAAAAAAAAGAACTACACAGGACTGCTGCTAAAGATATCCCCCGGCGAGGATTGTATCGCCCATGCAAGTTTTGTGGGACTAATTGCTTAAGTCCCCAAAAAATGTGAGTATCCATTCCTTAACTCCTTACCACACGGTGCCAGCCACATATTATATTACTGTGACTTTCTTCTCCTCTATGCGCAACCACTATCTCCTGTGACCTCCAAATTAATTAGAAAAAGGTTACGTTTCACACACAGCCCTCCCGGCAATTCCCCCCCCCCCCCCCAGCTTGCTATGCCAATCGCTGTGGCATATGGCAAATGTCACCCGGCAGGGGCTGATTTCACAGCTTCTCACCCAAAACTGTAACTGGTTTTAAAAAGAAGCTTTTTATCTCAACCTGTGCATTGCCTGCTCATCTGTATCCTGTTAACTTCGATTAAATGCTCTAAATGTTTTTGGCGACAGATTCAAACTATAGAAGGTAGATTGCAATAATATCAGGGTGAGAATGGAATGCAGCTCTTTACTAGACAACTAACTAGCTAACTGACGTAGACAAAAGACAACCATTCCCAAGGGGAGTGTCAAGGCTGGGTTGGAATCGGAGCGCAGCGCAGAGAGACACCGGTTGCAAGGGAGCGAAGTAATGGGTAATCCAACACACAAAGTCCAGAATATAGCCAAGGGTCGAAAGTCCGTGTAATCAAATCAGAAGGTTCGCAGTACAACAAGGGTAATCCAAAAACAAAGTCCAGAAATCCAGCCGAGGGTCAAAAGTCCGTATAATCAAAGCAGAGCAGATACAGCCACAGGGAATAGGAATCCGGTAGGGAACTTGAACAACCAAGTACTGAAGGTACAGGTTTGCAGGTTTAAATAGCCCGCCTAATAGTTACTCCTCCTCTAACCCCTCCTCTCTCTGTGGCTGTCAATTAGTCCCTAATCCCTCCCCTCTGCGGTTAGACCGCAGGACACGCCTCCCCTGGCTGTCAGTAGCGGTCTGGGACCGCAGGACACGCCCCCCCTGGTTGCCAGCAGCGGTCTGGGACCGCAGGACCCGCCCCTCCGCCATACCGGTAGTCCTGGCGTGCGGCTGCCGCCGCAACGGAGACCAGGGACGCGGCCCGCGGCACGGAGATGCCGTGCCGTGCGGCCGAGGATGTAGCTGCTCGGCGGGGACTCCGCCGGGTGAGGACCTCCGCCGCCGACGGGTTGGGACCCGACGGACACATGGCCGAGGATGCGGGCGCCCGGCGGTGTCGCCGCCGGGCGAGAGCCCCCGCCGACGACCGGTAGGGTCCTGACAGGGAGGGGGTGATTTGAAGGCTTCCTTAGATACCCTCTTTCAGCACCATGGACAGCTAAACATGCATACGGGGGTGTACAGTGCCGTCCAGTATTTATAAAAAAAAAAAATACATTTATAAAATTATTATATATATATTTATAAAAAAAACATTATGGTAATTTAAGAATGCTAGCTTTACTGAGAATGAGGTAAATAAGTGTTCCAGCCTCCAAGCAGACGTGGTAGAGGGTAATACAGCGAGGGGATTTAAACATCCATGGAATAGACATATGGCTCCTAAATTTAAGATGAGACCAATGACTAATAAAGGTTTCAGTCTTTATAGCAGGTGACAAGACGCCCTGCTGGGAGGTTCTGGTTAGAGCTGTAGCTAGCTCTTTTTGCACCGAGGTAAAACGGCTGCCCATACACACTGCCTTTACACACACCTGCCCATTAACATGCATATACACATACACTGCACTTACACCTGACTGCCCATACACGCTGCCTTTACACACACCTGCCCATACATGCTGCCTTTACACACACCTGCCCATAAAGACATATACACATTCACTCTCCTTACACACACACACAGCAGCTTACAAACACACAAATACCTACACTGCTATTACATACACCTGCCCATTCACACAAACACACACTGCCCTGCATCATTTTCCAGCAGACTGTGATTGGGCTACACAGAAGCGCTCCCTAATGTTGGGCCGGGGAGGGGGGGGGGTGATCTCCTCAACCAACCCTGCTGGGCCGGTTGGGGAGATCATAATCTTGCAGCTGCCTCAGCACTCCCCTAAAGACCGGCCCAGGGCTCTCTACTCACCCCTCCTCTATATATATACACACACATTGCTGCCAGCACTGTGATTCACCACGGAGACCCTAGAATGCAGGGACTGATCTCCCCAAGTAGTCCTGCAGCTGCTGATCAGGCAGCTGTGCGGCCCCTCGCAGCTGCCTCTCTTGCTTCACCCTTCCTACGGCCCTGGTTCTGGGTGTACCTATACTGTACATACACACATTGTGCAAATATATATATCAGCACAAATGAATATTTTGCCTCTGTCACCATGTGTGCGTGAAAACAAGATTTTGAGCACTCCAATGTCTCTCTCAACCCCCCAAAACCACTGCCTTCTACTGAATCCTGCCCTCCAAAGTACACTGTATGGCATAATATTATCTCAAAAGGGAATAATGTGCTAGTCAGCATTAAAAGAAAACTTGACACTTGCAAGGAAAATTATATTTTACATTCATGTATTCCAGATTAGTGTCAGTGTTTGAAAAAATAACAGATTTGCATAATGCCTGAAGCTAAGAATAATGTCAAATTTCTGTAACACAAAGAAGGCGCATGTCAAATTCTGTATGGTTTTCCTTCTCATAAGATTGAAGGCAGAGAATATGCCACATTGTTACAGTATGCAGATATATAACCCTCTCTGAAGCTCACATCAGGACCTTTAAAAGACATAACCTTCCTGGGAATAAAGGTGATTGAGACATCACTCCAACGGTCAGCAGAAAAATACTATTAAAATCAATAACTAACCACCAGAATTACCAGGAAACGCTGGATTTTTATTTGTAACTGGAACCAACGAGTGAAGGTCAAAACGCAAAGCAGAATTTATATCCAGAAATTGGGAGAATAAATGCCCTTTATGATTTCTACTCTGAGTGTTGATAGCTACTGCAAAATCTTGGCAAAGAATGAGCCAAATTGAAATATGTTACTGTCTACAGCTAAATATGTAGAAATTCTGTTAAAGCCCATTTGCTGACATGAGAAATGTGTCTTTTTCCAAGTCAGTTTGCTCATTAAAAAGAAATGCAGATACTCCCCATCCCTATGTTGTCAAATTTAGGATGGGAGATGCTCTGCCACGATCAGAGATTCCCTATAACTTGATGTGTAACAGACATGTGAAAACGCAGGGTGTGAAAGATGAACATATAAGCAGAGCTGAGGGATGATCAAAGAGTCTGTGTGCAGAGTATGTACGTGGCGTAAGTTCTGCGGGCATCTCTAGGGCACATAAGGCCAAACCTTATGAGTGGCAGGTTATTTTCCAAACATAACATATTTTAACATACAATAACACTAAATATTTCCTGATCTACCAAAATCTGAAATTCTAGTTCTTTTAGAACATTTCTCTGTATCTAAGATCTGAATAATATAGACATTAATATGGATATTAGTCTTCTGTTCCATCCCATTGTGAAAACACGGCAGTTCTGCAAAGCCAGGTAGTAGAAATAATGTAACTTATAACTCATGATGATGTAATCTTATTACTTAGGTCCTAATGTTGAAGAAAAATGATGAAAGAAACGATATGGTGTCACTGTAGAAAAGTAATGCAAAACATTAATCCCGCAAATTGGAAATGTACTTACCATAAATTAAGAGAAACACAAATATGGTTATTGACCCAAGTCAAGCATGAGAAAGAAGGATAAAAAGAATATATAGCTTTAATACATATGATAGATCTGTGTGCCGTGGTTAAGTGAAAGCACTCAAACAGCCAAAATCTAATTTTCGTGGAAATACACTCAGTTAGGCTTAAAGCTCTAAATAAATTATCATACAAAACCAAACAAAACAGACCAAACAAAAATAAAAAATACCATCAGGCCTACAGAAGTATAACGTTAATTAATACAGAACAAAAGGAGTGTAAAATCCATAAAAAAAGATCAACCTTCTGGCTCTCAAATGGTTACGTAAAAAAAAACTGAATTAATAAGATTTGGTGCATGATTCTATGCTGTAACCAACTCTGATCACACATGGGGGAGACCAGGGATACCTTTTGGGGGTTTTCTTTCTAAAAAGGAAAGAGGAGCCCAGAAAACTGCTTTATGGGATTTCATCTTTACAGAAGAAAATAGAGGTCTGGCACGTAGAGCTGTGTTTAAGAGTTACTCTGGTACAAAACTCAAGAATCAGCAGGACCAATCCATTGATTTCTCTGGTTACTGCTCCACATAAACATGTCCAAAGGTTGTTGGCTTTACAATGAAAGGGAACCATACCATATCAGAGTCTGCCCCTGAATCTATGGGGTTTTACCCCAGCCCAGCATATTGCTCTTGAATATGCAATCACACATGGCTCCAGGCTGTGTGACCCTGATTATCTGCGCATTCACCCCAAGACACTGAGGCTGGGGTAAAAACCCTCAGACTCAGGGGGGCAAACTCTGAGCTCCCAGGTGAGATTCTCTTTGCGTTGTCAAGTCACTGAGAATAAGCCATTTGAACCAAGCAGTGCTTTCCGTGACAAGACATCTTGCCTTAATCTCTCTTGGAGGGGCATAGAAGTCTATCGAACCATTTATTCTACAAAATTACGAACAGCTTTAAGTGCCTCTCAAAGTTACATTTTGTGGAGCAGAAGTGGTTAAATAATTAAGAATCACATTTGGGAGGGAACTCTATTTAAAACTCAAACACGGCTTCTCATCTTCTGAATATATAAATAGATGGAATTTGAACAGTATCAATTATTTAAGGCATGTGGGCCCGTTATAAGCCTGACTGACAGGGTAGAGGCAGTGATGTGCGACGCCGTTAAAATAGCTCATAGGACAAGCCGTCAATGCACTACCGCGTGCTGATTTTACATGTCTTTGTTAAACAAATTCAGCTCGATAGAACTGACTGTATAACTTATACCTGGAGCGCGGCACACAATATCACCTTTCTGCTTTATTATACTGACATCTAAAGGTAACGGAATCCAATGGAACGCGTTTAAACCAAACACGATCATTAACTACTGGGTGGATTGATATGGAAGTTGACAAAATCTACCAATATTGGCTAAATTTTTGGTTCATGAAGTTAATACTGATCTGGAACAGATCACTCTAGGTAGTGCTTGCCATCTAATACACCCAGCCACCCATTTATATATTGTTACATTGTGGATTTTAACATTCCCGCTATAATGTAACATTGTTCTAACAACACCTTGGTGGGTTACTTTATAGATTTTAAAGAAAGTGTGGGTAGCACGAGATTCATGTATCAAGACGAGGTAAGCAATAAATTAAGAATTTGCCCTCTAATATTAAATTGCAATCTTTACTGATACATGAAGAAAAAAAAAAAGAGAGGGGGTCAAAGAAAGGCTTGCCAGCAGGGAACTGTTTTTAATGTTACAAAGTGGTATTGATCAAATACTCTTTTAGATATTATTATTATACAGGCCAAACCAATGCTGAATAAAAGTAAAAAAAATTACATCATCATTTTTATGAACCAGAAATCCACAACCTCCCGAGGTCTCTTTTTCCCATGTTGATTTACTTTTTCTAAATAAACTGAGGTTTTTTTGAGTTGAAAAGTCATAAGATGATGGAATGGGAAACACAAATATTCTTATTTTACTGTGAAAATACTATTTACATTTGAAATTAAATTTACCTGGGGAAAAAAATATAAAAATACAATTAGAACTGATTATAAAAGAATACTTGGCAAGGTTCAATAAAAATATATTCCAGCAAACTAGAGGCGCCTTTTTTTTTTTTTTTACAATTTCCTATTATTAAACATTTAGAAAATGATAGAAAAGTAAGCCAATGAGTTCAAGAAATTAAGTTATACTTTTTTCATAAGCCCCATTAAATAACAAGTAGATCAATGTGTCTCTGGGGTGTTTTTTTTAGCAACTGTTGAGATGGAGGAGACCTTTGATTTAGAGTTTAAAATGTTTTAATCTTTGGTGGTGGATAGCCCCCAGGGACTGGTCAATTCTAGGGTATCCTTTACATTGATATGACCAATATATTTAATATATCTTTTATAGACCCTATTTCAAGTGTAAACCAATAACAAGGTAATATTGGCTTTCGAGTTGATTCGATCATTGCAGATCTCAACAATCATTCAGTTCCCAGAGGATCATTATTAGGAACAGAAAGGCTGTTGGGTTATTTCTCATTTAATATAGTTTCTAAAATATCAGCTTGACCCATGCAAGAACATTTTTGATTTGTCATATAAATTTACACGCGTCTCAAAGTTCATAGAATTTTATATATTGAGAAAAAGTGTAAAGGCCGAAAATACATTTTGTAATTTCAAATCAAATTTGTTGCACACCAAAATAAATCTGATGTCGAATCAAATTTTTCCAAGAAAAGGAATCTCTTAAAAAAAGCTCCCTACAGAAAAAAAATTATATTAAATACAGCTTCAGACTTGAATTGCATTAAATTTCATTGTACAGTTGTCTTGTATGATACCAGTTAATATATTTCATTGCTTTGTAGAAATAACGCTAAAATAAAAAAATAAACAGAAAAAACCCAACCATCTCAGATGAACAAATGTTACGAAGATTTTTTAATCTAAAATAGTGGTGCATGGTGAGAATAGTTATGTCCTAAACTCAAGGGAGGGTTGATTTACTTGCAGCTAGAAGATTAACACATGTTGTTAGGTCACATTATTTGTGATAATTTTTTGCTGCCAACAAATAGGAGTAGACTGTAAAAGTCACATGGCTTTCAATATCTCCGAGGTCCCTTCTTCAGATGTAAACAGAGCCCTTAATATTATTGCCACTGCCTTAATTTGAATAAGGTTTTGGAGGAAGAATTTAGTGAAAATGTCATGCCAAATATTCCATATGTATCCTTAAGCTTCCTATAAGTTAAGAAGCGGCACATTACATCACACAGATTTTTTTTTTTTTTTAACAGTTAATCATTATGGGTCAAAATGATTCTTCCATTGGGAAGACAGACCATTTCAATATTCAGCGGCATGCCATGGTCCGATCCTCTATGTCGAGAAAACACATTTCTCAGTGATATATCTGCCGTCTCCAGCTGCTGTTAGAACAGACACATATGCCGGTTATCAGATGGGAAGTATAATTGTACCGCAGGGGCTCTAATGTGCAACAGAATGATACACTCTCACAATACAGATGTTTAGACTTCCTTATGAGAAGAATGTCAATTGGAAGTGAAAGTAAACCCTGAGGTCACTTTAGTTCCATTGACCTCTAGTGTTACATTGATATTCTGTCTTTGAAACATGTATATATATTTGAAGGTCAATGATCTTCTTCAAGTCAGTTTTTTTTATTCTGTAAAATTTGTGCCACGATACATCAATTGCCAGAAAATAGATTTCATTCTCTGGCATCAGGCCAAACACAAAGTTATGTGTTTCTTTTACAAGTGCCATTACTTATTATACAACACAAGGGCATAGATTTATCAGGCACACAATAATCATAACATATTCTGAAAGGCACTGTTAAAACAAAAAAATATAAGAAAAACAGTATTCTCCATTTTTTCTTTTTGTTGTTTTAACTACATCTTTACAGACGCTCAATCAGAAAGGACATTTTGTTCAACGTTGTTTGTAGAAAAATATCCAACTGTAGTCTTGAGATCGAGGGGGGGGGAAGTGTCTTCTTCACTGGATAAACCAGTAGCTGTCTTTTCCAAAGCTCAGTTGTGTCTTGACAGGGCAGGAAAAGGAAAAACACTAATTGAAAACAAATGTGTCCCGCACACCTGACTGAACACTTCTGTCAAGCATTAACTTGGCCTCCCATCCGAATCAGAAGGTTTTCCTCACAGTTCTTAAAAAAGGAGCTATTTGACCTCTCCAGCCTTTTCCATATGGTCTCTAAACATAGTTTGTTCCTCTAATTACTTGTACAGATCGGAAGATGTCCTGCTGTGCCAGGAGCTCTTCCTAGTTCCAGGCAATTAAACGAAATCACAGGTGACGTCAAGAATGACAGACATGCACAACACCCAATCCTCCCCTGAAACAACTTCCTCGGGTTGCCGATTGATGAATCCCTAATTTGCGGGTCAGAGGTTGAGTCACTTTCACTTAAGATAAACATACCCTACTAATTTCATGTAAGACACAAAACCAGGGCTCAGACCACATAGTATATGATTCCTTATAGGAATACCACATTCACTCTATTGTATCCTATATAATGGCTCACAAGAAATATGTCAATGACACTATGATCAGAAGGGTTGCGCAAATACAGGGTTAAACAAGACAAAATAACAGTTTACCAACGACTCTCGCATGAGAAGATCTGTCCTCCCGGTCCAAGATTTTATTTTGAAGAGCATTAACAATACTTTGTAAACTTTTTTTTTTTTTTCCAAATATTACTTTGTAAATTTTAATTACATGAATATTTTTTCAACCTTTCCAAAGCAATAGGAGCCCTCACGTTATTTTACCAATAAAATGCTTATAAGATCTGCAAACTAAATGTTACAATTTAATTACAATGTCCATTTAAATTATGATTTGTAGCAGAACAGCAATAGGTTTCCTTTTAAATTTTGTATTTTCATTATTCAAATCTAATTTTGGCCATTTTGTTTATAATATAATCAAAATGAAATATGAGGCTTGGAAATCGCTCAGATATTATAGGATTCCCATTTCTTCCTGCATTTCATGAATGATCTGCTTCCTGTGGGGGTAGGTGTGTCATTTATATTACAGCTTGTTTAACAAACAAGCCATTTATATTGTTAATTTTAGTAGTTTCCACACTGTGAAGAAATACATCTCTTGGCGTCTACAGAGCATCATTTTGTTTCGGATTTTACATTAAAGAGAATGGGGTACGAATGGGGACAATCTGCCGGCAGATTCTATGCTTATATGTCACACAGAATAGAGCCAAAACCAGAGTGTTTTTTTCGGAATCCTTACTAGATTCTCATGCCAGATGGAAGGACCCACTGGCAGATCACATTTCTGATGGCTCTAATTTCCCATCAAGTCCAATATTCACTGCTCTATAATCCCTAACTTGAAGACGAATTCTCATTTGCATTCCATGTGGTCCCCAGGACTTATTAAATGCAAAGATAGTCTTTGAACATTCCTTAAACTGTTTTGTTTTTGAGGCAGACAGCTGTTGCTGTGTTTGGAAATCTTTAAATCTCAGCTGGCACTGCGCCCGTATATTCTTTGAGCAAAAATATCATCTGTGGATGGTGGTGGATTGAATGAGGAATGAGTTCCGGCGACTGTGTAGCCACGCACAGAGTTCTAATTCTAGGTCGTAATATTTATAAAGTAACGTCTGAGTGCAGAAGGTGAGAAAGGGGGATTAAGATTCCATAAACTACAGATGTCTCCATCCATAATCTTGCACCAGGGAGATGGTCCCCATCAAACGTTTGATGTCCATAGGCCATAATTGTGCTAGCAAGACCAGTTTAAAAAAATCAAACTGGGCTATCGCAACTAGTAATTTTCAAAAACAATGATCCTTTCTGCACATATTAGTTTAAAATGTCATTTTCAAACATTGCTTCTTTAAATAACTGAGATAAGTGGGCTCATTATAAATAACATTAAAATAAAAAGCCTGCAACCCTGCAGCTGCTTCTAAGACTAAACACGCAAAGTTTGTTACCATGGTTTTTAAAAATCTTATATTTTTTCCAGCTTGTATATATATTGGATGCTGCATTCATGGGGCGAATGAAAGTCTCTATAAAATTATAGAAGATTAAAAAAAATCCTTTATCCCGTGCCTGCAGTTGTTGACATGGAAGACCTTAGAAATGTGAATAAATCAGCGTAAAACTGCCCAGACAGCACTTCCCAGCAGATAAACAGCAACGGACCTAATAATTAAGCTTCTTCCTCTGATTCTCACTTTGAAGAACCTTCAGTGAGTAAGTTAAAAGAGTAAAAATGAGAAATGCATAGGGGAGGCGTAAAGGGAAAAACCAGGGAGTTTTGGCAGCTAGACTTTATTCAAGGAAATGTATCATAGACAGTATTTGTTAAAGACACAGCATCATAGAATCTTTTTCCTTTAATATATCACTTGTAATGTTTCATTTATGCAGCACCATGAATAGGACACACATTATGAAATGCATTTGTTGGGAACCCAATCCGTGTACTGGAACACTGCGATAACCTTCAAACTCAAGAATAATATAAAAGTTACAGTACTGTGCAAAAGTTTTAGACAAGTGTGAAAAAATGCTGTAAGAATGCTTTCAAAACTAGACAAGTTAATAGTTTATTTTAGTCCTTTAACAGAAGGTATCGTTTAACAAAACATGAGCGAACAGAAGAAAAACCTAAATAAAAAAATATTTGGTGCGACCACCCTTTCCCTTTAAGACAGCATCAATTCTTCTAGGAAACCACAGCTCTTCTGTGGATTTACGCATCTTCAGTTGCTTCATTTTCTTCATGTAATCACAGACAGATTTAATGATGTTGAGATCAGGGCTCTGTGGGGGCCCTAGCACCACATCTCAGACTCCTTGTTCTTCTTTATACTAAGTATGGTTTTACTGCCTTTGGCTGTATGTCTTGTCATGCTGCAAAATAAATTTGGAGCCAATCAGAAGCCTCCCTGATGGTATTGCATGATGGATCTGCCTGTACTTCTCAGCATTGAGGACACCGTTAATTCTGACCTATTCCCCCAACCAATTTACAGAAATGCAGCCACATGCTTCACTGTTGCCTTCAAATCCTCATTATTGTACATCTCTCTGGCCCTTCGGAAAACAAACAGCCTTCTGCTACAGCCACATATTTAAAATTTTGACTCATCAGCCTAAAGCACCTGCTGCCATTTTTGTTCTCACGGTTCCTGTGTTTTCGTGAATAGTTGAGCCACTTGGCCGTGTTTCCATGTCGGAGGTTTGGCTTTTTGGCCGCAAGTCCTCCATGAAGACTTCTGACCAGACTTCTCGGGAAAAAAGATGAGTGTACTTGGGTTCCACTGTTTTCTGATAATGCTGATCTGATGGTGCTACTGGACATCTGATTGTGAAGGGAAGCATGATGCATGTTTCACCAAGTCTAGTTGATTGACCAGTGTCTACAGTCCTCAACATTACCCGTTTCTTTGTGCTTCTTCAAAAGAGTGTAGACAGAACATCTGGAAACCCGTTTGAGAGACCTTGCTGATACAGTACCTTGTGTCTTGTTGGTGTGCTTATTCTTGCCATGGTGCATGGCTTTTGACATTAAACTGTCTTCAGCAACCTCATCTTATTAGCGAGTTTGGCTGTTCCTCACCCAGTTTTATTCCTCCTACACAAACTATTTCTGTTTTAATCATTATGTTTCAGCCTACATATTAAATTCATGGTCATTGCCACCTGTTTGGTATAATACCTGACCTCTGTGAGTGAACCTAGAAGAATTGATGCTGTTTTGAAGGCAAAGACTAGTCCAAAAAATTTTGATTTGATTTACATTTTTCTTCTGTTTTTCATATGTATGTGCGTATCATTGCAGGAAGAGTTAAATCCACAGCCTGCCATCTTTAAATATGATGTCCCTTGATCGCAAAATAATGTCAATGCAAGAAAAAACTGAAGAAACAAACAGCAGAGAATCTTCGAGGTTTGAACAAAGGAACATGACAGTTGAAGTAGCAGAACACACGCGCCTGGCCTCAAAGGCTGTGTTCTGCCGAGAAGAAACAATAGTGTGTTAAGTTAAGGCGAGATCCCTCCAAACACTCCTGTCTGCTGCTTCGGGGAGATAAGGACATAGTATGTCACACTGTGACACTAATCATATTTTGGGCCTTTCCGCATTTCTCTGCATACATATTAAAAGTTCAAAGTACTGTTGGAATTCGTTAGTGTGATGTAAAATCCTCTTAAATCTGAAATACCAGATAAATGGGTGGGGGTGATAAAGAAGTGTGATTTGTCTAATATTTTTATTCTCTTCAAGTGAGTGATGATCTGAGCTGCTTCTGAAATTATCTTAAAACGGAACTTTAAATAATCGGCTTTGAGTAAAGTTGTAGTCTAGAAGTAAAAAGGACACACACTATATATATATATATATATATATATATACACATATACATACACAGTATAAATGGACAAAACAGGGACTTTGACACATTCTAAATACATTGACATTAATATGTAGTTGGTCCCCCCTTTGCAACTATAACGGCTTCCGCTCTTCTGAGAAGGTTTTCCACAAGATTTTGGGGAGTTTCTGTGGGAATTTTGCCCATTCATCCAGTAGAGCGTTTGTGAGGTCAGGCACTGATGTCAATTAAGGCACGGCTCACAATCTCCATTCCAATTCATCCCAAAGGCGTTCAATGGGGTTGAGGTCGGGGCTCTGTGCGGCCGGTCAAGTTTTCCCCAAACTGTTCCCACAAAGTTGGAAGCAGAGCATTGTCCAAAATATTCCCGTGCGTGTGTGTGTGTGTCACCCACACGTATATACACCATATATTGTAACTTAAACAATGGGCACAAACAGTAATTCATAGTTAAACTGGACCGTACATAGCAACATTTCCTGAAATTACCCTTTCTACTGCATAATCAGGGCATTATGTGTGCAAAGCGGATAGTATCCGCTATAAATAGATTTGCTGTAATAGCTAGGCAATAACCCTGTCCCTACAAATTCAGGCTTGTTGGCAGCTATGAGAGATTTGTTTTTCCCTATAACTAGGCACCATTTAGTATGCACTGCCTTAGCGCAAACTAGTATGAGCTCAGTTCACTTATCCCATGGCATGCAAGGAAAACACCCAACACACATCTGGCCTTGTGGGCTACCATTCAATGCGTCCAGTGTCAAAGACCATGGCAGTTTTGAACATAGACCCCTAACCCCAAATCTGTTCCCAACATCAAAAAAAATAGAACATAGTATTCCCAGGTATAAAACAAATTAAAACAGGTATTCCCAAAACCTACATCTTAATTGTAGTTATCTTTAGGCTTCTGGTTTGACAAAATGTTTTTTCAGTATCCCTGTTAAAGGGACATTTTTATATATTTTATTTTAAATATGATCTACAAGCAAATACGGTAGTTGCATAAAGTGGCCGGCCTAATTATATATATATATATATATATATATATAGGGCATTAATAGAGAAGTTTAAAAGCCATAAGCCCCAAACGCTAATGTGTATTGTGATCCCAGAGAATACTCCAGCTTCTGGTTTATATGTATTAATTTAAAGTCTAAAATATATAAATCCATGGAATATGGTTACAATATCAGTTTGTTAAACACTTTCATGTAATCTTACAAGAAAATGGTGCAAAGTATTAGCAGGGCAAACAAATGGAATGTTTCAGCTAATTAGCAGTCCATTGGTTGCTATGGTGATGAGAGCCATTTTAAAGTTGACATAAGGATGACTTTTTATACATAAGGTTTTGTCTGTTTGGCTATTAAGACAAGTTCAGGAAACAGGGGGTAGACTATGCTGAAGGGACTGCCCAAACGCCCCTGGGTCTATTGGCAATTATGGTGTTTCCCAAACATAAATCCTGTCAGACTTGGTGCTCTGGCCCCTGTAGCAGCCCCCCCCCCCCCCGTGGTCCCTCATGCTCTCCTGATGCCCCCAGGATATTTAGTTTGTCTAGTTAGTTTTGGAGATGTTAGACCTTAAGGTACAGCCAATAAACTAATCACGGGGCTTACCTCAGGCCTGTGTGCTCAGCAAGCACTCTGTCAGGAGTACAGTCATCCTCAAGGGCGCCAGGGCCGTCTCTTGTAGGGTCCCAGCAGGCCCAGGCGCCCAAGAACGACCTCTTCTCTGGTTGTTCCATGGCAGCCTCTTGCAGGGGCCGTCATTCTCCAGGGCTGCCTCTTGCAGGGGCCCAGTCATCCTCAGGGGCTCCAGGGCTGCCTCTTGCAGGGGCTCAGTCATTATCAGGGGCTCCAGGGCTGCCTCTTGCAGGGGCCCAGTCATTATTAGGGCCTCCAGGGCTGCCTCTTGCAGGGGCCCAGTCATTATCAGGGCCTCCAGGGCTGCCTCTTGCAGGGGCCCAGTCATTATCAGGGCCTCCAGGGCTGCCTCTTGCAGGGGCCCAGTCATTATCAAGGCCTCCAGGGCTGCCTCTTGCAGGGGCCCAGTCATTATCAGGGCCTCCAGGGCTGCCTCTTGCAGGGGCCCAGTCATTATCAGGGCCTCCAGGGCTGCCTCTTGCAGGGGCCCAGTCATTATCAGGGGCTCCAGGGCTGCCTCTTGCAGGGGCCCAGTCATTATCAGGGGCTCCAGGGCTGCCTCTTGCAGGGGCCCAGTCATTATCAGGGGCTCCAGGGCTGCCTCTTGCAGGGGCCCAGTCATTCTCAGGGGCTCCAGGGCTGCCTCTTGCAGGGCCCAGTCATTCTCAGGGGCTCCAGGGCTGCCTCTTGCAGGGGCCAGTCATTCTCAGGGGCTCCAGGGCTGCCTCTTGCAGGGGCCCAGTCATTCTCAGGGGCTCCAGGGCTGCCTCTTGCAGGGGCCCAGCCGTCTTCAGGGCACCAGTTCGCTTAATATTGGAGTCCAGTCATCCTCAAGTGCCCCAGGGCTGTCTCTAGTAGGAACCAGATCTGCCACTTGCAGGGCCTAGATCTGCCACTTGCAGGGCCTAGAGCTGCCTCTTCTAGGGACCCACACGTCCTTATGGGCTCCAGGGCTGCCTCCTGTAAGAGCCCAGCCGTAGTCGGGGCCCCAGGATAGTCTCTTATAGGGCCTTAGGGGCTCCAGCACATTCTTGTAGTTCGCAGCCCGCGTATTGACTAGAAGGAGGCGCCTAGTTACCTCACAGCGACCCGCTCGAGAAGCTCCGCGCGCTGAATGGTCCGCACTTGCTGAGCCACGCCCACTCTCCACTTTCCTGTCCGGACCCTTCCTGTGTGTAGAGGCTGCGGCTACTGTGAGGGTGAGTTATACTACAAGCAGTCGTATCTATCTATCTATCTCTTCCTATGCTACTGTATTGTGTCACATGCATATAGCAGGGCAATGTAAGTGCACCTGTATGTGTATATAAGAGATTGTTCACATAGGGGATTGTGTACCTGACTGTATATATAGGGGATTGTATACCTGCGTATATATAGGGGATAGTTCACCTGAGGATATATATATATATATATATATATATATATATATATATATATATATATATATATATATATATATGGGATTGTGTACCAGACTGTATATAAAGGGGATTGTGCACCTTTGCCTGGGATGAAGATGGTATGCTTGTGTATATAGAGCATATTGTGTATCATTATGTATGGGATTGTGTACTTTAGTATATGTCGAGTACTGTGTACCATAGTGTGTAGTGGATTGTGTACCTTTGTGTGGGCTCAGAGTTGTATACTTTGGTATAGATAGAGGATTGTGTACCATTGTGTACTTGTTTCTGGGCTTAGGGTTGCGTAACAGGACTGTTTATGTCAGACTGTATCAGGGTAAAATACAGTCATCTATAGTGGTATCCACTTTCCCGGAGGCCCCCATTGGCAGTAAACACAGCTGAGCGGGCCTGAGCACTCCTTCCAATTACCCAAATCCACCAACGCCCACTCAGGGGCAATAGGGTGGATCTCTAATTCATACACAGAACTAATTCATATCTATCTATCTATCATTATACCGGTTTATAAGGTGTACTGCGGTATACAGCTTGGAATGCAGGAAAGGGACAGTGTCACTTTAAGAAAAGTATATGTTGGTTCCAAAAACTCAAGTGTCCTCTTCTGAGTGTTTCTGGACTCCTCCGACAGAACTCAGTGAGATGAAGTAGCAGATATATTACAAGTGATGTTTCTGGCACAAGACGGCGAGATGAAGCCAGACCAAGATAATTCTTTCCAGAAAGGGAGAGATATAAGTAGCCTTCCTTAACATGGGTGTACTTCCAAAATCACAAGGTATTTCATTAAATTGTAATCTTTTACTTATGACTAAGTGTTTCCTTACGGCCTTTCATCATCTCCACATATTCCCCCTGCCAACGCGTTTCCAAGATGCCTTCACAGATTAGCCGCATTATGATTTTATTAAGAGAACAGAAAAAATCCCTCTATTCTACTCATCAGAACGTCTGCATTTTATTCCATGGGCGTAATTCTTGGCTCGTCCTTTTTTCGTTCTCAGTGTATTCATTCAATCGCTTTTCCTCTTTCTGTTTCACTCACTTTTTTAATTCCTTCTGCTATCCGGGGATCCGTCTTGTGGTTTAAAACTGTCACAAAATCCTCGCGCAGAGCCCTCGATCCCATCACGTTAATTAGACGAGGGCATCGCGATTGTAGCGAGTTTTGAAATTCCTCTTCGGATTTCAGATTTCTGGCCGGTAATTCCACGGAAATATCTGGAAGGCTTTCTATCTTTATTGAAGACGTTGCATGGATTTGACAAATTCAATCCCAGCAGGTCTCTCTGTTTTCTTGCAAATCATCCACCATAAATGTTTAAAAAATAATTTAAAAAATGAGTGTGTTATATACGGACGAGCTTTCTATATGTGTCTAGTGTTATTGCATGCAAGTTCCAGTGGTTTAGTGTTTTTTGTATTTTATGTTTTTTTTAAATGTGTTGGATGATCTGTGGAGGAATTGGGCCCAGCAATTCTCTATTTAACCCCTTGGGGTATTGCACAGAACCATAAAAAATGTCAGCAGATCATTCAGCTCATTTAGTTGGCCCATTTTTCGTGATATAACGACCCGAACCTTAATCAGTCGTTGGTCTCGTCTTAGATTCAGGAGCCGTATGCCTATTCCATGCATGTTTAATACCCTCACTGTATTACCCTCTACCACTTCTGCTGGGAGGGCGTTCCATTTATCTGCCACCCTCTCAGTTAAGTAAGACGGGTCTTGCAAACTCAATTTAACCCCTTTTGAGAGCTAAAAGTAACACTCATTATGCATATGGAGCCAGTCGGGGTGTGCTCTTCTTACATTACTCACTTAAGAGGTCTTATCCGCAGAGTCTTTATGGGTTAAATTATTTGCCCTCCTTACCTATTTAATAATATAGGGGTATAACCAAGGTTATAGAACCCAGTGTGTGACACGAGGCTTATTCCCATGTATCCTGGTCCCACACCTGTGTATCTTAAGATAAGAACTGAATGATTTAAATGAATTGCCTTTATTTTTTATGTGCGGTTGAGACCCCCGAGCCCCCTGTCTCCTCTCCCGTAACCATTTAAAATCCCTATTATGTTTTACTTGCCTTGGCCACAAATTCAGCACAAGTTAAATCTGTATACGCAAAACTTTTCAGCCTCCCGGAACTTAATTACTGCCTTTGGAATAGATTAGAAGAGATTCTCGGAGTACTTCTCGTGCAGCAATAAATAGCGTAATAGCAGGACCGTAAAACACCGTAAAGATTCATTTTAGAAGCAGGAGCAGTAGAAAAAAATAACAGCTCTGCGGGGATTAAACTTATCCTAAGTGCTGCGTCTACTGCTTTTCTTTACCTAGAACTCAGGAGCGTCGCTGGAACTTTTTACATTACGGCGAACCAGCAATTATCTCAAAAATAAAGGTGCCGGTTCTGAACATTCGTTAAATGTTCTATAGATTATTGCTTCTTACTATTCTTATACTAGATTAGTGATCTATAAATCAATTGATTATTCATTCATCATTAACATCGTTCCAAGAATGTCTGAAATGTTCTATAGATTATTGAGCTATTATTATTTTTTTATATCTTGTAGTAGATATAATAATTTATTATTGATCTATTATAGTTTATTGATCCGTGTAAGCGAATATTTATTTTTAACATTGTTCCAAGAATGTCTGAAATGTTCTATGGATTATTGATAGATTATTAAAATCTATATATGCCAATTTATGTTGACAAATTTCTTTCTCTTTCTGTTCCTTGCGATGTGTAGGATCCATAAGAACTATGAGAACATTCAGCTTTAGATAAGAGTCACAACACACAACAACAGAGAAAATTTTTTTATATTGTAAGTAAATCACTATTTTTTTTAGTAGATAAAAGAATAGATTTTAAGTGAAAACTGCATATATTTACTGTTGCAATAAATATATACGGTCACTTATATATGACTATTAAAGTAGAATTTTACGTATCAATGGTTTTTTTTTAAAGTATTCCAGCAACACAGAAAACAAATTTTTGTTTTCTGCTGCTATGGCAATGTATACTAGCACCTATGCTTGCGGCACATGGTTAAAGACTGGGATTTTACGCTCTTAAAGAAAATATACAATGTGTACTTCTATATAAAGTTATATCCAGCAATATGCATAAATCCTGTGATTATTCTGAAAGGGTTTAGCTTCACGTGGGTGCACTTTATAATAAATATACCTTGCGGAGCAGAGATATGTTATTCCTTTGTTACCTTGCGCTCTGCCCACGCACTTCTTTTCACCTTAGAAGTTCACTGATTGATTAACTAGGCTATAATTTTATGTGTTTCCTCCAGAAAGCATGACAAATAAGTACTGGAGAGAAACCAGTGTTTGACTTGACTCCAATGCGCCATATATTTTAATTAACCTTGGAGCAGCAAGGAGAGACATTTTTTCCCCCAATAAAACCATATTTTAGAAAAGGCCTGACAAGCTAATTAAGTTAATCTTTATACCACCTATCTTTGCAAGGTAGCCAAGCCCAGCCTGCTTATACACTGATCAGATTACAATATAATTACTACCAGGGACGGAGCAAGAAGTTAATTAAAAAAGCAAGAGTGTTACATTCATTTAAAGAACGTTTATTTCATCTCTATAGAAGGAAAGTGTAGGGTTAGGTGGGGGGACCGTAGTGACTTCTGCAATTGAGGATGTTAGCCCGGGCAAACTTCTGCTGTAAAAACCATACATGTCGTGCCATGGATTGTAAGCTCTTTGGATAAACCTGCTGTATTTAATACTGTTTTTAATATACTAAGTACTGTTCTAATTCCTTGTGTTACCCCTCCAGATTTGTAGGGGTATTCATGCATAGATACTAATAGAAAATATATGCATTACATAGCATACAACGCACATACCCCTAGGAGGTGCATGAATGATATATACAACCCGGTCATGCATAGAACATGTGTGTACATATATGTAGAACATGTACTTTAACCTGAGCTGATACGCGCATGTTACATGACTGTGAATACAGGAGTTACGGCTCTCATTAAACACCCATCTGCTATTTATTTGCAAAATACCTGAGCGCAATTATGGAATCCGATCAAGTTAGATCGGGAGGATTTTCTTAAGCCTGCATCTGGAAAGAGGTGCTAATATCCCCCGATATAAACGCGTAGCAGGCTGCCGTGAATCCGTCCACACAAATCTGGAACAGGACTATATAATTTTGTGTTTCGCTGCCCCCCCCCTGCAAAAAAAGTCAGAAAATCTTATTTAAGGCGTTATTTCTGTTTTCCAGGACATCTCTTTGTTTAAAATGATACATTGACAAATGCACCACCTTTCAGTGGGACGCAAGGTTGTTTAAAAAGTTACAATAAAATGTGGTAGATTTAGGAATTCTTATGGCTTGATCATGCATGATACTCTTAAGTGCTAATTTATTGGAGTAGAAAAAAAAAATCATGCTGCCAATGTGAAATAAGGTCAGGTTCTGACGGTCAAATGAAACAATTGTGGTTTTCACTGCAAACAGCTTAAATAAATAATTTTTGAACAAGGGGCTCTTCTGTTGTTACGCCCTGGAGAGAAAAATAATCAGAAATAAATCTTCTTTTAACAAAAAAAAAATATATATTTTGAAAATACCACCGAATTAGCCCTGCGTGGTGACTTAGTTTTGGGGGCACAAGGATTTATTCTTAAATTAAACTGAAGCATTTCTAATCCTTCTGTCTACATCACTAGAGTTAAATAGGGATGTGTTGATTGAAGAATTACGTTAAAATGTATCTTCAGGGAATCGCAGAATGAAACTACATCTCAGTTTCTCCCGGGTGAATCAAAGAGAGCGAATTAAAGGAAGAGTGTTGTATGTTTGATTGTCTGGCAAAGAGAAGTGGAATTGCTTACATCGTTTATTAGTTTAAGTGAAAGCATCATCCACAAATATATATATATATATTCCCATTCATCAGAGGGACACAACTTCTGCATCAGAATAAAAAGAATTAGAAATGACTGATTATTTTTAGAGACATGCCACTGCTGTATTGCAAAAAATACAACAAAACATTTTTTTACTTAAAAACAAAGCTATCTGCCAGGTCTGCACCCATTATCAAGTAAAGAATGAATGCAAAGCGTGCACATTCACACACACTCTTATCTTGAACTGTCTGACAACTCTCATAACTCTGAGCTACTGTTCCCCTATCTCCCGTCTCTTACAGATGTCAGAAAACCTTTCGCATCGGTAGTTTGACATAAAAACATTCTTAATCGCCCCCCCCCCGCCAAAAACCGCTGAAAAAAGGCTGATTTCCCCCTTCCAAGTCCAAGGATGGTGACACACACCTCAAAAATTCAATTACTGCTTTTTTTCATACAATAGGATCTCTGTTTCCCTTCAGCGAGGCAGTCTGAGCTATATCTCAGATTTCCTAGACATACCCAAAATTGCTGTGTCTCTATCTACAATTTGTGTAAATCACGAGCACACAGCAGGACCATTCTTGGCAATGCAGAAAGTACTTGGAGAAGTGATCCGTGCCGCGGGTTTTTTTTTTTAGGTAAAAGCTGCGCACGTTTCTACTCTTCACCTTGTGAGTAAGAGGGAGCTATACATTCCAAGTCGTATGTAGTCAGTGCTTGGCATTCTTTGAAAGTGTTGACTATTGTGTATTCCATTAATGTTGGAATAGCTTAAAAATGTGTGCCAGCGATAGCGAGGAGAGATTTGTAGCCAATGCACGTTGCAGTGGAGCACAAACGTTATTCACTAATTGCGTTCTATGATGTTATGGAGCACCTTGAGATTACGGAACCATTCTGATAGTCCCAGCGATTCGGCACGGGATACATGGAAGTAATAAAAGATTAACTGCGTCGGTGAAGTGGAAGGTGGCCATGACTCGGACAGCAGATGGCTTTAGTCTGTGGGGTGCCATGTAAATGCTATGAGCTGGTCTTACAGGTTTTCGCACCATCATCTTCGCATAGAATCCTTAAGACGTTCTTATTTTTTTTAGAAATATGGGTTGAAGGTTGGTGTCTGTAGCATTGATCTGCAGTGAGGGCATCAAACACATGGCCTCCTAACTGTCTCTTCCAGCACATTCGGCTGCTTAGCGTTGCATAGATGGGAAAGTGGATGGATCTCAAGTGTGTTCTGATGTAATGAGGTCAATGCAGCCCAGACTCCAGTTGGTGTTTACGTAGTAGAGGTTAATACAGCTTCAGTTTGCATTATTTATGAATAACTATTTATGGTTTGTAACCTTAGTCTGGTGAAGGATTTCTCCAACGTGTTACATTTGGGGACCGCTTTCAAATGGCATTGACGCCAAGACGTACGCCCTCCCTTTGGCAACCTAAAGACTGTACTTTGTGTACCATTGGTCTTGTGGGATAACAAATGCCCCTGTTCAAGGCGCTTACAATGTAATGAGATACCATGTTACAAGGAATGTACGATGCTGTGGTGTAAAAGTGAGCTTACATTCTAGTGAAACAATGTGAGACTCAAAGAGTTTGATTACAAAGTGTTTATTTTATCCATATAATGAGAAATTTCTAATTTAGTCTAGGAGAACCTGTTTAAGAAAACTTACACTCATATTCTGTAATAATATTGTGCTTGTATGTGAAATCGCATTATCATCTCTTTAGGTTGTGGACTGGAATCCAGTCTGTGTACCCAAGCATAAAATGAGCTGTGTGTTACCACCTCTTTAAGTAGGTGTGTTTAAAATGTACGCAGTCGTAAAAAAAGTTAATATTCCTAAATTTTTCCAAACTGAAGAACGTAAATTGTGTAAAAATGCCACACTGCGGGGTGTTGCTTGAAATCACGCTGTCATTCTTAATGCATGCAGCTGCAAAGCGTCGGCCCTCAAGGGAGCTCCATGTTAAGCAGCGCAGGAGCTGTGGTCGGCACTCAGCCGTTAACGCTTTCTCCAGCCGTTACTGCATCCCACCAATCACACGTCACGCGTGCACTCCCGTCCATTTACATGTTAGAAACGTAATTTGGAGGGGCACTTTTTACCTGTCGCCACCTGGTCTGGGTTTGCTAGAGTGTTCTTGTTCCGCATTCTGGATATTGTCACCTTTAACCAAATGAGCGCATACCTCCACTTTAGCCAAATAAATGACCTCACCCCCCCCGTGATCACACTTCATAAATCAAGCGCAAAGCCTCGTCAGATCCTTAGTCTCCTACCAGGCTTTTCCATGCAGAACAATGGTCCCAGTTTCCAGCAGGTGCTGACTCGTTCCACGCCGGAATGGGGGGACGCGCCGCGCTCCGTTCACCTGGACTTTCTGTCTCTTACATTTTTAGATGGCATGTGGCTTTTATGAGAACACCACAGAGCTGCAAGAGCTCGGGCAAACTTCCCATCCAATTCATGTGTTGCCTTGTATGTTCACACGTGAACGCAGATGGGCACCAGGCATTTTCATATTATACTCTGGAGGACACTTCAGTTCCCTGTTCAATGTTCCTACAGAGATCTTCACGTTGATCTTGCACCAGAGCATAACTGATTATATAAACCCATCCCAACATCAACAGTTCATCCTCACTTTCTCAGTTCACCTCTCTCTTGGATCACCAAAGCCGTGTTTATTAACCAAAATTCTTGGAAATTCAGCCCCAGATGTAGGGAATTCAGCAAACCTCATCCCTGGTCAGCCATCATATAAACCGCTGAGTTTTTTTCTTTCCGGTCCTGGTGGCTTTTTCACAGAGCTCCAAACATATAATACTTTATACCGGGCAGGAATATGACATCACAGAAATGCATACAAAGCTTCATTTTTAACTGTGTCCATGTATGCAAATTTCATAGAGCATGTGATGTCATCGGACATGAATGCAAATAACAAAAAAGTAACATAATCCATAAATTATAAAAATTCACCAGTGAGGGTATGACAGGAAGGCTAGCTTTTCATACAATGGGGACACAATTAAGTTATTCACTAAAATAATTTGAAGTATCTTTGCCGACCTCTTACTGGTAAATGCCACCCACTGGGCCGGCTGGCTGTTTCCGTCTGTTCTTGCTGGTGGCCACTTTGAAACGGCCCACATGAAAGCCCCCAGTAACCAGAACCTCGTAATGTGGCCACAGACTCGGCTTCATGCTGAATTAAAGCAATTTCTTGCTTATCCGCGCTAAAGAATTTGTTGTATCTACCTCCGTATGAACGCAACGTGTTCTCAAAATGCCTTTCTGGGTTAAGCTGGGCTAAACTCTGTTCTAACCTGATTATAATATGGTGACCGTCGGCCTTTTAGACCATTCCTGGCCTTGACAATGGTTTGGCCAAGGCTAGAGCAGGAGGTCGCAGCATTTTGTTGTATGTTGGGCAAAAAGGGTCAGTTTCCGCGCTCCCAAACATCATCGCCTTGAGGCAGCTAACGCTCTTCCTGGTAAGATATTCTTAGAATGTAAAATAATATTTATTAAAGGACGAGGGTTAAAGCGTCCGGTGCATACATATACCGCCTCAGATGTCTTGATCAGGGCCGTGATGTTTCTGTGCTGAGCCGGCGCATGCTACATAATTACTCTCGCATACATTTCATTAGCCCATTAAATCGCTTGTTATGACAGAGACAATACCTTTAAACAGATGTCTGATGAGAAGCGGATTACGTGCCTTCACACAAGCCCTGTTTCTATCAATCAAGGCAAACAGACGAGAGATTAAACACAAGATAATGAGTTTACGAAATTCCCTTTTGAAACCGCCAACAAAAATTTGAAAAATAAATGGTTTTAATCTGTAATGTCATGTTTGACCCCAAGGGAATAATGTCAATAATATCCACCTTTATTCATAGCAAGGTCGCAATTATTTACCCTCTCCGTAGCCTGCAATAATTCCCAGCATTTTTGTAGGCTAATAAATACAAAATCTGAAAATTACATTTCACATTAAAAACCATGTTTTTAATGCAGAAACAATTCTTTCATCTTTGGTCTGATCCTATTTTATTAGGTACTGCTTAGTTCCGGCCTGGAGTCGTGGGATGCGGACACTGATAGGTTGCAATGTTTTGTTGCCATAGCTTTGATATAACTTCTTCTTGCTGTTTTCATGTATTTTAATGTAGTTTTCAGGAAAAAATGAATTTATGCATTTTTGGTTATTCTTTGTGTCGATGAAACAGCACTTTTAAATTATTTAGACGATGTAAGAGAGGGTGGAGTCATACCTCCAATGTGTCCAGTGTGGCCAGTCCTTCCTTATCCCCAAACTCCTGTACCTGATGCCCCTCTTTTCTAGGAGGTCGGAATGTTTGCTGGGTATGAGGGTAACGCAGGGTTCTACAGCCCTAAAAATGTGTATAGAAACAACTTTATAAATTAAATGGGGTAAATAAAACCCATTATTCTTCTTCTAAATGCCCCGCTCAGTTACAGATACCCTGTGACAGGGCACAAGGGCACACAAGAAGCACTAAAAATAACAGTTTTTCTATTCTTATAATTGGTGGCATAAACATTGTTTTCAGTATCAGACAACTTTTAAGCTCGTTATTCTGTGTTTGAAACGACTGACACAAGCTTTACATTTTCTATATCCGTGCGCGGAGGTAGCTCTTCCTGCGGTGACAACATGCTTCTTTTAGAACACGTTAACAGCAGGGCTATGTAAGATCCGCCACCTAATCCGGTAAAAATTGCCATCATACCAAGTGTTTCACATCACCCCTCCAGGCTTCGCTCCGAGGAATACTCTTTAGACACGCTATAAATAAGAGCTATGTTTCATCCAGCAAAGTACGTCCAATTAGCATGGGAATATCCAATCCACAAATGAACGTTCCTCTCGCGCCCGCCGCACCTCCTTAAGCCTGTTTTTTGTGTTTTCACTGAGCTGCAGAGTTCAAAAATCTTTTAAACAGATTAAACCGTCTTAATTTCCTCCATAAATCTGTCAGCTACTTGTGAAGGGTCACCATAACAGCACTTATATATACTTCATAAGCACTTCGTAACATGCCTGCGATACATTAATGGAAAAAACTATTCTAAAATAAGGCTGTACTTTTAAAAGTCTTTAAAGTGCTGCTGTCGCGGTAAAATGACTCTGGGGGGGCTCTTTGGGGGGAGCAGTTATTGGTTTGGGGGGTAGATAAATACATAGATTTTTTAAGTGGAAGCATATATAGTTCCGATGCTGGTGTGTGGGTTGCATTAACTGCGGCGCATATACAGATACATTCACCTTCTTTGAGCCAACGCTGAACCTATGTTACTAAAAAGAGTTAATAAAAATGGTGACGGCTAGAGCCATATGTACTCCTGATCTCCATACGCATAAACCAGGTGAAACCTCTGGGCCAATGAAGATAGGAAGCCTGTGCAAAATCAGCGACTACACAACAGCTTTGGCCTCCATGTGCAGACTGTGAATGGAGAAATCAGGCCGTTCTGTGTAAAGAGGCGCTTATTTCCATTATCTGAGCTGACCTGATCTTTGAGACAGCTTTTGTTAAAGGAACAATATGAACAATGTATCTGATCAGAACTGGTTCTACTGGGGATCTGTCACATTCATTCATCGCACATTCATTTCATTGATACATTAGATGCGGAAATATGCAACTGTATCTCTTATCTATTGTATTTTAATACGCTGAGGGCTTCAGTATCACCCATCCGTGGCCAGGTTATAATTTGGTTCCTAAAGCTATCCTCTTCCAACACTGTTGGGAAGGCAATCCATGCTGTATGTTTTGAACGGTATCTTCTCTACTCGAGACGCTGTTTGTGTGTTTGGGATTTTTACATGGTTCTGAGATCCTGACCCTTGAGGAACCAAACCATCAATATAAATTATTTCAGGACATGTAGTAAACAAAGCAAAAAAGCTCAGAATGTGATAAGTGTGATCAATTGTATCTCAGTATGAGTTTGGCCCAGTATAGCACTCTTTTATTCTCCCATTTTTTGTGATTGATCTCCGGCATGTAGTCCAGTCGAAGGAGTTTTAGCGGGCGTACTGTGACAGATATCTGTTGGACGTCCAGGACCTGACGCATCATGGGAGATGCTTTGGTGAAGCCAGCCTCCGGGGTTGCCTATTTCAGCTGACACGCACAGGGGCGGCTTGAAACATATGACAGAAACATACCTTTACTTGAAACCTGTATACCTGCAATTTCTAATTAAGACCATCAGCTCTTTGTGCCGGAGATCATATTGCCTTTTAAATGGCTTCATTTCCCTCTTTGTAAAATCTAACAGTTTTTATTTGACATCAAATATCCCCAAATCCAGCAGCTGGATTTCAATATCTGGAGCCCAGGTTCTATAAACCATAAAGCTGATACGCGCGGGAGAGGGTCTGGAGGGTAATTGTTACTCGATAAATGTCCTTTCGAACTTCTGCGAATAATCTCAAACAGAACACACCTGAAACCCTCCCAGTGCCACGGGAGCAAAGCGCAGATGTTTGGTACGCGACAGAAACGGGGGGTTATTAAATTGGAATCTTGATTCCCTCTCTCCTGCTACCTTGTAGCAAATATCTCCCTTTCTGCCCAGTTACCATACTCTGTGCCGCTAATCAACAATGTTATATATCTGATGCTATAAACGTCTGTGTTCAATATTAGCTAATAATTCAGCATCCCAAACCAGATGTTTCTGCCGAGAGCGTAATTGATGATCTATCGTGAGATGGAACACATGCCCCTCAGCTAATATCCAGGTGGGGAAGCATTGAAGTCCCCGGGTTAAGTGCTTGAATTCGGCTCCCTATGGTCACCCTACATACATTTAAGAAAACAGATTTTCCCCTTTTTTTTTAATTCACACATACGATCTGAGCTCAGTCAATTGTTGGTTGAGACGGAGAATGGTTTGGGGAGTGTGGGAAGCCATCAACATTTCAGCAACACCGCCGAAAGAAAAAAGGAATTGGATAATGGTTAGTGGAAATGTAACTTTAAAAGTCATCCAGACGCAGTTTATTAGCACAAGGTGGGTCAGACAGGGGGTTCTGGTTTGAGGTTTAGTTTGAGGACAGCCACTTTTTATTATGGCACAAAAGCCGCAGTAACTGCAAATTAACACTGGCCACCAGGGGGCAGCCTTATAGCATCAGACAACCTGTGTGAAATCCAGAAGGACATGACCCACCCCACCGCCAAAAAAAACGATTTTAATTATATGGACACAATCCTGCAAAACCAAGCCGATTGCAATCAAAACCCATCTTCTTACTCCCTACTTGACTTCTTACAATTGGTTCCTGTCCGTAACCACCTGAGACGGCCCAAAATTCGAGGGTAACCTTTGCTTATCCCCATGGACCTCTCTGCAGCCTTTGGCACTTTTGATCACCCACCTTCTCCTTCAAACCCTTCATTCTCATGGGATCCATGACATGGCTCTCTACTGGGTCAAATCCTTACTCTTTGACCTATCTGTTCTGAAATCTTTGCTCTTCTCTATCTACACCACCTGTCTTGGACAACCAATCTCTTCTTTTGGATTCCAGTGTCATGCTAATTTACTTTTCTTCTCCTGACCTCTCACCGTCTCTTCTAACGCGCCTCGCTTACTGTCTCTCTAAGATCTCATCTCTTTGCCTCAAGCTCAACATCTCCAAGACTGAGCTTCTTTTTACTCCTCTGGTTCCTCAATCCCCCATTCCTGATATCCCCATCACTTGTGAGAATTGCACAATTTACCCAACAGCCCAAGACGCCCCTTGGCATCACACTTGACTACCTCAGTACACTAAAATTATCCTCAGCCAAGCAGCCCTTTTTTTCTCCTTTTAGCCGAAGGGTTCATACCGGTGGATGCCAAATGTTTTATTGGGACTTCCAGGAGGCATAAAAACAGCAGCACAACATCTCCCTCCTGTGGCCACTTCTGTAAATCGCCTTAAAATTTACATCACACAGATTCTATTGTTGTCTCACTCGATGATGACAATCAAACAGCTTCTAATAACTGCCCCGATGAAAACCATGACTTGTCAGGAGGTAAAGATATCCTGATTTAGGCCACCTGTATTCAAGCAGGGATTTCAGCTGTGATATAACAGGGAGAAAAGCACCAATTGGGATGCTCAGAGTAGAATATCAAGGAGTCGGCTCCAAACTGTGTGACCGTGAGAATCTGCCCATTCACCTTGAGGTTCAGAGGCAAACCCGGGTAACTTACAGGGGCTCGGGGGCTGGTAGAGTGCAGTTTCAATTACCAAGAATAATTAACATGGCTCATCCTTTATGTGAATGATGCTGTGCACTAAGGAATATGATGGCGCTATAAAAAAAAAAACTAACAACCACCAAAACTCCAGTTGGAGGTGATGATCTCGCTAGAAGGAACACACAAACGCCTATCCAATGTGTGGCCTTTTTAGCAATGCTCTTTAGAGATATAAATTGTTTATTGATGACATATTTCAGGGTTAGGAAATCCTGTTCATAATTCTTTACAATCTTTATATCTCTTCTCGGTGAGGATTTGTGTATTCAGGTGCCTTGTAAACCCTCTCTTTTTTTCCTAAGCCAAGGAATATTTTCTTTTCTGTTCACGCTGGAGTTATATCGCGCGGAGCCTGTTCGCGCTAATGAGTACAGGTTATTGTATAAACCTCATTATTTACGATCTCTTTAACCATCCCGCATGGCTTACATTTTAAACCTCTGCATAGGAAAAAACTCCAGCCTGTTGGTTTTACCCCACTCTGAATGAGTTCAAGAAGGGCTGATAAAACTACCCCAAGCTCTCTTAAAAATACTACCATGAAAGCAGGGCTGCAAAGAAAATACACTATATAGATTATTAAAATTTACATCAAGTTAGAGGGAAAAGACACTTCTGTAAGTCTTGTGTAATTTCAGTCTGGATTTGTTCATAAGGGAGTAACAAGCCCTATGGGGACACACTTTCAGGGTTCCATGATGTCACTGTGCCGTAGGAATTTTCAGCCGCCGATAAAACTCCAATTGTTCTAATGGCTCTTCTGTTTCAATGAATTCTAATACAAACAAAGAATTGGAGCAGCTCCTGCTTGGTACGTATGCACGGATACATTAATAAAGTGTTACCGCGTGGTATTTTTTTATGTTTTGGTAGGAGAATGTTACATTTATCAATGATCATTTAGTAGATAGAGCCACTCGATACTTGTCTTCCTCCAGGGAATTGGGCCATTTCAGTGATCAGAAAGTAGCACAGACAAATACAAAAAGATGTATATTCTTAAACCCATCCGTTTGTGAATTTTTAATTCAATTTTCTGTTAAGTCTAACTGCTGTAATCATTAGACTGTTGGATGTCACTCATGTGAATATTTGAGAGACGTGATGCTTGCACCCCCGGACTCCTCACTCCGGGCTCTGGATGTAATAGTAAAGTGCTGCGTGTATATTTATGGGGGGATCATGCAACCCACGCGCATATAGATGCCAATAGTGATTACAGGGAGTTTGGCTCGTTAATTAGACCTGGCTGTTTGACAAGAGGTGTGAGGGTCTGGGTGCCAGGTGGGATTGGAAACATGGAGAAATATTTTGGGACTGAGGTCATGTTATTTGGACGTGATGTTGAGGATCTGAAGTGGTGACATGTTTGGTCCTGCGTCAGCATCTATACACCCAGAGGCTGCTCAACTTTAATGATGTCCTTTTCATAAAAACCAACCGTCCCCGAGTCCTTTTCATAAACTCCAGTTCGTTGGAGACCCCTTGTGGCAAGACTTGTTTACATCTTTAATTCAGATCGAAGAAACCTTGATTTTGACTTCTAAGAACCCCTTTTTCGAGTAGAATTTGACTAAAAAATAACAACAAATTTTTTGTTGCCTTTTCTGGGAATTGTGCCCCATTTGATAAACACACTCCACCTCAGCCTTAATCCGATTCTATGCATCCACAACTTTCTGTTACCCTTTAATTCTGTCTTCTACTCATGCCTCGGCAAAACACCCACAAACAATAATATGATCATAAATCTAAATCCTTTTCTGCAAACATAATGGAGCTTTTGGAAATACTGTAACTTTTAAAAAAATGAACTTTTATGGGGTGTTTATCCAGGTAATACTTAAAGTATTAAGAAAAATAGTAAAATGGAACTTTCAAGAATCATGAAAATAAAGCAAATGCATATAAAGATTTTTGGTGTTTCTTCTGTGGCTACACGTCCCAAAGAATTCTGATTTCCCTCTCGCCTTTCCAAAACCTCTCAGAACAATTGCTTTGAAAGTTTTCTTTTTGTAACTCAATAGCAGTGGATGCTGGGTTCCGATCGTACATTTTTGATATTCTATATGAGCCGTGAGTACGAGCGCATGAACAGAGATCTTGCCACGTATACTATTTTATGGAGGTGTCTTCGTTTTGGGTCTCCTTTGAACGGTTGACTACTCTTTCAGCCACATACAGCCCGCTTCCATTTTGGACGCCGTGAGAACAAATAGAATTTTGTTCTGTAAGTGAGGAATTCCAGATACAGTTGAACAGTGACATTGGAATCTTGGTGAATATCTGGAATCTTAGATTCCCTGGTTACTATCCATGAAATCGGCCTCCGGAGTTTGCACAGTAACCAAAGACGAGAGCCCCAACACCTTATCCCCAGAACGTGCGTACCGTACGCATCTGTTTTCAATCCGATAGTCGTTCAGGGGGCCGGGAAAGGTGACATCAGTTTCACAAGTGATATGCTCGGAGCGAGGATTTAGAAAGAAAACTCGGCTCTCGAACAGCTGCGCTCGGTGAAGGTGGAAAGCAAGCTTGGCCAGCGGAGGTCCCCCACCACGTTGAGGTCATAGGCAGATCCGGGTGAGGCGCTCATATCTCCCCATAATTCACTCATCGCGAAGGACGCTGCGGGCAGAAACATGAGCAATGTTTTCTTTCTTTGCATCCATTCAAACGAGTCACAGTTCTGATCCATCCAGACTTGACACGGTCTGAAGATGCAAGTTATTGTGACTAGTTGATGCTTGACAATGAGGTAATGGCGACTTTATTTTACTGCGGAATCGTCTGATATTGGATCCCTGGACAGAGATGAAGAGAAGTTATAAAATATATTGCCCAGATAAGTCAGAAAATGTGCCAAGTCCAAAAGGATGGGCCTGGAAAAAGTGATATGGATTTTAATGTTTTTTGGTTTTTTTTAAATGTAGGTTTAAATGCTATTATGAAGAATAGTGAGCATGCAGAATAAAAATGTATCACATGCTTTCATTTTCCATTGTGGAGATCTAGAAATCCCCTTTACATGCAGATTTAATGATAAGCGTAATAGTCAGAAAGGATGGGGGCGACTCTGAAAATGTTAACTGGACCAGGAACAAGTTGAAAAGGAGTCAACGGGAACGAGCCGAGTCTGGTACCATAGAGCTGAATCAGATGACAATAATCACCGTCCGCAGGGGACTGTTGGTTCTGGTACCAAAGAGCACGCTGGGTCAGCGCACAAAACACCACCAACAATGGACAAGGTCCTACTAAAGGTCCTACTGAAGACCCAGGGTATATATAAAAGAACTAAAGCGACATCAGATAAGGTGCACGCATGACATCACTCACGCACACCCGCAGCACTGAGCTGTCATGAGGTTGTGTATAGCGAGGAAGACGATGATGCGGAACATCATCGCAGGGGTCTCCTGCATCCACGGAGATGAGGTCTGACAGCAGATATCCCATCAAGGAAAAATTGATTAAAAAAGAAGAGTTTTAATGATTTTTCAGTGTTTCACATTGGAGGCGGTTATGGAAAAACGCAACATGTCCTCTGTGTCTATGCGTCTGATCCGATGACGGCACAAAAGCTTGGAAATCTTGGAAGAGCAGACTTTTCTTCCTTTAATGTTTTTCCTCTCTTACATTCAAAAGGTCTGTATTTATAAATCTGCATCTTTTCAAACATATTGGAAAACGGGCATTATCTCTGCCATATGCTCCATAATCTATCAGAAAGTTTATCTGCTAAAGTGTATTTTTAACGCAGGTAATGTCAAACTTTCTACATTACACCGTAACAAAGTACCGGCTACCTATAATCGGAGACATTTGGCCAAATATGTTCTTTACCCAATTACAAGTTTAAATCACTTAATTTCATTAACGTAAGCATTTATATCGGATCACAAGTAGCCTCATTTGCACATAACAATTACCACGCTAATCAAGAATGAATGAATGCAATCTCCTCTACGCTGCAGCGGGTATTAGCAAAAGCTCGGCGGAACGGTTGGCATTTCTAAGTCGAAATGTCAGAGATTTTCCAGGGAGAATACGTATAAATTCTACTTTTGTGTCAGAAGAGAAGCAGAGAGAGCGGTATGCATTAAACGCTGGCAATAATGGCTATCGCTGCTCGGGGACCTGGGACGTGCGCCGATTTTGAACTAAGAGATAAGAATATGCAGAATTAGAGAGCCAGAAATTGCCAATATACTGCCGAGCACCACTCCCACTACTCTCAGCCTACCGATGCCGGATTGGCGTTACATCCAGACTCCAGATTTAATTAAAGCAGGTCAAGCACCTTCCCCAAACAAACCCATATAATGCCTTTTACATGTTGAAATAATCTATATAAAACGTCCTTTTCTCATGATCTCCATAATTATCGCTCCCCATTAAGTTGTATCTCCCCTATTGTTAAGTTGCTGATTGGTCAAGGAAGTTTCCAGAACAAAAAAAAAACCTGAGACTAAAAAGCTTTTATTTCTAGTAAAGATACTTATTATAAGACATCGACTTAAATACGGTAAATGTTTCCATTTTATTTTATTTATTGTCAAAGCTGTACAAAGCTGTGTCTTAAAAACATTAATGGTAGTGAAGAGGTTAATATTAAAGCGCAAGAGAAAATGTCAGTGTTTACATTATCGGAGATTGCGCAATCCATTTGGTCTATCATAACTTAACACTTACGTTGAAGCCATTCAGTGCAATACATATCTTTGACCTCGTCCTCTTGAAGCCGTTTGGACAACAATGTCACACAAGGTATGTGACGGTTTCTTTTGTTGAGGACAATGACAGTTGGCCAACAAAAGTCTAAACGGTGGTAACTTTGGTAGTGGTCGGTTCCGTCATCGGTTCTGAAGATGTTTGGATAAGGATAACATTGGAAGATTGTGTTGATGTCGTAGGGTTGGCGGAGTCGGTGACGTTGCTCGTCTCCACTCTGATGGTGTGAACAGTGGTGTTCACCAAGACCTCGGCCTTTGTGTTGGAAGAAGATCTTTCTGAAGCCATTGGAGATGATGATGATGCTTCCACGGGAGATGAAGAAGCAGTTTGGGGCAAAGACATGTTGTCCGGTGCAATCACCGTCACAGAATTTTCTTTTTTGGGGAGCCAGAAGGCTGCATACAGAGGTTCTGCAAAATTGCCCTCAAACTGGTGCAGAAGTTTCAAGGTGTTGGTGACGCCGTAAAATGCCACCGTTCCCCCCTGGTAGTTCACATATACGCCCACCCTGGTGTATTTTTCCGTCTTCAGAAGTGTTTCTACGTCGCTATGCCACGCAGAGAATTCTTTTCCGTTCCATTTCAAGGTCCACGAGAAATCATTCCCGGTGATGTTGCCGTTGCTCTCCGATCCCTTCCTGTCGATACATTTGTAGGTCACCCCAATGTGGATGGCTTCGCCTTTGAACTCCACCTCGAAATAATGCCTTCCCATATAAAAGCTCTCCTCGCTGAGGACCTGACGCCAGTGCTCGAACCTCTCCGGGTGCTCGGGATATTGGTGCTGCCAGGGGGCAGAGTTGGTGACTTTGCGGTTATCCTGTAGCAACCTGAGAAACCGATGAGCGCTGTCTGGATCCAAAGTAACATTGGAGGTATCTAAAAAAATAAATAAATAAAAAAGTAGAGAAATTAGGGCCCCGAATGTTACAGGGACCTCCATGGCCCTCCAAGAAATAATGCTTAAGGTTTTGCTAAATATGGATAAAGCATTCTGAAGATTATATGTTATTAAAATGTGTTATTTAAATTAATATTGAGTGCAGTCTTTGTTGGGACTTCCGCAGGGTTCAAATAAGTTTAATGCTACCGTTTATGTGATTTGCTGAATCCGTTTGCCCCGGCAAAAATTTACCGAAAAACAAAAGTGAAAAGTACGGGAAGCGTGGATCAGGACTGAGAAAAATGACAATTATGTGATTCAAACTGCGTTAGGATACATTGTTTTCTATTCTGAACTCGTCAAGCCAGTTTGTCTTAAGGTCTCTATGTCCCGGTTTATAGGGTGGGACATCACGTTCGCACCTTGTTATTAGCGGTGACTAATAATTTCGGCTGAGAGCGAGGGGTGGAGGGTTTACTGAAGCTACCGGATTCTCCTACCGGCATCAAACTTATCTTATATGACCTTTAAATATTTAATGGAGAGGGGGTTCGTCGTGTAGACACGTTCAGGATTCTTAGCTTGTATTCCTCCGTCCTTTCACGTAAGGGCAGTGAGCACTTTGTTAATATCTTTGCCCGTCAACGTTGTTTAGCCAAATATTTTAATAATAATTAATAACTAAGAATTATATTGTTTGTTACAAAACAGCAAGAGGGCATATTAGTTTCAGCCGAAATAAAACTGAGTGCAAAAACAAAGCATGAAAAACACAAAATTCCATTAAAATGTTTTAACTGGAAAAAAAGATAAAATACATGTGGGGCTCTCAAAGCTGGCCGCACAATACGTATGAGATTAGCCGACCGGCCAGTGACGGAACCAGCATACACGAGGTTAATGTGACGTCGTGTCCGTACGCTTACATTTCAGAAAGTCCTCCCGGGTGGAAGGTTCGGGCGCGGATATCCGGTGCTTGGCTGGAACTAAGGCGGACACCACTGTTTTAATGCCAAGATCCTCTGCAAAAAGGTCGAAATCACAGCTTTAGCTTTTTAGTCCCAGCATTTCCATAAATAACACAAAATCTTCTGTATCTTCCAAACGCCGAGGTCTTTAATAGACGAAACCAAAAATGTATAGTAAAGGTTAATTTGTTACTTAATTCATAAAAAAATAAGCTGCGCATCTGTGGTGTAATGTAGTATATATTATTGGTTTTATTAATCGTAAGCAGAGGAAGTATCCGTACTATCATTAATGATTACTATTTATAATGATTACATATTCTACTGCCTGCTCGGCCCAAATGTAAGTTTCTTTTTAATTTAGCGCGCATTCTTGAAAAATATATATTTTTTTATGTTTCTTAAGTTTTTCCGAGATCAGATTTAGAGAAGTCCTATTACTGTGACCTTGGAGTAAAGACGTTTTAATACTTCTGTGATGCTATCACGGGGTCAAAACGCTAAAGTCATTCAATGATACCCAAACATTGTCTTAAATATTAACCCGATCTCATAATGTTATCTGACCGGTTGCAGCGAATGTTATGAGATAAAGCGGTATTCAGATTAGGTTTTATCTCCAATATTGTTTCGTCCAAAAGGCAGCGTGTTACATATTTCTAGTTTCCAGCTTATTTTAGGGGTTTAGAGCAGGCCGTCAGTGATTCCACCCCAGTCTTAGGTGAATGGGCAGATTCTCAGGGTTTTTACCCTTGAATACAGGTGACTCCATCCAGAATATCTTTGTTAGATACCCAATAGAGTGAGACTATTAGCGCGAGTGGCTGCAGTAGGATCTGTGTGAAGGGTCGGTATGGCGTATCCCCCCCCCCCCGGCACTCGGCACCCGCCGTGACTCACCTTCCTTGGCGAACTCATGGAGTTTCTCCGTGTATGAAGTTTGTAGCGTCTGGATAATTTTCTCCGTGGAATCTGTAATAACCTTTTGGATTCCCGACAGCTTGTCTTTCAGCCCGATGTAAACGCTGGGGAGCGTGTCGTCTCCTTTTGCTTTCTTGAACTCGCAGTACTCCTAAGGAAATAAAAAGCCTTACTTAGCACATAGGTCTCCCCTGGGGGGGCTTCTCTGCGTTGGAGGGGTTAGAAGATGCCCAGTTAGGTCAGTATTGTCTTTATGGTGTGTTTTTTGGCTATGTGGTAGAGGGTAATACAGCGAGGGTATTAATCATGCATGGGATGATTCTTTACAGCAGGAGAAACGGGCAACTAGACGAGGGGCCGAATGGGGCCGAGCTGTGGTCATTGTTCTGTTGGATTTCTTACCTGGAGGAAATAGAATTCATTCCTCCGGCTGGCAATTCTCTCCACCTTGGCTTTGCTCTTCTTGAGTTCGTTGCATTTCTGTTCCAGGTGAGTCTTGATGCCGTCGGCTTGGTTGAGGGACGCTCGCTCTCTCTGTTCCAGAAACTCGATGACTTTGGAGTGGGCTTTCTTCACAGCGTCTTGAAGGTTTGCAAACTGAAGGTCGATGGCTCTCCGGGCTTCGGCTACAGAGTTCTGAGAAGAAATACATTGTTCGTGTAGATACTCGTTACCAAGTATCGCTGCTTCGCTTTGTCGATGGATCATTAGGAACATCATCCCGATTTATTACTGAATACACAAAAATAAATCATTTGAAAGACCCCACCTGGATGGACGTGGTATTGGCTTCCAGCTTAACAATAGCGTTCTCCGCGGACGACAGCTTCCACTCGTAGTCCGACATGACCTGCTGAACTTCAGCCTGAAAAATAAATAAAATAACGTGGATTAAAACTGCGCTTCTGAACAGCAAAAATATCACTTTTCTTTTATTCGAATATTCCTGAATTTCTTTCTTTTTAATACGCTGCCACCTCCTCTTGAGTGCACGTCCCTGCGTCCACCATACTTTGGGCATGTACCCTATACACATGGGGTACTCTATACAGAAATGTGAGCTCTAGTCACACTATAGATACTCTATTCACCAAAGGAACTCTATAAATGAATTAGTTCCCCATGCGGCATTTTGCACATAACCATACAATTCTGCAACAGATTATGCCCTGGATTAAGTCTGGACACCCCATTCCTCTTGCCAAAAATCCTAATATTTAAAACATGTACGTTTTGAATATTCCTACAGTGGGGAGTCGGCTCCATGCATGCACCACTCTTTAATGAGACTGCCGCTTCCTTTATATCCTCCCTGCTTTTGCTTGTCTCTTCTTGCAGTAGGTGTCTCGCTGTCTCCGGGATGTAGAGAAGTTTAAACACAGGAAATTTTTGTAATTTGGAGGGCGTTGGTGTGGCCCATTACAATGAACGGAGGCAGCCTCGTTTGGCCTGCGAAGACTCTGCCAAGGAAGGGTGTGTTTATCATAACTCTACTGTATGTATGTGTGTGTGTATATATATATATATTATATAAATCCCAGAGCAGGAGTCTGCGCATGCATCCCTTGGAACCCTGCAGAGACTGGGAAATGAATGGCTGGTGTCCTGGGCATCATGGGAGTTGTGATCCTGGAAACTAGCATGGAGATGGAATGCTGCTCATACTGGAAGCTTCACATGATCCAACACGTTCATTTAGAAACTTTTCCCTGCCTCGGAACGCAGCGGTTAGGGCGACGGTCTTGAAAGATTATTTAAAGACGGTCCAGCCATTGAGTTAAAGTATTACTAAATGCGTTAGTTTGTTAAGCGTGCCAGCGCCGTGGTATATGTCAGCTCTTTATACGGCAGGAGGTTCTGCGAGCCCCTTTTCTTTTGGACGGCCACCTACCTCTTTCTCTTTCTTCGCGGCGACGCAGGTGATGGTGGCGTGGCCGGCGTGCTTCTCTGCGGCGCAGTCTTCACACAGACACGCCAGGTCCTCTTGGCAGAACCAGTCCAAGCCCTTGTTGTGGATGCTGCATGTTCTCAGGTCGGCGTCGTTCACCGGCTCCACCACCCGGTGGCTCTGCAGTTTGGGGTTATTTAAATGGGGTTTCAGGTGCGTTTCGCAGTAGTTCACCATGCAGGTCAAGCAGGTCTTCACAGCCGCGACCTTCTGCTCCAGGCAGAAGTCACACAGGACTTTGTCAGCGTCGTCGATGGGGTCTTCGGCGCTCTTCTCTTCCGCTGTCTTTCCTTCTGGGGAAGGGGTGAAATTTCCAGGGTCCACGACTGGTTCCTTTGCTGATCCGCTTAATGCCCCCAGCTGGGAAACGGAGTGGCTTTTGCAGAATTTCAGTTCTTTGCTGCCGTCGGAGAATTTCATGGCAGAGAACTCTTCGCAGCTCTGGCATTTGGAGACCGGCTTTGGGGCGATGTTAGCGTCCGCCATGACCAAAGAGTTTCTGGCAGTGGAAGTCGGTAACTTTCCCGTCTCTCGCAGGAGGTCAGGTTTCACACAGAAGCCACACCTGACGGGGAAGCTGCCAGCGACTCTTTAACCCCTTGACTCCCTGCAGAAAGTGGGGACAGGTTCACTAATAACTTTTGGCAAGGGGTTTTAAACTTGAGATTTCCTTCTAAAAACCAACATTTAACTGATCATACAAAAACCTGAAGGTGCAAATCCTGTGCTTTTGTAATCCTCTCCCCAACACAAACACTGAGAGAATTGCTTACAGCTGTTACAATTAGTGACACCAAGAAAATCATTGGCCTGCTTCGAAAACTTCAAAGTGAAATAATGTGTATAATAATAATGGAATATTGGGGTAGCCAACAGACCTGCTCTTGTGAAACTACAGATCCCATGATGCAAAGCCGGTCAGCCTGTAGTTATTACCAAAGCATCATGGGAGTTGTAGTTTAGCTATGTCTGGTTTTATAGCCGTCGGTTTGAGCTGATGATCCCATCCTATAAATTGATCAATAAATAATAATAATTAGAGACAGGGCATGCCCCAGGTCCTCTATTGAGCGGAGTAGATTAGCGTCCTAGAATCGTCAACTTCAACCCAGGAAATATGGGGTCCATTCCAAAAAATAGCAAACCAACAAAATTTGCTACAGAAAAGATAATCTCGACTGGAGCTCCTTTTATTAATAGAAACATAGAACCAGTCGGTAGATCAGCCCCCCATCGGCCCGTCTAGTCTGCCCGTTTCTCCTGCTGTAACGACTCAAACCTTAATCATTAAGTTGTTGGTCTCGTCTTAGATGCAGGAGCCGTATGTCTATCCCATGCATGGCTTTGCTGAAAATCATATGAATGTTTAGTAGGAGTTGGTGAATGCAGAATCACATCACTACCGATTACCCCTTCGGTTACTAAGCTGTATCCTGATGGAATAGGTCTATAAACATGGTGGTGGCCACAGTGGGCAACCAGAAAAGCTTCACAATGCAAGTTATTGGTCTCTTTTTTTTTTTTGTTTGTTACAAGATATATTTAAATATTTCTGTCCCATCCTTTCTCTCCCCCAAACGGAACATATTGATATCACTTAGTGGTTCCTGGTCGTTTTTATCCTACAAACCTTTTCCCATTTTTAGTCACCTCCTTTAAACTCTCTCCAGAATGTCAGCATCCTTCTAGAGATGTATTCTCCAGAACTGTACCCAATACTCTAGGTGAGGTCTGACCAGAGATCTGTAAACCTCCCTCGTTCTGCAACTACAGCATTTCCCAAGTGGGCTGTATGTGGCAAAAACACAAAACATCTACCTATGCACAAGGATTCCCTCCTCACCTGTTGTCTCTGTTAGTGAATTTGTGTTATGTCCTGTCTACCCATTGTACAGCGCTACGGAATTTGATGGCGCTATATAAAACAATAAATAATAATAATAATAACTAATGATAAAGCAGACATCTTTAAATGTATCGTGTTCCGAGCCCTATTACTAGCTACATGTAATACCCTCCTTGGCCACCAGAGAGCAGCAGAGTCACATGTTGGGCAAACTTTGGGTAAAATAAAAATATTATCCATATTTAATTATCAATAAATTCTTACTTTAACACAGCCGTATGTCGTGGGCCCGGAGGGATGTGTGATTCTATGGAATGTGTTGTTATTATTTGTTGATTTCTATAGCGCCATCATATTCTGCAGAGCTGTACAATGGGACTAGTTTGTGGCAGAGTTCTAATGTGGAGTCGTTTCCATGGAAAACGGTTGATGTTCATTTATGCTTTGCATTAGATTTGCTTCAAAAATATTAATCTGCATTACTTTCTGTGGCCCATTTCAAGATACCCCTCATTGCTGGCGGCCACAAACAGTAGCCAAGGTTGCTTTGTGGTTGGCTCCCCAATGCTTTCGGCTTTCATAAAGCTGGAGGTATTACCCTGGGTTTATGGCAGAGCTCTTTTGATTCCTTTGTAAATATCACAAGTGCAATTATTTGGGTTTTTGGAGGAATTAACATTTTAGATCATTCGCTGTTCTCAGTAAATATTCACAAGAGCTAGCGTTACGCGGAGTAACCGCATTTTAACGTTTCTCCCGTGGAACAAATTCCGTATGAATCTCTGTATGATTTTTCCAATGTTACTCTTGGTTTAATGTTTTCTTTTCTCTGGGAATCTATAGGGTATGAACTTGGTAATATAAGAGTTTCTGTGAACTCAGCAGAATCAAATTATGTAAATTCTAAATACAGCAGAAAAAAGTAGAACTATTTCAACAGATCCGGGGAGTAATTACAGGGGATCAGCAGGATCGTCCCTCATCTCGCTCTGTGTTTTATAAGATTAAATGTAATTTGTATTTTCAAAGCTTCGTATTTTCCTTTTTTTTTAATGGGCGGAATGTATTCATTTACAGAATTGCCCCTCCGAAAACATTGTTTCTGTAATTATATTTTATCTTGTGGAATGTTTTGGGGGGTTTTTACAGCACAATTCCGCTGTAAAAGATAACAACATAATTTCTGTGACTTTATTTTAATTGTATTTTTCAAAAACCTTGTTTTAATAATACCGTGGGCTGAAATATTCTAGTTATCGCTGACAGTCTGACGGGATAATTATAGCGGGGACTGTTTTTCCAAAAATCCTGATGAATGACTATAAATATTCTCTACAATCACCGCTAAATCTCAGAACATTGCTGTATAAAACTCATTTAGAAATTAGGTCTTTATTTTGCCTTAATTTTAAAAAAAAATAATAAATAATATATATATATATATATATATATATATATATATATATATATATATATTAGTATAACTGAAAGAATTAAACATTCTTGATCTTCCTCTTTTCCTGTCTTGGCTTCTTCAGCTCCTTAAGCGTGTTGTAATATATACTTTGTAAACCCGTTTAGTATATGGAACCCTAATACGTAACTCTTGTCTTTGTTCCATGACGTTACTGTATAGGTGAAAAACTAAAAACGAATGCAGCATTTTTAGCAAGGTTATGTCCTAAAGAGCTTACAATCTAAAAAAAAAAAACCTGACATTTAATGTTCCACATTGCTGGGTTTGTTTTTTTTGTAGAAATTTTTGAATGATGATGTCGGTCGGCCCAACTTGATTTCACTTTGGGCACTTGTACCACCTCGTATTTCCTGTTTTACAATGTTCATTAAAAAACTATTGATGGACAGCCGGTCAGGAGAAAATGAAACGATGCCGGGATATATCGTAACAGTCAAAAGGGAAGTGCACCTAGATTACAAAAATCTTTGGAAAAAAATTGTAGGCACATTTTCATTTTTGAGCTTCATGTGAAAAATGCCTTTTTCACTGGTGGCTATTGGACGATTCTCTGTTTAATGAATCAAAAGCCATGTATTTGGGGGATTTTATCATTATCGGAGATTCTCTTTTATCGTGAAGATGAAGCTCATTTTTCTGAGAAAATGACCTCGGGCAGTTATCTGGGATTAGACCGTAAAATCACGAGATGTCTCTTTTTTTAACTTTTGTTAATCAGATGATCAAACGCACACGTTCAGATGGGATGAGAAGCCGTATCTTAGGCTCTTTAAAGCTGTTCAGTCAGTTGACTCAGAAACGATTAATCCTCCGCCCTCAAATACGGTCAACGGGTCTGGGTTATTTTTTAAAATGAGTCTCGTTTGGGATAGAAGAGAATAAGGAAAACGGAGAATTGCTAAATAATTATAAAAAAAAACCCCAATCTTATAATTTCTCACTGAAAAACACGTACTAATGCAGTGCCCAGGAGCAGGGCCACTAATCCAAAAACTGATCCGGAATCCACGCGTATTCAGTAACTGTAACCGCTGGGAAATCAACCAGATTGTGGTGGGATTGGGCAGGTTTCAGGCAAGAAGAAGGGGTTGATCCTCAGAGCGCAGATGTTCTTTTGCAGTAAGGGCCGTAAAGCTCCGGAATCCACCGAAGTTGGTGGTAGCAGTTGAAAAATTAATTGTCAAGAAATGGTATTTATGGATACAAATAATGTATCGAAAAGTAATGTTACCCGTTGGGTTAAATTAGCATGTGCTTAATAGGTTTTTTTGTCATCATTTGGCCCAGTTCAGTTAGGGAAACCTTGCACAGGTTGGATAGACTTGGACTTTTTGAACCTCACTATATCTGAATGCGTTTCCGACGGGGGGGGGGGGGTGAGCAGGATTTACCAGCAGAGGGAGCTCGTCATTCATTTTTAGTCTGGAATTAGAGAGAAAATAAAAAAGGCGTTAGATAACCGGGCAGCCTCGGGACACATCACACCAGCCTTATTGTTCTGGAAAGAAAAGGCCAGTTATTCTGCTGTTACATAAGACTCCAACATTCGCATTGTTTAATCGTTCGTTTCTGGCTGACCTTCATGCGGCGCACGGCTCCGGGGCCGAAATACCAGTTAAATAATAAAAATAAAAAAAGTTACTCAAAGTTTATCAACATAAGCCTTGAAAGTTAGTTTGTGGCAATGGCTGCATAAATACACAAGAGGGGGATAAATACACAAAAGCCTAGGAGAAGGGTGTTATCCGGATCATTCCGATGCTCTCGGTGGGGTAATGGTCTTTAAAAACTTTTGGACCGTGCTCCATAAATCCTATAACTAAAGCAGGGACCGGCCAGTCTGCAAGGTGTTAAATAATTTGGTATCAGCGAGATCTCTGGCTGTGAGAGAACAGGGAGAGGAATCTCTTTAATCCTCCTGCGCCGCCGTATTCAGGGATTTATTGATTTTTCTATCCTGTTAGGAGGCTGATGAAAGGAGGCCTTGTGTGAACGCAAGGTTTGCAGAAAACAAGACCCTTTAAGCCACGGACACAGCAGGCGGTTGTGATGCGGGTCAGGAAAGAACACGATGCACAATAGAAGGAGTGTATATAATAAAGTGGATAGAAGGAGAACACAGACACCTGCTGGTGATCAAAGTCTGAGGGACTCACAAACTCTCCGAAAAGTTCCAACCAGCCTCTCGTTTTACGATCACGTCTCCGATATACTTGGTGGCTTTGAAAAAGATACCCCTATGCATTATTTATTATTTTTAAATGCCCCTCCGTTTCCCTGTGGAGCCCTAACACAGGTTGATGTTTTTAGCCCCAAACGGACCTCATCGGCTTGTTTTTCCCAGTAAAAAAAAAAAAAAAAAAAAAGACTCCTAGGACCTTTTAATATTAAATTACCAAATTCCTGTTCCTTTTCGTTGTGCCTTCTGCGTCCTGCTCACTAATGTCATTGTGTGTATGTGATGTCACGGTTGTATGAAGTCACTGTTCCAAGTGAGCATACTTTATGTATTATAAAGTATAACCAGATCACCCCTGTACATTTCTGTTAATACACCAACTAAAATGGCTATTTGTGTTTCTCTTTCACATGGTCGGTTAGAATGAAATTGATATAAGACCTGACAGTTACTGCTACTCAAGCGTTCAAAATTAAACCTGTCCGGGAAGGACTTTTTCTACGAATTGGTGAGTCATTTCAGCAGAAAACTGTGTACGTTACAAACCCCCGGCCGTAAAAGATGGGCACCAGGTGGAAATGCCCGTGATGCCATTAGATTGTGCTTGTTGTGCTGTTACATTGTAGGTTCCTGTTGGTAGTCATTGTCAGTATTTGGAAAGCTTGAATCCTATTTGAATTTCTCCTGATTATCATCATATCTTGGGCCAGGAAAGTATTAGCCGTTCTGTGATGCCCGTGAAGGACTTATATATAGGACGCATATATATATATCTGACTGCATATAGCAACCGGGACTAGACGGGGGGCCTGGTTCTTATTCTATGTTTCTTAGAGAAGCCCCATTATATTTTTGTTCGGGGGAACAGAGTAACAGATACAAATGATCTCACTAGCTCTGGATACCTTCCAAGACAGATAAAAGGTGTGTGCGCAAATGACACTCATCCAGGTTAAATTATCCAGAACTAGATATACTGGTTTAGGATTCTGATTTTGCAAGACTTTGTCAGCAGAGTTTACAAGGATCATCAGAGAGCTTATAAATTCCAAATTTGCGAGGATGACAAATTCTGGTTTTTCTGGCTGGGATTAACCATAAAATCCAAAGACGTGCGCAGAGTAAGCCGCCTCGTAGTATGCTTTGTGTCATCCGAAACCTCTTACTGAAAGGGTTAAACAGTAAAAAAAAAATACTGGTTTATATATAATTAACCAGTTTCTCCCATGTGTGCTCTCATCCCAGTTTCCACCATTATGTATAACCGCAACGTTTAACATAAATGCCAAGGTTTTTTTTAACAAAGTTGATGGGATCTCAGAAAACCTAAAGCAACAACCGACCAAGGACAGTTATCAGCTATTATCTGGGTTGGTTGTGCATCTATTCAGTCTTCGTTAGAACAGGAATTCGGAATGCGTTGGCACTTTCTAAATAAACAATAATAAACCTGAACAAAAAATGTTTATTGGAAATTAAGTTATTTAAGAGTCTTAAAATGTAATCGGAGCGCAGAACTTATGACAGGGAGGCTCCTTTGACATAACAGCCTATTGGTTAGAGGAATACAGTCCCTTAAAAGAACTTCGTCGTCGGCCCCCGGGGCCCCGGTCATTGCAAGTTCTGGTCCTCGGCGATGGTGAATGATCTTCCTAGTAGCCCGAGGATGGTATGTGACAAGGCACTTAACACACATGTTCCCATGAATCAACCCACTGAAAGCAGCCAGTAATATGTATCTCGCAGGTTATTAACAAAACCTGCCTTACAGCCCCGTAACCCGTCCCTGGCTCTGGAACGTGGTGGGTGATGCGTCCGTCAGCGTCTTGACAAGAAATGTTATGTTTCAGCTGCTGTTAGTGTCTAGAAGTGGTGCTCTGAGATTCTTCCCAATTATCTCCCCGCCGATTACCACCTTCCTTCCAAGCCTGGTTTCTTTATCAGCCTCAGAGACAGTCCAGAATCCTGATTTATTGAGTGACCCGGGAGAGTTTCATGCCCCACTTTATTTTGTTTGTCTGGGGTCCAGCGTTATAAAACTTCAAAGGAAGATCCAAGTGACATTTACTGACTTTACTACAGCGCCTAGAGGCTCCGACTTTAGATCATATGAGATCTGGGGTGAGGATAGCAGCAATTTATAATTATTTTGCACAAATTCTAGGCCTTTTGTAACTTTCCCCAAATCCAATATGAGCCGTTTTTAGACTATATCAGGGTTTTTTTTTGGCTCTTTAGGGCACCGGTTTTTGTCACCCCTCCCCATACCACAATGCCTGCAGTTTAGCCAAAAAGAAGCTAATAAGAGACACGTGCAAAATTCATCAGTTTGCCCGATATACTTCCGAAACATTGGAGTCAGAGCAATAAAATGCACAATGCAGCAGAACTCGAAGCAGGGGAGGGTGATTTAAATGCTGCCACGGTTCTAGAATTCAAGGTACAGGAAAAATAAACTTTGATTTCCTCTCGCCCCTGCTGCTTTTTGTAATAAAATCCATATGCCAGAAAAACCCGCTCTGAACTCTGTAATAAAGTCAGCATTTATGAAAAGCAGACAAACGCCATCATCCGTACAAAAGGAGTTGGGGGTCTTCTGTGTAAGAATGTGTCAAAAACAGGATTAACAGGGGGTAACCAGGGCCTGAGATCAGAGGTAACCCAACAGAAACCCTGCTTTAATTTATCTCTTGCCAAACACAGGATCCCCAAGCTTGATATATCTCAACTATTCTTCAAAATGAGATTATAAATAATGGCAGGAACCGAAGAAAACATGTAACGTTATCCAGTGGGGAGTTATCTTAGCTAATGATGTTAGCGGGAGAAGATGGTTATCGGATACACAATAAGACGTGAGTGTGTGCAGGGGCTTTAAGGAAGCCGGGCCATGTGATAGGTGAAGAGGGCATAAGCCTCGCGGAATAGAATGGGATTGTAGTCTGACCCCACGGAGCACCGCGGCACGTAAATCTGCCTGCTGCGATGGAAAAAATAAATATTACATTTATTCAAAAATAACAATGCACTTTTTTCACATGATTTATTATTTTTCATCTGGAATGCAGAGATTTGTGTTTTTATGGCTGTGCGGACGATGTTCTAAATCTCTGATTGTTAAGAGAGAATTGTAACAAGAATAATAATAATAATAATAATCTAGATGTGTGGGTTAGTCGGGCATCGTTGCCGATCTGCGTGGCCTGTCCTTTAGAGGAGTTTTTATTGGTGGGTGATATAGGAGTGGCTAAATTTTTACTCCACCCAGTTCTCCCATGCTCCACCCATCTCCGCTTATGACTTGCCTTTAGTATTAGCATATAAGGAAATGTATATCCATGTGCATTACTGTTTAATATGCTGAATTTCTCCTATGAACTCCATGGTTGGTTAAACTACCCCCAGCGATATTGGGCTCTAGGTGATCACACCTGTGCTCAAGCAGGAGCACCTTTGAGCCCACTGAATGGAGTGTGCGTTCCATTGAGTGTTGGCTTCTCGTATGCAGTGGTGCAGCTCTGAAAAAGACGGCTTGCTGGGAATTAAGGGGGAGTTGGCTGATCTCCTCCATATTCCTCTTATAGAGATATTAACTTTATAATCGTGCGATCAGCCGGATCGGTGAATGAGCTTCTTGCGTGTCTGTGGGTGACCCCCCTCCTAACAGGAAGTGACAATCTGTGACATGCAGTATCACTGCCTTGTTACAGCGCTGTCATGTTGGTTGTACCCTATCAGTGGGATTGGTTTACGTTGGATGGATCTCAATGACCTCAGCTTCAACTTGTCTGCGTAGCTGGCCCTAAAGGTGGCTGTTCCCGTTACTTGTGTGAAATGTTTACATTTCTAAGAAAATGCATTAAACATGAAAAATTTTTTTTTTCTTAATCACGCTTAAGACTAGCGGTAATAAAAATAACCGAAACCATGTCTAAATTCTTTTCTGTCGAAATATATCATCAAGTTGCCTGGAAAGTGCAGCCTAATCGTGATGTAGATGTCGGGTTTCATAAAGCTATAGTTTCATCGCTTTTTTTTCCCCTGCAGATTCTGTGTTTTTAGACCTCTGTATCTGTCTCTATATGAACACTCACTGGATCTTTAGCAGCGATAGCATTTAGAGTTCCTCCGTCGCAGTACCGTCTCAGCCAAAGAGCAAAGAATTTGTGATGGGTTTTATAGAACCTCCTAATCTCCAGCTCTCTGCAACTGAATGCAGTAATCCCCCGGCTAATTTCAAACTCCCATCGATATACGTTAAATCCATTTTAATGAAAATGGGGCCCCCAGGAAGATTTCACCTGTTTTGTGCCCGCTCCCAGAACAAATTCTTCAGAGCCCTCTGTGGGAACCTACATAAAATCCTCAGCTCTGTTCCAGTTCCTCAGATCTGCCCTTCGGTGAATCCAGCAGTATCTTTTAAGAAACACTTTTTTTTCCCACTTCATCCAAAAACATTAGCGCTGGCCCTATGGGACCCGACTGGCGCCATGTGAAAAGTGACCAAGCTTGCTAGATGGGCTTGGAACCCATGGAGTGGATACATGTTACTGACCCAGCTTGGTTACAGGTTTACAGGTGTTATAAAGCGGTGTTTTTATAAGTGGAAAGTTCTGTAAAATGTTAAGGTGATGCGGAAACGTACGTCTCCCGAGGCAAGGACTATTTACCGCTTATGTAACACTGGATGCTGGAGCCAACTGGTTTAGTTTATGGACTTTGCCTAAACCTTCTCAGAGTTTGCAAAGTTAAATTGTTACGCCGTCTAGATACATAGTTTTTCATTTTTCTTTTCCAAGGAACATTCATTCTCTAGGGTCTGGACCACCACCCATTTTGTTTGGCTGGTCTTTGGGCTAGCTTCTGGTTTAAAAGACTTTGGGGGAGCCAACTAGGGTCTTTTTTTGTCCTTTTTACCCAAGGAAAAGCCCTGTAAAGCATCAAGTACATTTGTCCCACGCTAGTTTGGTCCTCCGATCCTTTGAACGGTGAGAGCGTTTTTACTTTTGCGCAGCAGTCTTGGGAGAATTGCACTGCTAAGCTCCGCACAGAGGACCTCAAACAAAAGGTAGCAGATTATTTGAGTGTACTTTTTAAAAATGTGCTCTGTCTGTAAATAAGCACACCTTTAGTAGACTACGGGATCAAACCAAATAGATCCTGTGGTCTTATAACCCGGTGTTTAGAAAGGTTGAGGCCCACCCTCTCCAAACAAACAGTGCTTTTAAGCGGAACACTTAGCGACTACGTTATCGGGCTTATCGCTTCAGAATGAGTAAGCCCAGGGAATATTTCTGCGCAGCCTTTCTCTAGTGATGGGACTTTATTCATCAATAGACAAGAGTAAATGGTGCTTGCCCTATCTTCTTACTCCTACCTGTTCTATTTTATCTTTTTTTTTAAAATACTGTATCTAAAGAACAGCTGCTAGATGCAAATTTGCTCTTGGGAAAAAAAAACAACCTTGAAAACCAGACGGTTTCATGGGAAAGAGGAAGACATTTTGAGGTCAACAAAGGCTTGGATATATGACGCATATTACCCTAGTCTTATCGCTCTCATTATCTGAAATCATAAATAACTCAAAAATATATGGCAGAACCTTAAACACAAACATAATCTATCACATGGAGAGTGTGTCTATCATAGATTAATTCTAGAGGCTTTAAGGATCTCCTCTGATAAATGCCACCAATTCTCGTGAGAAGGGACTTGCTCGGCTGGGAGAACTTGAAGAACGTAGTTGATAAATATTGTATCTGTATAAAATTCTAACATGGTAATCCCTCTGAAAGCTAAGAGATGCGTCACTGTTTTTGCTATCGTCTTAAATAAACTGAATTATGACTCCGGGGGGGGCGGGGGGAGTCATCCCAAGTTGGTCCTCTGGAGTCCAACGTCTCAGAGAGGTCTCCAACATGAACATTCAATGTTCTTAAATTGCTTGCATATAGCAAATCAATACTATCCTTAATGGTATAGAAGAGGGGCAGCTTGGAGTGAGTTCTCCAGCGGTGGTTGAACATCTCTTCTTATGACTCTGTCATCATTTGATCACGTGGAAAGTATAGTAGTTGTAGTTCAGGAAAGCTACTGTATCTGGCGATGGCTCCTGGTATAACATTAAAGAACTAACTTGTTTCGTACATTTATAAGGAGTTAAAATCGTCTTAGAGTCGGTGTTTTGCTATTTTACAGTATCAAGAACCTGAGGGAGATGCCATTTAGATCAATAATCAGTAGTCTGTAGGGGGATGTATGGTCACAAAGCTCCCATAGTCCATACTGACATCGAGGAACACACTGGTTCAATCGCTTAACCAAACTGTAATATCAACAAGTTCTAAGGTGGAAAGGGAGGTTAAAGCACGAGACAGCGTATCAGAGGTAATTGTAACATCCTTAGGGCTGATTGCAGTAATTAAAACAGAAATTAAGAAAAAATAGATCTCACAGACTGTTCCTAAAAGCTTGCGATCTGTTAATGTTGTTACCTAGAGCTCTCAGCAGTTTCTGGGGATATATATCACTTAAATACCTTGCGCTATTTTTAAACTTTTTCCGATATCGTGTAGGACAAACTCTTTGGCCCGCCATACCCCTTTTAATAAATTAAATATATGATTCATATTCCTTCTTTACCAAATTCCATGGTGGTGTTAAGTTACAGAAAAACGGCTGTAGCTTTGAAAGTTAATTTCAGTCAGTCTATTAGGCAAGTCCACCGCTGGACAGCTAATAATATTTTTTTAGCGCGAAGTCTCCGAGAAGCGAGCCAGTTACATTCTGGGTTTTGCTGCTGCGTCTTGCGTCTAGACAAGTTGGCTTGGTCGCGTGTTTTCTCTGGCTAAACTTTTCACGGCTCTAGCGAGGGAGATGTGGTGAGTAAACGAATCCTCGCTGAAGTACATTAAGCAAGATGAAATTAAACTTTCAAGGTAAACACAATAAAAATGTTTTATTTTTTTTTTGGAATTTCTGCAGAAACCCAATTGACATAACATCGAGTCATTGATGTGGAACCAGATAGCCGTATTGAGAGCCATGCTGTCTGCAAACATCAAACTCCATAATCCGGCCCTGCCCTGCTGTGTTTTATAGGGTATAAGACTGTTTAAAAAAATAATAATATTTAAACAGAAATATTAAAGCTTAAAGATTCTCAGGATACCTGTCAAATTCTAAGGCGTTGCATACCTGTTACTCTAAATTAGTACTAATTGCCCCAATAGTTGCTTTTGTACGTGAAGTTTAGAAGTGATGTAAAGTACGTTGGCACGCTTCTGTTTTAAACAAACAGTAAAAGGACAAGGGAAAGGTCTTCCAAGTTTCTTATTAGACTATAAAGAGTTTAAATTTAGATTGTGAATTCGGCCAAAGCTGCCCCATAAATGACTCTTCCAGAAGAAACAATGTTTCACCTGGATCAAAGCCTTCTGTGGTACCCGAGGCCATTGGAGTTGACATCGTTTGTGTAGGACAGTCATTGACTATGGTGCTTGTTCTAAGCCAGTGGTTTATGGTCTTTTTTTTTTTATGGTCATAAGAAAGTTCTTGAGAATTATCCGACCTTCTTCCACGCCCGGGTTGGAGAAGGTCCTATTTTTCAGATCACATCGCATTGTGTCTTCCCAGACTGGATACCCTCCAAACGTCTAACCTACACCACATGTATTCCACGTCCAAATAAGCTTCACCTCTCTTTTAATCCCCTCCTTAAGCCGAGACAATATTAGGAAGAGCGCTTTCCACTCGAAATAAGCAGTGAGAAATTAGACAACGCCAAGAGAGCCGGGAGCCCGAGCCAAACTAAATATTGGATGTGATAGCCGTACTTCTGACAATGCAAAAAGTGAATCCACAGAATTTGCATGAAGGGAGTAAGAGTCTTACCCACCTATTTCACGTTTAACCCCTTCTTAAATGATAACGAGGCTTAAGAAACATTCTAATGTCTGAACACTTAATTCCTAGTTCTGCAACCTCCATGACAAGCAGGAACAGAGCAAAATTACATTTAAGTAAAACCCCCAAATATACCCCTGGTTACTCCTGATAATCACCCCACATCCCCCAGAATAAAAATATCCAGCGGGGATGGGAAGTAAGTTTATGATCGTCGTAGCCAGAGGATTTCCCTAATTATTGATCAACAATTGCACCCCTCATTTCAACCAGAAAGAAAAAAACATTGAGACAAACACCTTTACGCCTCTTTGCCCCCCCGCTTGTCTGAAGCTAGTTGATTTAGATAAAGGGTTAATGTGCCACTGGTCATGGATCATGGGAGTTGTAGTCCACAGCTAATTTGAATATATTCTTTGCCCAGAGGTCCATTTCATTTCATTATTATTGTTTGAAACCTAGTGGCATTTGTTTCATGGGGCAGTGTTGGGGTAACATGTAGACACATGTATGTTGACATACTGATTCCACGGTTCCATGCATTGTATGATGCTGGTGGAATTTGCTAAACTGACTTTTTTTTACCTTGATCAGCAGCTCTCTTAATCCATGGATCTGCAGCTATCATTAAGCATAATATTTGTAGCAGAGAAAGTTAATTTGCATTATTATTCCTGCCGGAAGACGCGCTCCACCGCAGTAAACAGTTTGCCCACTGGTCTCACCGTTTTAGAGTTAAGGCCACCAGTACTTTTACTGGGTTTACAAAGCAGAATTTTCATTTTGAGGGTTAACTTGGTCCAACGAGTGGACTCTTTTGGAGAAGAATCTTCTTTCTAAGTGTTTACTTAGTGTTTCTCTGTTCCTTGGCACTTACTGTGGTTCTCACTTTATTAACACGCTACCTTCTTCTCTACCGCTACGTGCGTTGCCAAGTAAAAGAATGTATTTGAATAGCTGGGGCCCCGGCCGCCTATTCCAATGGCCGCACTACCACTCCCTATTGGGGTTTGGCCCCAAACAGACCAGGAGGGCTTTGCTTGTCCGTAGTTGCCGGTGCCCCCAGGGCGATGTATAATTTCACCAAAATAAGACTTGCCGTATTCAAGTAAATTAATTGAGTTTGCGGGAGGAACGCGGTCCTGGCGTTCTGGCGTCTAGTGAGTGAGGTGACCTTTTCTCAGCCGTAAGTGACGGGGTTCGTGTTTTTCTTGGAAGATCGCAACCTACTTTATTAGCTTAAAAAGCCATTATTCTTTGAAGAGAAAGAGGGAGTCTTGGTGGTTTCAATGATTTAAACCTACTTTCTGAGTAAGGAAGACATTTGTTTGCCTTTAGATACAGCAAGATCTGTAAAATGATGATTTAATAAGAAAACAAATCACGTGTGTTCTTTAAACCGTCTCTACTCTGTCGTTCTATATATACTGCGAGTGACTAATTGCTACGTTGTGTCTTTAAGAGAAATGCTATTTAGTAATAAGGGTTATTACTCAGTGATCAGTCTGCCCTACCTGAGTAATGAGTAAGCAGGGGCAGATAACGTACACTCCGAGGCCATCGGGTGTATCTGCACAGAAGCCTCTTTACACATGTGCACATTGTTTTATATAGCGCCATCAAATTCCATAGCGCTGTACAACAGGTAAGCAGGACATAAGTAGTATATAACATAACAATTTGTCTTACAGGTGAGGAGGGCCCTGATCACAGGAGCTTACAATCTAGAGCAAGACATTACCTGTGTTCTCCATCAGCCTGGCACATTATGCCCATGCCCGTGCTCAATGCGCTGCCCATGTCTCTGTTCTTTTAATCGCACTCCAGTTTTCAAATGAAAGGTCTTTATTTTGTACATAAAACGTACCCATTAAGAGAAAACTGCCTGCTATTTGTCTTTAGATAAAAAAACATTTTAAGATACTGAAAATTAACAGTAAGGACCTTTTTATCACTGAGAAAATACGGATAGAATATGTTCCAGGATGTACGACCGCTGCTTATTATACCCCATATCTAAGTTTTTATCACCCTGGCCGTTCCTCACGCCAATTTAAGTAGCATTGTTGTGATTGGAACAGCTGTGACAATAGGGGCCGATCTCCGTGTACCCCCAAATTTACTGTCCCGGGGCTGCCTGTGGGTTTGGACCGTTTTTAAGTTTAAGATTTCTATTTCCATAACCTTTCATTTCCTTTTTATAAATAACATCACGAAAGAGCAGTTATAGTAAAACCAAAATGCAGAACGTGGCATAATTTCAGCTCCCTGCAAGCTCGCAGCCTGGCTGTCTGCCCTGAACGCCGAATATAAATATACGCTAGATTGTAAGCTTGTGGGCTGAGCTCTTACTACCTACTTTAATGGTTTGTTTCCGTCTGTTAAAATAATTTGCCTGGACTGTATAAAGGATGCGAGTAATGATCTAAAAAATGGGAGACCGGGAATGATCTGGAGAGAGAGTTAGTGTGAGCAGGAGATGAGTGCGGGGTTAGAGCGTGCACAGGGGACGAGTGCGGGGTTAGAGTGTGCACAGGGGACGAGTGCGGGGTTAGAGTGTGCACAGGGGACGAGTGCGGGGTTAGAGTGTGAGCAAGAGACGAGTGTGGGGTTAGAGTGTGCACGTGGGACGAGTGCGGGGTTAGAGTGTGCACAGGGGACGAGTGCGGGGTTAGAGTGTGCGCAGGCGACAAGTGCGGGGTTAGAGCGTGAGCAGGAAACGAGTGCGGGGTTAGAGCATGCGCAGGGGACGATCGCGGGGTTAGAGCGTGCACAGGGGACGAGTGCGGGGTTAGAGTGTGAGCAAGAGACGAGTGCGGGGTTAGAGTGTGCACGTGGGACAAGTGCGGGGTTAGAGTGTGCATAGGGGACGAGTGCGGGGTTAGAGTGTGCACAGGGGACGAGTGCGGGGTTAGAGTGTGAGCAAGAGACGAGTGCGGGGTTAGAGTGTGCACGTGGGACGAGTGCAGGGTTAGAGTGTGCACAGGGGACGAGTGCGGGGTTAGAGTGTGCACAGGGGACGAGTGCGGGGTTAGAGTGTGCACAGGGGACGAGTGCGGGGTTAGAGTGTGCACGTGGGACGAGTGCGGGGTTAGAGTGTGCACAGGGGACGAGTGCGGGATAAGAGTGTGCACAGGGGACGAGTGCGGGGTTAGAGTGTGCACAGGGGACGAGTGCGGGGTTAGAGTGTGAGCAAGAGACGAGTGCGGGGTTAGAGTGTGCACGTGGGACGAGTGCAGGGTTAGAGTGTGCACAGGGGACGAGTGCGGGGTTAGAGTGTGCACAGGGGACGAGTGCGGGGTTAGAGTGTGCACGTGGGACGAGTGCGGGGTTAGAGTGTGCACAGGGGACGAGTGCGGGATAAGAGTGTGCACAGGGGACGAGTGCGGGGTTAGAGTGTACACAGGGGACGATCGCGGGGTTAGAGTAATCAAATTCTGCCCATTAAATCTGGAGCCCGGGTCTGTACACAGTGCTCGGCACTGGCCAGGTGAAACATAGCATAGTAATATAAACAGAATTCCTAGGACGCCATGTCTGTGCCAGCCAGTGACGGTCTGCCAGAATTCTAGAATTCATCTTTAACTTTAAGAAAAGCTTGGAGTTGGTGGCACTGAGATTTTGCATCTGTGTTTGGGCAAGAAGAATGGGGAGATTGATCTGCATCCGTAGATCGCTTTCCAGCCGGGGTAAGAAGAGGGCACCAGAGGGTTTCTGGGCAGAAATTTAAAACGGGGTGAAGGGTGACAAGGATCGTCTTAAAACAACATCCATCCGATACACGAGTAGGAAGTGCAAATAGTAACCAGAGATCATCACGTCGTACAGGTGGCTCCAACACGGATCTGGTGCCCAGCCAGGCTCAGCAGAGACACGGCGTGTCTGAGATAGATCCGCGCTAGTCCCAGTCCTTATCCGGGGAGCGAGGCTGCCGGTCCCTGCTCTGCGATCGGCACAATCATTACAATTACTCAAGAGCTACAAAGTAATAAATAGTCCTCAGCTGCGGGGCGGTAATGCTTTGTGTGCCGGAGCTGGAATTGTCTTTCCCCTCAAAGCTCATCTGTCGTCTAAAAAAGTAACAATAATCCGGGAAAAAGAAACGACCGTATTCTGATTAGATTCTGTTATCAAAACCATTCAAAAAATTGCATTATACCTAAACTACCGGCTCCTTAGAATATAATATTCCCAGAATGATCTCTTTTTGTAACATTTTAAATATTTTGTGCTTTGTTTTATAACTGGTACAGAACTTCAAAATACATGTTACCAAAAAGATACTCTTTCCTCCGAAAGATTTATCCATTAAGCAGATACTCTTGCTTTTTACCGGAAAATGTTTTGTTAATTGGCCAAAATGTTGTAAGGACCATGAAGATTGAGAGGTTGAGAACGTGGGGGCACCACTTATCTGGCACTTATTAATGTCTTGGCTTTTGGGCCATACCCTCCATTGGGTCCTCGCTATGACATCATCCGTTTTCACGGACGAGTACATTTCTAACAATCTGTTTCCAGACAGGTTTCTGTATTGACAGCCCAAACATAGATTGTATATTTGCCCGCCCCCCCCCCGTGCTTACCGCCGAAGTCCATCTGTGAGGGTCTTATTGAGTTTAACGTTTCATGAAAATGAGTCATTTATAAGTTCACATACCGAGTGCATCGCCAGTGGAAACGCACGTCGGCTCCATCTGCTACACGGTGCTAAATTAAGAAGCCTTTGTTTTCAGGACTGTCCGAGGCTACTGTACATTCTCACAATGAAAAACAAAAGCTACATATCGAGAGGCAGTGAAGACCACACAGAGATTCAGATGAAAAAAAAAACAAGAACAGAAACATAAGAAAGTTATGTGAACTTTAATGGCCGGATGACGGCTGCTTCTGGGAAGAATGAACCATTGTAACGTTTGACCGTACGCAATAATCTCTCTGCGTGTAACTATAAGACGGTTTAATTCACAAATTCTAGTGTGATGCCATTCATTGTGTATTTGTCTCTGCTCCTAGTAATAAATATACAGGTATCTGAGTATCTCTATACCGGGGTAAACAGGGCAGGCATACACAGAATTCCCGGCCCCTTTATGGCCTTCGAAGACTGGAGGTGTGTAGCCTCTACCTATACAAATCAACCCAAAAAAATGGATGGCGGAGAAACGGAACTTCATCAAATAATGCAGGATATCTCACGATGTTGCAACTGCTTTATACACGGCAACATTTAATTATTAATAATAATAATAAGAAAAATATTAATTATTATATTATACATTTTTCTTTTTATATGCACTCAGCTGGTTGGGGTTGTTCTTTTCCTGGAGTTAATCATTTTATGGATCCGTACCGGCATTAGCCGTGTCGTTTTTTTGTCGCGGTGACATTTTTATAACCTCTCCCCCACCCAGTTAAGGATTCCAGGCACAATCTCAAAAGCAACTTCAACTTAGTGCCAAAAAAAGACACTCCGATCCGATCTTATTAAAAGCTAAACATGTCTTTGCAACCTCCCCAGCAATTTGACGGCCGATACAAATATATATATATATAAAAAAAAAAACTTCCCATGTCGTTAATGATTGTGCAAAAACATTTATCACTCCGCCTGACACTTTTCGTGGAAATGATAACACCAGGCAAACAACTTATTAGATTTTCCGAGGCTTTTGTGAATTTTTGTCTCCTCCGTCCATTCATTGAATTAAATTGGCTTCCTTGTTGATTAGAGCCCCTTAAAGGAACGTTTTTTGTCTACCCACAATGCAACGCTGGAGCCTGCTCAGAAGAGGCAAGTCACGGCTAGTTTCCCATCAATGCCACGGCAGTCTCGTGGTGCCATTCGATTCACATCTTTTATGCGTTTCCTGATAGTGGAAGCGTTGGAGAATTACCCAGTGTCTTGGCATTTTAAAGAGTTTTAAGCCAGAGCAGCTCAGCTGAAAGGGGTCTTCGGCCGTACAAAAGGCGATGACATCAGCTGTTGCCGGGTATCCTTGACAACAGCCTTCGCATCAGCAGGGCTGCAACGTGCATTGAAATAAGTAAACATCGTTTCCATATGTTTTGTATGGAAATGGCCGAACAATACGACGTATAAAGGAACGGGGTTTCTGAGGCTGTAAAGCGATGGCGTCTGACTCCTGAAAAGAGGTGAAAAAACGTTGTTAACGGGATGCGTTGTTACATTCCGTGGTCAACTTTGAGACTTTTCAAAGAGGTCACGCAAGTTGTTGTTTTGGGTCGTCTACCAAACCTTTACAACCGCCGGGCAATTATTTCTTTTCTTTTTTTTTCCCTTGGGAAAAAGTCAGTTCGACTCTGAGCTCCCCCCTTTATTTGCCGTCAGGATCTTATGAATGAATCCCACTCTTGGTTATCAAGGAAAAGTATGATCCGCACTTAATGGATACCCCAAAAGAAAAGCCGTCGGTTAATATGGAAACATTTTTGTGTCACGCAGTAAAACAAGTTTACCTGCTTTAAAGCCAACCTTGAAAAATTATACCCAAGAACATGACTTAACTTGCCAATGGAGCCTTTAGAACTGTCATTCATGTGTTACTGTGGCCTTTAGTTGCACAACCACACGAGTCTCCTCAACGGCAGAGGCTGTAGAGCTTATTATTATACTCCGGAGCAGGGTTTCCGTATGAAGGGTGACAACCCTCGAAGTTCTTGTGTGTTATATAAATGCATGTAGTCCTTCCACTGCTTCCGTGACAGTCTGCTAGCCCTTCTTTTGTAAATATTAGACTGTAGGGCCCTGGGTGTGAGACGTTGGGCTGCCTACAAGTCAGTGCATGCGGAAACTTTGTTTCATTTAGACTTCTTTTCACAGGAGTGAACCCCCTGGAGAAAACTGCTGAAAACCACAAGAGACATTTGTTACCCTTTTAACACCTGGGCAGTGAGTGGGGTCTCTGCGAGAAGTGGATACTTTTGTATCCATCCATACAGACCTTTCCATGCTCTGGCCTTAGGTCGCTTATCTAACGTGACCTTCTGCCCCAGGTGATTGAAACTCCTCTGTCTTCGTGGTCCCTTCTCCTGGAATCCCATATTCCCTGTTTCTTCTCCTGAAGATGTATAGAGGAGATCATCCCTACACAGATGGATAAAGTTTAAGTAATAGTCGCACTCTCCGAAAACCCCTCATTACCCATTCTGCGTGCATCTGCGGAGAAAGGGAATTGAAAAGGAACCACAGGCTGCTTCCCTGAAAACAGCCGAACGTGTTTTTTTCCCTCTCTTAAACCCTGTTGTCTCGCTAAGTTTTATAGGGTTCTGCTGCTTTGCCAGACATGACCTGAACTCACCCCAGGCACAGAGAATACACAGAATTATGGGTTTCACTTAATTCCTCTTGTGCCGACGTTGGCTCTGAACGGGCCCTTCCAGTGCCAGTGATCGGCTCAGACATTGTTATCGGCTCCTAACTGCTGCCATCTGAATAAAAGACACAGATTCAGGTATTTTCCTCAATAATTCATCCTGACTGCTATTTGGCATAGGATGTTCACCCCTAGTTTTGTCCATTCTAGTACAGGATAATCACTTTATTACAGTACATCAAGGAGGTCCGTCCATCGAAAGCACCAGAATCCTTTTCAGCATCCTTATAATGAAACCCTGCATGTATGAAAGGCCCTGTTGGTGCATTATGTACAGAAATAATCCGTATAACGGAGAGCTGTTACGTGATTCGCTATCTCTGGGGGGGAATCCAGCTTCAATCGGTAATCAGAGGGGAAATAATCCCATATCAATGATCTTCATGAGACCTGTGGGGTACAAACCAGTCTAAATACCTTTTATATGCTGTCTATTGCAGCCTGGTCATTACTGGTCATCCAAATGCTTGCAATGTTCCTGTAGCCAAGATCAGCTTTTGGAAAACTGGAGCTTTATGTTCAAAGCTTGCACCCAATTAAGAGACTTAATTTACGAGAAATTCCAGATTTTATTTAATTTGTACACACATTGAAAAAATGTAATTGCTTTGACAGACCGAATCATATGTCGTAAAAATTCCATTCCAGTTTGCCCCAAAAAAGAAGACACACGGGGGACACGTGCTTTTTTGATTTTGCTCATGACCGAACCATATTTAAGGGACACAGACCCTTTCGACAGCAAATGTATCTCTAGTGAAGAAGCGGACACCGTTGGAATTTGCCAGCGACCCCTAATTGAGAGAGAATGCGAGAATAGCAGGAATGTAACATTAGCTGAAACAACAGCACTTGGGTCAGCAAAGAGCAAGAGTGGCCACCTTTACTTAGCTTGGGTCCACGGAGATAATGACATTATTGTTTGTCCGAATAGGGCATTCCATTTTCCCCTAGAGATATCATGTCCTTGCCACCTGAGCTTTCACCAAAATGATTTTCCTGTTGTTGGTCATGGACCCGGAGAACTGATACAGGAACCTGTCCGGACCCCACGTCAGCCATGAATCCTGTATAAGAAGGTCTAGACCCTCTCTGTGTCTGAGAAAGTCACCTTTCTCTATCTTCAGAATCCCAGGAATGACTTTGGACAGCAGAGTCCTTGGCATGAGGGCCATAGGCTAACGGGTGCTAACTTGATCAAATTATCAGGGGTGGACATTCCTTGAACAGCCACGCCAACAGCTGATGTGTTTAAAAGCTCAAGGGGGAACGGAGGGGGAAATTAAATACCCCTCGCATTTGCCCTGGACGAATGCTTCGTAGGCCACAAGGGTTCCTGAAGACGCGTTCCCAGGGGTGGATTAAAATAGATGAAATAATTTAAAGTTAGAAGACTCATTCCACAATTAAACATTGCTGGATAAATGATACATCTCTAAAAATAAGCCATGTGAATTTCACCGGCCTTTTGTGGGCTGGGGAGTCATTTCTTCTGCTTGCCAGCGGGACGTCTATTTTATCGAAATATACATTTTGAGCAACTGTGTCCCGTTCCTTATTCCTTCGGCCACCGCAAAGATTGTATTTGACAATTCAGCAATCGCAGTAACAAGTAAAAAACATTGTTATTAAATTACCAATAAGTTGTTTTTGCTGCAACGTACCAGATAGTAGAATGACGACAGAGAGTGAAGCAGCTGGTTCCAAATTGGAACCCTGAGGAATATTTCAATTCACATTGAGAATGGATAAATTTAGCCAAGTACCGGAGAACCTACTGTCCACGATCACCCTGAGGATCTTCCGCTCACACAGAGACCCTGAAAACATGCCCCTTCACCCTTAAAATCTGACCAGCCCCTCGGTGCTGTTGGGGTAGATTGGGAAATCTTGTAGTATGTTATCACTGTACCTTCCACGGGCAGGTGATCAGTTCCGTGTAGGTTGGGCTGAATTAGTACATAGGAGTCTCGCCCTCATAATATCTGACACTTAACCACATAAGGGTCCTTTTTTCTCGTGAGTATTTGTGTACATTAACGTGCTTATAGTGTGTGTTTAAACAGTTTCACTGCAAATGGGTTCACAAGAGGCACACAAGCTGGAACACGTAGCCGACGATTGCCTTATAAACTACCTGCCTGTTGTGCAAGAGCAGACGGAGCACAAAGACCACGTTTCACTGCCCCGATCACCTGAGCACTAAAACCTTTTAAAAGCTTTGTGTATTAAAGTTCCTCGGATCATGTCCGCAATAACACTTAGAAGCATACTGATACAATGTGACGTTGTGCGACACATGAGAGTGTTTAGGTACTTGGACACACAACCATCAAGTAGTAATGCATTTCTTGGATACCGCTGCTGGGCGACAATGCCACCTAATTCTTCATACCTCTGCAACCCTAGAATAAGACCTATTGTCAATCAAATTATGGACTAGCCAGTAATTTTCAGATAACAACCAAGTTTTCTTGGTCGCATTTCAAGTATCCACCTTGTAACGAGACGTCTGCCAGATACCTGTGCACCAGCAACAGGTGGAGCCTGGAAATGTTTTTGGCAAGACTGAGTGTCTTAGACTTCTACCGTGTGTGCAAACGCAGACAAACTGATGAAAAACAAATTTTATTTTTGATTTTTTAAGTATTGTTGCTTGTGAAAATCACAATATAGGTGATAAAAATATAGAATTTCTCAAAATAGGAAACAAAATTCTCATAGTTACCAGTTCAGAAAATCTATAGTGTTGGTGTTTTTTTTTATCGTAAAACCATTAGATGTCTTTGACTTGGCCATCTCCACAAAGGCTCCCACAGGAGCCCCCCACACACTATTTAAGCAGGTGCTGTGACTTCTATAGCGAGCGTTTGCTGAGATCCTTGTCACAGTAGCCGACACGTTTATAATTAGAAGTCGTTATGAAGTATCTTAAAGTGAAGGAGGAATGATACAGCTCCAGAGGGGTCATGCCTGGGGAATTCTATTCTGGCCAGGGAAAGCCGTGAACTTTTCAGTGAAATCATTACCAGCAACTGCACGGGGGCAGCTGTGTCACCCGCTCAGGACGAGGAGAGATGCTTACGTCTTACAAAGTAATAATAGGAAGAGTAAAGCAGACGGGGGCTTGATCCATACCCTCTCTGTACTTTAGTGCTCACACTTGTTTATATATTAAGGCAAACCGTGGCAGCCAATGAGAGATGGCATCTTTTCTCTACTGAGTTACCATTGGCTGCTTGTTGTTCTAAATTAGAACATTCAAAAATTGATCAGTCTAACCTATATATATGGCCTTCTCCGTGATATACTTATTATTGGGATTCTTTTCACTAAAACATCTGGTGGGCGCTCTCTAAGAGATCATGGGGTCTCCTAATTTTAGTGGCCCTATCTTTTCAGTGGGATGCCGACACTGCTGCTCGACTCCGCTGTGACATCCTGACACTATGTGGGAAGACTCGGAGATGACATTGTGATGGAAATTCTAACAGAGCTTCAGAGATTTGCTTAAAGCCACCTCTCATCATGTAGAATTCCACACCAGGCTCCCAAGTCCTGCTGCCAGTGACCTCTGAGGGTCATGAGAAAGTCTTAATATACAGAGATGGCTGTCCTACTGTCTAAGGTGCTCCAGGAATTCGGCAGGCGGGGGTCCCTGCAAACTTCAGGAGAGTCCAGCTCGGTAATGTGTGCAGCATGAGCCAGACATAGCCCCAGGGCATTTATATCTGAGAGCAGGGAAGGTCATTCAAGGATATGCCACATGATAACGCAAGTGTCAGAACAGTTAATTCATTAAACCTGTACCTCCTCAAAAGATACACAAGTAACTTCCATCAACGGGTAGTTTGTTTTTTTTTACTACGTCCGCTGATTCAACCTATAAGTAGAATCTGATCAAAATAATCCGCCGGTGGCAGCCATGTTGGTATTGAAGGAGACCTCGCAAGTGGTCTCAGGTTGCAAGAACCTGAAAAGTTGACGTTTACTGTTTAGAATTATGTAAGAATAAAAAAATCGCAAGACTAAACGGGATAACTTGACGTAACAATAATCTCACCTACTGTCCGTAGAGCAGTTTAGAAATGTGGTCGCCACCTGATATCCACCATTATTTGGATAATTAGAAACCACTTTTAAGAATTAGTGAGAATGTTCTAAAAATGTCAGGATGATGCGTTCCACAGCTGTGATGATGTGGTGCCCGGGTATGACATCATATCCCTAATTTACCATTCACTGATGCCAACGACAGTTGAAGGGATGGGCAACCAAGAGCTGTTGCCCCCTTGTCTTTCATTCTCCCCGTGCAAGTGGGGCAGATCTACCTGGATCTTTAGGAATTAATCCCACAACCCCATTGTTCCCCGTTGGTTTCCATGTAGAGCTGAAGCTATCTGGTTGCTTTTAAGCTCTTTTATTGGAAGGGAAGGGTTAAGTATGATGAAGCTCTCAACACTTCTTCTGCGACAATCCCGTATCCATGGAAAAAGGGGGTTCTTGCCGAAAGTCTGGCCCCGGACTCGTTCCTAGACAAAGCTAAGAACTGGCCGTCCCTTTCGGCAGAAACAGAAACAATCGCGGTATTCTGCGTCTCGTTTCGTGGGCCGTTTCGTGTTTGTTTTTCCTGGCCCCAACCAGTCCTGGGGTGAGATCCAGAGAGTTTTGCAGGACTGATATGTTTTTGTTAAGTTAGCCGTTTGACAAGTTTCTTAAGCACAGCTATTAACCCTTTTGTGGCCAGACAAGTGGGCCAAGCAATGGCTTTGTAAGGCCTTGCGTCCCTTAATCGCTTTGTAGGAAAAGGATGAGTTTTTAATGTTTTGGGGGTTTTTTTCTTCTCTGTTCGGTTTCTGGTTTGTATTCATCTCCATATGAAAGTATTTACCCTCGTTAGCTACCGGCGTCCCGTTCGGGGCCGGAGAGAGAGAGGCAGGTGTTTCCTGCCGACGGCAGCTCATTTTTAATATAAACTTCTTTTCTTTATTAGGTTTAAGGTCTGAAGCGCAGCTGACGGGGTTCCTCTGCCAGCAGCAGGAGAGCGGGTTGGGTTATGTGAAACGCGTGTGGAATAGTAGTTGCGGAGGTTGCCGGCTTCAGCTGAAAGGGTTTTATTGAGAGAGAGAGGTAGTCATGCTCCTGCCAGATCCGGTAACCGAGCGCAGGATATCTGCTCCGGTTTTATGCCTGGCTAAATGTAGCTGTCACCTAAAAAAATAAACTTTACTGGAATAAATGATGAATAAAAATCTCTGTATTACCGTATGGACGTTCACGGACTAAATGATCAAAACAGCTGTGTGATTTCAGAAAACGGCCACGTCAATTTTTTTCATGGAAAATGAATCAAAGTTGGAGCTCTACAAATTCTTTTTGCATTATTTTTTTATCATTTCCTAAAAAAAAAAATCCCTACGTGGTTTTTTTTCTTTTTCTGGAAAAGCTATACAGTGGCACCCCAGTCTAACTGGTATTTATAGCTTGGCTGTCATTACGCTTTATAGATCCCCGGCAAGATCTCCCCTAGTATTGTGATCAGTTCTATAGAGCAGATCCCAGGAGGACACCGAGAGATACTGATCCAACGTAATAGATCCCTGGGAAGATCTCCTATAGAGTGTTGTGATGAGGTCTATAGAGTGTTGTAATGAGGTCTATATAGAGATTTAGTGATCCCACTTTATAGATCCTTGGGAGATCTCCCCTAGAGTATTGTAATCAGTTCTATAGCGAAGGCCTAGTGATCCCACTTTATAAATCCCCGGCTAAAGACAACTTGAATGTACTTCTCATAAGAGCCGTTAAGGAGAAAGAAATAAGGGACAGAAGTTGTGAACGTTAACAACTCAGGCTGTTCCCTGCAGAACTCTTTAAGACTTTGCAAGAAATAAGAAGTTAACTTTTGCTTCTGCCAAAAGCCGCCATGTGTGGGGCATGTAATTATCGCATTATTTACTTATCACGGAACCGTCTGCTGGATTTAGAGCTGTCGCCCATTGGTTTCTGCTCGGACCTCGCTCCGGAGGATTCATTCACACCCTCATTTCTCACCCGCTTTTAATATCCTTCTGACAGCGAGACGTCTGATGAACCCGGTCCCGGGGAGAAAAATGCCTCCTTCTCTCAATGGGATCCAAGTTTGTGTTGAAAACTAAATGATTTCACCAGGAAAGTCTCCATGACAACGAACGACATGTCCGTTACCTGGGATGCGGCCGAATTGATAAATGGGGGTAACGTTACCCTTGCTGGAGCGTAAGGATTATTTTTTTTTTAAGGAGTCCAGACATTTAACAAAGTGCATTAATCAGAAGCTTTAAATAACGCGCGGTAACATTTTCTTAACAATATTCCAATGAAGAATTCAAACCCCCGTGTCATGGATATTCTGGTATTTAGGTCACAAATCTTATTCTCCTCACCAGTTATAAGTTACGAAGTTTAGTATCTCGTTCCCATAGAGGCCCCGAAGCCATCGAATATACGAGGGGCTGCTAATTACTGCTAAATCCCACGTCGATCGCCGAGGTCTAATGCACTCATTTGTCGTAAAAGCTCAATCTTTTTCGGTAAAGCTGGGAATTCCGGAATTTTTCATTGTTTCTTGTTCGTTTGTCTTCACAAAGGATTTCAGGTTTTCCCATCGCGTCAGCTAAAATTATGCAAATTAATTGCTTCCAAAACAAAACCGTATCCTGACTCAGCGGAGCCCGTCGGCGAATAACTGAGCCTTCAATGTCAATTTCTTTCCTGATTGCGAAAATATGGAGTTGGGTTTTTTTTTGTCTGCTCCCAGATCCTTTTATTATTTCGCACGGCATGTTCTCTGGAAGCGTCGACAAAATACAATGTAATGACACGTGGTTCTGTTCACACAGCCGGGCCGACTAGCCAAGGGAAATGTTCACCTAACGTTTCCATAAACGGGTCAACCGGGGGGGGGGGGGGTCTCTACGTTTCTGGCATTCCGGTGATAGCTGACTACGTGTGACATCACTCTATATTTACTAAAACATATTTACTTGCTGCACTGACCGCATCTCTTTAAATAAGAATTAAATATTTAATATTTCTCATTTGTTGCGGTGCGTGACACTAATACTTCCATGCATTTAATAACTTCCTGTGCCGCTTTTAATTCGTCCCTGGCGAGGATTAATGTTCCGTGGGGTCCCCTGTTACCACGTCTCCGTCCGACCTTTATTCCTTATTTGGTAACATTTTTATGCTTCTCTGCAATAAATGTATGTTTTTAGAACTCGATTAACACTTTTTTTTACGCTCCCCATTATCTTGGTAACCGTCGCCATGAGCCGGTCCGTGAAGACGGCTAATTAATAAACTCTCCGTATTCATTCTTGATTTATTTGGAAAAACGAATGTCTTTCTTGGCTCTTGTTTGCTTTTTCTTCTTTTTTTTTTTTTTTTTGTTAACCATAAGGGTAATTTTAACCTTTTTTGGAGAGGCACGGAGGGTCTCTTCTAATACCCGATGGAAGAACTATTTGCCTGGCCGGGGGTAACATAGCTCGTTAATACTTGATTTGGTTCAATGGGGTTCCTCAAGTATAGCTGTGAAGTACCTTATGTTACCAAAACCACTACCGACAAAGTGAAAGGGTTAAATTAGGTCTCATCCAGTAGGCTCCTTGCCATTAAATCTGGATGATCGTGGAGAGCCTCCGATGTCCGCGAGTCCTTTAAGGATTTCACATTCTTTAAGGATTGTTTTTGAAAACGAGGTACCGTAGAACGCAAAGCGCGACCCGCCAGGTCGAGGAGCTGGCGCAATTCCACATCTGTCACAGAAAATTGATTGAATCCAGAGGACATCAATGGGAGGATAAAACTGGCTGTTCTCTCTTCCTCCCAAACTTTCTTCCTGCTCCTAAATGTCACCTTGCACCGATTGTGTAACTTGGCAGCTTCAAAAAGAGCAGCTTCAATGGGACAGGAAAACAAGGAATGCTCATTTAACCTCTCTCCGCTGCGAAGGAACGTGCGCCGGGTCCTACAGAGGAAAAAGCCTCCGACCATTTATCATCGCTGTCACGTTTATACAGCGGAAAGGAGAAAGTAGGCAAAGGGTGGGACCCCCTCGCATCGTCCCCCCCGCTGCAAAAACACAATCAAGAAAATGACTCCCAATAGTGTGATGCTGGATCAGCTTAACAGATTTCTCCAGACAGACCAGTTTGATCGGTCTCCGACCAATACGTATAAAAACAGCCTTGTCACCAGGACAAAATTTGGACAATAATGACGGGAATTGTGTTTCTTTAGGAATTTGGGACTCTTCTGACCCCTCAATGGGTCTCATGTAGTTAGAGGTGAAGAACACCCCGGGTTATGAATATAAAACGATTATTTGTATTGACCAGAAAAGAAACGGGACTGTTGTGGGCCATGGGATGCCAGGTCACGCTACCAGCGTGTATCCTTAAGGTGGCTTTTGCATGATCTGCAAAGAATAGACAGACTGATGAATGATTCTATGAAGTCTCCTTTTCCCCAACGCGAGGAGTTTCGTTCCATCTTCAAATGCTCTGAATTGGGTTTTCGGATTTGCTCCTCGTCTCCAATGTCACTGACAATTTCCACGAGCAACCCGATCGTCTCCTCACTTCAGACAGCGGAGTTATGGTTGTTAAGACCCCCTGACGTTGCTCTCATTGAGTTATGGTTTGTAAGACCCCGTGGCTTTTTTTTGGGCGATGCATTTTATGGACTGACAATTAGCTGTCCCTTCCTCGGTGAACAGTCCGGGTAATTAATGTAAACCTCCTTTTAACTTCGCAGTCCATGATGTATACCACACATGGCTTTGAAGCTCATCTTCTCCAAGTCTTTTTTTCTTAAACATCCGTGATGAATTCCTAACGTTAGATGTCACAGAACGGAGCGCCTTGTGCGTTTGTTGATTCTTTTGTGGATTTTTAAGTATTTTAATTATTACATATTTCGGGGGCACATACAGTAACGTCGGCCAGTCGTGTTATACACATGCTAGCCACATGCTGCCTAAATAAAAACTGGTATTTGTCATCAAGTTGGACATTTCACGCTTTCTATGCCAAAAGGTTTCTTGTTTAGTCGTTCTAAAACAATAGATGGCACTTGCTTTGCCAACGGGGGCCAAGGCTCGTAAAACTGCAATTCATATAAAAAAAAAACAAACCGAAGACCCCAGAATGCTGATATTTTAAGTGATATTTTCAGGACGGAGTGTGTGTGAGTTCCGGAGGAGGAGGATACTTTGTATCGTGTCATCGGACGTGGAAATAAGAAGCTCCCGGGATAAACCTCATCCAGCTGCTGTTATGGCTGAAAACTCGTCTTTATTGCTGTTACCCGCGGACGATTGTCTTGGGGGTTTGCTTTCCCCTAAATACTCTCCTGTTAGCTGATCTGGGCCACATTTCCGGAGGCATCGTCTCCCTCTCTGCTGTATTTACTTTAGAATGTGTTTAGAGGTGACCTGTGTGGACTCCTCTGGTTTATTCCTCCCCCTCACGTTCACCTATAAAATCAGCTCCTAATCTGTAACAGATACAAAGCCTGTCACCGCCGACGTTATCATCAATCTTCTCAAGTTTCAAAGCAAATTACGGGGCTGTTTCCAGGCAGACAGGCCCTTTATTGCATTTTAATCGTTTGCAGAAGGACTAGATGGAAGAGGTGATACCAGAATGCCGAGTTTAGGGGGCTGATGACAGACCCCCCCCCCCTGATTCTGCGCCCCCCCCCCCCCCGGCACGCGGCTGGAGGGGGGTTGATAAGGATCCCCATTGAGGTCTATGAGAAGATTAAAATAACATTTCCCGACCCGCTATTATCTTACCCTTCAGGTCCATGCTATAATTACACATTTCTAGAAACACTCATTTCTTCCTCTTATCCCTAATTCTCCAATCCCAGCGGGATTTTTTTTTGTAATTGCGAGTCTTTGATAAATGCTGCAATCAAAGTTATACGAACTTTAAAGACAATCGTTTATTGCTGAACAATTTTTGTGAGGACTAACGTTGGAAAGAACACATCGTGGCATTTAAATTGAATATAATCATCCTCTTTTTGCGGAAGGCAATTGCTTTCTGGCAGCAGGAGCCAAAAATCCAATACATTTTATATATCTGACGTTTAAAATAAATAACAGGTTGGTGTATATGGGATTTAACCCCCATCACTCTGGTGTATGCTATTCTGTATAATTAATTATAATAATTATATTATTATTATTATTATTGCTACTTTTATTATTAGTATTATTATTACTTATTGTTTTATATACCATCAGATTTACATTTTTAAATATCTCTTTTGCCAGAAAATTTACAAACCATTTTAAAAAAACTATTCCACATTTTAGTGAAAAAGAGCTCAGATTAGTGGCCAAAATTCCCATGTAGGAGAACAATTCATCAAGCACAATGAAGAGACACCTGTTTGCGTTTTGGGGCTTTGTGGCGGGGTCCTGCGCCCTCGGGCAATCGGGGCAGATTAGATGAAATTGCCGGCCTCTCGTTTCTGCTCAGTCTCCTTAGCCTTTTGTAGATCGGAGCTATTAGCCCGCGATAAAAGCCAGATTAATGATTATTAAACCAAAACCATCCGCGTTTCTCCTTCCACTGAAATAACCTGGAAACGTCGCCCTGATTGCATCTGGAGACCAGTTCTGTATCGTATCCACCGGACTTCATTATCTTTGTCCAGGAAGCCGACGCTTCCTTTATATTTTTTTTCTGAAAGTCGATTAACTGACGTTAACGTTCCGAAGACCAGAATCCTAGCAAAATATTTTTATTTGGTTTTGGAACCTCAAAATCAATTAGAAAAATATCTATTTATTTAGCATAATAATATTAAAAAGCGCCAAAGAGCATCGTGGGGTCGCACGATAGACATCTTAGTTCCTTTAATCGGCAAAAGAACAGCTGGGGAAATAAATATCCAGACTAATTCTCCAATTAAGTTGGGGCTGAGGAATGAATGTTTTTTTTCTTATTCTTTACTCAAAACATGAGCCCCTTGCACTTATTTCTTGTCTCTGGGCTTGATAGTCATAACAAAGATACTAAAATGGCTCTTGATACATTAGTTTGCTCTCTTAAAAATATATGTATTTTTTTTTTATTTTACCAAAAGTTTTTTTTCCCCCAAGCCATTAGAAACAGAAGGAAAGTTTTTGAAAAGAATAGTTTCTGGTCTTAAGTTCTTCCCTTTAAACCCTGACCTATAAAATGTAAAAAGAGAAGCTTATAAACATACCCCCCTCCCTCGTAAAGATGTCACGGCGTTATATACGGCGAATACACAGCATAGGAATAGATGTTTTTATGTGACGGATTAAAGATATTTGTCCAGGAAAAAGAATTATTGTCTCGAAAACTGAACATTAACATCTGACATTTTATTGCTTACCAGGGAGATCAATTAGGGCCACATTTATCACTCTGAGTCGCTGAATGTTTCTTTGGGTCCATCACACGGAACGTTTGCAGCTTAATAGTAATATTTGGACCTCGGAACCATAAGCGGGGCAATAAGCCGTTATCTTCTCTGTGCCCCGATGTGTGATCCGTTGGCCTTCAACGGGTTTCGTTCAGTTGTAAGGAGACGGCATATTCTACAATCCTCGGTTTAGTCAAAAGTTAAACATCAATTAAAACGGGAAGTTGGGTCCTGAATGTCATCGCTCTACCCGGCCGTGTCGGTTATTGCCAACGATAAACTTTCTGTGCCGATATCGGCCGGTGCCAGACGCACGGAGAGGACCTTGAACCAGCAGAAGATACTCCAAGATCTGAGCGCTCTTATGTCATAGATTGTAACCAATGGGAGAGATCTACTAAACAGTGAAGAGCTGGAGACGATTTACTTTGAGAAGTATTAAGGTGGGTTCTAGTGGATCTGCCAAATCCTTCACTGAACCTGATGTAACTTATCCAAATTCATCCAAGCACCCTCAATTAATGCCGCCATGGTTTATCCAAAGAGTCATTTGCTTCTTTGGAAGAGTTTGCCTTCCACTGTCTGCTTGCAGGTGGCGCATGGAATCTACTGCTCTTTCTCTAAATTCTATCACTCTGTAATCTGCTGGCATTTGATTTTAGGTCTGTGTCCCGGGGCTAACAACGAACGCGACGGGGGGGCGCTTTATTTCACATTATCTGACTCTCAGCAAGTAGTTTACCATACAGTCAGGGAACATATTTGGCAATAATCTTAGGTTTTTGGGACATGTATTCTCTCTCAGCCTTTGGTCGTCTCCCGGGCGCGATGAAGTGACGGCGGAGATTCCTGTAGCAGATGCTGAAATTGGGCAAAATGTGTCTGTTTTTTTGTAGGCTGTTTTTTCTGCGTGTTAATGGCAATAACAGATAAATGAGTCAGCGCGAGGAATGATTTCTGAATGAAAACCATCTGCATGGCTCCAGACACAAGGAATATTTCTTTCTTCTTTTAACCCACCTGCCAATATTTCCTCCAACCAAAGGACCCCCTGGCGGGTCTTCAAGGGACCGACGGAGCCCAGGAAAAAAAATGGGGCAGTCAAAGTCCCCACGGAAAAAGGAGGACACATTGAGATGGACGCCTTCCCGGAAAGCTGTCACTCAGCCGACATTAGGCTGTCTAATGAGATGTTTGGGTCAATGTTTGTGTGCATAGTCCACACGCGTCCGCTTAACCCTTATAGCTCCGGAGCAAGCGAGGAGCGTGTCGAGGAACACGATATTTGGAAAGAATCAAGAGTTGGAAGTGTGAAAAAACAAGTGTGTGAAAAAACAAATTATTTATTTTTTGGTCTTTTTTGGTTTGCGTTTTAAGGAACCACGTCTCACGTGGCTATAAAACAATCAATTTTATGAACCGGACACCACCGTGTCCTCTGCAGGTTAACGCATGTGACCTCGCAAAGTTCCGTCATGACATCACTAGATGAAATGAAACGCGACTCAACTCTCAAATGCACAAATGAGGGCTCAGCGCGGCGCAGGACTGGAGTTCTGATGGTTTGGGTTTGTCGCAGAGTCGTGACGACGGAGCGTTCCTCTGCCGTTAGCCCCAGCGGTGGTTACAGACGCCACAAGTCAGATTCCGGTTATATAATTAATTCTGCCGTCCCGCGTGATCATAATCTTTATCTGGGCCAATGTTCACTTAAAAATTCAAGATTTGAAGGTAAATTGGATTAGTTGGTGGCTCTTCGAAAACCATTTTCCTAGAACATTTTGTTAAAATGGGGTAAAGGCTGCCCCGTTACTCCCCCCGTTACGCCTTTGAATGCCAGGGGTTTGCCAGCCTTCAGGTGCCATATGGGTTAACCGTTTGAAGTGCATCACGTTATTCCCCCCCCATGTGGCACTTACAAAGTTAATTAAAGGTCTATGTGCTAATCAGTTTTGCCCAATGCCCCCTATAGATGGGACTCCTCGGTGGGGGGGGGCTGGGACGGATTCCTCGCATTCCTCGGCATCGCATTCTGTGTCGGATGTCAGATGTCTTTCTGGGGTAACCAAGGCAGCCGGCATCTTAATGGCCTTGTTTGGATTGCGAAGTGCTCGAGTTGTTCGGGACCACCCCGTTACCAATAAACAGGGGGCAAAGATAATACGAACAAGGTCTACCTACTGGTCTGCGTCTTGCTGAACATGCGCCTGTCTGCTGAGACGTGGCCCAGACATCCAGCAGGGACACAGAAGCTGGCATGAGAAATGCCACAAAGTATCAAGAGAAATCCCCTGATATCTGTCGGGTTCTTGATGGAGATCCCACCGACGCCGACCCACCCCAATATGTTGCCGTTTTCTATTTATTTTCACCTCAATTAAATCCTTTATATATCAAATATACACATTTTGTGGCCGTGAAAACGTGAGATTTTGTCTCTCCTGCTCTAGAACTAGACAAAAGCTGCGGTTACCGGTACCGACAAGCACAACGCAGATGAGTTATTTTTAAACCAGCCTTAAAGATCTCTCGGACGTAAAGAGATCCCAGCCCATGAGCCGCGGCCGGCATCTACTCAGGCAGAGACATTCGGGAACTTCTGAGGAAACTCGCATTAATCTTCAGCCCTATCCCACAGAGCTTACAATCTAACCTCTGCGGGCAAACAGAAAAAAAAAGTAGTAACTTTGCTCTGGGGAGGGGAATGGATATCTTCTCACACAACAAGCAGGCATTAAAAAGAAGGAAGTTTTCCTTGTATTTGGTTTGTTTTTAGGTTGCATTTTGTCACCGCACTGTGATGATTGTACAGTGATTCCTCCCCTGACTGTCTGAATGGATTACTTCATATGAATGGAACCAGTTATTATCATGTGAGTCAGCACCACCAGTCCGTGCACCTGTGTTCAGAGCCCAACCCAAAGCCATTCAGCGGGAGGTCATGTTGGACACAGGAGAGGTCCCCGCTATGAACACACACATTATTACACAGACTTCCCTACACCTATTGTTGTCTATTCTGAAACCGCTCCCCTGTGATGCGAACGTGAATCCTTTTGAGGAGTATGACATCATAACAGGTGAACTGTAGATGTGTCTACTTAAATAGAAAACACGGGTGTATTATTTGTGGACTGTTTGTGAAACTTACGCTTTAATGGATCTGAATGCTTGCAGAAATGTTGCCTATTGTCATAATATTGTATTCTTTATTGGTGTTTAAAGGGAAATAATCTACTTTGCAGACAAAACATTCCTCTTGTTCCTCCCACAGCAAACAGCGCCGTACCACAGCGATAAATGCTTCCTAATGGGTAGTAGGGATTAGGCATTATCCCCCTACCCGGTAAGACTGGAACCATTGGTGTACGGTCAACAATAATCACGTCTTACCAACATCCACCAGCACCTTGACTATGCTCTTTTTTTTAAAAATCTACCAAAAACGTCTGTTTTGGACAGCAATACAAGCCCGCGCAGTCACGTCCTCTGAGCGCAGCCCCTTCCGGGGTTGTATAGATAGAGATCCTCATGGATTATTGGCAGCTGTCTCTTTGGGCTCAGTACATTTCATCCATAGACTCGATCGGAAGGACAGATACTAAGTATCAGGCGATGGTCAATGGGATGCCCGGTGGAAAAGGAGACCATGACCATCTTCATGAAGTCGCTAACAAATGTCCCCTGACGCGTTTCGCGGCCCGTAATTTAGAGGCATATCTCACTTGGCTCAGCTAGGCATTTATCGTATGGAATATTTACAGCATAGCACATAATCAGCAGATCGGTACGGCGGGGAACGCATAAATGTTTCTGACATATGGAGACGGACAGATGGTGTGGAGAGCTTCGAGGCCAAAGAGGAAAAGAAACTGATGGAGGAGGAGTTATTATTAATTATGATGCGATTGGTGGACAGATGGGGAGTAGAAAATTTTTTTGTGTTGTTGTGGTTTTGGTACCAGTTTGATGTTATTTTTTAGAGAGTTTTCTTGCGTAAGATAATGTTTGGCCCGTATGGGCCGGGTTGTGGCGGTGGGATTCATCTGCTCACCTCGTGGACTTTTCAGACACAAGTTTGACTTTTTTTTTTAAACCAAACCAAGCAGGAAAACGTTAAGATCCCTCTAAATCTCCCAAATTTCTTTCCATTTCAGCCAGATGTGCGGTTGCTTAATAATAAAGGAATTCAGACATTCCACCCCCGAAAAAAAAATCTATTCACCAGATGATGGCAGATCTGCACAGAACGGCTCCAAAAACTCAAAAGTCATAATTTCCTAAAACCAGAGATATTTTCAACACGTGCAAAAGGAAAAGTCGCGAACCTGCCTCTAAAAATGTTTACTTTCTGGAAACTATTATTATTTAGGGCGTATTATCGCTTGAAGCGCTCCTAAGGAGATGCGTTTTAGGTCTCTATTTAGTGAATAGAGCCCCTGTCTCTCCTAATTCCTAATAACCCACATTTTGAAGCACGAGGGTGAAGAAGACATTAGCCTTCCTGATCATCTCCCTTCTCATTAAAAAAATGTTTGTATCCCGGAGCCAGAGTATTCATCACTCGTTACAATGTAATATCTCGCAGGTATCCCTGCCAGGTATTTTGCATTTCAACTCCTTCAACAACTTCAAATTAGTTTCCGGGGTCAGACAAGTCGGACCCTTGTTGGGATAATGAGAGGACGAGCTGGATGACAGCGCCGGTCACTGGCTTTCTACAGGAGTCTCGCTCTCCGTGGAACCTCACGCTCGGTTGGCGGTTGACGCTGGTGCCGCCGAGCTCACGGGTCTGCGTCTTTGTTACGTATTTACTAAATGTTAAGGATTATCAAGAATTTTACCTCCCACCACGCTGTAGGACTGGATCCCCCGCTATACTAAAGGGGGGTTCGAAAACCCTTTCTACGGGGTCTCCCAGACTTTTGACTTCTTAAACACTGCAGAAAAGAGGCTTCTGCTTTCCGGGCTGTGCCTGCGCAGGCGAGTCTGGACTCCGCTAGTAGGGGAGTAGTAATACCCAGGAGAGGGTTCATTTTCCTTCACGTCCCCCCACTCCCATCACCCTGAAAGACTCCAGGCCTGCTCCAGCTCCTCACAGATTAGTCAGCGGCTCATCTTTACTGATGCCGGTAATAATGCAAATCTGCCCTGAATAGGTTTACAGGTTAAAAATAGGGTTTTCAGGCTGCCCCTGCCTGCCTGGGTTATAAATGAAAGGGCAAGCTCTGTCTGGGGGCAGGTAGTGTTCATAATTAACCCTTCAAGCTTAAACCGGCAGCATTTTGGACTCTCTGCCTTCCAGCAGGTGACAAACCTGTAATATGACATTTTTTTTTCCTCCCCAGCAAGTTTCGGGGCTAAAGTTGCCAAATCGACCATTTTTTTTTAACCAGGACAAATCCAAATCCATCTGTATTACTTCCCCGCAGTATGTGGGATATATAAACACGAGAGAATCATTTCTTAATCCGGTTTATACGGCGGTGACAATACCACCACAGCTCGGGGGGAGGCACAATTGATTGCAAGCACCACCAGCATGCCAATGGTTAATCCTAGATTTGCTGCTGAAGTAGGTGACAGTATACACGGCGGGGAAGGTCGACGGCCTCTCCTCTTTCTCAACCAGAATTGTGCATTTCAGTTTCATAAAACAAAAAAATCCCAATATTAGCATCTTTTCCAGAAAAATTGACGTCTAGTCTTGTGACGTCGTCCGGCAAACGCAGGGTTAATAGAGTGAGTGCTAGCGCTCTGAGATGAGCCAAACGGAATAAGAAGGACACGCTCGCTCTCCATGGCTTTTTAAAGTGTGTTATTTCTGAGCAAGGTCCCCAAACAAAGGGGTCTTTATTTGCACGCCGGTGACATCACTTCCAGGAAGAGAGCGTCCCGAGTTCTGTGCGCTCTCTTTTAATGTGGATTAAAAATGATGAATCTCTCTCCCCACAGAAGGAGGGGAGGCGCGGGGGTCAGGAGCCGGGGTTAGCAATTTCTGCCCAGCCCGATAGCAGCAACTCCAGAAATCGTCAGATTTTAAATGTATTTTTCTGCTGAAAATATCAAAATGATGTCACTTTCACCCGCGACCCACAGAGTCAACGTTTTAGTTTTAACCCCAATACCCGACCTCAATAACCCTGACTTTCCCCCAAACCCTTTGAGAACCAGTAGACTACGGTAAGGAGGGGGTCCCTCTAACTGGGAACAGTTGGCCACGCAGGGGATTTAATGAATCCTCGCAATATTTACTTTTCTCCAGAAATAGCCAGAATCATTGTTTGTTTTTTTTTTAGAAACTCCATAGTCCAGCAGTAATCGGGGTGGAAGGTCCGGACATATCTGGAAAACCTTCCAGTTCCCACTTAATTGTGCATTCAGATCTTTCCCAAATCTTCGTCACCGTGTAGCCGTTGAGCGGATCAAGCCCAGCTTTATCTATGAACCCCAACAGCGAAGTCAATCATCCGTTAATTTGCTCGCTTTATGTTTGAGCGTAATTGGCATTTAATTTGTACTTTTTAGGGTTATATTCCCTACCTTGATACATATTTAATAGCAAATAATATATTACAAATATTTTAACAATATTGGCTCAGACTCAGCCTTCTTTGGTCAATAACAAAAAAGAAGCTTTTCTTCTAACGTCGAACCTGGATCTCTATGAGCTGTTGTGATGTCACCAAATGCTTATAAATAAATAGAGACTGGGTTACATTTAATGATGTCAGCTAGAGGCGGAGGTCGGGGAGGGGAACTGTGATCAGAAAGCTCCCAGTTTCTCTTAAAGGTTCTCAGTATATCTTAGAATATTTATTTTCTTTTTTTTTTAACATTGAATTGATTCCACGCGGACGCCTGGGGGGGATCAGACTCTGTCAACATTCTACATTCTGCCCAAAGAAATAATTAAGAGAAATATGTAAAGAATGCGACAAAATCAATTCTGTCAGAGCAAATGGTCTATAATTAACTCCGCTCGGAGAATCACTCCTGAGCCCGGCTGTCAATCTTAACTAGACCATTTGTGTTCTTTGGAAACAAAGCAAGGCTTTTATTCCGACCGGCAGCTAAAGAATGTTAATTTTTAAGTGTATGTGTGTGTATGTATGTGTGTGTTTTATATATATATATAAATGTGTGTGTGTATATGCGAGTGTGTGTATATATATATATATATATATATATATATATATATATATATATGATATATAGAACCTAAAAATGTAATTTCTTTAAACCAATATTGATTTTTTAAATTGTGAAAGGTTTAGGATTCTTATTTTTATGTCACTCAACAAATTCCAAATTCGATTTTTTTTTCTGCATTGTTGTAAATAAACAAGTTCCAGAAAACACAGAAGCTGCCGGCAGATCGGCCCCATCCGGCCCCCATCAAGTTGCCCGTTGCTCCTGCTGTAAAGAATCAAACCTTAATCAGTCGTTGGTCTCGTCTTAGATTCAGAAGCCGTATGCCTATCCCATGCATGTTAAATCCCCTCACTGTATTACCCTCTACCACTTCTGCTAGGAGGCTGTTCCACTTATCTACCACCCTCTCAGTAAAGTAAAATAAATCAGCCAACCATTTACCCCTATAAAAAAAACTCTAAAGAAGCATTTCCAAAAGGTCAAGCAGTAATCTTTCCGCTAGAAAGCAACACAATGATGAATAAAACCAAGTAGAAAGCCTAAAGTAGTGTTCTACATCCCTGACTCCGAGACATTCCATTGGACGATTTCTTAACAATGATCGGGTCCCTTTAAAAAAAGAGGAATTCCAGCTGTAATTATATACAGATAAGGAGTTTTCCTTATGCAAATGTAACTGTGCAAAGTTCTTTTTATCAATCCCCTTTGACACAAAGTAACGGAGAGGTGGGGGAATAGGAAGTGCTCCTCCGAGCTTTCATGTTGCCTTTTGTTCGGGGCAGTAAATCGAGATGGCTTCACAATGACCCGCGTGTTTATCCCAATATTTACAAGCCGGGCTCAATCAACCACAACGAGACGCATACAAACAACCACCAAACAAAAGGGGGCTTCAGTTCCAGGGGAGTTTTATTTCTCTGGACCAAAAAAAAAAAAAATTTGGAAAAAAAAATGAAAATAAAAAAATTTCCACAATCCGACAGTCTGGACAATATGGCAGACAAGGATTGCGCCATAAAAACGAGAAAAATAAAATAAAAACAGAACCGTATTTGCGTTCATCCATTTCTTTCATAAGAAACAATTTTGAAATTTATACACCAAGCTTTTTACAAAAGCATCAATGTTAAGAAATATCGTATCTGTGCTCTATCACATTCACACCGGGTTTTTTTTTACAGATTGCGCCTGAATGCTACACTGTTTATGTAAAAAAAAAAAAAGCCATTTTTCTTCTTCCATGTATTAGTAATAATAAAAAAAAAAAAGTACAAAGGCAGTTTTTCTCTTTCTGTTAAGACTGAGAATATTTTTTCTTTAAAAATAATAATTTAAGATTTCCGCGGTAAGGCTTAGAATGGAGTCTTGTTGCATATATCCGGCGCGGGTCGTACCTCCACGTACTCTTCGGTGTAACATATTACACGCGTGGTCCAGCATTCATGGGCGTCCGCCGCGGACACTGAGAATTCCTTCAGAATATGTGCCGTCCGTAAAACAGTTTAACCCAGTCTCTGTTTTATTGAATAAAAAGTACGTTTAATGGCGGGGTGGAGAGTCCCTTCAGTCCGTGGTAATTTCACAGGGGTTTAACCCTTTATTTTTCGCTTCTTGGTATATTCTTTGGAAGTCTCTATATCGGGGTGCGCAGCCGAGGCGGGGTTCCCCAAAGTGCATCCGTCCCGTAAACAGGAAGTCGCCGGCCCCTGCCTTCACGCCGCATTCCAGAGGCGTCCTGATGAGTCCTTCCCAACCCCCACCTTCTTTGTTAGGTAAGAAGACTTTGTTTTTTTGCTTGAAGAGTTTGTCCACGGAAACCTCTATGATGGATTCCTGCTGTTCCGCGTCATCGGTCACCGCTCTGATGGAACCTCTGACAACTGGGGAAACAAAAAAGGGGGGGGGGAGGGTTAATTGATCATTTTTGGAAAGGTTATAGTTTACACCTTAACCAGGATGGACCAGAGACTTTAATCACAGAGTCCTCCTAAAAATAATGAGCACGTTCTGTGCATCAGGATCATAGAAACCTAGAACCTGGCATCTACTCGACCGTTTCTCCTGCTGTAAAGACTGAAACCTTAATCAGTCGTTGGTCTCGTCTTAGATTCAGGAGCCGTATGTCTATCCCATGCGTGTTTAATCCCCTCACTGTATTACCCTCTACCACTTCTGCTGGGAGGCTACCACAATCTCTTTAAACTTCCTTACATTACAATTTAAGTGCAGCGAGTACTGGTGTAATAGAGACTGACTGGCCTCCTGATAAAGTTCTGTGAACGCTCAGCTCTGGCAACATTGTAACAAGTCGCCCGGAAAAGAGAATTATTTACGACAGTTGGTAAACTCTTCACGTCTGATTTGAAATACTCACCGAAATCACTAATGCAGATGGCCAGGAGCACCTCGGTGTCACCGCAAGGACGGCAGGGGTCTGAAAAAAAATGTAAATAAATAAAACGTTACTTTGTGTGATAAATCAAGTTTTTATCCTCAAAACTTTCTTTCATGTTTTTTTCAGTGAAAATATTTCTTCCACCAACACTGAGCGTTTTGTTTATTAGTAAAAAAGCAATCGCTGAAACCAAAGAAATAATGATTTTTGGCTGGACAGTTCTTAAAAATATAGACGGCTCTCAGGACAATTCCCAGTGTTTCTCTACAGAAGAACCCGAAGGCAGCGTGCTCCGGGTGCGCATGTACGATCACATAATACCACCTGATTTCAAGAATGCATCAAGCGTTCCTCTAAAAATTTCAGCAATTTTGCTCTCTTTGTTGTAATAAGGATTATTTAACCCAAATCACACAAAGTATTTTAATCACTCGACAAGACAATGAGTGTCTAACGGGATCACAGCTGTGGTCACAAGCCGCAAATACTTAAGGACGCTGAACTGCAAGGATGAGGGGACTACGTAACTCAGTTGCCCTCACTGCTCGTGATGGCGGAGCTTTTCCGTCCAGAACCGGAAATGCCTTGGACAGTTGGAAGCGAAGGGTTTATGTACATACGGCAGAATGCTAATTTTTCCGCCTCTGCGGCTTGAGCCCAACAAGCCCCTATTCATTTGGCTCAAAGGCTAGGGTCTTATTACATTCTTCTAAAGCCTCAAGGACTACGAGACAGCTCCTCGCAGGATAATGTCGGCTTTGTGCGGGTCAGCTGCCTAAACCTGCGGGGAATTTCTTTAACCGATTCCGACGGTATCCTCAGGTAACCCGAAGCAGTTCCTCAGCAGAACCTGCCAAAGGTCTCGGTGGCTCAGACCACAAGATGTAATTTTATCAGCCCTGACCGGCCCGGGCTCCTGTTCCAGCCGCTATGAGAGATTCCAGGGCTACAGAAGAAAACATTTCTGAGCTAACAAAGGAGAACACTTGTTGGCCCGCAGCCTTGTTAAACAGGTTTTGATGTAAGATCTGTAGAACTTGTCAACATCTAATATTGGTAGACAATGCCAGTGTGATACATGTAACATTACAGACGTTTAGTGCGTTAAAGCAGGTCAAGTCTCTGTGTTTGGTAAACATGGGACATTCACGTTTGATACGTAGACCTGATCCAGCTGGAGGTCCATGAGATGAAACCCTATGATGAAGCCACCAAAGCACCATGGAAACGTCTCGCGCTCGCCACATTCAAATAATTCAAACTAATGGTTGTGTCTTGGGGTTCCAGAACAGCTGCTCAACCAGAGATGAGGACTTAATAACCATCGTACCATCCTGGCTACGTCAACAGGAGTACCCCCGATGCCATGATCCTGGGGCATCTGGAATTACTTGCCCTCTTCCCTTCGAATGCAAATTCCCAACATGCATCTTGATTTCCAATTTCTTATTGTGTTTTATCTGTAATTAATCTTATTTTTTTATCTGGTTTATGGGGCAGGAGACACCCTGGTTGGTCTGATGTTGGTTTCAGTGCCTCCAGCATAATGAGTGACTTGGCAGGAACCTTGAAATCTATCAGTGGAAGTATATTCAAACTGGTCAACCATTAAAGAAATTAACATAACAAATGGCTGTTTTCATAAAGGTTTGGTATTAACAGCTGTTGACTCAGCCCTCTTAATACATAGAAGATTTGTCATTACTGACTGTACGTGGAATCCAGCATGAAACGCTCACAATTTAGGTGAAAATAAAGGGTTACTCTGTGACTGGCGCTATTAGGGGAAAAGATCTCGATATCAGATAGATAAAACTGTGAAAAGACTTCAAATATTGACATTTTTAATGGCTTTTAGGAATCGCAAATAAAGGTTCCTGATACTTTACAATCTCTTATCGGGGTCATTAGCTGGCTTTTCCCCAGAGATCCACTTTACGGAACTTAACAAATAAACACAACTCCACAATGTTACACACACGCGAGCCGCGGGAGCATTAACCAAACGTACACAGTTTATACGGACGTTACAACATGCGCCAATAAAATCTGAAACTGTAAACATCGCTCGAGAGGCTCGATTTCCCAAATCTGCCGGACGTGAGGGTACTTCTGGTCTTTAACCATCAGCGGTGACTTTAAGGGCCCAACGCGTTCTCAGGAGCCACAGCTCCTGGTTTTGGCTTTTAACTGCATGTTAGTCTAATACTATATAGATTAACAGTAACCCTCGAAGGGTGGAACCGTCTCTATGGATGATAGGAATTGTAGTCCAACTGATGAAACGTTTCCTTACCCTGATCTCCTAATTCAAGAGCTACAGAAACCATCTCAAATGGTATAGTTTGTATCATAACGCTAACCCAGGTAATACAGGTCGCCTCCTTCTGAGAAAGTAAATATCTTCAAGTCGTTTAAATACGGCCAAAGTTATATTCTGTTTTGGGTAAATACACGTTATTTAACAATGTTTACATGTGAACGTGGCCATAAGTGATAGCGCTTAACCTTCTGTTTCATGTAAATACATATTTGCATAATAGTCCGCGTTATAACTGTTACACTGTCGGAACGGCGACAACCGAAACGGATACAACGTACCAGCCGAACCTGCCGTCAGATCTGTACGTCGATGTAGATGAACGTCTCATTAAATAGCACCTTTACAAAACTTCTGGTATTTAGACCTCTCTCTTCTAAGAAATGTCTCTAAAATGTCTTTCCGCTTGGTTACGAAGTCTGGGTCTGTGAAGCCAACGTATCTAGAGAGAGATCTCATCGGACCACATTCCCACCCCTTGACTTTTGTCGCTATTGAAAGGTTCTACTGTTGTTTTTTTTTATACACATAACGAAGGTAAAAATAGACAGTTCCACTCTTTGTGTGACCCTTCAAACGATCCACTTAACCCCCATGAAAAGAAGAAATCTCAGCCGAGTCAAATCCGACTTTGCAGGAGGTGGATTAAGCACAAGAGAGGAATCCCCAGAATTAGGAGATTTGTAAAGGTCTCCTTGATACCAAAGGGTCCCGGGGCTTAACCGCATCTCTCCGTCTCAGCACCTGACGGCTTTTTGAAGACCTTCTAAGCACAGGAATGGCAGACAAGCAATTCATGGCCAGTCTAGCAGCAACACTCATTATTTTCATGGCGCTCCAACCCACCCCCCACTCACAGCTGTGTGTATAGCTCTAAAAAAACAATTGTCCCCAGGAAAAAAAAGACCTAAATACCTCCTTGTCCCACTTCAAACATTGCCCCGGGCGTTCCAGCTCTCGGATAAGCCCAGATGTGTGCCCTGTTAATGGGAGACTCATGTGTTGGCTTTTATTGTGTGTTCTCTTTATGTTGCTGGCGTGTTTACAGACTACCAGGTAGATGTAACAGTCACAACAAAGGGTTCAATATATATATTTTTTTTTTCTTTTTTGCTTATTTTTGACCAAAACGTTGCGTTTCTCATCTCTGGGAGGGACGCCGGCTCCAATCTGGTCTAAACTCTGAATTTTAAAAGCTCGCTTTTACCAGTAGCCAAGCAAATGGGATTCCGAAATCTTTGCCCTTTTTCAGCAGTCTTTAGAAATTAACGACTTGTTACAAATTGGAAGGAAATCCAATAGATGTTTATCACGGAGTCGTAGCCGCCGGCTGCTTCCAGCGCTACAGAAAGTCTCTGATAAACGACCATTTTTCATGCTTTGCTGGCACCATCGCTCCATGGGAGCAGACGCAGGCAGATGCCACCAAGATAAAAAGGCCATTCCGCGATCGGCCGATACCAGTGCGGAAATAACTTTTCCTAACATCGATAAGTATACGGGAAAGGGTTTCCTTAAGGTGATCGTTATTTGTAATAAACAAGTTCTTCTCCCGTATGTTTGGTCTCTCTTTTGGCATCGGCTTGCCTGTAAAGGGGGATATGCTTAAATAAAATTGTTTGCCCCAACACTGGGTAGAGTTCTGTGAAGATAACATATATAATAATATATATAATTATGAGAAAGATGAGAAATGATTAGATTAGATTGCAAGCCTATTGGGCAAGTAGTCTTTATTTCAAGAACAGAGCAGCCTGAGTGTACTTAAAGATGACATGATTAATATATCGACTACTGGCTTCTAGAAAGGTCTAAATGTTGTTGGTGACATTGAAGGAATGTGAAGGTCAAACCGACTCAGTGTTACTAATTTCCTTTCTACCGAGTTAAAATCCTTACTTTTCACAAATTGGGTTAATGAGTTACAGAAAGGCCGTCGCAAATGAATTTCCATTAAGGAAACGTCATTAAGGGCGTAATTTAAAGCAGCCAACGTCCTCTACCTTGGGGTCGGGCTAGAGGGGTGGTTTTGCCATTTCCCCCCAATATATCCCATAACTATCCGAGTGGAGAAAGGACCGCACTCCTTCCTTCCATAGTCCTTCGCAGGAGCCCTAACAGCCATGTCACCCACCCATAGTATTTAACGAGACAGAAGCTACAGCCTGAGTTTTTAGCGTATGAGTGTTTGTGCCGGGAGGGTAGACCGGTCCGTACTCAGGGAGTGCCGCCATTTACACACCCAACTCTCTGTTATTGAGGTCTCCATAAAACCCGCTGACTCAGACACAACAGGGAGTCTCTCCCTGCAACTAATCACTGGGTTGTAAGAGGGCTCGATGGAAGCAGCCGCAGTTCGTACTATTTAAAATCTGGGTGTGCACCACGATGTAAACAACTTCAAGCAATTATTTGGGATAATCTGACAATTACACCACGCCGTGCTTCTCTGCCGTGACCTCTCGTAACATGAAGTCATCACGATTACACGTTACCGGCAGAGCGAGGCATCAGGACCTGTTAGCTAATGACGTGGGTCATCCGAGAGCTCAAAGGATGGAAGATGAGCTTCTAGTTTGACTCTAAGCCTTTGAGCAGAGACTCAATCCGTAATAATCCTACCAAAACCTTCAAACCCCGGGCAGCGTCGTGTTACAATGTTACCATTTTATTTAAATTTGGCTAAAAATGCCTCTGAATCGTTACAATGTACTTTGTAAATATAAAACAATCTTAATATTCTATAAGAAATGCTCGAATTTTGTTTGCTTGCATGGCGCCACCTACCAGTCACGCCGCGTACTGCACAAGCTAGCAAGTATATAGGTTTATCTGTAGGAGTGAAGGTAATATCTAGGCTGGTTTCTGCACGCTGTAATAACATATGCCGGGGAACGCAAGTCATGTACAAAAGGTTCGCCTGACTCATTCCTTACCAGAGACTGTGTGCAAATCCGAAAGCGTCCTCTGGCTTATCAGTTCATACTGGAAACCAGTAATTTTGCGGCTAATGTCTTGCTGGGGTGTTGCCTCAATAAACAATCCCCCTTGGCCAATGCCAAAGCAGTGGACTCTGTTAGGGTTATTATCGCCATCTTTCACCAAAAGTTTGAGTTCTCCAGTTTTTTCCAAATAAATATTGGCTCCTTTGGAGTCTTTGAATGGTTTGATGCAGACCGTCAAATGCTTGTAAGCCGACGTGAAGGTGTTTGGCCTCAGGTTGACGATGAGCGCTCCAGTTGGGTAAAGCCATTCTACGGATCCTTCCGCGCATCGGAGGTAGACTTGCTCGACGTCCTTCTTGTGCGACTCGTGGGTGAGGCCACTGGGGAGAAAACATGAGATGGAATTATCACACGGAAAATAACGACGGGCGTTCGCAAGCGCGTGTCGGATAGATCATATAAACTACCCCTTCCAAGAGGGGCAGAAGGAGGGTTCTTCACAGTGTTATATGGCAGCTAATACTTTGTAACAAGAATTCAGATTCTTCAAGACAAATGTGACCTTTAATAACAGCAGTGAGCCTCCAGCCGGCTTACTACCACGAGTAACCTACCAAAAGGCTCCTGCCAACCTTCCAGTAGAGGGGACTTTGAGACTTTAGGACTAACCTGCATCTAATAACCAAAAGATCAGCAAAGACGTCTCGACACTACACACCCTCGCCTGAAAGAGAAGAAAGTCCATGGCACCTTGTTGTGAAACTAGTTTTGTCGCGCATTAACCTTTCTCCCTTGTAAATCGACCAAGATATGGCGAAAATACCCACTAACAGCCAGACCTTTTCTACAGCCCTGTGTCCAGAACCACAAAAATCGATCCAAAATATGAAGATATACAGTATGTGCGGCCACACAACCGCTCCGTGTTACATAAACACAATTACATTCCTACTACTTGCTACGGAATGGAATTTCGAGGCTCTTCTATGGTTGGGTTACTAGGTGGACGGTGGGCGCATGTAAACCAAGCATACGAGAATACCCCCCCCCCCCCCGGGAGGGGGTAATATTTTCACTCTGCCCCATCAGGCAAAAGGATCAGGGCAGTGACCCGGGACACGCCGTTAATATTACTGTACGCTTCGCTGACCGGCCCTGTGTATGGAGCTTAACCGAGCTTAACAACCTCTTTGCAACCAACCATAACAAAACACAGAAATACCACGAAAGGCAGATCCACGTGGAACTTTGAGACCACAAATAAGATAACGAGCAGCACACGGTTACCGTCTGGTAAAGTGAAAGGAGATTCCGCCAGACCCAACCCAAGGATCTTTCAGAAATCTGTTTGACGTGGTAGCGTCACCAACATGTCCTAAACGATAGTAATAAAAACATCCATTCGGAACGACCGAGCGGCCAGAGTCCCGTGTAATCCCGGCGACATCAAAGACACGGATCAAAATACTTGAAATTCTTCCAAAAACAAAATTAAGAGAGGAATCCGTGGTATTTGGCCAGACTTTGACCACTTATTAAGTCACTCTGGCTGAACTTCGTATTTCAGTAAGCGGATTGGTGTTGGATAATGGGAATCGGAGTCCCGTGTATTCTTCATACAGTCTGTTCTAACGGTAAACTGAGCTAAATGTGTGGATTCCAAGAAAATCGACTCCCGCCCCATACGCAGGACCCGCTCGACCTACATTAGGGAAACTGGGAGTATCGGAATTCAGCGGGCAGCATAAAACTTTCCATTGTGGACCGAAGCGTCCGACGATCAGCTGTCTTACAATCTACGGACCTTGAGCTGGAAATCAGGCTGAGCAACCTTTGCCTCGAATCAGCTGCAAGTTATTAAAGCGGGCACGAAAAAAAAAAAAAAAAAACAGAAAAAAGTGCTGAGGAGCGTAAAAAAATCATCCAGAATTTTTGGATTTAAATGGCCATGAAAAGCGGTTTTGGAAGGGGGGGGGGGTGCGCCTCTCACAATACAAAGGGCTCTGATCCGGATCCAGAAACCGGAGTAACTCTATCCGCCCGCGGCTCTGCGTATGGAATTCTTGGGTTTTGGGAAAGAAGCGCCTCTGCACAACAACACTAATTAAATATTTCAACCGCAGCATCGGGATTTCGCAAGCTGGCTGTGCCTGCGGGACACCGGGATGCAATCCCCACTGGCACACAACTAGTTAATGCATTTACATATCATATACGACGACGCGCCAACATACTCCATAGCAATGTACAATCCCGATATAACATATTCCAGCACAGAGCCAGTGTGGCAATAATTAGGCTGGGGTAATAAGTCTAATAATCCACCCTGACAGAGGGCACTGAAGGGGCTTAACACTTTCAGCGCTAGGTGGGTTAGGAGTTCCGAGGGTAATACAGGGGCTTTATGATGCAGGGGAGAAGAGGTAGATCCCCAGAGTCGTGGGGCATGAGAAACCCCTTACAGGTACACAAATTGTAAGCTCTGTGGGCAATCTGAAGCCCCGGGAGGGTAACACAACTCCCAGTGTCTGCAGCCAGCCGGCGCTGGCATGGGGCACACATGGCACTCACCTGCCTTTCCAATTGCACATGTCACTGGAGTATTGCAGCGAAGTCCCTCTGCCCAGCACAGTCGCCATGAGCACACTCAGCAGGAGCCTCCTTAACATGTTTGCAAAGCCCATGCAGGGCAGATCCAGCTCACGGTGCAGTAATCCAGGGGGCTGGGGCACTGGCAGCAGCTGTGGGCATTGCCCAGCGCAGAACACTTATCCAGGACAGACTTGCCCCGCTCTCCCCATCACTCTCGGCCACAGCTGGGCTGCTGCAGATCCTGCTCACTCACTGCTCACCCAGACTGCCAGTGAGACTGGACTCGGCTCACTGCACACACTGCACCGGCTACACCCCCTGCTCTGGATACACCCCCGGGGGCGGGGCGACCACCACAGGACACACACTGGGCTCAGGTCCAGGTGGACTCCTCCCACAGTGGGCGGGACCCAGAGCTCCAGCGATCTGATCGCAGGCGTAATGCATTCACTGTGCAGAGCAGGGTTATTAAAGCCGCACTGTGTCATTACTGGTGCACACCTGAGTGCAAGCAGCAAAACTGGCATTCCTTACTCATCATATTTATACGGATTAACCCCTTAAACTCCAATGTCAGATCTTCAAAAACGTAGCATCGTTGATGATCTCACAACTGGAATTTAAGGGGTTAATCCGTGTATCCAGCTATTGAAGGCCCCACTGCTGCCCCCTCCAACCCCCCCAGGTATATTGAGCTGAAAAACTCAAAACTGCATTCAGAGTTTACCTGATTCGTATACAATTTGTTATTATTATTATTATTATTGTTTTCCCCAAACTTTTGTATCCTTGATACCCTAATGTATCGGTTTGTCTCAGTCTGTCCGTTCTAGTTCTGTCCGACCCCGATTGTTGGCGCCTTAGAAATATAATAATAATATTTCATGGAATCAGAGTGGAAGCATAAACTCCCATTATAGATAAAAGGGAATAATGAAACAATATAATATAAATAAAATAATACTGGTATATACAGTATATACACACACACTTTATATATATAAAACTATTTGCCCCTGAACTGTTAAATACATACCCCCAAAAAACTATGAAATAATAAAAATGTATTTAGGCTTTATGGAAATTCTTCTGCAAACACAAGGAGGGTTATAAGTTCGTTACCCCGTTGGGTTGGGTACGTTGACGACGTTCTAACCTCATTGCTTTCCAGTCCATGGAGAATGTCGTCGATATACCCCTCAAAGAACTTAAAGATTTGGGTCCTCTGGCCCTGAGCTGGACGTTAGAATGAGCGTGGCTTTAAACTCCTTAATCTCAGGCTCTATTATTAGGGGGGTCTTAAGATGTCACTAAGAACAGCCGGACAGGAGGACGGGGTGCCATGACATTTAATTAGGAGAAGGGGGCCGGGACACCGCAGGGTGAATCTACAGCTCGTTTATCCACGCTGATACCTGCTGAAAAATACCTTTTATTGTTATTATCTTTTATTTATATAGCGCCAACAATTTACGCAGCTTTTAACCCTTTACGTTTCACAAGTTCATAATTGGAAAAGTTTTCAGCCAAAAAGACACCCAAATTATATTGTTTGTGGGTTTGTTTTTTTTCTTGTATTTTTCATTTATTAAGAGTTTCGTTATCCGATCTGGAGGCTGTAATCCAAATTTTTGAAATCCTTTAGCTGTCCGAGAGTCAAACATTAATTTCCTGCGTCCCGAGATGTCGGTTCCGCCAGCCGTGGCACAGAGAGAGCCTTTTCATCTCCATGAATGGGCTGTTGTCATGCCTGTTATTATATATTTTTTAATCTTTTTCCTCTTTTCGGGTCGGCCCGGCGGGGAAGCTCAGTATCGTTTTCCATCCTGTGGAGGCAAAAGGGCTGAATCAGCATCTCTGCGCTTACAAAGTTGCTTTTTAATCATTTTTGCGTTCCTGGCACCCCCCCTGCCAGGGTAATCGTCCGAGGCCCGCGACACGGTATATGGAGCCGACACACTGTTTTCAGCATCGCCCATCTCCCGCTTTATTCCTGAGATTTGTAATAGGTCAAAATAACCAAAGTTGCATGAACTTATTTTACAAAATTCTCCCCTTTTACCCCAAAACTGAAACGTCTGACTTCGGCACCTTTTGTGTTCCAGCGATGAATGAAGCAATCAGTAATCCGATATTAATCTCCTGTTTGGATTGGGCTCCGTAGACCAACATAACCGCTGCTCTCTTATTAAACAAACACGAAATATAGAGCGCAAGCACACGCGCCGCTCAACTAACTTCATCCGGACCAACGGCAACCCCACCATCCGAGACCGGCGACGTGAATAGAATATGAGGATGGGGAGCGGGGCGCGAGGACGGCGGGAGGGACGTGGGGTGCTCTATGTGAATTGTGTCCTATGTGGATTAGCAGCCGGGAGGCCCCATAACCCCGGTCCTTATATTACTGCTTGAGCCTCAGACCTCAGGAATTCCGATACAGTTTCTCTAGCTGTTTATTATAATGTTCTCGGAGGAGCTGCCCAGTGGCGCCTTCTGTGTATTATGACTCCGTGGTTGTGCTGTTTTTCAGGCCGCATGGAACCTTCTTTCTCTGCCGGTGCCCACAGGAATCCCTTTCGTGAGATTGTTTTCAGATACAAGCTGTCTCGGTGCAAGGAGGCCAAGTCCTGCTGACATGTTATTTTGTGATCCAGGGGGTCAGTGCTGCCCCTCGAGACAGGTATCAGAGTCACAAATCACAGCCGATGGTCCCTGTGATGAAGCCATTTGAGGTATAAAAACATTTCTTGTGGAAAGCGGTAAACATGGAGCAGACTGGCACCACAATAGAGGGCCCAGTATCTGCCCCTGTGCCCCCTGGTGTGGCCCTCAGTATAGACCCCAGGGGTGTAGCCTGATAACCATCGTAACCCCTTCAGTGCGATGAAGGGGGAGCTCATTGTTCTGCTGAGTGATGTGAGCACACAATGGGGGGCATTCTGTGACCTCACTGCCCCCTCAGTGAACCGGGTCCGATGGGGGCAACAGCAAGCAGCACAGGGCAAATAGCCTGAAGGAGACTGGAAAAGGGAGGTAAAACCTCTTTAGGTGCAAATGGTACTGGTGCAAAGCGGTCTTATTACCATAGCAACCAAAGCAATGGTCCATGTACCAGGAAGGTTCCATTGGTTGCTATGGTGAAAACCATTTTCATGCAGACCTTCCAGTGTCTGTTAGCAATAAGCAGCAGCAGCTCACACTGAGCTGGCATTGGAGGGGTTAATGTGCCTCTGTGCTGATTTGTAAGTCTGCTCTGGCACCGTAAGGGTTACTAGCAAAAGTGACATCACACCCCGGGCTTTGGTGACAGTGCCGAACTGACACCTAGGGCGGCCAATCAGCGATAACCAGGCTGTAGCTCACAGCCAATGAGCCGACGGGCCTCGCGGAGAAGGCGGACCCCGGCGGCCCAGGTTGGTGGCGTGGGGTGCGTGTGGCAGAGTGACACGGGGGGAGTGGGAGAGGGACACGTGGAACGAGAGAGTGGGAGAGAGCGACACGGAGAGTGGGAGGGACACACACAGGGAGTGAGTGTGAGTGCACGCCCAGCCTGGCCCTTCTCTGCACTCACACTCAGGTGTTTACCTCAGGTGATCGCCTCCCGCGTCAAACTCTCCACAGACTCTGCTGTATGTACAGCGCTGTGGAATATGATGGCGCTTTATAAATAATAATGAATACTGTCCGTGTGTAACAAACCCAGAAACTCTCAGGGAAATTATAAACTACAGAATGTGGGCCCCAGACCCAGCACTCAGCCCCATGTGCCGGGTTTATGGACCAGTCAGTACTATATATCGCCATCATACCCCACAGCTCTGTACAATGTGTTATTTATATATCGCCATAATACACCGCAGCGCTGTACAATGTGTTATTTATATATCACCATCATACACCGCAGCGCTGTACAATGTGTTCTTTATATATCACCATCATACACCGCAGCGCTGTACAATGTGTTATTTATATATCACCATCATACACCGCAGCGATGTACAATGTTATTTATATATCGCCACCATACTCCGCAGCGCTGTACAATATGTTACTTATATATCTCCATTATACTCCACAGCGATGTACAAAATGTGTAAACAAGGCGTAGTGGTCAGTGCATCACATACCCGTTTAGCGTTCATGTGTGTACCCCTGTAACGTGCGCTCTTGTGTTTCCAGCTGGCCACATGCAGAATTCGGGGGATCTCGGCGAGAGTGCCAGGAAAGAGAGAGTGCCAGACGTGGTAGGTGTTGTGATATGACGGGCCTTCTCACTCCAGTGTTTAAAGGGACCCCTGGGCCCAGCTCGTTGTATATACTATATACATGATAGATACTAAGATAGGTAGACATTACTAGGGGACTGTGGGCAGACATTACTAGAGGATGGCGGGTAGACATCACTAGAGGACAGCGAGTAGACATTACTAGGGGAAGGCTGGTAGACGTTGCTAGGGGACTGTGGGCAGACATTGCTAGGGGACAGCGGGCAGACGTTACCTGAGGACAGCGGGTAGGCATTACTAGGTGCTAACAGTTACATGTGTTTAACACGTGATTATATGTGTGAGTGCTCTGCTTTCCCATCCAACATTTGCCTTTTTTCGGACTGGGTTTTATCGCCCATAAACATCTGGCAGTTTACGGTTAACATGTGACACACTTAATTTTAAGAGGGTGGAATGAGGGCATGTTTTGGTGAACAAGGATTATCCAAGGGGTCAGAACGTAGAGAGCAGCTGTTCCTGTCCCTTTACCCCCATCCTTCTTTATTCACGGGGCTATTGTAAGAATTCATTGTTTTCAGCTATTTCACGGGGAGGTAAATCATTTCATGGAAATTGGTACATTTTTCTAATTTTGTTCACTCTTTAAAATAAATGGTTTAAAAAAAAAAAAATCAGTCTCGTTACAAGATGTGAAAGTTTGGGTTCCAGGTCCCCAGACACCCATAAAAACTGAATCACAATATATTTAGCTGTCGTTAAAATAGGATGGAATATGGATTCCACGTACATTTCTTGTTGAACCGGTGCGAGTTATACATTAAAAATATATATTTCTTAGAAAAAATTGGGGAACTTTTAAAGTATGAGAAGTTCTTAGGATAGAGAACTCATGGGTGGGAATCCCAATAGGGGAATTGGAATCTCACGTTATTTCCTTTGCTCTGGTGCTTTGAACTCTTTCATATTCTGTTCTCCGTTCACCCGCATAATTCCGTTCACGAGTCCAGTTTCCTGGCGTGCTAGGAGTCTTGTGAGTGAATCGTCCTTGCCATAGCGTCAACCATTGTAATCTATGCAAACTGGGATATAGTCTAAAGTTTAGTTCTTTAATAGTAACATATATTAATATAATATATTATTTAGCACCCCTAAAGCCTCTCAATGGAAAGGATTTCTTATAATGTCCAATAGAAAGTACACCTTTTCCCGTATCTAGTATCTCGCGCTGCCAGCAGGTCGATAATCTCTAAACCGTTTTATATTTCAGTCTGTGATTCTCCCTACGTACAACGCAGAGCTATGGCTGGACGACTGCATGAGATCCATTGTAGACCAAGGCTTTGATGGATCTTTGGAGGTGTCTGTCTTCAACGATGCCAGCAAGGTAGGTAACTTCATCCAACTTTCACACAACTTTATTAATAAAACTTGACAAACACCTATATTAATCTTAGAGATGCCTCTATGTACTCCCACATCACTGACCTTACATTAATGTCCATGTGACACAGGGGGGGTAGTTAATTCATTCTATAATTTTTGGAAGTGTATAACGGGGTTTAATGTTTTGATTAGGTTGCTCTAGTGATAAGTCTGTCTCTCTTTGCCAATCACACTATGGGCCTGTTAATACCTTTTTGCAAGCATCCACATTTTTTTAAGAGCGTTCACCTTTTCTAGGACCGCTCGATAGAAATAATAGAGGCCTGGAGGCCGAAGTTTGAAGAACGAGGAATTAGTTTGGTCGTTGGAGGTCATGATTCCCCCGAGCCACGTGGAGGTAAGAGGAGACATAGAAAGACATTTTAACTCCTTTCCAGAGTGAGGATTTGAGACATTAATAAAATAAAAAGGAACCAAGTAATATGATTTCTCGGTCACATGATTGACAGATTGGAACCCCTGCTTGCACAGTTATTAAATGCCCCCCCCCCCCATAATTGCTTAATAAACTGCATCAATTGCTTCTCGTTCCTTCAAATACTACCCAGGAATTTGAGTTTGTTTGAAATAAAAAAAAAAAAAAAAAAAGTGTAAAGAATTTCTCCCTGTGAAGTGCATGATCTCTCCGTCATGCTGCGGCAAGGAATGTTACTATCCGACCGAACTCGCATTTGTCAGCTTGAAACTATAGTAACATTTTCTCTCTTAACCAGAAAAGCCCGGATTGGATTCAGATCTTTTGGCAAAGACATATGAGCTGCCCCCCCCCCCTCCCAAGCAAACTGATATTAAACCAAATACTTCACTATTGTGAACATTAAGCCCATAGCGGGAGACTCATTTATTAACTGTAAAAACAGCTTAGATTGAAATCATGATAAAAATAAGGACATTTTCAGTCATATGGATGTTTTTGCCTCAAAATGTTTTTTTTTTATGATTTTGAATATTTGTTTATAGGATTGTTTGAGTATTAAGAACATAACACAAGATGTTGTTTTGGCTTGCTAAACACCACGTTCGTTAGATGTACATACAGAGTGGGCTGGAGACATTGCTTGGGTCACATTAATGGACAATAACGATGCGTCCCAGAACAGAAAATGAGCCGGTGTTCCAAACACAATAAGAAGATAGAACGTTTACAACTAAAATAGAATGGATAAAATAAAAAATATGTTCAGAAGGAAGAGACAAACAGAAAATGAGGAGGGGAGAGGGCCGCAGATACATCGACCGGCATACAGTTGACGGAAGACATCCAAAGTTCCCTTTATATCCCCGATAAAGCCAGCCCTGCCGTGCTGTATCAGTTACCGTAGCTGGTAACGTGGTGATCGTTCCTCTTTAAGTCAAACGATACACTGGCTGCCTATTTTGAAGCCGAACACAGATGTTTTCAGGACCCTGCCCAGCATCTGCCAGATGTGCTAAAACTTTAATTAGTTTGCTGAGAACAGAAATGTTATTCCAGTGATTGTATCCGAGAAGAAGCGCTTTCTTGTGTTTTGGAAACTTTACAGACTGTTTTGTGCCTTTTTCATGCTACGATAGCAACATTTTGGACACCCTGTGCTGCGGGGGCTCTGTGGTCCTCACCCTCCGCTGACCAGATCCCCCCGCAGCATCCTTGTTTGGGGCTGAGTGTGCGTCGCGTCCAGCTGGCAACACCCTTGGCACAGTCGGAGGTGGTAATGCTGTGATCACTGGCTGCAGCCTTCATGTCCAGATGATTTAATGCAAATGTCTGTGTGGAAAGGTCATCCGCAGTCCATATTTCATAACACTTCCCCGCTGACAGCTGCCACATGGCAAAAGTTCCTGGTCGTCCACGCCAAGGCTTGAGCACAAACTACGCTTGGTGACCGGTGCCAAGAGCAACACTTGTATCCTACGTTTTTGGGTTGGGTTTTTTTTTTTAAACACGGAGTAATTTTTTTAGGTTTAAGCTCTATGAGTTCCTACCTGGGCAGAGGGCATGCCCTCCGTTCTTGACGGTTCCCTGATTTCCCCGCATTTGCACCGGAAAGCATCACACAAACTGGTTGAAATTTATAGAAATATCTCTGACTTTCATTGCGAAATCGGCTTTCCAGCCCGAGACTGGAATGTAATTTAGAGTTTGTTGATTTATCTGGCAAAACATTGTTTACGCGGGAGCGCGGCGTTTGCCAGACGAGAGGAGCCATTTGTTGCGTGCGCTCGACTGCTTAAAGTACCTGTTTGGAATCTTTTGTAGTTCCACATTCTGTTTGCTTCCACCTTTTCTGGTTTTATTCCACAGATCCCACAATTTCCATGTTTCTATTTAAAAACATGGATGCTCTAGGTCTCTATCTATATAGTCTATATATGACTGTAGCTGATACAGTGCTCTGCCAGCCAGTACTGGGAGTTGTAGTTCACCAGCAACCGGAGATCATACAATTAGCACAAATTTTTTTTAATGAGTATTCTATTCATTTACTAAATCTGTTTTGCGAGATAATACAAAAAAAAAAAAAGCCGGAAATTGATACAAAAGCTGCTAAATGTAACGTGCTGCTGGCTGGGGGTCTCCTCCAGGAGACAGATAATAATATAATATATGACAGAGACATTTGGCGATTGCCGCGGGCTGTAAATCTGAAAGCCAGACCCACCCAGATTATTTTATATCGCTTTCTTGGAGATAATCTGCTGGAAATTGCCAGAAAAAAAACCACACAAAATAATCACTCTTATTTTGTTTTTTCTTCACTTAAATCACACACTGAATCCGTGTGCAGTTTGTTGGAAAGCCGCTCAGGTCAAGCGCAGGGTAAGGGGCCTCAGTAGACGCTTACGTACAAAGTATGTAGCAATCCTTTCCTTATTTCTCAGCAGTTTAAAGGCGCTGTCCCACCTACACAGACCTGAGCCCCATCAGCATGACTAAGGGAGGTTATTACATGCTTAATGTAGGGAAGAAATATCGATGTGAAATATAGGACCCACAAAAAATCGACATGAGGCGTTCCCAGCCTATACATTGAGCATGACCACAATAATCATGTCCGCAGGCTCCTCTGAGCCCTCCCCCCCACACTCTAAAAATGGCCCCTCCGGCGAGCATCATGTTTTTACCATGAAATCTCGCCTTTCATGTGACGCGATTTAAGGCTGCAAACCCTCGGCATTTGAAATCATGTGAAACATCACAAGAGACCCCACAGAAAGATGATTATCAGACAGCCGCTGGCATGCTGAGAGGGTCAGCTTGCCGTAAATATTTGAGACCCCAGTTGGTTGTGTCAGGCAGAATTCCTTGTGAGGACCTCCTGCTCGTAATAAGCAGACGGTATTCGTACACCTTACGTGGATCAAACAAGACTCCAAAATAACAATCCGTACGGACTACGGCAGGCAGCGCTTACTGTATCGTAGAAAAGCAATGCCAGGAGGGCTGTAGAACATCATAGAAGTCTGCGCGGGTCATAGGTGCACATAGTGTGGTGGGACCCAACAGGTATAGGTATAGGAGTCACTTAGAGGAGACACTTTATGACGACGTCGGCCATCCTGTGTGACACGATTCCTCCCTTGCAAAGACGGACGAGACCACATTTTGCACCTCAGATCACTTGACCTCAGATCCTCTTGCCCAATCCTCTTGCCCAATGGGCAGGCCCTCTGCCAAAACCCTTTCAAACCCAAAATGTATTCAGCAAAAGAGACCAAATGTAATTATTGGCAGGATTTATTAAATATTGTTGCTCCATTTTTGGATCAGGAGGAAGCGAAGGTGGAGAGGACCCCCTCGTTTTGGACAGGAGGAAGTGGGGGTTGGAGCCGATGCATGGGAAGCTGGATTTGTGAGAGTAACATGAAATTCTACTTCTCACTGTTAATAAAAAACAAAACAAAAATTCAAACCACATTGACTCTGAGTGATCTTTCTTGGATTGGGGATGAGGGGGCATCCTGTTTCCCATCCCGACTCTGGGAATATTGTTGCCCCCAGGTGAAAATACTGGCCCTGGTCTAAAAATATCCCGCTATTTATTGAACTCTCAAAGCTCCTGGCTGGAAGGTAATGGATTCCAGATGTTACGATGTCATCAACCTTGGCCGGTATCAGCAGCGCGGAAACGTTGCCAGTTCTAAAGAAAATGGCAGAAATGAGTCATTTGTGCTTTTTGTTTTTTTTACAGAATCAGTTAACTGGAGCATTAAATACATTTATCTGAATCTATGTGTTTCTGTATTAACCTCTTTAGTATTAGAGAGGCACAAACACCTGGCTCCTCCATCCTCCTTCGTTAAAGTAAATACATATTTGCAGATTTATTTTGTTAAACCTCCTATTATTTTAGTAATATTTTTTTTTTGTTGCACAACTGAGGATTTAAATTAAGACGTTTCTCGTGTGCTAAAGATGGAAATGCTGTTTTTCTAACACAGAGGGTAGAACTCTGTTGGGTTCATAAAGGGTTTGCATCTGTTTGCTCAATATTGCTGTGTTGTGGCCCAAAAGGTCTCTCTTTCGCTGCTAGATATCCCCAGCGCTGTATACAGCAACAACCCCCACAGCAATGTATACAGTAGTAAACCCCCAGCACTGTATACAGTAATGTCGGTCGAAATTGACAAAAATCTGTTTTTATCTCATTTTGCTCCAATAAACTCCCTTTACCTGTAGACCTGGAGCCCCAGTTGCTGTCAGTCATGTGATATTTTAGGTGACTTTCCCGGCTCAGACACCACACTGAGCTGATGCTTTATGGCGATGCTAATGAAGTCCGTTCCTCCATAGACTTTTATTAGTCAGAGAGTCCAGCTGGGTGATTAAGACGATTTATACAAAACTCATGTGGCTGTCCTGTGTTTTGTTTTTCAGTCTCTTTTTTTGACCTGAGTTTATTTTATCTCTCTTTTTTTCAGTTGGCTTTGCAAAGAACCAATCGATTCTGCGGAGTTCCGGACGCTACTTATGCTTTTTGGATTCTGTAAGTACTTTGATGACCTCTTTATGGCTACATCATTGTAAATAGATTTCTGTCTTAAGAACGTATGATCCTACAATGAATATAAAGTCCTGGTGCAAAAAGACTTCCAGTCCCCTCTAAAGTCCTCTTTTTATTGTAAGCTCTTGTGTACTACTTTATCTGTTGGCCCTGGATAAACAATGAAATGGTTACACTAACAAACGTGTACGCAGCCATTTGGACACCCCCACCCGGATAGCGATTGATTCAGTGCCTGGGTATCTCCTTCTGAAAGATCAAACAGAATGGATTGTTCTGTTATAAATGTTTTGCCAAACTAATCGAAACCAACGGATCAATCAAGAAAACGTTTCGAACCCGGTGGACAGCGTATGATTTTCTGGGAATGTTTCCGGGAGTTCCGACACATTTATATATTTGCCCAACCCCAATGAGTTTTGTTTTTACGGGGAAACGTGACAGATATTTGAGGAATAGTTACGGCTGAGATGTTATTACTACACCGCGATGTGCCGGCAGGTATGGGTTAAGAGACGTACACACAGTACGGCCCGCGGACGCTCCGAGGGGAAGCTAATCGCAGCTGGCAGCGCCGTATTGTCACACTCACAATGTCCCCGTGGGAAACACGGAAGAAAAATGCAACACGTCGGAGACAAGTTGTCAAATACCTCGGCTTCGCTCTAGAAGTGACAGTTTGGTCCGAGTCTGGCAGCCACCGGCTTGTTTGCACACATCTCACATCTGTTTAGAAAGCTTCCACATTTCAATAGTAGCCCTTTCTCCCCGAGCGCGGCTTGAAAAGGGTCAAGTACGTAAAGCGGCCCGGCCCTTGGAATGGCCAACGGTAACCTGTGGGAGTTTCCACCGGCCTGAGAAGTCGCGTTGACGGAAACACAGATAATGTGTGTTTTCTCTTTTGTGCTCCTGCGGAAAGATTGATTCTTTATGTACATTCCCCGAGACCTGCCCAGAATAGTGTGAATATTTATGATTTTAGCACTTCTCACGGAGGTAGAAGACAAATCGCATTCGCTTTTACTTCCACTCCTGACATTGTGCAGACGTCGCTCTCCCATGCCTCTCTTCGTCAATGACAAATCTACTCTAATCCGGAGTGTTTTAAGAAACTCCTAAAACTTCCCAAACTTCTCTTCATCTCTCACTTTTAAGTAATCTTTTGCTAGAATTTGGCACTTTTAGAAAACAGGTCATTGGCTATTTTGAAACACAGACTCTGCAGGCAGGTCAGAGCCATCCGGCCCCCGTCTAGTCTTCTGTTTCTCCTGCTGTAAAGAGTCAAACCTTAATCAGTCGTTGGTCTCGTCTTAGATTCAGGAGCCGGATGTCTATCCCATGCATGTTTAAGCCCCTCACTGTATTACCCTCTACCACTTCTGCTGGGAGGCTGTTCCACTTATCTACCACCCTACCTGTAAAGTAAAACTTCCTTCCGTTACGCAGGAGCTTGTTGATGAGTCCCAGAGAGGCTGAAACGTTGGCCTGGGAGAAGCCCAGGAAGAGCTGAGCCGGCAGAGTCTCCCTAGACGCTGGCCTTTCGCGGGACTCTTCTCTCTACCTGAAGCCTCCATCCCCCACCTGAGTACAATACACCTCATTCTAATATGAAATAATGACTGTAATCTGAACGCCGCTTTGTTCTGCTGCTCTTTCCAATGTAAATATAAACCTTGCTTGGTCGACGGAGGCTTTAATGCTCGGGGGATGCTATAGAGCTTGGCACAGGGTTAAGTCAACTTGTGTTTGGCTTGGCAGAGGTTCATAGCTTCTAATGAGCGTTATTATTTTGGAAATTCAGTAGTTTGTGTGCGGCTCTTGAAAGCGTCTCAGACTCTATAACCCCCTCACGCCTCGGCCCCGGAACTCCTCTATAACCCCCTCACGCCTCTGCGTCCCGGAGCTCCTCTATAACCCCCTCGGCCCCGGAACTCCTCTATAACCCCCTCACGCCTCTGCGTCCCGGAGCTCCTCTATAACCCCCTCGGCCCCGGAACTCCTCTATAACCCCCTCACGCCTCTGCGTCCCGGAGCTCCTCTATAACCCCCTCGGCCCCGGAGCTCCTCTATAACCCCCTCAGCCCCGGAGCTCCTCTATAACCCCCTCGGCCCCGGAGCTCCTCTATAACCCCCTCGGCCCCGGAGCTCCTCTATAACCCCCTCAGCCCCGGAGCTCCTCTATAACCCCCTCGGCCCCGGAGCTCCTCTATAACCCCCTCAGCCCCGGAGCTCCTCTATAACCCCCTCGGCCCCGGAGCTCCTCTATAACCCCCTCGGCCCCGGAGCTCCTCTATAACCCTCTCGTCCCCGGAGCGCCTCTATAATAGGGAGCAGCGCCTTGGCCTCTTCGCACTGTGCCTGCCTGTTGCTCGTTTTACCATCCGCTTACCCTGTTGTTCTTGGACAGCTCTAAATGCCATTAAAAGCCAAGCCGGTGGAACAGAAGCATTGCCCCTGGGCATTTGCGAGCTTCTGAGTTATCGCTGCATATATATCACCTGCTTCCTTTAAAGCTGAGAAACTCGGTGTGTACTTTGAGTTCACGGCTTTGTGTGTCAGAATTCCAAACGACAGTTTCAACAACTGCAGATAATTCCTCAACATGAAATTTTATGGAACCTCCTCTTGAACAGGGAGAGTTAATAGGGTTTCAGTAACGCAGACCTCTAATGAATTTGGAACCGGGCATCGCCTAATGCAAACAGTAAGTCTCAACAATAATCCGGGGAGACACAACCTTCATGGGGAGGAATAATCCTGCAGTTCCTGAGAACAGGACGTTAAGATGGCTGCTCTCATGGTATACTAATAAGCTGGGGGGTTTCTAATCAACTCAACCAAGCAGTCCTCTCCCACTGTCTCCCTCCCCCCTCAACCACCAAATAGATTGTAAGCTCTTCTCCTTCTATACCAGTATGTTTAACCTTCGTCAATGATTTTTTAGAACTTCTCTGTCTTATTTTCACTATACACTATTGTAACATCGCCACGGAATCTGCAGGCGCTATATGAATAAATGTAACGTATATGACTTAAACAGTAAATGAGTTGATTTAGTGTTTTGACCCGTAGTGACAGATCCCTTTTTAACGATAACGCGTGGCGTTCTACCCGAGCTGCGCTGAGAATAATGAATCCTGTGACAGCTGGATTAAAACGTATTGTTAAAAAACACATCTGCTGAAGGGCCGGGAGGGCCGTATCGGTGACACTTGTCACTCACGTTTGTTTAGACCCCAACGGCCTCCATTCCCCGGCTCGCCGGTTGTGTGCTTTTCCCATCCTGCCCGGAGAGGTTAATAACCGTCTGCCGATCACTGCTCGGCACTGACAGAAAAGTTCGAATTTAGGAGAAAAAAACTATTTAAAGCGGAAATCCTTCCCAAAATACCAAAATATATACTTCTGAGCTCAATATTGCATCTGTTTCCTGCTAGCAAAGGCTGACTGAGGCTGAGTTCCCCCTCGTACTTGCCCTTAATGCACTCGTGCGCTGCGTATGGACGGCCTTCCCTCCAGCTTGTAACCAGCACCAGGCTCCTCGTTCACCGGACGGGATAAGATTCGTTGGACGAGGTGCGATATGCTGCAGATCCTCTGCCTTACATCGCTCAACGGACTAGGTTAGCATATGGTGCAATATGTGATTTACATAGAATTTGATTGCAGATCGTCACCCGTTTCTCCTGCTGTAAAGACTCGAACATTAATCAGTCGTCGGTCTCGTCTTAGATTGAGGAGCCGTATGTCTATCCCATGCATGTTTAATCCCCTCACTGTATTACCCTCTACCACTTCTGCTGAGAGGCTGTTCCATTTATCTACCACCCTCTCGGTAAAGTCAAACTTTCTCACATTACACTGTGTGCTTTACTGATGAAAAGTCGTGCGAGATACAGCTTGATTTGCCCCGTTGGGTGCGAGGTTCTAAGAGTGAAGGAGAATGTATCTTCCCCGGTTGTCCATCTGTTCCGCAGCACTATGTGGACACACACAGCGTAGCGATGGACGCAGCGAGCCGCCCGTCATCTTATCACGTAGGTATCTTCTCCCGTCACCCATCCCGCTCTCATCTGGCTTTGTTTAGCGAGCCCTTCCTCAATCCAAATAAAGCCCCTTTCATTGAGCCGTCTCTCAGCAAACTGCTTCTGTCACGAGGAATGTTTGCAATTAACCGGATCCTGCACTTCCAAGGCACGGTCCCCGGCTTCGGTTTCAGCCCAAGTAACCAGATAGTAGCCGTCCATCGACAGCAGTGTAAGCGTTTTATCCCGTGGTCCGTGGTAAAGCCGAGACCCCTGAGCCAACACACCCTTAATATCTGGGAAGATGCCCCGGCTGTAAATATCTGATTATCGGACGTCGTCACGATGCCGCCCGACGGCACAGAAATGTCTGTACGGTCAGCGCTGTTACAAAGTCTCTCTTCCTTGGACATTCAAAGGGAGAAAGCGAAGAAAATTAGAAACGTGGGAAAAAAAACCAAGGTGAATTTGTGGGTTTTTGGTGATTGAAGAAAGTAAGAATCACCAGATGAGAGCGATTACAGAAGACTGTTATTGATGAACGGCCCCGTGATAAGAGGCGTATCTCTGGCTTCACGTACTGTGAGTGGGCTCGCAATGATTTTCCCGTTGTCATCCTTTGCCGCGCCAAGACCATGCGCTGCGGCACCCAGCGAGGGTGGGACTGGGACTCGCCACTTCTGTTAGCAATAAAGTGCACCGATCTCACCCAAAATCCGAAGATCAAAGAGTGGGGAGCAATGGGATCCACACCCCATTTCCACAGATCATCACCCCCACACCTTATGTTGCTCGAATGATTGATGGAGCGCGGATATGATGTCATAGCGCGGCAAGGGTAGCGGCTGCTACCACATGTATGGATCGGGCTCCTGCATGGCACTGGGGCAGGGATCCTTGGCCCTTTTGCCCCTTGGGGCACCCAATACAGAAGATAGACAGAAGAGCCCAGGACTGTCTGCCATTGGCCTGTTACTTGGTTTATTATTTTATACTCGGACTGATGACATCAGAGAAACATTGTGACGTGTACGATGGCTTTCCTTCCTGCTGAGAGAGTTCTGCCCATAGGCCTTGTGTTATCTGCTGCCTGGGCACCTTCTTCCTGAATACTTCCCAAAGCACAGCTTCTTACCCAGCTAGTCACCACATTTATGAATTTACGAGAAAATACTTCCGCCCATAAAAATAATAATTTGCCGGACGCGTGATTGTTGCATGAAGTAATCCATTCGTGGCACACGCTTTCAACCAGTGCCAGGAGCTGCCACGTCAGATGCTAATTACTAACCTCCGATGATAGAACAGAACAAGAAGCACAAGGGTACACGATGGACTGCAATTACCCCTCTGACTGGCCAACTTTTTGGGATATTTCCCCTCTGTTTTGGTTTAAAACAGTCTAGTGACAAAAGTATTGTGGCATCATACTCTTTCTCTCTTTTCTCTTCTCTCTTTATCTCTCTATCTTTTCTTCTCTCCTCTCTTCTCTTCTCTCCTCCCTCTCTTTATATTACGTTTGTTGTGTCTTAGTGGAATATTTGCGGTGCACATCTTGGGTTTGTATGCTCAGGGTACATGGTGTTATTAAGAGCAGGCCTCATTTTTATGTTGTGTTTTGTGTTTATCTCCCTTCCAAGGTCTCATCACTTATTGCTCTGCTCTCCTCCTGATCTCCCCTCCTGCCTCTTTTATCTTTCTACTCAAACGCCGTGCATTTAAAAGGGCAGAAAACCCCCAAAACGGAATACAAAAGTATCTTTTTCTCTTTGTCAGAGCTTATGGGGCAGAACCCATGCAAATTGATAATGACTGATGAATGCTTAAATACAGGGTGTCCTGTAATAGAGGATTCTGTTATATGTGTGAGAGCGTTAAGCGGATGAGATTCAGGGGCATGTGTGTTTAGAGCACCTACCTACCGTCCACCTACCCAAGGAACCCACATGGACTTTTGGCTCCCGTATGGCGGATCTCTGTGCTGCGGATGGTTTCTACGACCAGAGTAAAACCTGTGAAAAAAGCAGATAATAGCGCTGAGATAACGCTCAGAATCCCAGGTCTGACTCTTTTTATTTTTCTTACGGAGATTCTTATCTTCTCTATTTGCCAGATGGCTTTGATGGCAGCGCACGCTGTTTCTTATCATGACTTGGAAACCTGAATAAACATCGGTTAAAATAAGCATCCATATTATATGTAAGCGTGTTGGCGTGTTGGTTCTCACGCGTGATCCTGTCCCTTTCATTCACCGGGTCTAGTGATCTGAGTCTATGATGGTGATATGGAGCTGTCGCGTTCCTCGCGAGTCAGGACCCTGGCAAAATAGCCCTCTCACTCTCTCTCACTCTCACTCTCTCTCGCTCTCGCTCTCTCACTCTCTCACTCTCTCACTCGCTCTCGCTCTCTCACTCTCTCTCGCTCTCTCACTCTCTCTCTCACTCCCTGGTCCAGCTGTCATTCCTCGGACTGAAGCCTTAGAAACGTCCGTTTCACGCTTGTGTTTAAACATTTACTTTTTTTTCTTACAAACGCAGAGCACTTTTTATAAAGGGTTTCTGTATCTTTAACCGTGGGAACTTTTACCCAAAACAAATAGCCTTTCTCAAAGTGGTCATAATTTGCAGCATTTTTTAACCAAACAGCTTCCTTTCCACACCTGCTTAGGACAGGGGATAGGCCGGCAATGTGAAATGTTCTTTTTTTTTAAATGTATTTATAATTGAGTAAGGAGCAGGTTGCACGTTTTTCCACAAAATGCGACGCTCACTTTGTTATTCAGGCATTATATTCAGATATTTTTAATTATGTTTTTAATTACATGAGGCCCTGAGCAATTTTGGGCCCTCAGCTTAACCCCCTACTGTTTACATAACGAGTTAGAAAACACATTACAAAAATGTCAAAAATCATTTAAAGGAGCAGGAATCTGATACAGAATTTGAAAGGTTTTGTTCCAAACACAAGAGATGCAACGCACATTCGTAGAAATTCTTTGAAAACACAAAATTTGGAGAGTTTGGTTTAAATAATGTAAGATTGTCGTACGTGTCCTTTCTCCGTCCGTGTTCTCTTAACACTTCAGTGATGCTACAGTGTCTGCAGTCGATATAGAGTTTGTCCGCCCAGCTTGGATGGAACACATTGATGTAGAAAGCCTGCGCGGCCCTGAGACTCTGTGCCTGCGTGTCTAAATTCAGCGAAACAGTTGGGTTTAATTTTGTCTACTTTTGTAACCGAGATAAAGTAGAAAGTTGGATGTTCCTGAGCGTAAGAATTCTTTATGACGGAACCTTGAGATAAACCCCACGCAATTCCTTTTGAAGAAACAAAGTAACAACGATATGATCTCCGTGTAGCCGAGGAGCAGCCTGTATTTCAGGCTTTTTTTATGACCTTGATGGTTAATCGGTTGACTTCCTGGTAACGTTGTGTCTCGTCCTCCTAAGGCTGTACGGTTCCTTCGTACGTCTCAAGGTCTCTCCGTAATCAAACAGAAGCCCTCGGGCTTCTTGTTGACCAAGGACTCAAACCCTTCTCGAGTCCACCATGATCTTCAGATATGACCGAGACCCTAGCGTTCATTTAACCTCTAGAATGTAATCAGTTGGGTGGATTTCCCATGGAAAATGAGTTATTTGGACATCTCTGACTGTAAATTCTGGATTCGCTTGAATTTCATTACTTGGGAAGCACCGAGTCCCATCCTCACCCAGCTGAGTCACTAAAGCGTTAAGCCTTCTGTAGAGGACAGCTGCCTCTATGACTCAGGAATATACTCCAGGAATCCGAGCAAAAATAATATAAATAAATGATTTGGAGCTTTATAGAACTATATCTTATCATGTTAGCTTTGGATACTTTGGGGGCCGTTACCTGCCTCTCGGAAGGCATGGCCTTCTTATCCCAGCCGCAGGTGACCGAAGCGTTCCTAATCTGATCCTGGAATATCTCGCCCGCACCATATAACATTACAGCTCGTCTCCTGCCGGGCGCTGCCGGAGACCGGCTCCTCACAGGGGCCGCGGTAACGTCCCTGACAGATGCATTCTGTCCGCGTCAGGGGTCTTCTCTGTGGGGTGGGATAGGTTTGAGCTTCTCAGGCTCTAATCCAGATGTTTCCCTGCTTGCAGCTGCTGCACCTGCGCATGGCACTCTTATTCCTTTCACACATCAGATACTCAGAGCTTTATGTCCTCAATTTACGGCACCTATAGACCAAGCGTATAAGTTAACGCTAGAACAGGACTAAAAACATTGGTTTATCCACCGGTCTTTTTCTTTTATTTGTTGCTCCCCGATCTCTAGTGTCAGGTGGCGTTTCAGCCGTCACCCCCCTCCGGCCTCGGTGCTGTAAAGCAATACTTTTCAGATTCACCTTTATTCTAGCGTAAGAATCAGAGGCCGACCCGGTGAACGATCCGTCTCAGCTACAAAGTAACACAGAGGTTTCTCTTTAACCCGACATTCTGCAGCTTCAAAGCATGGCCCATGGTTACAAGAACGTAAGGTTATTAATGCACTTATATGTCAGCCTGCACCGGGGTTGGGGGTCTCCCAGCATACAGAAGAGGGGATTCTGATATCCACACTGCTTATGGTGTCTCGTGGACCGTATCTGAGACTCGTGTCAGGGAACGGTGGCTGCCCTTTACCCTTCCTGCTCGGCGCTACCGGTTTCTCGCGACGATTATTATTTCCCAATCCCTAAAACTCCCACTAAACATTGCGTTCCGTCGTGTTATTTCCCCGGCAATCTTTTCCTTTTTGTGTCCGCGGAGTGACTCAGATATGTTCAGACATCTGCAGACTGGATGCAGGAGGACTGGTGTCAGACTCGGCGCGGAGCTTTTTCCTGTAACGATCCCGCAGCGTGCGGGGCCTGAGGTCTGACTTACGCCTATGGGATCCCGTCCCGGGGGGGCTGTGTACCGGCTCGCGGCTCCCTCTGGAAGGTGGGACACCGGAATCGGGACCACTGAGTTTTTATGTCCAATTGATTAAGAAAAACCTGTTTTTGGCTCTGCGGTGACTTTACATTTCTGTCTTGATTTGCTAAACAATCTAATGTGCAAATAATGGCAAAAGTATCCCAAAAGTGACCCTTGTCACCAGACCTTTGCAGATTTGCCCTCCCTGGCATTCCTTTTTGCCCTCGCGCTCCTACTGTGTGGCAGGGAGTGGGTTAATATCCCGATACGCTCCGCTGAAGTCTAATTTCGGGTTTTGGCTGCTGCGGTTGCGGCTGAAATAGTCTTCCTCAGACATATCTGTTAACCATTTAAGGGCCACACAACGTTTCTCACTTCGGAGAGCGACGCGCTCTAAGCCAGCATGCCGTCGGCGGGGGGTTAAACTCTGCGTGCTTAGAGCGGGTGTCAGCGTAACCAAACAATTGTGCAAATGGATGTAATTTCATCGGGACGAGGGAAGGCAGCAGCGACACATCACTTAACCTTTCATCTTGTGGTTTGTGATGTCATAAGTCCTTCCTGCTTCTCTCGGCCCCAACTTTTTGCAACATTTTCGATTCTTTTGTGGGTTTTTTTTGTGTAATTCCTGCTGACTCTTTTCTGTGTCATCCAGTTTCATGTAAAATAAAAGAAATCGTCAAGCTGATACATTTTTGGGATTCAGCTAAAATCTGCTATTTTGTCAACACCCATACCCACATAAAGACATGGGGCAAGGACATTGGCCACGGCTGTATTAACACCGTATGAACCGGAACACTTCCAAAGATTAACAACCTGAAGGCTGGAACCGCGACGACATTTATCTTTATCGACTCTTCTCCAAATACCCCCTACACAGTTACATAAAGGGGACTTCTGGGGTGACCGGCTTTGTTGCTGTAGCAGCAGAAAGGGATTTTTCAAGCTCTGACATGTTTTAATGTCTTACGTCAATAAGAGAAGCCTGAAACGACAGATCTGCATGAATTTCCTTATCGATACACTAGATCACAAGCAGTAATGTGTGAGCGATTCATTACATTTATAAAGCCTCGCGTCCCCCACCCCAGCGGATCAGAGTCAGATCAGAGTTTCCATAAACCAAAACGTAAGGTTTTTTAGGGCAGAAGCCTCAGCTCTGCGTCTGCCTCCAGCGTTCAGGCGGACGGGTGTTTGGAATTCTTTGGCCCAGGGCATGGTGTTAAACGGCGCGCTGAAGGTTATATAAACGTCTCTGCCTTCAGAACACGGCTACACCCAGCAACACCGTCGGACCTTTCTGAAATTAGCCACTTCCTCGATTTCTATTTTTGTTGTTTCTCCTTTTTCTGGAGTTTTAGCTTCAGATTGTACCCCTCTAGTAATAACGTATGTCGAGGCGACAAAGCCGGTACTGACCCGGCCGTGGGCTGTATGTGATATGAACCCCATATCGATAATGACCGCCCTTTAAATGGAGCCGCCATGTTCTATAATAATAAATAATAATATAAAATAATAATAATAATAAAGATTTTCACTGTGTTTCACCAAATGTTCCTAATTATTCCTCCCTTGTTTAGTTGCCCCAATGACATTTCTGTGATATTTAGTGCCATTAAGGTGACATTTCTGTTTTTTTTGTAACTGTTTAACACGATAACTGTCTTTGTGTTCCCGCAGGATGATGTTATGATGCCGCAGCGAATCCAGCTGCAGTACGAGGCCGCCGTCCGGCACCCAACCAGCGTGAGTACACATCGGTAACCCTTTCATTCTCAGATAACTCTTAGCGTGTTAGAGAACGTCCGCGACACGTTATCCAGTGCGGGGGTTTATAGACAAAACTATCCACGTCGTGATGATGGAGCTGTGGCTTTTCTCCCTCTAGTCTGTAAGATGCCAGGAGGGTCCCCACTGTTTTATGTATCCGTCTGAAACACTTAAATACATTAAAGGAGATTCATGGAACAACCTCCCAGCAGAAGTGGTAGAGGCCAGTCTTTAATCTAAGACAAGACCATGGACTGACTAAGGCTTGAGTCGTTACAGCAGGAGAAACGGGCGACTAGATAAGGGGCCGAATGGGGCTGATCTGCCGGCGGGTTCTGGGTTTCTTGGAGTCTATCTTGCCCATGTGTTGTGCAAGGCTCTGCAGCGGTTTGTTGGCAGCGGGTATATATATGTATATATATATATGTATATATATATATGTGTGATGATAATAAGCGATCGGCCGCCCCTCTCCTACACATTTCTGCGGTGTTGGCGGTGCCGGGAAGTTCTGCATTCCAGTCCGGTGGGACCAGGAGGTGAGGTCTCGCCGCGCTCTCTTTATTGGTCGAACCCGGATAGTTTGGAACATTCCGGTAAGAGCAAAGATAGTGAGCGCCGGTTACTCTAACAAGAGAGATAAAGGCTGAGTTATTTCTGTCTTAACTACACAAGTGGAATCCACTCACGGGGATCACTCAAGACCTAATGCCACACATTTTTTCCGCCCTCGGTGACAGCCTGTGACAGACGGGCTTCGTAAACTGCCAACAAATACCATTTTTTGTATTTATTTTTCTTGTCATTCAGAGTCTTCTACTGACAGCCAGACCAACGGCAGCCGGACTGACAGGGATCCTCGGTTATTTGTTGGGATTTCTTTTACGTTTTAAAGTCAAAAGCTGTAAAAGTTTTTTAGAGATCCTGAGGAGGCGAAGCTTACAGAACCTGCGCGGATAAAATAGAGCTTCTCACCCCGATAACGATCACAAGCGAGTATTTAGAAGCTTTCGTGACGAAGCAGATAATTATTCCGCGTGCCGGGGCAAGGAGTTATCCTCCGCAGGGGGGCTTTTTTGGGGTAAATGCCAAAGCTGTCCCCATATCTGGGATTAAAACCTCATCTTCTGCCTCTATCAAAGCATGGCGGGGTCTTTTACCTCTAAATACGTCAGGCTTCGCTTTGGAAATGGCTCAGAGACCGTTATAAATCCCCCGGGGAAGTCGCGTTTTATCCATCACATATCAGTCGGAATATGCAAATAATTTCCTGATCGCGTAGAAATCGGGCTTTGGACCCCGATAAGTTGTGTGCCTGGCCCTGCGCGAGCTGGGTGAAGACTGCAGCCCTTATGTGGGCCGATCGGGACCCCTTGCACCTGTCTCACCATTAACCTGCCAAAGGTTTTATGTCCCCACACTAACCCTGCAACATCATCCTGGGTTTAACGGTCTGCAGTTGTTCCTCGTAACAAACATCTGGGCCCCCGAGATGCATAAATAAAATATTTCTTCATTTAAGACGCATCGATCGCCGGCAATTCCTGCCTCCAGCTGGACCGGCCGTCTACATTTTCCTCCCCGATTTATTCTTAGAAATCCTCCGGATACATTTATGTTTTCTTCTATAGTCTCGGCTTTAATTATATCTCGGCCAGTAATTATTTCATGAAAAATACAAGAAATGATCTACGGGATAGTGTAAAATAAATTGCGTTCCCTTTTAAACACCCAAATTGTCTGGATTTGTAAGTGCCGGCGAGCTGCTGTTTTGCCCTAAAAGAACCTGAAATCTCGCTCAATTAGAGAGGAATCATCCGGCGGTAACAAATAAAAGGAGAGTTGTTGAGAGAAAAAATTTTACTTTAGGTTTCTTTGTTTCTGGTTCAGCACAAAGGCGCAAGCAATGTGGTTTAGTGGCTTTAATCCGCGAGGCGCCCGTATGTAAACACATTTCACTCATTTTTTGGAAGGTGAATGTGAAATGCTGTTTTTTTGGTCTAACTCAGCGGTACTTGGTAGATCCGGATCGGAACAGGTCTGCCCGGAAGATCCCAAAGGAAGAGGGTCTACAGTGGACCCCGGTATTTGGGTCGCTCACCTATTGGCTCCTCATTCAAACCACAGGAGTTCGCTTGCTGTTGGCCGTCTTAAGGATTGCAAAGGTCTCTTTGGCTCACTTTTAACGGTTCCTACTTGCCAAGTCTCTAATGTGTTCAGTACAAGAAGAAGACTCCGCACCTCCAGCTGTGTAAGGGTTAATGGTGTGGTTTTAAGTGGATTTCCCTTTCGCTGATACATTGTACATACAGATTCCGTGTCTTCCGCCAGCGCTGGTTCCACATTGTTTAAGGGCCGCATCGGACTGGCCGTTCCCAGAACAGGAAAGGTGTGACCCCCAGCGCGTCTCTCCATCCCACTCTATACGCTCAGCCGCGCGCTCCGTTTGCATTGTGCCGGGAATCTGTCCACGTGTCGCTGTTATTATTCCTCGCGTCTTTGTCTGGAATCTGAATAGAGTCCAAAACCGAGGCGTGAAATACTCATAACTAAAGAAATAGAAGACCCCGGAACGCGCCGGAAATAGAAGAACCCGGAACGCGCGGGGCGCAGCAGCCGTTTCAGTTGAAACGCCGAGATCGTGTGATGGTTCATTGAACGTTTCGACAGCACTTGATAGTCGCCGAGAGATGGGAGGATGGTCGGAGGCCAGAGATAGATGAATGCGGCTGTTAACCCGCTGCGTTCTGGGCAGTCCTGACGTCTACGAAGTGCGAGTCAGAAGAACATCTGGCGCTCTGCAGGGATCCAAGAAAATATAGGGGCGTTCTTCGCTTTCACGAAGTACTTGTGAATGTTTATTTTGGAATTCATTCACTATTTTGATGTTTGTTTTTTTATGTCCGGCATCCTCACAGGCAGATAGAAATGCGACAAAAACAAAGCTTGATTAGCAACATTTCTGCCTTTTTATTATGTGCCGGCATAAGCGGTATACGTGTGTGTTTAATAGAAACCGGGACAGCCAATGAATGAGAAAAGAGCCGAGATCCCGTTTCCCATTGGCCGTGCCGGGTTCAGCCTTTTTCTTTTAAAGTCACCCTCCTGACATGCTATGTGCATGAATCGTAAGAATTAACGGCAGAAAAGATGTTAACTCACTATAAAGAGGGGGTCGGGAGGTTTAGAACGGGGGACGGACGCTGAGTGTTATTTCACCCCACTAAAGACGAAGCTGGATACATCCCGACAATGATCTCTCCTGTTGTCACTAAGCCCCCCGTCTGTCTGTGTGTTATCGGTGTGTCTGTCTCATGGAACGCTGTCTCTGTCATCAAAGAAACAACCCTCGGACATCTGTCTGGACCCCTTGGGGGGGATAGAATACAATATTAAAAGACAAAAAAATAAACTCCAAAGTAAATAAAGTCAACAGGATATTAGTGTCAAATCCGGCGCTGCCAAATTCTCTGACACAGAGTGATTCGTGTTTAAAACCACAGCGGGGGCCGCGTTACCCAGAGAACTTATCACTCCATGATTTACTCATTCAATGCCTTTCTAGGTTTCAGGGCGCTGGGTGACCTCATGCTCGGCTCCGAGGCTGGCAGGAACCCAAGCCGTCGGCTGACCGACATCTGTCCGTCCGGGCCTCGAATGGCCCACCAAGTGTCTTCATTCGCAGTAATCAGAAACTACGCAGATTAATGATCTAATTATATGAAACTATTTACTAATTGTCTGCGTGCCGGTAATATTATTCCCCGGGTTCTGTGACATCACTTTGGAAGCGATGGTTCTGTTCCTCCACTGACACCGGCTTGTCTGCGGGCCTTTTGTGGATCTCTCTTCTGGTAACATAGTAACTTGTCCATTCTGCTTGCTGTGTTATATCACAAGTTGTCTATGATGTCACTGATCACAGGCTGTGATCTCATTTTCCCTCTCCTCTGGTCCCTTCTCGTCCCATCTTTTCTTGTGTTGTTTTGGTTTGATTTTCATGGACATCTTTTCCTAATTCACTCTCTCACGTGACGGTTTGGGATTCATTTCCTCCTCGCACCCCACGCCCTGTCCTCCTCGCGCTCCATGTGTGTGCTGCGCTCTTCATGTGGGTTCACAGTGTAACACGTGCCGTGCCCAGTCACGCACACGCGTTCCCGTAAGCGTGATGTCATTCTGCCGCCGCGATGCCCTTTCTTTCTATCTCTCCGGCTCGTTATCTCCTGCCTACTCGTTCTTTTATCGGAAGGCGCGCTCCGCCGCGGAAAGTTTCTCTGATCAGTTCTTAAAAGCGGACACGAGGTCATTAACCAGAAATAGGAAGGAAGCTGACTCAGAAATCTTGCCCAAGATGTTCTGTACGTTGGCGGGGGTGTCACCTGTTTCTGCGTGCCGCCTTTGTATGTGTGATCGCGTGTGCATGTTTGCGGCGGCATGCAGTGCTCCGTCAGCCTGCGTGACATATTGTGTGTCGGGTTTCATCCTAGCCCAAAGAGCTTGCATTTGCCATCAGCTTTAGTGGCTACAGAGTGGCAGATACTTATTTTCTCGTTGTTTCTGCTCCGATGAGCAGTTTCAGGGCTTTTTCCGCCCCTTGCTCTCTGTCCTTCTGACCGTCTCTTAACTCTCCAGCTTCCGGAGGCGGTCGGGCCGCGTTTAGCATTCCGCTCCCGAGGCGGCTGCTGGCACTACCCCTGTGGGACTGGCAGGGGTATTATGGCGCCGGCAGCGATTGTTCTGCTGACTGACGGCGTTCATTCTCTCGCTGTCTGTTCCAAGGAAACAGTTTGTGATGGATGGGATTGGGAAAGTCCGCGGGGCGTCCGGCAGGCAGAGAGAGGTTCGGAGTACCCTGCCTGCATGCCAGATTTCTGGGAATCCCGCGGGCCGCTGGGCCGCCGCACATCTTTTTACGTCTTCTCAGTCCTCGAGCTTCGTACCCAATCCCGTTTAACTTCGCAAAGTTCCCGCCGCCGGCTCGCTGCTCACTCGCAGATCGTATATTCCAAAGAATACTTCTAGAGGTTTTATCATCAGGGGTGGGCACGGTGGATTGGGGGTCCGTGCATACAAAGTTTACTCCTTTTTACCAACTCCATTGAGATAAAAGCTGAAAGCATTACATACATTATGATCTATGTAGAGGGAGACCTTGTTTCCATCATACTACACGGATCACGTGTTTGTAACACGCACCCCTGCTGCTTTTGCATTAAATAGCCGTTTGTTTCAGAATCGCCCCAGACCGTAAGCTCATCCGTAAAAGACCAAAACTAGGTTTTTTTAAGGACTAAACTCTTCTGTTTTTCCAGCTTTCCAATTCTAAATCCATGTATACACAACAGAACGATTAACCCTTTAGCTACCGGGCTGCGAAGGAGGCCGTGGGGTATCCTGATCCTAATAATCCCCCCAAATCAGCAGCTGTTCATTAGTGTGTTTGGAAAGGCTCGGATGTGCCTGCGCGGGGATGTCTCCTTATCTCGATGTTTTGGTTACCTCTCGGATTCCTCTGCGTCTCCCTTCCTGTACAGCTGGCCGCTGCCCCTCTCTCCTCGTTCAGACACTCTCTTAGACCAGCACGTAATTATAATTAAGCGAGATAATGAATTCTGGTCATCTGACACTCAAGGAATAAACGATTAAACACCCCCAGGACGTCTCGAGTGATTAAAATCATCTGGAGACTCGGTAGCACCGCTGGGTAACACCGACGCACCTAATACATAATGATACGTTTGTGTGAATAAAGATTTTTTGCTTATTGGGAAATAATACCCTTTTTCTATCCTTCTGGCAGATTATTGGTTGTCGGGTGGTGAGAGAGCCAGCGGGGGCCACGGAACGCTACACCCGATGGATCAACAGCCTGACGCCCGATCAGCTCGTCACGCAGGTAACAATGGCTTCCGGGATCGTGATGGGAGCCGCGTGCTGGGTTAATATAACAGCTTTTTAATCCTATCGGGAAATATTTTACTGAAATTGCTGAATCGTTTATTTTTGCTGAATTCTACGAGAAGAAGTGGAAATCTCCAGAAAACCGTAAGTTTAGTAATTCTGCTTCATTGCTTTTTTTGAAATGCTACAAAGAAGCAAAGAAGTCCCTCTATATAAAATGATTGGAGGAACCCCGTTTGGGTCTAAATAATGTCCGAGCTGCTAATAAACCCGTTGCTGAAGTTTTTGGTTGTAAAATGAATTTCCGCCGTCCTCTCGCACCGTGCGACCGCCAGATATTCTTGTAAAGTCCATGTTTTTTCGCACGTGTATTCTGTTAGCCTCACATCATAAAATATCTTTCTTTTTGTGGTCCGCTGCTTGGGTTTCATGTGAAAAGTCATCTTAAGAGATTCCGTCGTCGTTCACGTTATAACCTACTCTGTGCAACCCTACCTTCCTGGCTTAGCAGTTAACAGGGGTCTCCGATCCCCCCGGATTAAGCCTTACAGGTTACAGACAGGTGCAAGCGCTCGGAGCCTTGGCCTTTGAAGCTGCTGGGTGGAAGTCTTTTCCCTCTTGTTCCTGATGTGAAAACGTGCGCGTCTTAACACATGCTGCTGTCCGTCTTAAACCCATATGTGAAAATGACCAGCGTCCTGTATAGTACAATAAACAAAATGAGCGGCCGCGCTCCCCCCACGTCATTACCTTTGGTTATTGTGCTCTGTAACAAACGCTGAGCCACAAGGTGTATCTGAGGGTCTTCTGCGGAGTGCAGGGGGAGTAAAAGTGTCCGTCGCAAACAAGCATTTCGGTCTCATTCGAAGACAAGAGAAGAAAACCTTCCCAAAATGCACCTTAATTATCATTAAAAAAAATGGCTGTGACGGAAAGTAGCGGAACTTCCCCATCACAATGGGGTCCTTTACCTCCTAGGGAGGGGGAATACCTACGCAAGCCAGACGGCTGATCCCTGCGCAATAATATAGGTCATAGTTTAGAATCCTTTATACTTATACTGAAAAGCCATGTTTATAAGGCTCTTTTCTTTCATTTTTTGGGGACATTTGGTTTGAATTGGCTTCTAAACTAAGCTCTTCCTATCCTTTAACTCCGGCTTTGTGTATAAGGGAGACCGCTTAGAAACGGATCCCCGCGATAAAGCGCTGCGGCCTGCGGAGCCTGCGCCCATCACAACTACTTCATAAATCATCTCCGAAGAAAAGGTTTATTCGTCCAGCTCGGCGACCCAGAGATGAATAAGGACAAGGAAATGAAAAACTCCAGAAACTCTGGGATCAGGAGCTTTAAATGTTTCCGATGTGTCGGAGGCTCCCACTCGCTAATCCCGGCAGACAGTATGCGATTGGGGGGGGTAACACAGGCACGATGTCGGCTGAGGTTAAGGAAGAGTTACCCCCCAAAACAACAGACCCTTTAACATCCGGTTCATGAGGTCAAAACCAGGGGCTGGTGGGTGATGCCATGGATCATCGATTTACTGAAAGGGTTGTTGATACAAGGATTGGCTTTACAGCACAACTGGCAGCAAATTCAGTACAATAGCCTAGTCCCTCTATCACTATGGGGGTATGTAGAATGGCCAGCAGGGCGCTCCTTATCTCCCAGGTTCATTTTGTGTTCCTGCGTTTCAATGAAATGTTTGCTCTTCAGCCCAAACTCTAGAATTACCAGAGTGTCAGCTTCCCGTTATTATGCAAATCTTTTCTCCGGAGATTGGATTTCTTGTACGAAATAATAAAACAATGAGAGACCCGGCGTTACGTTGTTACGCTGCTGCAGAATTAAAGTTTATAGGAAGAGGAATCCATTGGCGTTGATGGAAACATCTCGCCCTCTTTACTTTAAAACAAACGCCGTGTTTAGTTAAGTCGTGTCCTGTTTTCATCAGACTGGAATTAAAACTTCAACTTTAAAAAAAATAACAAATTAGTCGAGTTCAGGACAAAAAAAAAGGAAAACACCGACTCAGCAGGTTTTGAAAAGCCTCGAGCGGTCTGGCGGACCATAATCCCGGATTATAGAGGCACTTAGGAGATAATGGGAACTGACTCGTCCGCATCTGTAAAGCAGAGTACCCGGAACGAGTGGCCCGGCCTAATTGGCATTGCTGCAGAACTATGCAAGGTCACGGAGCAGTGACCTCCAGAAACCAGCTCTGCTGAGCGGCGGAGCTCGTCTCACGGCCGGTTATCCGGAGTGATGCACTGCAGTATTGTGTCGCGGTTCATACATCGCGTCGCGGGGCTGTAACCAAAGCCGACTCTTTACCAAACACACGGAACGTTTGAAATGCTAACCGCGTCGGCTTCACGTGTACTCGGAGCAGCCGGGCTGAGTGCGTGTAGAGTACCTCCGTCAGGTTTATGTCGCGGATCCCGGATCTCTCATTAGGCTCTCTTTGTCACGGCGCGGTTCTGCGGCCAGTTTACAGAACCTGGGAAATATTTACCCCGCGCTTTCTTATCTAGAGTGTCACGTTCTTAAGTACACTTCGCCTATCCATTAAGAAGCGATTTGTAAGACGTTATCTCGGTGGCATTCATTATTGTTTTAACGTCTCATTGTTAGCGATTATGGAGACGGAGTGCTGGAAAAGTACACCGTAACGCGCGTTATCGGGTACGTGGCCGAGCTGCGAGCAGGGAAGTGTCTCGGCTTTCTGATCGCAGCGGGGGGGACAGGTGGCCGGGAGCTTGGAGCTTAAACAACGCGTCCCGGTGTGCTTCGCGTCTCACCAAAAGAAGAGGAAGCCAGAAAGTAAGGATGCGTAGTAATCCATGCGTCCCAAGCAGTCATCCGTGGGCCGGACACTCTTAGAACATCCTACTGAACAAAGAGATACAGCGGCTCTTCAGAATAAATGAGCCGCGGAGCTTTTTATCTCACTCAAGGAAATGTGCGAAATGTTCTTTAACGAGAGCCTCTCACCGGCGCAACACAAAGAATCCATGAAACCAAACGGAGTTTCCCCCACACCTGCGTGGAATACCCAGAGCCTCTCTCTGAAAGGGTTAATGCTGTATTGGAAGAGTCTCGTAATAACGCATGGCTCTCCGGGTTGTATACAGGTCGTCCCAAAACCTGCCCCGTTGCCCAAAACTGTGAAGTATTTAGCACAGAGTGACCTACCTGCTCTCAAGCAGGGATTTCCATAAAGCTTTAGGGCCGTTCCCTTTCCATCCCAGCCCCTGAAAGTTACAAGAACAAGTGCGATCTCCTCGTGGAGTTACGGCTTCAGACATCATAACCCAACTGATGATGTCAACAAAAGCTTGACACGTTTCTACGACACTTAAGGAGGACATCGCAAGACTCCGGTGTAACATTAATTCCGCCAGCCCGCTGGTTATCACGCGGAACGTATCATAATAAAAATGGTCCTTCTCCATTTATAAGAAATTCAAAATGAGCGTCCGATCCGGGAGAACAGGCCACGTCTGCTGGGAAACACTTTAACGTGATTTCATTATCTGAGCACGTTGGGCTTGTGTGTGGCTCGGAATCCGGATCGTTCATTTGGAATGTTCCTCCCTGAAAATGATTTGTCACCTAAAAGAGAAGGAGATGGTTTGCATCTGGTGCTGCCTTCGGTATTTTGTATAACCTCAGCTCCGTGTGGCCAACGTCGTGGGGCGAGAGTATTAAACTTTCACAACAAAACCCGTGGTTTAAAAAAAAAAAAAAAGTAGTTGATTTTACGAAACACTTGAATAGTTTAGAGGGAAGCTCTGTGATTTTGGATTCGGCATAAATGTGAAATGCGGAGCTTCGTTCCCGCTTCACCTGGGATTGTATAGATTGGCGAGAAAGGTTTACGCAAAATCTGTTGGCCAGTAATGTTCCTCCAGAGGTGCCGTCTCTCTCTCTCTCCCGTTCTCTCTCTCACTCTCTCTCTCTCTCTCCCTCTCTCCGTACTCCCTCCCCAGCTGCTCGTTGACCACAGTAAATAATATTTCTCTTACTCATATTTTCGTGGCCGGCTCGCTGTTGCCAGGGCTGGGGGGAGGCACGTGATATTTTGTTTTTGCAATTCTCGGTTTGGTGGAAGCTGTGAATCATTCTCCTGGACTTTTCGGAAGTTTGTTAGAAGTACTGACATGAACCACAGTCTGTTACCTGCACGTACCTAGGGGTCAACAGGTTGCCTCGGAGTCTCAGGGTTTATACTTTAGTCGGTATCACAGAGTAACGGGGTTTATGCTGCGGTTGGCACCGTGGACTCTCAGGATTTGTACAGCAGACGGAGTCTCGGAGTTAACGCTCCAGTCGGTGCCCCTGAGTCTCGGGGTTTACACTCCTGTCTGTGTCTCGGGGTCTTGGGGTTTACTCTCCTGTCTCGGAGTCACCCAAACCGTCAGGGAGCTTCCCGAGTCTATATATTCTATACAATCTATAACGGCTGTTACTGAACGGTGCCTAACGGGAGAGCTTTTCTAACAGAGGTTTCCTGACGAAGGTCTCCTGCTGGCTGAACGGTCGTCTCTCTCTGCGTAGTTGTTTTGTTGCTGTTACTTTGCCGTGTAATGTGATGGTTTTATTGTTGTGAGAGCGACTCGGCGTCCTGCGAGTGTTTAGAATACTTTGCATCTCGTTGTGTTCCTATCGCATCGTGTGCCTGCATGCTTCCCAGCCTGTAATTCACATTAAAATGACCAGCAATAGTTTATGGAGAAACTCTTCTGTTAGTCATTAAGTGACTTTATCATTCGCGAAATCGATCCCTCGTTCTGACCACAATACCGAGGTCTGCGCTGCCTGACCTGCAAATATCTAAGCATGTTTGATGGGTGATATCGCCCGTTAATCTTAAACCACAGCACACATTTCTATCTCACAGATTAGGAAACAAACAATAGCGTCTGGAAAAAGAAAGGCTCGGAGTCCCCTGTTTGGGAAAACTTATTATTTATTATTATTATTGCTGTTATTTTTTATCATTATTTTATTATTTTTATTTATGTGCCACATTTTAGAAACTCTGCGCTTCTCTGCAGGATTATAACGATTTTATTTCATCACCCATATGGTGATATTTCCAACTCGCCGAGTCCCTTATCGAGCTTCTGAAAGCCGTCCGTGTATATATTCCAAGTTCTGCGAGAAACCGGCCGCGTTCTGGATATCAGCGGACTGTTCGAAAGGGGCGCTTAATCAACTGGGAATTACTTTTGTATTCAGAAGTTCAGAAAAATTATTTTCAATGCAAAAAAACCCAACAAAACGAAACCTAAAAATAATCCCCGGACCGGCAGATATTTAAAGTAACGTTTCAATTTGTTTTGGACGATCCTCTCTGCACGCCGTCCCCGGGGATCCACGTCTCTGTCTGATTTGAAGGGTTCCTTCCTGAGACCACAAGGGCCGGGGTCTCTGTATATTTGGTTTAGCTGCAACCCATCTGATCTCTGCTCAGCAGATGTTGATAATTACGAGGGGAACAGAGGCGGCTCTGTGGTCGGCCGGCGGGCTCTGGTGCACGTGGGCCGGCTGCAGCTAAAGGCAGTAAGTGCTTCCGGCGAGTGCGGCCGGGCGGCCGGGGAGCCGGCACACCGAGCAGCCTCACAATGTCACTTTTGTGCTTCTCCCCCTGCCTTTTCAGTGTTGCGGGGTTAACCCCTTCTTTGCTCTTCGCGGGCTCGTGAAACACTTCCTGACTACAGAATCAATCCACGGCGATCTTAGTCAATGCGAGTCGGCTTCGTCCTTAAGCAGAAAGCCCCCCCCGTCCCGCTACTAACAAAACAGGACCCCCGACAAAGCCTTCATGTGTTTCTGTTTTTTTTTTAATTAAAAATAACTTTGGATTCAGCAAGTTCGGTAGAATATTTGTGTCCTGCACACGGGGTGGCACCTTCTCCCATGTCAGCTCTGCTGGAACGCGGGAATATAGTGAGACCCCCGTCTCTTCCCACACTCCGCCTTCCGCCCGCCGGGGGGCATTCACCGACTGTAGCGTCTCGTATCACGTAATTTCTGCTGACTTGGGGGATCCGCACCCCAAACTGTATCAGCATTGAAGTCGTTCCTCATCACGGCCCTGTGGGGTAGTGACTTAAGGCTTTGTGCGCATTCTGCGCTTTGTTAACGTCAATGAAGAGACCCTTTTTTTATTCATCCCAATTAGAAGTCTTCAAGGCAGGAAAGTCAAGTGTTCAGTAAATTGCCCCATCAGCTTTCAGCTTCATTGTGTCCGGCGGAGCCAACAAGAAAACATTTTCCTGCGCCTCCTGTAGACTAAAACCTCTAGTATTTACTTAAATAACAACCCCCCCCCCCATGTCCTACAGCCTGGCTCTTTCAGGGGCTCTCCTCTCTCTTAGTGGATTTTGGGTGGTCTCTTACTAACGATACAAATTAGGGAGGTCCCCGCTGACCAGATGTTACCACCTGACTTGTAAGGTCTGGGGGGTCAGCCGAAAAGTCACAGAGTAATGGCTTTAATCAGCGGGACCGAGACTGGCCGAAGCTCAACTGAAATTAGGAGTTACTAATTGTGATCAATTTGTTTCACTCTTCAAACACAAACTTCTTTAGACGTGGCTGATGTGGCTCCTCCACGGTCTCATTTAGTGTTAACATCTGTATGTCTTCTGGGGGCGCGAGTTCTCCCCTGGGACAGCGTGATCTCTATTATAGAGACCAAATGCAAACATCCATAGTTAAAAGCGATGGTCGCCTTTGGCCACGTCCTCCTCGCATCACGCTGGGTATATCAAAGGTCTTTTTTTATTGAATTTTTTTTTTTTTATTGAATTTTGTTCGCTGACTTCGTTACGCCGACTTATGTGTAATATATTGTGTTGTCTCGCAGAGACTCTGACTTTTATTGCACGTTAATGGTTTTCAGATGTCACTGTGCCGTTTCTCCTTATAATTCTGCCTTTAAAGCAACAGCTAATGGAATAGGAATAAATAGTATTTGGCCCTTTCACTGTCAGGGCCCAGCAACCCAACAAGGGTACCTATAAGCGCTCGCCAGTATGTGGAAATATGTAGGCGGTAGCTTAAACCTTTGGTCTTGTTGGGTCGTCGGACTGCTGCCGTGAGAGTCCAAGTCTACTCCATATTACATGGAGTTGGTGAGAAGCCAACCAGTGACCCTGTTGGACAGCGGTAGGCACCATCTTATGTTTTTTTATTAATATAAAATCCTGATTCCCCGGTGAATGTAACGCTTTGTAACTGTAGGAAAAACGCGCCAGTGGTCGGCCCCCGCGCCCGCGGGCTCCTCTCTGAGCACGGCTGTGACTTTGGTGGCCGGTGGTATATGTGGTCTGTCGTATATCCCACCCCCGGCACGTATTTTGGGCCGGCCCGTGCCCTATTTAAAGTTCACGTCCTCGGTTTCTCTCCATGATCTGCATGACACGCAGAACCAAACAAATTGCAAGTGGACTTGCCCTAAACTTCCCTTTTTTTTCACCCAACGGGAAATATTTTTTAACTGCTTTTTTGATATAAAAGAGGAACTTGAGGCCCTCCGTGCGGTTTCTTAATGGGCAAATCTGTCAAAAAAGGAAAGTCCCGCTGATTTGTTACCAGAAAAAAGGGGGTAGAAATGTTCCGAGTCGGTGCCCGTAAGGGTTAATATGATCTTAATACCCATCTGGTTCTCGTAAACTGAAATAATAGCAGGCAGCACCCAGATCTGCCGGCCCCTCGATAAGACACGCCGGTCGGCCGGCTCTATCGCGTGCCGCTTGGACAGTCACCATTCCCGTTATACTTCCTTTTTTAGTGTTTGTTGTGAGGTTTGTAGGTTTTTGTAATCATTTTTTGAGACGCTCTTAAACCTCCGGCGCTTCTGTTTTTTTGCTGTTACCACATCTTCTGCATCTCGTCTCGGTCGAAGCTGCTTTAATGGCCCCGGTGCGGACAGCTGTCTTTCTTCCTTCAGTCTGTACAGAATAAATAAGATTAATGGGTAGGACAAGCGCTGGTGGGACGTGGGGTGAGATTTAATTCCCGGTCCCCGTAGATGTAAAGGAATTTGCGATACGTTGAGCTGATAGCTCGGCTTGCGGGACGGCTTCGATCTTCCTCTGCTCTTGTGCCGTTATGGAGAAGACGGTCGTACAAGAAGAGTAGTTCTAAACCCCATGAAGGCAGCCCCGAGAAATAATAACATTCAGCGCTCCTCCGAGGACGGGTCCAACAATTGACATACACAACCATTGAAAAGTTTGGGGTCATCTAGAAATCCCCTCGTTTTTGAAAGAAAAGCAGATTTTGTTCATTAAAATACCATGAAATGGATCAGAAATCCAGCACGGACAGAGTTAATGTAAATGACTGTTATAGCTGGAAATGGCTGATTTTTGATGGAATCTCTTCAAAGGCGTACAGAGGCCCTTTATCACTCCCATCACTCCTGTGTTCCAATGGCCCTGTGCGTTTTGGCCTTTCATGGGCTTCGTCAGGGTGGGGGTGGTTGCCGCATCCCATCCTAAAGATGGTTGAAGGATCCCGGTGCCGCCTCTCTACCCATCGCTTTTAGAGGCAGGTTAAGTGACTATTAAAATTCTCTGTACACCTCAAAGACCGCTTAACCCTTGGAAACCGCGGGGGCCCTTTAGTGGCCGAATTCATTGGAAGCGTTTGCAGATGCCTGCCATATCAGGGAAGCATAACAGAGAAAGCCGCATTGTGCTCCGTGTGCCTCCTGCTCGTTAATCTAATCTCGCGTTAAAAATAATAAACCCCTCTCGCTCCAGATTTTCCAGATTCATTGCGGTGCACAGAACTTTTCATTTAAAGCCCGTTTTAAACACAAAGGGCATTTATTTCCCCGAGTAAACGTATTATTTCAACGGATAATCAAAACCCGCATATGAAATCCAGATGCTTGGAAGGAGTTAACTAGCTTAGCCGGAGAGCTGGGATACAATGTCTCTCTATAGCATCGACCGCAGAAACCGAGGAACATTCCATCGCTCTTTGCGCTCTCGATCTCCGTTAAAAAACATTTGGAGCCCTCGCTGGACTTGTCGCTTTGCCGAGGATCACAGCACTGGTTATTCTCGGGTCACATCCATTATAAACCAGTCCCAAGGGCTGGAAATCCTTCGAAGTCGGCAGTAGGTGGTAGAAAAGACTTTTTATCAAGATGTATTATGAAGCTACTGTGAGGGTCAAAAAAAGTCAGGGTAAATATATCCAGTAATCTTGGATTTGGGTGGAATTTACCACCGGTAAAGAGAAGAAAAACAAACCAAAACACATCAGGATTGTGTGTTAATACGAGGTTTTATAACTTTAAATGGGTCAAAAACGTCATTAAAGACCCGGCACTTGAGAGGTTAAAATGTGCGCGCAGCCCCTGCTGTTAATAAATATTAAAATTTAAGATTAATAAAGTTAGAGACAGCAGCCAAGTGGCGATTAGAGGCTGCAGGCACAGGTTAACCCCTTCAGTGCCTGTCCGGAACTTGAGGAGTTAACCCTTTCGATACCGGCCCGGCACTGGAGGGGTTAAATGCACCTGTCAGTTTCCCCAAGGAATTACTAACCGGTTTATAAATACATTAAGCAATTCCCTTAAAGGGAATAAAGAAGTAGAAATGTATCACGTTTGGGGAAACATTTGAGGGGAAAAAGCAGCAAAAATGGTTGATGTTGATAGGGGAAATGGTGTTTCATGAAATCAGTTCAGCTAAAGCTATGAAAATGTTTAAACCTGACGCACGACGAAACCAAACCGTAACCATGACTACGCACCATTTCTGAAAGTGGAATTACGCAAAAGTTTGGCCCCGGTGACGGCAGGAGTTCGGGGATTGGACCGCCCCGCACGCGCTTCCTGAGCCCCCCCAGTCTTGGTTTGAGCCGCTTCCCTTCCTGTTGTTGAACAGGGAGCTTTGCCAGGCCGCCGGTGCCAGGTGCAGATGTGCGGCGACCCGCCGGATCTGGGAGGCTTGTACCCTGGCCTGACGTGGTGAAAGTGAAAGCAGGTGATAAACAGGAGATAACCGGAGTTATTGTGACTGCAGCTCTGCGGACGGAAGCTTCCTGTGCATGTCGGTAAAATCTGTCACCGCCACCTCTGTGCGTCCCTGCAAAAGGGGGGAGGCACGGGCCGCTCAGTGCGGTCATGGCCCCTCTACTGGGGCTAGAAGGGGTCACAAAGCCCAGTTGGAGAGGGAGCTCGGTTTGCAGACCTGATGAAGATTTGGTGGGGGCACAGGCGTTCCTGCAGATAAAAGGCTCTGGGGCGCCCCTGTATCTGAGATCGCTGGTTTCCTCCATTTTACTTTCTCCTATACCTCTAATCGGCTACCAGACAAAATGTAACAATGTTTCACCCTCCATTCTTCTGGGGCGTCTCAATAACCTCCTCCCTTTGTGATCTGCCTTCCTCAGCGCTCAGCGCTTCAGGCCTTGTGGAGCACCGGCCATTGGAAACAGCCTGGTGAACGCTGGCACCCATTGGGATTCTGTGGGCTAGTTGCATGAGCCCTGGGCCGGCCCATGTCAAATGCAGACCACCGGAACTCCACACATGTATCTCTTCAGCACCAGGAAGGACCATGAACCGGCGTATTGTTTAGTGATCAGAAGTAGTGAGTTTGTTCGACAGATAATGTGGTGGAGAGAAGACACCTGCGATTGAATTTCACATGTTTTCTCTAGAAAATTGTTATGGTTTTTTTTTTACCCTGAAGCCCAGACGTTTGGATAGGAAGTATGTTCACTAAACAGGAAGAAAGGAGGTTAGGTCTGAGGCGTCAAAGTTTCAGGTTGGTTTTTGGTTCCATAGCGGCTACACGCAGACAGAATCTCCCGCTCCCGGATGGCAATGAGACGGTCAGTCCCTTCCAGGGCCGGCGACCCATGACAGCGACATGATTATGGGTCGGTCCCCTCCGCAGCAAGCCCTAAAGAAGGCGACAGCCCCAGCGTCCAGGAATCTCCCGCTCTATGGATGGAAGATCGAGCCCCAAGCATCCACTTCTGTAATGGAGGCCACAGGGACACCCCTTCTGGTTATCTGCTAGAATATTTCTACACCATATTAACCGAAATGGGAAATGAAACCCGCATGGAACATCGCTGTATGAAACACCTTTATTAGGTGGCTGAATTGTTATTGGAAACTCCCCAAGTACGACTGCAAACGCGTTACTCGCACACTTTAGAAGAGAATGTCTCGTCGGCATTAGCTGGAGGGTTTGTGTATGGCACCCCGTCTGCCCCCCGATACCATTCTCCGGGATGAGCCAGCGAGTTTCATAACGCCTGGAATATCCGGCTGTGTTTGTGACGAATATATTAAGAGAAACGCGTCTGCAGCCAGTTATATACTTGGCACTGCACTTCTGAGGCGCAGTCATTAAAGCGCTCTTGGTGTGGTATGCAATTTCTGTCACTTGTCGCCGCGGGACGTCCTGCGGAAAGAACATATTAATTCCACAGGGTGGGCTGTGTGGGTCATATGTGCCGCCAATTCAAATATTTCTTCAAATGAAAATCCCGGTAAGCCTGTAATTAACGTGCTTGGTTTCAAACGGTAAGAAGAAGTAAACCCGCTGAAAGCTCTCGGAGTTCTAGAGCTTCAGAGTTCTCAGGATGCCTGTGAGGGACGGACTTGTTGCCTTTATGCTCGTTAGGAGCTCTACATTTCACTTTGTAACATTGTTGTTGCAGAAATCAGCTGCTACAAAGTAACCGTCTCGGCTTTTCCTAAATGTTAAAGCTTTTTTTGAGCAGAAGCGGTTCCCAGTAACGCGGGGCGAGGGAAACCTTTGCTGTTTGACCCACGCCAGTGTTTGGGGTAGACCTGGGTTCTCACAGGACAATCTGAAGATGTAAAGAGCCTCAGGGTTTATCTGCCCTCGCAGCCATCCGTCCATCCATCCGTCCGTCCGTCCGTTCATCCCTCTGTCCAGATTCCTGGCTACCGATCCGCGCCCGCGTGAATCACTTCACTGTCCCAGGACAATCACATTCGTCTACAACTTTGCTAATTAGTGGAAGTTAAAGCAAGTTTGGGGCGGCTTTGCCTTTCAGAATTTCCAAACTCCAGTGAGTTTTCACAATAGATGGGATGAAGAATGGCTTTTCCGGATACGCTGCGTCGTTTCTTGGGTTCTTCCCCGAGACAATATTGTAGTTAATAATCGCCGAGCAGGCCCTACGATGGATGCATCTCATCCCTTTTTTTTGGCCCTGCTGCTCACTTGTCTTTAAAAGGTCAGTAAAGAGTCATAAGACATATTCGTCGTAGTGAAGCACGCTCCCCGACTCACCGAGTAACCCAAACAAGGGATATCTGAGCTCTAGGTCATCGGCCTCCGACACGCAGCCGTGAAATCGCACTTAAAGGGATACAAAAAACCTTTTTTGCCGACATTAAGGATGCCCACGATGTTCAAATCCCCTTAATTTTGTCACAGAGGAATATGCATGCGCTGGTTTGGAAGGTAACGACAATTACATTATCCTGATTGATTGAGAGGGTAACGCATCCTGGTAACCATACGGCAACCACCCGCATCTCACCCGCATATAATATCTGTGCGGATACATCATAAATCACGGCTCGTTTTCCGTGTATAATTATTATTTTTTTAACCCTGGGAAAGAAAAGTTTGAAACAACAGCTCTTTTATCAGGGGTCGGAAAGCGAGCCCCAGTCAAAATACTTCATAAAGCCCCGCGGTGGCTAACAAAACGCCCTGACAAACGGGGCAGTGTTCGCAAAGTGACATTTCTGCAGAGTTTCAATAAAACAGAGCCGGTGTTCCAGACACCGCGCCTGCGCCTTTCCAGGGCTGGGTTATTCCGGAGAAGCGGAGCAGAACCGGCAGTCGGCGCGTACCGCTGTTAACTGCCCCATAATATAGTTACTATTATCGGAAATCTCTTGCTATTTCTGTTCTTGTGCATAAAACACGTTAGTCTTGTGCTAGACAATAATAAAAAGTGCTAAAAAGTCTTGCTGTGCTCAAACGTGTCATAAAATTACACATGACATCACATCTGTGCTAAGCAGCGATGACATCACAAAGTCTCAATGCGCTAGAGCGACAGAAAAAAGCCGCAACGGGGTCCGTTAATAAGAATATTAAACAATGACACAGAAGCCTGTTGCGCAACCTGAAAAATGGCTTCCGCCGCTGCGTTTCATCGATGCGCAAAGTAATTTACCGTGCAGCCCGCATATAAAGCTGCGAATTATGATGCACACGCCGGGCGCAGAACTTCTCTGCTCCAGGAAGCCTTGTTTGTTTTAGTAATTAAGACACGGCTTTCTTTTTTGCAGGGGTCGCGTTTACACATGATTTATGGGGCACGGCTGAGAGGGTTTTTTTTTTTCTTTGTCCCTCGTTGATGCAATCACCACATCGCAATTAAAACTGAAAGAAAAATAATATTTTTTGCATTTGACGTTAATTACAGAGCGTCCTGGTTACTCTCCCTCTGTCCCCAGAGCTGGGGGGCGGCTGCTGGCACCGGAGTATTTATAGGAAATCTCTCCGAACATCTCGGCTTTCTCTTCCTAAACCTCCCTTCCCTGCTAGAAATAGAACGGACGCGTTTCCGTATCGACCCCGTAAGGGGTTACTTGATTTGCGCCGGGGGGCTTTAATGGTCAGACAGCGTTTGGGGGTTCATAATGCCATTGCAGGGATTATATAACTCATCAGAGACTTTACTGGATCCGTTATTACAGTTGGGAAGGCGTCGGGGGTGGAATTTGCTCGGATCCCCGGCTGTCTGATAACACGGCGCCGTTATCCTCTTTATACAACGTAGCCGATGAACGACCGCAGCGCTCGTTGTATTACCAACGGCCGGCCGCTGAGAGATTTACGCGCGGCTTCCGCGCAGGGTCCCGAGTTATCATATAAAGTAGGGACGGGACAGTCAGACGTTACGTTTGTTGGGCTGTAAGTTCTTCCGTCGGGTAAGAATTATGTGACAGCCGGTGTGATCTACTGTTTCCTGGAGCTCAATAAATCAGGAAATCCTCGCGTTCTGCGCTCTTTTTGCTCTATCGGCTGGTGATAGCGCGCTTTTCTAGATGGAGCTTCCATGGGTTTATAACAAGAAATTATAATATATAGAATAAAACAGGCTTTGTGTTTTTCGTCCCCAAAACACAAATATCCCATTTAGGGCTTGCGCGCCCATGTGAAGCCCGGCTGGGTGTAGGGATATGATGAAGGCTTCGGCTACGGGGACTTTGGTTTTTGGAGAGCCGCAGCTGACGTTTCTGCAGAAAGAACGCTGGAAATTTGTTACATTTCAAGATATATTTTCGGAAAGTTTGATGCGGCGCCAGAGCAAACAGAGACTACAGAGGAAGATAAGGAACCGGGTTCCTGGGAAAGCAGACCTGTCGTTTGTCTTTCTCGTTCTTTCTTAAACCTTTAAAGAAAGCCCAAATACCAAGATTTAAGGTCAAACCACAAGCGAGAGAGCCCACGGGGATATTCAGTAGCTCCTTTCTTTCCTTGTCAGTCCAGATATAAAAAGAGCTGATTTATGAAATAGTCCCTTTAACGGTCAGAGGAGTCCATCATCTCCGCCATGTCCGCCCAGAGAAGAGGCAGACATTAACACCCATCATCCCTTTCTTAAGACATCTTGTTCTGCCGGAAGCGGATGCTAATGCCGGGGACTCGTGTCGGAGCAGCGGCACTCGGTTTGTTAGTGCCCCCCGGACTGATCGAAACTTTCCTAAACAGTTTGAAGAGCGGGATCTTTACTCGTCCCGATGCTGCGGACGCGCTGTCTCTGCCCCTCGGGTTTAGTCTTGCTTTCCTCTAACCCCTCGCAGCCGCATTCTGGCCACAAAACCACCAATTTCTACATTATCTTAATGATTGAGTTCCTCAGGACGCGGCTCACAGCTTTATGTGCACCCGTGTCACCCACGCAACACTTTAACACTTATTTGATATCCTGCTACTGTTTCGGCGTGTTGCCCCGCCGGACATGCGCAGCCACCGGGGTCTTCCTGTGACCCATGGGGGGGCTTCTGAGGATTTGGGTAACTTGCAGATCTTGGAATCATTCCACCAAGAAGTATGTGGCCTAAATGATTCTTTATGATGGGACCGCGGGCTGGCCGGGGATCATGGGAGTTTTAGTACCAGGCCAGCCTTCCGTGGCTGGGAATGTCTGGCCGAGCTGTGCACAGATTTTCTGCGGGGTGGCGCTAAATGAGAGCAGCTGGAGGTCTTGTGTCCGAAATACCCCCGGCGTCCACCCCTTTCCCTGCCGTCGGCTTGACCTTCCCCACAAGACGTTTAATGAATGTAGGAGTGACGGGCCGGCCGCTCGCACTCCCAGGTAACCGATCCCACGGCAGGAACGACACAATGGTGTGAGAAGCCGCCGATGGCTCCGCTCCAGGTAATGGAGCCGCCAGTTTGACAAATGGCCGTGGTGGGAACCAGCGAGCAGTCATGCTTTATCTGGCTGACAGCGCTTGGTGACACAGAACCTGCCTGCCGATGAATTATGAGATGGGAAACGCTCTTTGTGTACCCGGGTCTTAACGCAGCATTGTGAAGGTGTTCCCGGGGACGCGCTCCGTGATCGGTTCGCACCTCCACCCCCTGGGAAACGGTGATCCCAAATATTCACCTAACCGCACTAATCTCTGCCACCTCTGCTCGGAGGCTGCTCAGTGCGCCCAATCCATCTCTGCGCCATCTGGCCTTTCACTCCCTTTCTTTCTCGCAGAGCCCACCATAGTCTTTTCAGAGGGCGTCTATGTATTCAGCGCAAACGCGCGTAAATTCACCCAATTTTAGTTATTCCTTCTCTATTCTGTGTTGACACCACTAGACCGCGAGTCTCCCTTTGTACGACTAGACTGCAAGCTTTTTGGGTCAGGGTTCTCAGCTAGACGTTAAGCTCCTTGGGTCGGCCTTTGCTTGAGTACTTGCCATTGTGCTAACAGACCAAAAGCTGTGTGCTACAATATTTTGATTATCCTATTAACCCCTTAAGGACCGGGCTCATTTTTCGTTTTGTACCCTGTGGGACCGAGGCTGTTTTGACACTTTTGTGGTGCTTGTGTTCAGCTGTAATTTTCTCCTCACCCATTTAGTGTACCCACATAAGTTATATATTGTTTTTTTCAGGACAAGATGGGCTTTCTTCAGATACCATTATTTTGATCGTATCATCTTATTTACTATAAAAAAAATAAAAAAAACATGGTGCAAAATTGAAAAAAAAACACATTTTATGACTTTTATTTGAAAAATCTTTTACTCACCTAAAAAAGCAAGTAAAAAAACTAGCTAAATAGATTCTACTACTTGTCCTGAGTTTAGAAATACCCAATGTTTTTATGTTTTTTTGCTGTTTTTTGTAAGTTATAGGGCAATAAGTACAAGCAGCGTTTTATGATTTCCAAATCTTTTTTAACAAATCTGGTCAGTCTGCCTCCATCTCCTCTTTGGAACATCTTTGAAGCCGGTTAACTCAATTTAACCCATTCAAACCATATATTTTTGAAAACTAGACACCCCAGGGTATTCCAAATGCTGTTATTTTAACCCTTTCCATGCACCAATTATACAACTACACTTTGTCAAACTTTGTAATAGTAATTTTTTTTATTTTTTTTTCACACAAATTGTACTTTAGTTATAGATATACAGGTCCTGGTATATGCCACTGTCAAACAACACGCCAATGTGTGTTCAGGAACATCTCCTGAGTGCAGTGATACCCGACATGCATGGGTTTGTCGGGTTGTTTCAGATTTAAAATGCCACATTTGGGAAGTGCGCTTTTTTTCTCCATTTTGGTCAGTCTGTACCTATGCCCTATCTTTGAGCTAGGCCACTCCAATTTACCCCATCAGCCATTTTTTTTATATATTAGACACCCCTTGGGTATTTGAAGTGCTTTTATTTTAACTCTTTGTTGAGATTTTTGAGAAATTTTAGCACTTGCTCAAAATAATAAACTTTATTTTTTTAATTTAATTTAATTTTTTTAATACTTTTTTTATATTTTTTTTTACACATTTTGCTGGTACTGGATGGTTCATCTAGTGACATCACTGCATAATTATTTTTAAATGTTAGCACATTTTTTTTAAATTTTTTTTTCCATTTTTTATTTATTTTTATTTTTTTTGAATATTTTACTAATCACATAGTGATTGGAAAGCTGGGCTCCATTGACTTGCATGGTTGAATGCAGTACCTGTATTCAACCAGCAAGCGGAGCCAGTTCTCTAGAGGGTCTGGAGACCCTCTAGCGAACTTTTTCGTCTTTATTGTTTTATTTCCCGGGCCGCCGCCATCTTGCTTGATGGCGAAGATCACCGGCAGCGGCGGCTGTGACCGCTCTCCGGAGCGGTCACAGCCCACCCAGAGGTAAGTGTTTGGTGTCGCTGGATGCCTCCTGATCGAGGCATTCCAGCGACACCATTTAAGTTTAGGAGGCGATCGTTGATCGCCTCCTAAACGCTTTTAAAACGGGCGTCCACCGCCATACAATGTATGGCGGCTGTTGACGCCCCGGGGAGGGGCCAGGCATGGCCCCCGATGCCGATCTCGGCCTTGCTGAATGCCTCGACATCGAGGCATTGCAGCAAGGCCGTTTAAGCGAAGAAAGTGATCCTTGATCACTTTCTAAGCTTATTTAATTTTTTGACGGTTCAGGACCGTCAAAGGTCATTTAGTGACCTTCTTGTTATGACGGTCCTGAACCGGCAAAGGTCGCGAAGGGGTTAAAGTGTAAGCTCCTCATACAAGATTACCCCGTCATACCCGTAGGCTTCTTGTTTCAGAGATTCCTGTTGTTAGAATGTGACTACAACTCCCATGATGCCCCCCATATCTCCCATATCCCCCCTAGACAATATAGCCATTGAGGCAGAGTCACCATTAAATAACCACGTGGTCTGACATGATGCCATTAGATTGTAAGCTCCTTTGAGCAGTTTTAACTTGCATTATTCTCCGTGTATAGTCCTGCCAGGTTGTATGTTTAAATGCCCCCCCACATGCCTTCCTGTAAATAACCCCTTTGTATTTGTAGCTGGGGTTAATTAGTTGGGTCACTCGGGCCGCTGCGGGATATAATCATCGGCGTTTGGTTTCGGTTTCATGGCAGGCGGTAAACATAGACCAGGCCCTGTTTGTTGCCCTGATCCCGGGGCAGGGTGCTGTCTGTGAGAGGTCAGTTCCTAATGACAGTAATTAGGGGTCCGGCTCTCTCCTGGTGATTGAAGGGTCTTTGGACAGGCAGCGGTAGGAAGCTGATTGAAATATTTTGCCCACGGGGACGTATTATTAACCCCGTTAACTATTGGCAGTTAACCCATGAAGGGGCGGCATAGTGTTCCTTGTTTCATAGCTCTGAGCAAAAGTTAAACGATACGAGCAACAAATTATCTCCTAGTAATGGCTAAAATGTATCGAGCGCTTGGGATAGAAACATCTTCGCTTTCATCTCCAGATTTCGGGTGGCACCGCGTCACGGGACCTAGGGACCACAGATGCCCCCAGGGACCACGGATGTCCCCAGGGACCACAGATGTCCCCAGGGACCACGGATGTCCCCAGGGACCACAGATGCCCCCAGGGACCACGGATGCCCCCAGGGACCACAGACAATGTATGCATTCAGTCTTCTGTATCACTTAAATAATCTGTTGTGAGACCCTTAAAGTGCAGAGGGGCTTCTGAGCCAAAAAGGGTTAAGTGCACAGCGATGCCGCCCGGAAACGGGCATGCTTTCATACCACATCTGCTGGAAGACAAGACAGACACATCCTCCCGGATGCCGGTGGCGCTCGCCGTCGTCTGACTCGCCGCTCCGAGGCTTGGATCTGCTCCAGGGAAGGAGTCTGCCCGCTCTGTCTTTTGTTTCCGACCCAGAAATGAAAAGCTTTTCCGGTCGCTGTGCTGCCGGCTCGTCAAGAATTCAAATGAGGAATTAAACGCGATGGATCGTGCGTGAAGCATCCAAATTGGCTCCATGGCATTCACTGCGGTGCGGAGCCTTGGACTTGGTCCCTGGTCCGGGAGGGGGGGGACTCGGAACAGTCTAGTGTTAGAAAATGATGTCACAGAGGAGGGGACACAACTAAAATTATGTTTTCATGTAGAGAGCTTGCCACATGCCAGCTCTTTTTTTAAATCGGCAACCCATTCAAAGCCTTCTGCGTTGTTGGGTTGCTGTTTACGTGATACTTCCTGCCTCGAACAGGAAGTGCTCGCAGCTGGGCCCAAAATGGCTGCTCCCTGTAGGTTCTTCCTACTGATTTCCTGAAGGCATCGTGGGGTTTCCTTGTGTGCCGGTACCGGCTCGTCTCTGGCATTGGGCCAGACTGTCTCTGGTATCTGTGGAGGGGGGGTCTCTCACACCTAAACATTTTTTTGGTTTGTTTCATCTGAAACCAACCAATCACAGTCTTGGACTAAACGCTGTTTAGCTGTAATACTTCACTCGGATACGATTAGCGTTACCTGCCTGCCGTGGAGGCCGTTGGATCGGTTGGGTGGATAGAAGAGTCAGCTTTTTATGTTTCTTTTAGTTTTTTGGTCCGTGCCGCACCTGTTTGCTCCATTAGATTGGCAGCCGCTAATTTCTGAAAAGCAGTCATTTTGTCAAATTGCCTGTGTTAAATATCACGCAGAAACTCCCCGACTTTATCCGAACAAAGCTGATTGTGTCATGTTGACAGAAGCTGCAGTTGCGAGCTTGTCCGGACAGGATCTGATTGTTCGGTCCGAGGGCTTCTCATTCAGCGCTGGAATCCCCGGGTTTTCTCCCGCTGACAGGTAGTGTCAGGACCCGCTAATGAACCAGATCTAATCTTCTGCATGAAGAACGCCGGAGCGCTGCTTCCGAGCTCCGCAGACCCCCTCACTCCGTGAACACCGCCATGGAGTATGATGCCGGTATATCGCTCAATCAATAATCGTACCAATAATTAAATACATAAAGCGATTTAACGAAGGACGGGAGAGACGTTTACTTCAAAAGAAGAGAAAAAAGAGACAACAAGAGACCGGAATCTAACACTATAGGGTCGGAGGCTTTGATGGAATGTAAAGTTTTACTTTACTGAGAGGGTGGTAGATAAGTGGAACAGCCTCCCAGCAGAAGTGGTAGAGAGTAATACAGTGAGGGTATTAAACATGTACGGCTCCTGAATCTAAGACGAGACCAAGACTGCTCGCTCAAAGTCGGCGATAGAGAGCGTTCATGCGCGGTCAGCGTTCGTGGTTATACGTAGTTAGTGAAATGATGGACGTTTTGGCGAGCTCCCAGCCGCAGCCTTCGGCAGATTGCACTCGCCCCGAGCCAAGTTTCTGTGCAGATAAAGCAGCGAGATGATAGCGTGCGTCCGGGTTTAATGTATCCCAGCGGCAGGAACTAACCGCGGCTGGGAATAATGCTGTCATTCATGCGCCGTTTGCTTGCGGGAGGAAAACATGCGATAAATACCATTACTGTCATTTACTGCAAAACCATTAGCTACGGGGGGACGGAAACGGTTACAGGACAGCAACGCTCATTATCCTCAGCCGCTCCGGAGTCTGGGGTTACGTGGGAGCTTCTGCTTAGGGTAGACATTATCTACGATTGCCCTTCTGAACATAACATCTCGAGGGCCGGGGTTGTCGTTGTTTGATTCCAGGAATAGGCGTTCTATTTCGGATAGAATGTCGCACCCCGGAGGCAGAAACCCCGGGATCAGTAAACCAGAATGTCTCCTCTTTTTACCCAATTCTATGCAGATCCCCCGTAGCCGAGTCAGTCTGTTGGCACCCGCATGCTCTGTGCGGGGCTTGGCCTGGTAATGGGGGGCAATTATTGTGATAAGTGTTATAATTGCAATATTCTGAACCAAAAAAGGGCTTTTGGGAACCTTCCCCCGAGACCCTCTGTCAGGGGTTTCTGTAGTCGCGGGTCCAGGGGCTGCAGACACCTCTAAGGAAGACGGATTGAGGACTTCGGGGGTGAGTCGGTCGCCGTCAGACCTTCCAACATAAAACATTTAATGGAAAAGTCACTTCAAGGGTTCGGGTGTTTAGGTTTTAAATCTCTCCGCAAATTGTCTGTTTCCAGATCTCTGTAAATTGGGGTCCTGGAGAAGAGAGCAGACGGGAGAATAAATCATCTGGGATTCTTCTGGACGTCTGTAATGCCTTAGAGTGATAAGAGTTATCCTGCGTCGTCTGATCACATGTCTGTTTAACTAACAAGGGTGTCAGATAAAAGCTGTCAGGGCCGTGTGGCTTTTGTCAAAGAGTTAGAGCCTTCTTGCCTCCGTCATATCTGGACTTTCCGACTCATTTATTTATTGACGGATTGTTTTATATAGCGCCATCATATTCAGTGGCGCTGTACAATGGGTCTCTTCCAGATCCCCTTGTTCTCACACAGACCGGCACAACCCGCACAATTAAAAGACCCGGGTTACTTCCAACGATATTCCCACAAACCAGTGCCGAGCGTGATCCACAAATAGTTAAACTCAGAAGTAAAAATGGAGTCCGGTTCTTATCGGTTTTTCCTGTGGATTCCTCATTTGGCTACGGAATGAAGAGGTGTTTATAGTACGAGGTTACTGGCTCTCACGTGGAGATAAAAAGCCTCTAACAGCTCAAGGCGGGAGCTCTTGTGTTATCAGGGGGCTCTCGGCACCTTTAACGTGGCAGTAAACGTGTCTGCTTCACCCCAGCGCCCTTATTTACTGGGGCACAGGAGACTGGCCCCCGACATCTGGTCTTCCTGGCCCCTGACATCCGGTCTTCCTGGCCCCCCGACATCTGGTCTTCCTGGCCCCGCAACATCTGTTCTTCCTGGCCCCACAACATCTGTTCTTCCTGGCCCCCCGACATCCGGTCTTCCTGGCCCCCCGAAATCCGGTCTTCCTGGCCCCCCGACATCCGTTCTTCCTGGCCCCCCGGCATCCGGTCTTCCTGGCCCCCCGACATCTGTTCTTCCTGGCCCCCCGGCATCCGGTCTTCCTGGCCCCCCGGCATCCGGTCTTCCTGGCCCTCCAAGATCCAGGTTTTCATGAACGCTACGTAATAAAAGGAAAGAAAAAACAAAACAATAATTACAATTTTAAAAGAGAACGTCAGCGTTACATCAGCGATTATAAACCGGATGCACGGATTTCACCGGGTGAGTTGCCGGGACGCCGGTCCTCGAGACGTTGTTTCTAACTTTACAAGAAAACAATGAACGGCTTTAAGTTGTAAAAGCCGTTTCTGTGACTCAGAGATAATTCTCTCAAAGGGGAACGGTGAAACCCGATGAGGATTACAGAAGAAAACAAGAACGGGAGGAAAAAACAACAAAAGAGCTAAAGTTGAGTTGGCCTCGTGATGTTTGAGGTCTTCATCTGAGGTTCAAAGTCTCCTCTGTTTGTTGATGCAGATTGCCGGTCATCCAGCCTGCAAATCGGGATATACCGGCCCCCGTGTGCTTCAGAAATCCTGCCCGGGGGGGGCACGTCTGCGCCTCAGTCTCCAAACCGGTGAAGTCTCCACGCAGGTCCCTTGGCTTCCTCGTTCTGGAGAATCGGTCCTTGCCCTCAAATCTTGTATCTCTTTTTTTTTCACGGTGATAATTGTAAAATAAGCAGCTCGCTGGTGAATGGAGGGTCCGTGGCACGGGGGGGGGGGGGGGGCTTATGAAGCTCAATGCTGTTGTCATTAAGCTCTTGCCGATACTCAGAAACGAGACTTTCTTACGGCAGCACAGGTCATGTCTGCGTCCCATACGTCCCGTCGGGATTCCCCGCTCCCGGACTGCCACGGTTTCGTCACCACCTGAGAGCCTTATTCACTAAATCGTTGGTGTGAGAAGTAAAATGTCGGCTCGACAACTTCGTTGTGCGTTACAAGTGCAATGCTTTGTAGTGCGTAATGAAGCGGGTAAATTAACCCCTTAAGGACAATGCATTGTGAGCCTGTAGACAGCCGATTTTTCCCAATAAAACGTGCACTCGCAGGCAGTCTGATGGGGGCATCGGGTCGCTGATCGATGGGCTCCAAATATTTGCGCATCTCACGGTATCTGCACGGTATCTACGCGGTATCTATGCGGTATCTGCACTGTATCTGCACGGTATCTACGCGGTATCTACGCGGTATCTATGCAGTATCTGCACGGTATCTGCGCGGTATCTATGCGGTATCTGCACGGTATCTGCGCGGTATCTATGCGGTATCTGCACGGTATCTGCGCGGTATCTGCATGTTATCTGTATGTATAGAACGCCCTGTTTACCGAGATCGACCTGAATTATCTAAAAGCCAACAGAAGAACGAGAGCCCTGAGGTCAGCTGGGTTTTATCAGCTGCGTCAAACACATGCTGCCGCAGACCACGCCGGGACACCCCGTACGGGCAGTGAGTGCTCGCTCATTGGCTTAGAGTGCAGGGAAAAGTACCAGTCTGGGGGGTACTGTTGGCCCTGGTTAGATCAGTACGTCGGCCCTGTACAATGTATGGTTAGATTAGTAAGTCGATCCCTGTATAATGTATGGTTAGATCAGTAAGTCGGCCCTGTATAATGTATGGTTAGATCAGTAAGTCGGCCCTGTATAATGTATGGTTAAATTAGTAAGTCGGCCCTGTATAATGTATGGTTAGATCAGTAAGTCAGCCCTGTATAATGTATGGTTAGATCAGTAAGTCAGCCCTGTATAATGTATGGTTAAATCAGTAAGTCAGCCCTGTATAATGTATGGTTAAATCAGTAAGTCGGCCCTGTATAATGTATGGTTAAATCAGTAAGTCGGCCCTGTATAATGTATGGTTAGATCAGTAAGTCAGCCATGTATAATGTATGGTTAGATCAGTAAGTCAGCCCTGTATAATGTATGGTTAAATCAGTAAGTCGGCCCTGTATAATGTATGGTTAAATCAGTAAGTCGGCCCTGTACAATGTATGGTTAGATCAGTAAGTCAGCCCTGTATAATTTATGGTTAAATCAGTAAGTCGGCCCTGTATAATGTATGGTTAAATAAAAAAGTCGGCCCTGTATAATGTATGGTTAGATCAGTAAGTCAGCCCTGTATAATGTATGGTTAAATCAGTAAGTCGGCCCTGTACAATGTATGGTTAGATCAGTAAGTCAGCCCTGTATAATGTATGGTTAGATCAGTAAGTCGGCCCTGTACAATGTATGGTTAAATCAGTAAGTCGGCCCTGTATAATGTATGGTTAGATCAGTAAGTCAACCCCTGTATAATGTATGGTTAGATCAGTACATCGGCCCTGTATAATGTATGGTTAGATCAGTAAGTCGGCCCTGTACAATGTATGGTTAGATCAGTAAGTCAGCCCTGTATAATGTATGGTTAAATCAGTAAGTCGGCCCTGTATAATGTATGGTTAAATCAGTAAGTCGGCCCTGTATAATGTATGGTTAGATCAGTAAGTCAGCCCTGTATAATGTATGGTTAGATCAGTAAGTCGGCCCTGTATAATGTATGGTTAAATCAGTAAGTCGGCCCTGTATAATGTATGGTTAAATCAGTAAGTCGGCCCTGTACAATGTATGGTTAGATCAGTAAGTCAGCCCTGTATAATTTATGGTTAGATCAGTAAGTCAGCCCTGTATAATGTATGGTTAGATCAGTACGTCGGCCCTGTATAATGTATGGTTAGATCAGTAAGTCAGCCCTGTATAATGTATGGTTAGATCAGTAAGTCAGCCCTGTATAATGTATGGTTAGATCAGTAAGTCGGCCCTGTACAATGTATGGTTAAATCAGTAAGTCGGCCCTGTATAATGTATGGTTAGATCAGTAAGTCAACCCCTGTATAATGTATGGTTAGATCAGTACATCGGCCCTGTATAATGTATGGTTAAATCAGTAAGTCGGCCCTGTATAATGCATGGTTAAATCAGTAAGTCGGCCCTGTATAATGTATGGTTAAATCAGTACGTCGGCCCTGTATAATGTATGGTTTTATCAGTAAGTCGGCCCTGTATAATGTATGGTTTTATCAGTAAGTCAGCCCTGTACAATGTATGGTTAGATCAGTAAGTCAGCCCTGTATAATGTATGGTTAGATCCGTTAGTCGGCCCTGTATAATGTATGGTTAAATCAGTAGTCGGCCCTGTATAATGTATGGTTAAATCAGTAAGTCAGCCCTGTATATTGTATGGTTAAATCAGTAAGTCGGCCCTGTATAATGTATGGTTTTATCAGTAAGTCAGCCCTGTATAATGTATGGTTAGATCAGTAAGTCGGCCCTGTATAATGTATGGTTAGATCAGTAAGTCAGCCCTGTATAATGTATGGTTAGATCAGTAAGTCGGCCCTGTATAATGTATGGTTAGATCAGTAAGTCAACCCCTGTATAATGTATGGTTAGATCAGTACATCGGCCCTGTATAATGTATGGTTAGATCAGTAAGTCGGCCCTGTATAATGTATGGTTAAATCAGTAAGTCGGCCCTGTATAATGTATGGTTAAATCAGTAAGTCGGCCCTGTATAATGTATGGTTAAATCAGTACGTCGGCCCTGTATAATGTATGGTTTTATCAGTAAGTCAGCCCTGTACAATGTATGGTTAGATCAGTAAGTCAGCCCTGTATAATGTATGGTTAGATCAGTAAGTCGGCCCTGTATAATGTATGGTTAAATCAGTAAGTCAGCCCTGTATATTGTATGGTTAAATCAGTAAGTCGGCCCTGTATAATGTATGGTTTTATCAGTAAGTCAGCCCTGTATAATGTATGGTTAAATCAGTAAGTCGGCCCTGTATAATGTATGGTTTTATCAGTAAGTCAGCCCTGTATAATGTATGGTTAGATCAGTAAGTCGGCCCTGTATAATGTATGGTTAGATCAGTAAGTCGGCCGTGTATAATGTATGGTTAAATCAGTAAGTCGGCCCTGTACAATGTATGGTTAGATCAGTAAGTCGATCCCTGTATAATGTATGGTTAGATCAGTAAGTCAGCCCTGTATAATGTATGGTTAGATCAGTAAGTCAGCCCTGTATAATGTATGGTTAAATCAGTAAGTCGGCCCTGTATAATGTATGGTTAAATCAGTAAGTCGGCCCTGTACAATGTATGGTTAGATCAGTAAGTCAGCCCTGTATAATTTATGGTTAAATCAGTAAGTCGGCCCTGTATAATGTATGGTTAAATCAAAAAGTCGGCCCTGTATAATGTATGGTTAGATCAGTAAGTCGGCCCTGTATAATGTATGGTTAAATCAGTAAGTCGGCCCTGTACAATGTATGGTTAGATCAGTAAGTCAGCCCTGTATAATGTATGGTTAGATCAGTAAGTCAGCCCTGTATAATGTATGGTTAAATCAGTAAGTCGGCCCTGTACAATGTATGGTTAGATCAGTAAGTCAGCCCTGTATAATTTATGGTTAAATCAGTAAGTCGGCCCTGTATAATGTATGGTTAAATCAGTAAGTCGGCCCTGTATAATGTATGGTTAGATCAGTAAGTCGACCCCTGTATAATGTATGGTTAGATCAGTACATCGGCCCTGTACAATGTATGGTTAGATCAGTAAGTCGGCCCTGTATAATGTATGGTTAAATCAGTAAGTCGGCCCTGTATAATGTATGGTTAAATCAGTAAGTCGGCCCTGTATAATGTATGGTTAAATCAGTAAGTCAGCCCTGTATATTGTATGGTTAAATCAGTAAGTCGGCCCTGTATAATGTATGGTTTTATCAGTAAGTCAGCCCTGTATAATGTATGGTTAGATCAGTAAGTCGGCCCTGTATAATGTATGGTTAGATCAGTAAGTCGGCCCTGTATAATGTATGGTTAGATCAGTAAGTCAGCCCTGTATAATGTATGGTTAGATCAGTAAGTCGGCCCTGTATAATGTATGGTTAGATCAGTAAGTCAGCCGTGTATAATGTATGGTTAGATCAGTAAGTCAGCCCTGTATAATGTATGGTTAGATCAGTAAGTCGGCCCTGTATAATGTATGGTTAGATCAGTAAGTCAGCCGTGTATAATGTATGGTTAAATCAGTAAGTCGGCCCTGTATAATGTATGGTTTTATCAGTAAGTCAGCCCTGTATAATGTATGGTTAAATCAGTAAGTCAGCCCTGTATAATGTATGGTTTTATCAGTAAGTCGGCCCTGTATAATGTATGGTTAGATCAGTAAGTCGGCCCTGTATAATGTATGGTTAGATCAGTAAGTCAGCCCTGTATAATGTATGGTTGTAAGTCTTGCCGATCAGTTCCTTGCAGGATAGTCGGCCGGGGCTGGTGCTGATAACATCGGACCCCTTATTCCATTTCCCAGCCGTTTAGGTGATCAGCCGGTGAACGAGGTGTAATGATTGACAGAAATGCTGCATTTTGCCCCGTTACGCGCCCCGCAGGCGGTGAGGCTTTACCTTTGCCCGTGGTGGTGACTCTGGACCTTGACACATGTTGTGTTATGAATGAAGTGTTCTGGTCGTGTTCTCCGTGTCATGGCAGCCGGGGGCCGGGATTCGCTGCTCTCTCTTTGTAAAGACGCGAGGGTCCGGCTGCCCCGGGCGCTGAGGAGGAAGATGCGGCGGCTCACGGAGGGTCTGCTGGATGTAAGTAGACCGCAGCGTTTCCCCGGATGGCCGCTTGGACGGGGTTCATACTGTGTCAGCGAGGTGGGATTTATAAGGTGGAGGAGTTTATTCACTAAGAGTTTGCACTGAATGCTTTATGCACGATGAAGGCCGTCGTCTCAGGAAAGGTAGGATCGGCTGAGCTGGCCCTGGATAATGCATAAGTCAGCGGGTGGATTTAAGTGAAACCCACTTCTTGTGGATGAGGCTCCCTGAATGTAGTTCTGTATAATGCAGTGAATTAAGGGAGTTGAAACTCCAGCTCTCCTGCAAACTCCCACTTTAGTAAATAAACTCCAAAGCCGTTTCGGCCGCTGAGCCGGTGGGAGAGAATCGTATTCCAGAACCGGCTGAAAGCAGAGACCGGGGAATGGAAACGGAACCGGGAGCCCCGGAGAAGCTGCTGCAGTGAGGTGTGACCCCGCAGCGACGCGTGACCCCGCAGCGACGTGTGACCCCGCAGCGATGTGTGACCCCGCAGCAATGTGTGACCCCGCAGCGATGTGTTACCTGCAGTGAGGTGTGACCCCGCAGCGACGCGTGACCCCGCAGCGACGCGTGACCCCGCAGCAATGTGTGACCCCGCAGCGACGTGTGACCCCGCAGCAATGTGTGACCCCGCAGCGACAGATTCACCCCGTGAAACTTTCACAACCAGACCTTTAACGTTCACATACAGTCATTCTTCCAAAGGATTTACTTTAACTTCTGTACCTGCCATCTGCCAGCTTAGGTTATCCAGTCCCTCTGCTCCCCAAATCAATGAACCCATCCTTACTCCCCTAATGCCCCTCCCCCCCATTGCCCCTCTCTCCCCTTCTTTGCCCCTCTCTCCCCTTCTTTGCCCCTCTCTCCCCCTCTTTGCCCCTCTCTCCCCTTCTTTGCCCCTCTCTCCCCCTCTTTGCCCCTCTCTCCCCCTCTTTGCCCCTCTCGCCTCCCCGATACCCCTCTCTCCTCCCCCTCTTTGCCCCTCTCTCTTCCTCTAATGCCCCTCTCTCTCTTTGGGGAGACAACCGAGTAACAAGTCCTGGCACGACCCGGAGCTGCGGAGTCGGCGGGAATCTGCGCAGAGAACGGCGAATGCGTGTAAATAAACGGCATTCTCACGCCGGCCGCCGGCCCGGACTCGCTGTTTTTATTTTGTGGGTGTTTTTTTCATAGATTTTCCTTTCTGTGCTGTCTGGTTTTTCTTGTTTCGCTTCTTTTATTAATGTCTTCATTGTGATACGCAGCGTGACCCGGGAGCCTCTGCTCGGATTACAGAAAATCTTTTATAAATATATATAATATTACGATGAGGTTTGATGTGAAATCCTGCTTTTTGGTCAGTGCGCTTGCTCCACGGCCCCATGTCTGCTACTGATTTGTAAATGAAATGGTTAATAGAGCTAATTCCCCGCAGGAAGCGAGGAGGTTCTGTACATCAACACGCGTGGCTCGGCGTGTTACATGTGTAAGCGGATGTGTAGATTTGGTGTGACAAGTCCTAATCCTCTCCGATGGAAAAAACCTGCATTCTGTGACTTTTTTTACCCCCCAAACTGAACACTTAAAGCGAAAAAATCCAGCGCAGACAGAGCTACATTTTTCAAAAAGTTTTAAGTAATTTGTTTAGTTTTAGGGTAAAACGGCCTGTTTTGCTCCACGTCGTATTTCATACGAGTAAATGAGCCGCACCGCGAGCGTCTCGTTCCGCCTGCGTAGTCGTTTGCCGCGCTCTCGAGTCCCGTCTGGGGATCCTGGCGGCTGCGTGGTGTGGCCCTGCGTGGTGTGGCCCTGCGTGGTGTGGCCCTGCGTAGTGTGGCCCTTGTGGTTTGCTCCTGGGGGCCCCACGGCGTGGCTGGCAGGCAGGAGTTATTATGGAGTAATACGATATAACGCGTCCGTTTCTATGACATCACAAGGAGACGTGACGTATTATCCAGATATTGTGCTGGAGCCGTCCCTGCGGATGGGGGGACAGGGACCCCCTCCATGCAGCTCCGGGCTATAATGTATGTGTTTATATACATTATACATCATCCTCTGCGAAAAGGCTGACATTAAGAGTATAAACAGGATTTACACGGCTTTCTCCGTATCCAGAGCGGGAAACCATCCGGGGCCCCCGCCAGGTGGGGCGTCAGACGGGCCTCTCTGTCCGCGTCCCCCGGGGCTGGCAGTACCCTGCGTTGTTGATGTTGCATGAGAATTTCCCACGCTTACCTTGGACGTGTGAGAGGTCCGGAGGTCAGCGCGGCGCGCAGGCCGTTTTTTATCCCTCCGTACCTGACAGGGATCTGGAGCCGGCCTCCTCCACGTCATCCGGATCTCCTGCTTTATTTCTCCTGGGACAGGAGGACATGTTTGATAAACACGGGAGAGCAGACCTCGCGCGGTTCCTTCGCTCGTTGAGACGGGTCAGGCGGACGGATGCCGGCGTCACCCGCTTTGAGCCGGGAGTTATTTAGTAATTCGGGCTTTACAGAAACGGGGTACATTGTGCCTGTTTTTCATCTTCGTTGAATTATCCCTTTCGTTTCAGGGTTGGTTCGTTCACCTCAGTGGTAACATTGTTCCAGTCGGTTTAGATTTCTACGATTTGACATTTGGGGGGGGGGCGGTCTGCTCTGATTGGCTGTTAATAACATCCGTTTCTCCTTATTCCTGCAGGTCTACACTTCCCACGGACCCTCGGTCATCATGCCCACATGGTTCTGCTCCAGGGAGTGGTTCTGCCACGTCGGACAGTTTGTCGAGGACGGCACGGTGAGCCCAGCAAATCGCCGCGTGCTCCGGGGGTCATGATCCTCCCCGAGAGATACGCGCCGTGCATTAAACACCCAAACCGTTTTACCGGGGTGGGGTGCGTGTAATGAGTGTACCCCCTTACCTTAACCTCAGGGTTACGCCTCGTTCCTTTGTGGGTACCGGTAGGTGTCCGGGGGCCGTTACCCGCGAGGCGCTGCCTTTGAGGGAACCGTATAAGGAATATTTATAGGGATTAAGAATTCGCTTTATAAGGAGACATCTCGGCCGATCTCTGACACTTCTTATTTCTTCAGCCTTTAAAGGCCGGCGCTTTTCCACTTATTATCAGAATCCCGAGCGATGAGGACAGGCTGTCACGGTGCCAGGATCAACATCGCCGCAGCCGGGCTCATCCCGTACAAAAGATCACCAAGCGATGTCGCGGGACAGAGGGCTGGTGTGTTTATTTTGTCAAAGCAGCGAGGATCGGCCGCGATGAGCGCAATACGTTGGGATTATATATCGTGTTACTGATGCTGGAGAAGGTCCTCTGTGCTACATGTTACAGCGTGCGATACGTTAACAGAGCAATGACACCCCCAAGATCGTCAGTGATGGGGGGATTCTGCCCTGGGGAGCGTGCAGGGTTACAACATCATTAGCTGTCACAAGGGCTCACACTCTAATAATGAGAGACTGATAAACGTCTAGTCTAGCGCTGTAACGTTTTCCCCACTCGTAGAAATAAGAAATGCCGTCTTCCGCTGCTCCCCGGTGTAAGTTCCTCGTGGAGGTGGCACTAGGTGAGGAAAGCCTCCTCCATCACCGCTATCAGTAATCACACGCGGCCCCCGCACTCGCCTTTAGGCACACAAAGTGCTCATGATTTTTTTTATAGCATTTATCCCAAAAAGGCATTAACTCCCCAGTTGTTTTGGGGATTTTCACTGGAGAAAGCAGTTATGATAACTAATTAATTGCATGTTCTAGAGCTAAAAGCCCCCTGACGCTGCGGGGTAACAGTGCGTTTATTGTGTTCTGTACTAATTGCACCAAATGTTAGCTGTACCTGCGCGGATTCAGTGCCAGGGCTTGGGGTGTGAAATGCAGCCGCTAGAATAATGTTAGTTTTGCGCAGAGCCGGGGGAACGAACTGAGAGAGGAATGAAACCGTCAGCAAGACGTCGGCCACAGCTTCCTGAAGCCTCTGCTGCCGTTACGCCTCCGGCAATCACAGGCGCACAACAGGAGGCTGTTCTGTCTCTGGCACGGAGGGGAAATCATTTAACGTTCTACCTGGGGTGGAATTATTACGTAAATCGCCCCCTGTTTCCCACCCGAGGTCGCTGGGATTTCTGATCCAGCGCCTTGTGTTGGGTTTGTCGCTTCCCTGTTACATCGCGGGAATGAAAGCGAGACAATGGGAGACAAAGTAACAAATACAGCGAATGAACATAACCCTGAGAACGCATTCTGTCCATGATGTGTAGAGCCGTGGGCTCCCCACACCTGGTTTTGTGGCCCCTGATGTTACTTTCATCTTCTTGCTTCTGTGATGTGTGAATAATAATCCAATAACTGGTAATCTTATCGCGCTCGGGGGGGGGCTGTAACCGGAGGTCAAATAATGTTTCCTATTCTCTAAAGAAAACCCCACATTTTAACTTTTTTTTCTTTTTTAGGGGACCCCAGAAGACTTGCTGTTTTTTTATGAGCACCTTCGCAAGGGTGGCGGTGTGCAGCGGGTGGATGAGTGTCTCCTGAAATATCGCTACCATGAGCATGCTGCCACGCACTCGGTGTCAGAGTAAGTCCTCCCCACACACAGCCACGTGTCTGTCGTTGTATATGAAACATAAGTGAGTGGTCTGTGCAGCCTAGCGCCTCGGGAAATTATTTGTGGTGATTATTTATTAGCAAACATTGCAGCTTGTAATATCCCAGGATGCACCTGGCCTCTTTCTTAGTAAGCGGTGGAAATGATGATGCTGGTTATAATAATTCCTGGAAATGTAGTGATTATAAATTATAAAATATTCAAATGAAATCACAGAACTGATCTTTAATAGAGAATTATGTTGATTTTTGTTTCCTGGGCTGTTGGAATGCAGTAAGTGCTGGCGAGGGATCTTATGGCATGCGGTGCACCAATCTCTGCCGGGGCTCTCTGAGTTGTTTGCCGAGCTGCCGGGGCTCTCTGAGTTGTTTGCCGAGCTGCCGGGGCTCTCTGAGTTGTTTGCCGAGCTGCCTGGGCTCTCTGAGTTGTCTCCGGAGCTGCCGGGGCTCTCTGAGTTGTCTGCGGTGCTGCCGGGCTCCCTGAGTTGTCTGCGGAGCTGCCGGGGCTTTCTGAGCTGGCTGCCGGGGCTCCCTGGGTTGTCTGCGGAGCTGCCGGGGCTTTCTGAGCTGGCTGCCGAGCTGCCGGGGCTCCCTGAGTTGTCTGCGGAGCTGCCGGGGCTCCCTGAGTTGTCTGCGGAGCTGCCTGGGCTTTCTGAGCTGGCTGCCGAGCTGCCGGGGCTCTCTGAGCTGTCTGCGGCGCTGCCGGGGCTCTCTGAGCTGTCTGCGGAGCTGTCGGGGCTCTCTGAGCTGTCTGCGGAGCTGCCGGGGCTCTCTGAGTTGTTTGCCGAGCTGCCGGGGCTCTCTGAGTTGTTTGCCGAGCTGCCTGGGCTCTCTGAGTTGTCTCCGGAGCTGCCGGGGCTCTCTGAGTTGTCTGCGGAGCTGCCGGGGCTCTCTGAGCTGTCTGCGGTGCTGCCGGGGCTCCCTGAGTTGTCTGCGGAGCTGCCGGGGCTTTCTGAGCTGGCTGCTGGGGCTCCCTGGGTTGTCTGCGGAGCTGCCGGGGCTTTCTGAGCTGGCTGCCGAGCTGCCGGGGCTCCCTGAGTTGTCTGCGGAGCTGCCGGGGCTCCCTGAGTTGTCTGCGGAGCTGCCGGGGCTTTCTGAGCTGGCTGCCGAGCTGCCGGGGCTCTCTGAGTTGTTTGCCGAGCTGCCTGGGCTCTCTGAGTTGTCTCCGGAGCTGCCGGGGCTCTCTGAGTTGTCTGCGGAGCTGCCGGGGCTCTCTGAGCTGTCTGCGGTGCTGCCGGAGCTCCCTGAGTTGTCTGCGGAGCTGCCGGGGCTTTCTGAGCTGTCTGCCGAGCTGCCGGGGCTCTCTGAGTTGTTTGCCGAGCTGCCGGGGCTCTCTGAGTTGTTTGCCGAGCTGCCTGGGCTCTCTGAGTTGTCTCCGGAGCTGCCGGGGCTCTCTGAGTTGTCTGCGGAGCTGCCGGGGCTCTCTGAGCTGTCTGCGGTGCTGCCGGGGCTCCCTGAGTTGTCTGCGGAGCTGCCGGGGCTTTCTGAGCTGTCTGCCGAGCTGCCGGGGCTCCCTGAGTTGTCTGCGGAGCTGCCGGGGCTTTCTGAGCTGGCTGCCGAGCTGCCGGGGCTCCCTGAGTTGTCTGCGGAGCTGCCGGGGCTCCCTGAGTTGTCTGCGGAGCTGCCGGGGCTCCCTGAGTTGTCTGCCGAGCTGCCGGGGCTCTCTGAGCTGTCTGCCGAGCCTTGGTTTGTCTATGAGGCCCTAGTTGGTTGTGGGTCGCATCGCACTTTCCAAGTAAAACATGCCTCTCGGAGCAGCGCTGTGTATTATTACTTATTTATTTATTAATAGTGAAAAACCCTTTCTCTTTGAAGGGTGCAGCCGGTCCTCCCACACCGAGAACGTACAGCGGCTGATCCAGACTCTATTATAAGATGTCTCGATCTTAATGTGTAAGTTACAGCCCCGTAGTGCCGGAGGGTCAATAAACAGGGGGGAAAACCCACCCAAGACCCCCGTATCTTTTATGATACCCTGGTTGACCCCCCCACGCCGGGATCCCTGGGTGTTTTGCTGGGTCTCAGGTTGCTGGGTTTCGTACAGTTTTTTTGGGATGAAATAAAAAGTTTCTCTCTAAATCTGGAATGGTAACCGGAGTCTGATCTACGGGGAGCCCCGCGGCGTCCGGGCGGCGCAGGTTTACTCTCTAGAGAAGCTCACGGACACCGGGGTTAAAGAGACATCCAACCTGCTGGATCCGAGCGCCTCGCAGAGAGACATCGCCCGGCCTGGTTTGAAACATCAAACATGTTAAGACCGGCGAGATGGGAGATAAAACGGATCGCTTCTGATCTTTGATGGACAGTTTGAGAAGTTTGCTCGGGGGGGTTTCACACGGCGGAGATCAGTACCACGCTGCGCAAATCTTCATTATCTTAACGCATTCAGTGCCAGAGGCTCCCCGTCTCCTTATAAACATTTTGTGCCAATTCAGCAGTATTAGAAATGATTTACGGGGAACCCGCGTGATTTTTTATTTAGACCTCTCAGTAAAGTATAATTTCTCGGCAAACGATTGTTTTCTGTGATTTTCGATTGTTGCTGGATTTGTAATTATTTGTAAGAAGCGCCGTTGATGGCCTTATGAGCTTACAGTCTATCATTCACGTTCTTTATAATGAAAAGATGGCGTGAGCGCTTAGCTTTATGAAGTATTTCACGGGCTCTCGGGGGGCCGGGGACGCAGCCGGAGGGTTTGGCTAATGACTCGCCACGCGTTGGGACTTTGTGTGTCGTGCTTCCCGAGAACACGTTTAGCACCAACTTTCTGGCTCCTGTTTTGCGGCCGAAGTAAAACTCCGGGTTAATTTGCTTTTTCGGAGCGTCCGGAGCCTCATCGCGCAAGCAGGGTACCGGGCCGGCGGCCTCCTCCACGTAGTGACTGGCGTTTGCCACAATATGTCCTCCTTTCATTTAATAGACTGTCCTTTCGAGTCGGTAATTAACGGCTGCTCCGGGACTCTGATTTAACCCAGGAGAAGCCAGGTGAGCGACATTAACCAGCTGCCTGCCAGAGAGATCGGGGCAAATAGCTGGGTTTTTGGTGAACCCCCCCACTTGCTGTTCTCCGTCAGTGGGTTCTCACACTCGTATCAATCGCTCGGAGGCGATAAAACAGCAAGTCCCTGCGGCTCGGGCTGCAGCTGTCCCGGCTCCGCACTGGGAAATGCGTGTGAAGGAGCCCAGGGACTCCGGCTGGGACCGCCCCGGGGCCACAGGCAGGGAGCCAACGTTCTTGGCCTAGGATGTGCTGGTAAAGTCGAGGCGAGACGGAGACCAAAGTGCGGCCGGTCCCGTATTCTTTATTCTAGGCGTATGGGTTTCTTCTGGTCCTGCGCGGGTTAAAAAGTTTTAAACAGCAGGAAATAGAAATAACTGCTGAATCAACCCGATTAGGATCTCGGCGAAGAGGTCGCTCCGTGTAACCGCGTCTTGTACCCCCGGAGGGTGAGCTCTGAAAACACTAGTGAGATTCCGGCGCTGCTGTTATTACCCCGGGCTCCTGGCCAGATGGGTGTGCTGAAATATCCGGTGCCCGATATGAGTCCGCGAGGCCGGCTTGACGCGGGCGCCGTGTACCGGTTATACTGTGTGCTGGGTGACGCGCATGCGCATCGCCGGTAACTTCTGCAACCTGTCTCTATGTAGCGCTGGTTTGTTAATCGGGCCCCGTCTTCTTTAGGGACACCATCTGGGAGCACCGCGTACGCTTCCTCGAGGAGAGGGTCCTTCGGCACTGGCCGTCCTTCACCATCTGGAATGCCGGGAAGCAAGGAAGGAAGCTGTACCGCAGCCTGACGGCCGACAACCGGGCGAAGGTCAGTGTCTGCCGGTACCGTTACGTTTTGTTAATCAATGTTACGTTTCTCGATCCAAGTGTCGGAATAAGTTACGTTTTGTGTTTTTTTTTATACATATTTTCTGAGCGTTAATATCTAGGGCTTTATAACCCAAAACAAGCGGCTTTATTGCCCGTCCCTCTTACTGAGTCCCGCGTTGCACCCGGGTGATCGGGCAGATTGATGAAAGCTCAGGGGGCTACGGACAGAAACCCCCCGCGTCTCCAAAAACATAGACCTTTTCTCACCTCAGATTCACCGTTTTTCAGTAAATGGCATATACTACGAGTTTCTGTCCTGGGTTCTGTTCGCGTAATGAATGACTGTAGGGATTCCGCCGTGTTTTCTTTAGTCCTCCCCGCAGGATTAGTGAGTTAAAGGCAGGTTCGGGGATGTTTGCCGCGTCTATTTATTCTCATAACACGTCGAGGTGCGGGATCCGGGCAGATGTGCGCGGACGATGATGATGATGGACGATCGCCGCTGTCCCCCCGACGTGTTTTCTTTTAATAACTTTACAAACGTTGGGCGTATGATGGCGATCAGGGTCCCGGACCACCCGCAGTTTCCCACCAGAGATTAAAACCTAATCCTGCACCGTAGTTTGTGGGGACGCACCGGGCCCTCGCCTCGGACGTGCCAGGGGGCCGTTGATGGACGGGCAGATACTCCCTGAAGCCCGTGTCCCCCGGTGATAGCTCTGCGGGATTCGCTCTCCGGAGCGGGCGATGTTTTACTGCATTCTCCGACGTCTCCGGGGTCTTCTGCGTCACAGAGCTTATTGATGATCAATAAGGGGCTTCCGTGACACGGTGGGTGTTGTGGCCCTCGTGCTCTTCATTTGATGGCGCTATATAAAACAATAATTAATAATAATAATAATAATAATAATAATAATAATGTGTATTCAGAGAGCTGGGAAATCGCCTTTTGCTAACATTTGTAAAAGCTGAAATTGAACGGCCTCTCATCTCGTCTGAGACGGAAAGCGAACGTTCTCTCCGTGTAAGTGTTGGGGATATAGGAGGATATAGAGAATATATATGGGAGGATATAGAGAATATATATGGGAGGATATAGAGAATATATATGGGAGGATATAGAGAATATATATGGGAGGATATAGAGAATATATATGGGAGGATATAGAGAATATATATGGGAGGATATAGAGAATATATATGGGAGGATATAGAGAATATATATGGGAGGATATAGATAATATATATGGGAGGATATAGAGAATATATATGGGAGGATATAGAGAATATATATGGGAGGATATAGAGAATATATATGGGAGGATATAGAGAATATATATGGGAGGATATAGAGAATATATATGGGAGGATATAGAGAATATATATGGGAGGATATAGAGAATATATATGGGAGGATATAGAGAATATATATGGGAGGATATAGAGAATATATATGGGAGGATATAGAGAATATATATGGGAGGATATAGAGAATATATATGGGAGGATATAGAGAATATATATGGGAGGATATAGAGAATATATATGGGAGGATATAGAGAATATATATGGGAGGATATAGAGAATATATATGGGAGTATATAGAGAATATACCGTATTGGCTTGAATATAGGCCGCACTTTTAAGTCTTTAAAGTGGGGGTGCGGCCTATATTCGGGGTCTGGCGCCGGGCAGGCAGCGGGGTTAGGATACAGATGCCCCGCAGCGGTGCAGGGGACCCGTATCCTACTCTCTCATACGCTCAGACAGCCTCCCCTGCCAGCACTTCCCACGGGGGGAGTCCCGGCACCGCAAGTTGAATACGTGTTATGTGTAGATGTCCCCCGCCGGCCCTGCAAGACCCCGTGGAGTCTGAACCGGTAAGTCTGGTGGGGGGGGGACATCTTGGGGACAGAGTGGCAGCATATCTCGGGGGGTAGAGTTGCAGCATATCTCGGGGGGGGGGGGTAGAGTGGCAGCATATCTCGGGAGGTTGAGTGGCAGCATATCTCGGGGGGGTAGAGTTGCAGCATATCTCGGGGGGGTAGAGTGGCAGCATATCTCGGGGGGGGTAGAGTTGCAGCATATCTCGGGGGGGGGTAGAGTGGCAGCATATCTCGGGGGGGTAGAGTTGCAGCATATCTCAGGGGGTAGAGTTGCAGCATATCTCGGGGGGGTAGAGTGGCAGTATATCTTGGGGGGGGCAGAAACGTTTTTCATTAAAAAAGCACCTAACTTTTAGGGTGCGGCCTATATCCGAGCCAATACGGTATATGGGAGGATATAGAGGATATATAGGAGTATATAGGTTTCCCACTGGGTGATCCGGGGAAGGGGCCGCTCTAGGAATATCGCTCTGTGACTCCTGTGTCGGTCCCGGCGTCCCGATGAACCCGGCGGATAAAAGCCGATTGATTGGAGAATAAGAGAGATCACGTGGGTGACACAGAGACCGCTCTGTAAACACGCAAAGCCGGCATCTCCATTCCCGCAGACGCCGCGATTTCTACAAAAGCAAATAAACCGTTTTACTAACTTAATCAAAGACAGCGGAGAGACCACCCAGCCTGCCGGCCGACGGCTTTTACCCCTTCAGACAAATAAATAACAGACATTGTGCGGCGCTTTCACAAAAAATATTCATGGTCCGGGGCTTGTATGATGCGGCCGGGGTGATGCATAGGGTCAGATCCTGACTCTGCTCTTGGTTTTTCCTCCCCGGTCTCCAGCCGTCGGAAGCCCTACTGAAATCCGGTTTTCTCTCCCCAGGTTGTCGCTTTCTGTGACGTCGATAAGAATAAAATCTCCAAAGGGTTTTACACGTTCGAGGAATCGCAGGTGAGTGTTTTACGTTTCTGGAGGCCTCTGGCAGGTGTTCCCGGGGCCAGCGGATCCGGCTCAATCCATTGTGGGCAGATAAGCCAGACAGGGCATTAATGCGGTCGGGGGCAGCGGCCGGTAATAGGAAAGGAGAGGCTGGGGCCCGTGTCAGGAGGGAAGGGGTTAAACAGGGATGAGCTCCGAAATTATCTCGCTGAATCACGTGTTCTGTTTGGGGTCTTCTTCGGCCCAAATAAGATTTATACAGAAAGGAGTGAGGGGTCTTTCCGGGTTTGGTTTTTTAGGGCCACGTGAGGCTGGGTTTGGAGCCGGCACCCTGTTCTCTGCCGCCGTTACATGGCAGTATTAGCGCATGAAATGTTTATGGTCTCTTGATTAAAGTAAGTGTTGTTGGGGTCCCCCGCTGCAGCTCTAGCCAGACCCTCAGGCCCCCCGCTGCAGCTCTAGCCAGACCCTCAGGCCCCCCGCTGCAGCTCTACCCAGACCCTCGGCCCCCCCGCTGCAGCTCTACCCAGACCCTCAGCCCCCCCGCTGCAGCTCTACCCAGACCCTCGGCCCCCCCGCTGCAGCTCTACCCAGACCCTCGGCCCCCCCTGCTGCAGCTCTACCCAGACCCTCGCCCCCCCCCCGCTGCAGCTCTACCCAGACCCTCGGCCCCCCCCCGCTGAATCTCTACCCAGACCCTTGGCCCCCCGGCATCACATGACGTTTCTTGTCTCTCTATCAGGAGCAGCCGAAGCCGAAGATTCCTGTCATTCACTTTCAAGACGCGAAGCCTCCTTTTATTGTCTGCGTGAAACTGGTGAGTTCTGCCACGCGTGAGCCTTTCGGAGGGCACGTAACACGACACACAGGTCAGAAACTGCGCTGCAGAATATGTTGGTGCTATATTAATAAATAATACTAACTGCACTGACACGCGCACACTAACATCACACACACACACTCAGTCTAAAATCATGCAGTAACACACGCTAATATATACACTCACATACTTAACACATAAAACACACACTCTCTGACTTCATACACTTATACACACTTATCATACAGTAACACGCACACATACACATTCTACCTCCATACAGTAACACGCACACATACACATTCTACCTCCATACAGTAACACGCACACATACACATTCTACCTCCATACAGTAACACGCACACATACACATTCTACCTCCATACAGTAACACACACACACACACATAGTTCCTCCATACAGTAACACACACACACACACATAGTCCCTCCATACAGTAACACGCACACATACACATTCTACCTCCATACAGTAACACACACACACACACATAGTTCCTCCATACAGTAACACGCACACACATTGTTCCTCCATACAGTAACACGCACACATACACATTGTACCTCCATACAGTAACACGCGCACACACACATTGTACCCCCATACAGTAACACGCACACACATTGTACCCCCATACAGTAACACGCACACACATTGTACCTCCATACAGTAACACGCGCACACACACATTGTACCCCCATACAGTAACACGCACACACATTGTACCCCCATACAGTAACACGCACACACATTGTTCCTCCATACAGTAACACGCACACATACACATTGTACCTCCATACAGTAACACGCGCACACACACATTGTACCTCCATACAGTAACACGCGCACACACACATTCTACCTCCATACAGTAACACACGCTAACATTATACACCATAACAGTTATACACACTCTTATGTAGTAACAAGCACACTCAGACAGACACCATACACATTGCGCACACACTCTAAACAGCATACACTAACACACCCGCTAACACAGGGGTTCTCAAACTGCGGCCCTCCAGCTGTTGCAGGACTACATCTCCCATAATGCTCCTTCAGCTAAGGGGCTGGCTGAGGAGTATGGGAGATGTAGTCCTGCAGCACCTGGAGGGCCGAAGTTTGAGAACCCCTGCGCTAACACTATACACTATCACATTCACACTTGATATGAGCGTGTGTTACTGTATGGAGGCAAACATCATACAGTAACATGTACACATACACATGTATCAGCATACACTTCACACTCTTACTCACACATGCTAACACCATAAATCACTTGTTATCATACACTAACAGGCCACACTTTGCCTCTATACAGTAACACACTCAAGCTAACATACAATAACGCCTGCATACAGTGTCTCTACCACCACACACGTACACATACTCACTCTCCAACACCATACACATACTCACAGTAGCGTCAGTTCGATTACATGGGTCATGTGTATGTTTGGTGTAGGTGGCATTAGCTGGATTTACTAATAAATCATTGGTTTAGCTTATTAATACGTGTATCCATGGTAACAGCAATCAGCTGGCACAGCCTACAGTAGCCAATGAGAAATATTTCGGTGCCCCTTTAATTGTAAGACGTCAACTCTACTTAATGCCCAATTTCTGGTAGAAATGTTTCCTTTTCGCTTCTTCTCGTAGTACGGTAATTATCTGATATTTTGTTACCAGGTGGTGTGTCCGTACAGGGGACCGCCTTCCGACAGCCGGGACCGTTTGTAGTCTGACCGTAGATCTGAGGGGTGTCTTGTTCCTGAGTTTTATAGCTTGTTTTTACGATCTGTGCATGCGCCGGCGTTTTCCAGTTTTGGACCCGGCGATTAATTTGGGGCTTACTGTACATGTGAACGGCGTTTGAAGGCTTTACTGTTCATCAAAGGCTCGTAGCGGCCGAGTAAAGCAGTCCTGTTTCAAACACCGGTAACGGAGTCATTATCTCTCCCTTTCATCCGGGCCTCGTAAACTGACGGAAGGCCGGGACTCAGGAGCCGTGTCTTGCGTGTCTTAATGGTGGCCCCGAGGCAGGTGTCTCTTTTCATCCGGGTGAGCTCGGCACGTCTGGCAAACCTGAGCTTGGGCTGATGTTCCTATAGAGGGCCGGTCACTTAAAGTGGCTCCTGGAATTCATTACAGGTTCCCATTAACCTATAGAGAATATAAACAGCCTGTACGCTGCTCGCTTTGCCAGCAGGGGGCGTCACCATAATCTCAGTGATCCTCGGGGGTGGGGAGTTGGTTCTGAGACTTTCCTGGAGACATTAATCTGGACTTTCCTTTATTTTAAGGACCTGACAGGCGGAGGGTTTGAAGAGAACCTGAAATCTCTCAATCTCAGGGAAGGCGTGGATTTCTACCATTTCAACTGACCTCTGTGAACAGGTACACTCATCTCTAGACACTCGGGGGGGGGGGGGTGAGAGGATACACTCATCTCTAAACACGCGGGGGGTGAGCGGGTACACTCATCTCTAAACACGCGGGGGGTGAGCGGATACACTCGTCTCTAGACACTCAGGGTTGAGAGGGGACACTATGAGGGGGTAGGTTTACTCACCTCTAGAGCCCGGCATCCGGCAGATTGGGGCAAACTGTCTGACCTGAAATAATAGTTTGTGTGTATTTTGGGCTGATGACTACTATAGCTGTAGCTGCCACCCAAGAGTGATGGGAGTTTGAGCGCAGGGCGTTCCTCTGTGTGTTTGACCTGAAATAATTAAGCGATTTCCTCTGACCCCTCGGTTCAGAAATCAGGGTGTATTTGTAGCGATCGGTTCCTTGTTGCAGCTTCTCTCTCCGCGCAGGAATCTAACGCCCTCCACTTACTGTCCTCTCTGTCTTACAGGCGCCGTGACGGCCTTCAGCTTATTACTCAACTACCCCGGGAAGGCATGTTGGGGTGGGTGTGCGGTGACAGAGCTGCCCCCCGGTGCAGGACGGTACTATGTCACCCACCATACCTGGAGCGGGCGAGCGTCGCGGAGGGATATCGGGGTACATGCCGAGAACCCTTTCACTGCCAGAATAGAAAGCATTAAGTGGGATGTTCTGCAGCAGACTACATAATAAAGACTCTGGGGAGTGCTCACTCACTCGCAATCTGCCTCTTTCTCTCGGACGCTCCAAGTTCTCAGCAGGGTCCCTGGAAACTCCTAACAATGTGCAGAGTGCTGAATATGGAGCAGTCGCCGTGGAAACCAGCTGCTCCCCTTTCATTAATTAAGTATACCTGGCATACACACAGTTAACACAAATCAGAAGCGGATGCTGTTACACGGATTTATTTCAGGTTTGTGGCTTGCACACAGGTGTACAGGATATCTCATGCAAACACTTCGCCCTCTGCTGGGCGCAGGCGGAATCGCACAGAACCGTTGGTCGTCGGGTTGGTCGGGAGGTCGCAGAACGTCATGCTTCTTGTGAACGTCACGGCCCCTGCGGGGGATACAGAGCGCTGCGTTAAGGTGTACATGCAGAGATTATTGTTAAATCCCATAAAGTCGGAACAGGTAGGTTTTCTGTGACCCGGGGCGGAAGCGCGCATGTTCCCCGCCGCGATACCCTCTCAGCATCTGTTCTGGGGCTTATTCACTAAACTGAGGATTGCTGCAGCATGAGGAAGGGGCTATAAGGGTGAGACTAGGGTTATAGGCTTCTGCCCCACTACCATCACGTAACCCCCCCTGCTGGGGCAATCGCTTGCCTTAGCACGCCCGTAAGTGTGATGGAAAGAGTTAACGGCTGGCATTTTCTCTCTAACGCCGTCGAGTGCCTGCCGTAATACTCCATTTTAAGACGTATCGAGTATCTGGGATTTCGTTGATAAATTCCTCCCATTCCTGAAGGATCCAGACATGCGCAGAGTGGCATCTGCATCATATTAACGCGCGGCAGCCCGTTAACCCCTGCTTTCCCCGATAACACAGTGACCTGCGTTTACTTCCGGCGCATGTCGGTGATGCCCCCGGCCCCCCGCTTACCTTTGCCACCAGCGTGGGCTTCGGCACATTCATCAAGTCGCACAGATAATTGCGCTTCTCCCTCAGGCTGGGCAGGTCGGCGTCCCTGAGGAGAAAGGAGGCAGGTGTTAGACGTGCGGGGGGGGGGGTTGCAGCCGTATGGGGAGACGCGCCGACCACTAACTGTACAGAGTACCAGCGGGGGCGCGCACTGACCGCTAACTGTACAGAGTACCAGGGGGGGCGCGCACCGACCGCTAACTGTACAGAGTACCAGGGGGGGCGCGCACCGACCGCTAACTGTACATACAGAGTATCGGGGGGGGGGGGGCGCTCGCGGACCGCTAACTGTACAGAGTATCAGGGGGCGCACCAACCACTAACTGTACAGAGTATCAGGGGGGCACGCGCTGACCGCTAACTGTACAGAGTATCGGGGGGCATCGACCGCTAACTGTACAGAGCATCAGGGGGGGGCCCGCCGGCTGCAGGCGTTTATTTTTCCAGCCGCAGCCTTCAAGGACCTCTGGAACGTCAACACTTTTTTCTAATAACCTCCAGAAATCCTTCGCTGGAACTTCCAGAAGCGCGAAATTCCAAAGAAACCCGAAGGATTAAATATAACGGCTCGTTGTTTATACAACGGCATCTGAACCTGCCTTATTCCTCCCCGATACGGAGAAACAGCCACAAGGAAATCACTCCAACAGATTTTAACATTTTAACTTGAAATCAACCCAGAACCTGCTGGTAGATCGGCCCCATCGGCCCCCCATCTAGCCTCCCCGTTTCTCCTGCTGTAAAGACTCAAACCTTAATCTCATTTTAGATTCAGGAGCCACCCTCACTGTATTACCCTCTACCACCTCTGCTGGGAGGCTGCTCCACCCATCTACCAGTAAAGTAAAAATAGCAGGACCCAGATAGAAGGAACTACTCACCAGTTGGTGTCGCTTAGAACAGCCATGACATCATCCAGGATTTGTGGTCCTATGACATCATCGTAAGTCAGCAGCATTTCGTACACCTGGCTGGCTGTCGTCTTTCTTATCTGCGCAGAGAGATTTATTAGAAGAAGGACCCCCCTCGGCACGTGGGACCCCGGGTGGACAAAGATAGAGGGGATCTGGAGCTCCTGTACCGTTTTGGGGGGTAAGAAAGAGTTAATTTCAATATAGAAGAAGGAAAAATCCCTCCTCCTGATTGGCCGAGCAGAGATCTGCATCTTACAAAGTAATTTGGGCTTTTTCCGGGTTATTTTAAAAGCTGGAAACATTTTCTCCTGAATATTTTATGGTCGGGGGAGGGGGGTTCAGGTCGGTGGAATTTGGCGCTTTGTGTTATTTCAGGAGCCGCGGTCCAGCCGCGCATGTCTGCGGGAGCAAAATATTTTCATGACTGTTACAAGAAACGATTATCGGACGCGGAGTGGAGGACTGTAATCTCTGAAACGGTACCCAGCGAGGGGTAGTTGGGAAGGGGGCAGGGAGGAGGGCTATAGGAAGGGGGTAGTTGGGAGGGAGGCAGTTGATAACAGAGAGCGAGGCCGTGACACTCACGATAGGGAACGGATGACAAACTAGTAGCAGCAGCTGGAACAGGATCTTCTTTCTGATCTCTCCGGGGAACTGGACCAATCCGCAGAACCTGAGGAACAATGAGAGCCACAGCGTTTAGCGTGACATGCGCGGGTACGTAGCTGACCATGTGCTCAGCGCAAACAAGTCTGTCCACTTAGCCGGTGAGCTACCCCTCTGCCATGTGTATTTACCCCACGTTCACATCCTCCATGTACGTTTTCGGAAATGCATAGACTGTGCAGAGCACATAATGGATCCAGCCAGGTCCCATACTGCATGAAGAGCAGGCTTCTAATTACCCCAGGTGCCTAGTGTGCCGGATGTGAACTGCACGAGTCTTGCTGACGGAGCGGCCGCCCCTTGGACATCATTCTGTGCCCAGCGTCGCCAGCCAGGAGGGGTGACTGTCGGGGACGGCGGCGCTCGTTGTAGCTTAACGTGAGTCCAGACGAGGGGAGGCGTCCCGCAGCAGGTGTCACGTTGGAATCGCGCCAGATCGGAGCTCGCGGGGTAACAAAAGCCGAGTCAGCGAAACACCGACTGAGCCGACAGCGAGTGTTAACACATCGCGTGCTGGAGCGCAGGAACGCCGCCGCCTCCTCTGGGATTCACAACAAAACGGCCACCTCGCTACCGGATCAGACTCCGGATCACTTCCGGGCGGCTTCTAACGGGATCTCAAGCAGGATTCCGCTGCAGCAGCCGTGAGAAGCAGGAGTTAGGGGTCCGGTAAAGACCCCACAGCACGTTTCCCGGATACTCACACTGCGACGCTGGAGCGAAGCTTCTGGACATCCTTGGTCTTCCGAATCTCCTCCTTAGTGAGCAGCAGGAGACGTTCAGCAAACGGGTGGCTGCAGAGAGAGATTTAAAACACGCGATTACATGAGAAATGCACCCGTAACGTATAAACGCATCGCCGTCACTGAGCTTTACACGTGTGACGGACAGAGACTTCATCTACCAGCACATCGCAGGTTAAGGATGCAGAACACGCAGCGGTCACTCGTATGTCTGGACGTGTAACACGCTTAAGCCGCCGCACTAATTCCACTCACACTCCAGAGATCACAATGCGGCCAATCGAGAGACATTTTAAACCGAACTGGCGGCAGTGGGACAGAAGTCGCGCAGAAACATCTGGAATCATTTCAACAAGAATGCCAAGACCCCAACGCTGTCACCAAACACCCCCACACACCGTCACCCGTCAGAAACGTTCATTCACTTTTAGTCATTATAAGACGGAAACTGGGTAATTTCCTCAAATTTTAGAAAAAAAGCTAGAAATCAGCGTTTGGGGGGGGGCATCGGGTGACTAGGAGAAGTCATCAAGCAAAAGTTTATACATTTGGAGAACGAGAGATAGAGATCTGTATCGCCCACGTGCCCCGGGGGTGAGGAGCCTAGGCCCAGCGCGGGGTAGAAGGGTAGGTTCGCTGTTGGCTGACGTTAAAGGGGTAAAATTGTGTAGAAATCAATACTTACTTTTCCTCCAGCGTGAAGAGATCAAAGCAGCCGTTGGCCAACATCTGGTCCAACATCTTCATCAGCGGAACGGAAACCCTGGGAGGAAAGAACAGCGTTTATAACGAATCACGAGACGGGCGACGCGTTTCACAGAAGGAGGCCGGAATGCGGGGCTGCACAGGAGATCGCGCAGGTTTGGCTTCCGGACCGGGTTACCTGTCATTGTGTTGATTGTCTCTGAAGACCTGCAGGAGAGTTTTGGAGAAGGAATCGAGAGACTCTGCATCGCTCTGGATCAGCCGCAGATAGTCAAACAGGCTCTGAGCAGAGTATCGCACCTGCGCGGGACAAACAGTGGACTACTACATATACATATAATGTAAAGCGCGTTTCTGTGCAGTTTGAAGAGTGTTAAACACCTGGTTTCTAGGAGGTAGGAAGTAACGCAGCGTCTGAAGAGCGAAAAGCTCAAACCTTCAACACAGGTTTATCAAGTCCTGATGCTCTTTGGCTGTTATAGGGTTAATATTGTTGGCCGGGGGCCGGGTCGGACCAGGTTCATGGAAACAGGGCCGGGAATGACTTACCGTTGACTCCGTTAATCCTCCGACCGACACAGCGAGTCCCGTCAGCACGTAGTATCGATATGCCGGTAACCCCCAAAAGCTGAGTGATTTGGGGGAAGGCCTGCGAGGGAGCCCCCCAATTCAGCGAGTCTGCCTGCGACCTACACAGAAGAGCCGCGCGTTAGCGTTTAGTAGCCAGGCCCCCGATATACACGGCAAGTAACGGGGGTCCGGCTGTTACCTGGGGAAGAGTCTCTCCAGATCCTCGCGATGTGGAATGTGTGGAACAGAAGGTTTGTCGAAGTACAGGAGGCCGAGGAAGACGGACGCCGCGTGGGCTCGGAACCGATCGATCTTCTCCGCCGATTGCTGGGACAGAGAACACATCATCCGCCGGCAGCTGCAGAAACCACAGAGGTCAGCTCAGGAGCACACGGCCCCCTCCGTCTGCATCGGGGCCCGCTCATGACCCCCCGTCTGTATTGGGAGCCGCTCATGACCCCCCGTCTGTATTGGGGCATCACGTATTTACCCAGCTACCTCTTATCATATGGGCCCAGGTGTGAAAGCCGGACACCGACTGATCCACCTGAGCTCATCCGAGGAGATCCTGAAAGCTGCAGGAGGAGATCCTGGGACATACGCACTAGAGTAATATATAAGTGTGTACATACATACATATATATATATATGTATATACAGAGAGTGATGCCGGGTAAATGGAGTTAAAGGGTCCCTGGCTGGGTTATAACTCGGCGTTAATTCTGGTAAACGTCACTTACAAGTCTTCGGTTATCAGCCCCGGCTCGCTCCGCGCCAGTAACAGCGTGACGTCCATCAGACCGGCCATCGCCGCTTCCCGCACCCTGCACAACGACACAGAACAAGAGTGACCCCCAAACCTGCCACACAACCCTTTGGGGTCATTTTACACGAATCAAACCAAAGTTACTATTTCTCTTTTAATAAACCCCAATTGTGTTTTTCCTCAAACACGAGATCTCTTTGTGAAAGAGCCGGTTCGGGTGACAATGGTGCCGTCGCCTCGTGTGTCGCCGTGTGCCTCGGGTGTGCCGTGCCGTATGGCCTAACGCTCAGCGCGTTTCTACCACATTCCTGCTCGATGCGGCGCCCGCACTTCACCCTCCGGCCGCCCGCCCTGCGCTCCAACGCCACCAGAGTCCGAATCGCTGACCGGCCCTGCGGCTCGTGTGGGACCCCTAGGACCCCGGCTCTGTGTCAGTGTTTAGACAGAATCCAACAAGTTGATCTCTAACTGAATGGCACTTAAATCATCAGAGCAAAGAAATGTTTAACGGAGAAAAATACATCTCCAAAAAATAAAGAAAAATCCTAAAAGCGAAATCTGATTAAAAACACCCAGAGAGAAAGAATACGGCGACACATAAGACAGTTCGTAGACGAGAGGCTGAGACTGCTCCGTGAGCAGCGGCTGACAGGTTCTGCGTCGCTGCAAAAGCTGTACAATGTCGCCCCCTACAGCTCAATCTATAACATGACACAAGGAGCCTCGCTGTGTAACGATCCGAGCTCTCTGCGCGTTATCTCCGGATCAGAATATCAGGGAAGCGAATCTCCTGCGGGCGCCCATCACACCCTTTACTTCCCATCACACCCTTTACTGCCCATCACACCCTTTATGTATATATAGAGATACCCTTTGCGGCACACCGGACAGCAGCTCTTACCAGGTCCCCACGTCTCCGCGGCTGTCCGTTGTGTAGTCGTTCATGCACCCCAATAACGTGTTGTACACAAGGGGGACATTTTCCGCGCAGAGGACCTCGGTCTGACACCCGTCGGCTTTCGCTCCAACTGTCTGGCAGACTCTAAAAGGGCAAAAAGAGGCAATAAATCAGCCAAAGGGGGGGGGCGATATCTGAACAGCGAACACGGGAGTAGAAGCAACACGCTACACGGGATAACATACCGAGCGATCGCTTTCAGCGCGTCCCTCCTGGACTCGGCAAAACGGACGTCTCTCCCAGTAATGAGGGTGACGTTCCTCAGACCTCCAGGACCTAACAAAATAAAACAGAGTAAAGCGGAGGTCTGCGGGGGTCCGAAGCGGGGACTAACGGAAACGTTCGTTGAGGTTGAGACCCCTCAGAGACCGGCTGGTACCGGAGGCTAATGTGCAACCTTATTTACATCATTTTCACAGATTGTAGAAATATTTCCCGATACCCGGAAGCCTGATCCGCCGACAGGCAGAGTGCTTCCGACTTTCCCCATCGAGACGATTTGCATATTTTGGGAGCGATCATAGTTTCTAATGAATGAGCAACGGTTTCTATCACCCAAACAGGAGCCCAGCGAGCCGCCGGGGGGCAGGTAGGTACCTGTTGCAGCTTGAATCTCAGCATGAACTGAGGAAGGGCCCCCAGGGCCAGAGAGAAGCCGCAGCGAGTCATCTCCTCAGCGCTCTGCAGCTCCGCAACGTACAGCGTCACCAAGTCACCTGCCCGGAGAGAATGGGGAAGAATATTCTCGGTAACACCGCGCCATCACCCATACACCTCACTATGGTACAGGGGCCCTGTGACCCAATAATACCAGCCAGGGGCCCCTGTAACCTAATAACACCAGTCAGGCCTAGATACACGAGTATCACTACGGCATCCGCCGACTGCCAGGGGTGGCCAGAAAGACTCTAGAGGAAACGGCCCCAGTCCTTTCCCCAATTAAACCAATGGGGCAGCCAATGGAAGGCAGAGTGTTTTCGCTGCTGGTCTCCCATTGGCTGCACCCAGGATTCTATAAAATTCAATATAAATCCGCCGTAATATAAATAAAGACTAATAACCCCCCCCGGACACTCGTTTCTCGTTTAGGGTTTTGCTGCCCCCTGCTGGCGCTCAGAAGCTTTTCATTCCGATTTATTTGTAATGAAATCACAGAGAGCAGCGGAGTACGGAGCTGACGGCCGCCATCCTTGGCCGCAAAAGGAAATCCACCCAGATATGGGGGGGGGTAACTAATGGACTGTAAGCTTAGCAGCCCAGAACAGACGCACTGCAGGAAATTGGATGTTAAAAACCAATCGCCGGATTCTCACTGCAAGTTCGGCTTTTTAGAATTAAATGTCTGCGGCGACGCATTGTTGGGCCCGACGCGTTTTACTCGGAACGAAGCCCTTTGGGAGTGTTTTTACTCGAGCGGGTGACGCGATCCTCGCAGAAGGAAACACCCGGCTGAGAACAATCCTTTCGCCAGATCGGGGAGAGTGGTGCCTGGGGGGGGGGGGGGGTGTAATGAAAGCTGCCCCTTTAAGGGAGTTATTCGCTTACCCTGCACAGTGGGATCGGCGTCGCCTGCCGGGTTCCGGTAAAAGGCATCGCACAGCGCGGACAGGGCCGAGACGGCAGCTTCCTGGAAGACAGATCACAGGATTAAGACGTCTGAAATACACATCGACGCTCAGCGGCTGGCCGACGACGAGTGAAGAGACCAGCGCCGCGGGGGATTAGCAGAGGGCACGCTGTCAGTAGGAGACCAACGAGTCCTCCTCCGCACCACAGCAAAAGCACTCTGAGGTGTTCATCGAGGGCAGTTTTCTTATCTGCCCCCCATGTGATCATAAATCGGTACATGATGCAGAGTCTGCCCTGCTACTGGAAGTGCATTAACATAAAGCAGATCCAAATTCAGTCCGACTTTAAAGGGCCGCCGCGTGCCGGGTCCGCGGGATTTCATCTCGGCAGATACCTGGGGGGGAATAATCACATGATGTGGCGGTACCTTTATCCTGGGCCTGGACGAGCTGGAGACCAGATGAAGGTTTTTCAGACTGTCGTTTATGAGCGACTGCCATCCGGCTGCAAGAGAAGCGAAGTCAGAAACCGAGGGAACGTACAGAGGGGCGCGCCGGGCCGGCAGCAACACCACCAGCAACCCCGCCAACCACGCCGTCCGCCAAGGAGCTCCCATCACAGCGAGCGCATCAACAAGAGCAAAATCACCCAAAGAACGAGAAACAAACAGCTTTCTGAGAAAGACATCGGACGCGAGACGCCCGGACCGGAGTAACGTCTGCTTTATTTTACTTTATCACACAGCAGATGAACCGCTTACCGACTGCCTGCCCGGGGTGCCCGATTCCTGAGAGGGATAACTTTTCAATCAGGCAGCAGACTGTGAGGGAGAAAAATCACGTTTACACCACGGACTTCCATACAAAATAACGTTAACCGTTCCCTGCCATGACGTAAACACCGCTCTGGCACTACGGGGGTTAATAGAACACCTTCTTCCCTTTTTAACCAACAATCCCTTTGATAAAGTAAGAAATCATCCAATCATCCGCGATCGCTGGCTACTGTCTGTCCATTAAATCATCTTATCGGCAGCGATTACCCAACATGCGCCAAAACCGGGGGAAACGTGTAAAAACTTACCGGCGGGTCTCATTAACTCTCCGCCCAGACCCCTGAGAAAACACAGAAAATAATCACAATTTTAATGAAACGTCAATTTAAATAAGTCGAGTGTCAGCGGCCGGCGCGGCTCATCGCTGAGAGAGGTCCTGGGGGTCCCGGGGGCCGCGCTCCGTTACATTTCCCAAATAAAAATCTAACAAAGACGCCTTAATGCAGAAATGTCACATTCTGGTCTCTTGTAACTTTTCTCCTCTTTTATAATAAATATTCCTCCTTTAACCCTTTATGTATTAAAATGTCTCTCTCTCTCTTCTCTCCCCATCCCCTCTCTCTCTCTCTTCTCTCCCCAACCTCTCTCTCTCTCTTTTCTCTCCCCATCCCTTCTCTCTCTCTCTTCTCTCCCCATTCCTTCTCTCTCTCTCTTCTCTCCCCATTCCTTCTCTCTCTCTCTTCTCTCCCCATCCCCTCTCTCTCTTTTCTCCCCGAATATATATATTGCATTTAGCAGATAAGCCCCGTCCCGTTGTACAGTGCTGTGGAATACGGTGGCGCTATCTATTGAGAGATGCGGTATGGCCGCAGGGGCCGCGGGGGGGCCAGGGCAGAGAAGAATTTGCAGGATGTGAGGCAGAGATAAGAATCAGATTGCCGGGAAATGAAAGAAGCCGGCGGGATTCATGTGGCTTGTGCCAAGCAGCAAACGTAAACAAACAAACAAACAAACATGCTCCATGGGGCCGTTTAAAGGTAAACAAATGCCCCCCCCGGACCGCAGAGGATGGGGCTGCTGCCTAAATTAAATATGTGATCTCTGTGATCCGCCCAAAGAGACAGGGACTTTCTGGAGATTAGGAAAGATGTGACATAAAATTCAACAAACAATCAATTCCTCCCCCCCCCCCCCCCCGGGGAACAGAAACTGAAACAAATCATTACCCAGAACCACTCAGACTGCCACCTCTGCTGGAAGGCTATACTTCATATCTGCAACTCTTTCTGGGTAATAATCTCCCAGCGGAACCCCTCTCTCCACGTGATTGTTACTAAATGATCTCCGGAACGAGCGCGAAGTCGGACTCCTCGGGTAATCAGTGAAATCTACATAATGAATGGACGTCAGGACTGTTTACACAGCGAGCGGCATGATGCCGGCCGGCCAGACAATGATCTATATCACAGGATCAATGCTCGGCGGGGGCTGTGAGCGGACCCCCAGCACGGACCCCCGCTGCCCGGCGTGTGATCTGTCTCTGCAGATGTGAAGCCCTCGTGTTTATTAGTAAATACAGAGCCCGGGGTGTTTATTTACTGTACGCGCCGGGCACAGGGACCCCCCCCCCCCCCGCAGGAAGATACTGCTCACAGAGTCTTCACTCCCCCCCATCCATGAAATAACGACAGGATTTCCGTGAATTGGATTATTCTCACCTGAATAACTGGCGCTCCTGGAGCTGCAAGAGACAACAGCGCGTTAGGGGCACATTTACTAAATGGGGTTACGCGTTACGAAGGGTGATAACGATTCAACAAACGGGAAATAAATAATCCAGGCGACGGCAGCATCTTTATACCCGCGGGGTCCCTCCTCCCCAACCGGTGCAGATCTCTCCCCCCGTGTCTTGTCTTACCTTTTGATTAATCGCTATTAATTCACACAGGATTTCGCTGTCCAAATAATCAGAGACGGGTCTGGAAAAGGAAAGATTATTATTAAAATGTATTCGTAGCGACTGTCCTCGTGACATCATAATGATAGAAGATTAATATACCCCCCCACCCCGCGCAATCAACAGCTGGGGCATCTAACAATCCCAGTACCAGAACTACCCTCCCAGGGCAATTACATTTTACAAAGTCAGGGGAAATCACATGACCGTATATCACATGTTGGTCGCGGCGCGGGATGTACGGCGACATCTACCTGTTACTCTTGGACGCCATCTTGTACAACGCATGGGTGATTTCAGCACAAGCCAAGATGGCACCGTGGCGGGTGTGCAGGTCCGATCCAGTGGCCAGGGGCAGCAGCCGTGGCAAAACTGCCCAAGAGAAAATTGGATGATTATTTAGTAACTATAGCAACCCAAAAAATGCAGTTTCCAGCGAGAAGACAGACAGGGGAATCCGCGGAGTAAGGAAGAGCGTTCGTTGCCCCTTCCAATGGATTATTGCCCCAAGTATGTCAATTCTCCAATAGTCCAGCGGGGCTATTTTACCCAGGGGCAGTAATGATATTTGCCCTTGAGGCACTAATACCTTTTCGTTCTCCCTTACTAACCCTCGTCCAGGCAGCCGACGGCCGGCAGACTCACCGTCCTTTCTGATGTAATCCGGGGCGGTCGGAGTGAGGTTGTGCAGGGCCTTAGTTGATAGTTCCCGTATTACGCTGAAACGACAAAACCGGTATGGATTATAATCCGAGATAATAATATCTCCGCAGCCCCCCCGGGAAGCCCCCGCAGAGCATCTCAGAAAGCTTCAGGTTTATTTGGCGCTGTTATTACCCTGAATTACAAACACAAGGGGTGACAAGAGGTAAATCCTAGCCTGCGAGGGGCAGATTTTGCCCGGGGATAGTTGTGGGGCTGCTGCTTTGAAGTCTCCTGCAGGCTGTTGGACCCCTCGTTAAGGCTGTGTGGGGTCCGGGGCATGCGCAGAGACCCCAGCTCCAGGGGCCAGGCAGCGTGAGGATCCCGCCACGGCTGACACTAGGGGGGCTTTTGTTTCACCATCAGCCACGGCCTCGGGAGCTTAAACCAAATTTCTCTTCATTTCTGTAAAATGATTCTTGTTTTTTTTGTTCTCGGATTCTGCCCCAAACGCTGGTTTGTGCGTTTATTGCCCCCCTTTGCCCGGCACTGACCTGTCCCAGTGGTTGATCTTCATTTCTGCCAGGTGGTCTATCATCGGCTTGGTGTATTCGGCAAATCCGGCGACAAACACGCTGCGAAAAAACGCAAAGAAATCAAAATTCAAACGGAACACCGCAAACCTGCCACGGCCGAGCGGCAGCCGACGGGTCTCCGAGACTACAATTCCTACAATCCTCTACTATGTATCTAATCTGCATAGATAGTCGAGGGTTAAACTCTGTAATTGCTCTTTCCAGGTTTTAATACAGGCAGATGTTGGGCCTCCTTCTTACCCCGGAGCAGGGCAAACATGGAAATTCTACCCACGTGCAATAAAATGCCGGTCTAGGTACTATTGATTTCAGGTTAACCCTTTGATGACCTGGGTGCTAATACCCCCTCTCTGGTGTAAATCTACCTGCCCCGCACCATTTCAAACATACCTGATATTTAAGTAGCAGTTGGCCTGGTTTCCGACGGAGAAATAATCGGCGGCCGTTAAGATGTCGATGCCGTGCGGGAACGTCCCCTGCGGAGACAGCAACGGCGGTCAAATATGGGGGAATGCACCCACAATCCTTTGCAGTGGCGGTCAGGGCTGGGGTTTAAAATGCCCCTAGTTACCTCTGCCGCAGGGCAGACACTGCACTGGGGCATTACCCAGAATGCCCTGCTACAGCAAAACTGGGGTTATTGTAGTAGAATCTATTGCTGGTGTCCCATTTTGGGACAAAAAAAGCTTTTATTCGATAAAAATCCATTATTCAGAATATATGCAATATCTAGTAACTTGGTGATTTGGGGGGGAAGAGGGTATTTCCTGGTAAGGTGTGAGTGGCACATGCAGTGTAGTCTGGGGGGGGGGGATAATTACCCCAAACCCTCCTTCCAGTGGAAACTTTGCACAACTTGTCATTGAGAGACATTAAGAAATCACCCGGAATCCGCTGGCCACTTCCCAGAACCGCTCGCCGTCTTCACACCTCCCCGGGGTAATTAATACCTCGTTGTGCAATTGGCCCAGAGGTTGGGTGTGAATAGAAGGGTGGCACGCCATGGGTTAAAGGAGCCGGCCGGCAGAAAGTTAACGTACCTGTCTCCCCACATTCTCCTGGAAGGCTGCCTGCGGAAAGCAGAACAAACAAAGCAAAATGAGACGCCTCGGCTTCTAACCAAACCCCGGCAGATGAATTCAAAACAAACAGAGCGCGGTATTAATGACCCGTGGCTTTACATTCTGGGATAAAGGACACGTCGCGGGTGGAGCGGGGCCCATGGGGCCCGCGGGGCCTTTTCTCGCTGCCGTTGTTAAGACACTTGTAGCGCGACGTGTCACCTGCCGTCCGCACACCATGCGGGTCCCCGCCGCCGCCTCTCCTGCGCAGGGACATCGTTTGCATTCTTCTTCCTGGTGTCACTCGGGGAGAAATGTCACAGAGCTGCGTTTGTAGCCTCCAGTCACACTTTCAATCCGAGCCTCTGCCCCTGATTCTGGAGGCCAAGAGAACTAGAAGAACCTCCGCCATGTTTACCCCGTGAGATCATCAGCAATGGCAGACTGTAGGCAGGGTAATCAATAGCTTAAAGCCCCAAATTTAGGCTGAAACCCCCTAGGGGGTGCACCCTGCCCTCTGCTACTATTGCCACCTGTTACACAGAACCATCTCCACCCTGGCAGAGCCCTGTGCGGCCTCCTCTACCCCCCCCCCCAAGCCCTGAGCTGCCTCCTCTACCCCCCCCCAGAGCCCTGAGCTGCCTCCTCTACCCCCCCCCCCAGAGCCCTGAGCTGCCTCCTCTACCCCCCCCCCAGAGCCCTGAGCTGCCTCCTCTACCCCCCCCCCAGAGCCCTGAGCTGCCTCCTCTACCCCCCCCCCAGAGCCCTGAGCTGCCTATTTCTCCCGTTATTTTTCTTGCCGTCAGCCATTCTTTTAGACAACGATCGCTCTGACCTTTCAAGTAGACCCTGAAAGACGGGTTAGAGGCCAGAGGCTCGCAGTCAGGTCATTAAATGACAAGAGCCGGGACTCCCGGTGCGAAGGGACACCCAGCAGGCGAGAGCCGCCGACACGCAGGTCACTACATGCTCAGCCGGGAGGCCCGGGCGCTCGCACTACTACCCCGGGGCTACAATTCCAACGCCGAGACCCCAGGCGACCTTTACACGCAAACACCGCTCCACTCCACGCAGACGGCGAGTTACTAAGCAGACGCGAGAAAACTCACAACAGCCAGGGAGATCCCCAGATCACCATAACTAATGTGTGCACCCCGGCCAGATTAACGCCTCTGCCTGACGGCTGATGCTAGTAGCGACCGCTGCTGGACACCATGATGAGCCTTGGAAGTGCGCCGGTTTTCCTGCGATTTAAATAGATTGATACATCACGCCGCGGAAGAAATGGACGGTGACTTACCGAGGCGGCTCTTCTGCAGTTTATGTCCCGGTCGAACACGGCGGCCACGACCAGCGCACTGCGGGGACAGAAGGAGAAATCATTCGCACGCATCGCTTCATTCATTCGAAAAGGAATTAAACACGACGCTCTGCCAAACGTCACCCGACAGAACTCTATCCCCCCCCCCGTGCAAACATCTTTGTGGGGTATGAATGTTGGGCAGAATGTCCAAGAAATGGCCAGTAATGACCTGCCCAACAACCACGACACGAGCCGTGACCCGGACACGAGCCGTGACCCCAACACGAGCCGCGACCCCGACACGAGCTGTGACCCCGACACGAGCCGTGACCCCTCTGTGGGAACCATGTTTAGGTGGTATGTTTTTGGAGGACCGGCGTAGTATTATTACCATTGTTCAGCAATATAATTTCAGATGATGTCATACAGCGCGATTCTGATGCGTCCGTCCCTTAGTTACGAGGCAGCCCTGCTAAGGTCTTGCGCTCGGCTGCCTGACGCGGGGTTTCTCTCGTCTTCGTTTAGCTTAACGAATAAACTTTTACTTTCCCCCCCATCTCGGCGGAAGTCGTCTGGGAGGCGGAATCGTTCTGCACCTGTCCCCCCCCCAAGGGAAGTTAGATCCGTCCTTCAAACCTCAGATTCCTCTTGTGATTTAATAACCGCGGGCCCGGCGATTACAGAGATTACTTCCAGCTGAAAGGAAAGTCACCCGTCTGGGGGCAAAACACGCTGGATAGAGGGGCAGCCAACGAGCCCGGATCCCACGTGTGCCGCACTTCGATTTACCTATGATGGAGCCGATTGCACCTTTTGGGCAGATGATGAGTGCCAGGGGCCATTTACCCGACCCACTCGCTCGCGCTCTCACCCTCCCTGACATACTGTCGTCCTCCCCGACCGCCACTCTCGCCCTCCCTAACCCGCTCCCCTCTCTCGCCCTCCCTTACCCGCTCCCCTCTCTCGCCCTCCCTAACCCGCTCCCCTCTCTCGCCCTCCCTAACCCGCTCCCCTCTCTCGCCCTCCCTAACCCGCTCCCCTCTCTCGCCCCTCCCTAACCCGCTCCCCTCTCTCGCCCTCCCTAGCCCGCTCCCCTCTCTCGCCCTCCCTTGCCTGCTCCCCTCTCTCGCCCTCCCTAACCCGCTCCCCTCTCTCGCCCTCCCTAACCCGCTCCCCTCTCTCGCCCTCCCTAACCCGCTCCCCTCTCTCGCCCTCCCCGACTCACTCTCATTTGTGGCCTTTTAGTAAATAATACAATTAGTAGAGGTGGTGGAGATCTGGGGTCTGCATGTTATCGACTAATCGTAATAATCAGAGATGATATATTTATTCTTATTGCTGGGGGGGGTTAATTTTCCTTTGGCAGCGTTACAGACCGGCGACTTTTATCGGATTATTTGCACTTATTTGCTTTTGTTCTGCGAGTTTCTGTGATACTCCTCGCAAGGATTTCCTAACCGGTTCACTTCGCACGACGTGGGAAAACCGTGGCGTTCGGGCTCCGTCGTGCCTGGACTTGCCGCACCACACCTGAACGCCAGCGAGTGCAGCGGGGGCCGGCTCGCTTCCCCCAACGCAGGCGGCCACTCGGCGGAGCCGTACCCTGCCGGCCAGGGCTGCCCACTGCCCCCCCAACGCTTACATTTTACTCCCCACGGGGCTAGATTCCTACATACCTCCCTGCACCTGCTACAACGCGGAGGGAGAAATCACACTTAGGCGAACGGACCCTAAAATCACATATGCTTTATATAACACTATATATCATTATTATTATTATATATTATTTCACCGGCCGTGGGATACCGCACGATATTTGCTGTTTTTACACCAATAAAATATTTAAGGGGTCAGGCTGCTGAAAGCTAATTGAATGACTTGGCATAACCGGAAAGGGTTGCTTCTGTACGCTATATACGTGTATGCCGGGGCTCCGTGTTCCCGGATATCCAGGCAGATCACGCGTGCTCTTGTCGTGCCGTGAAGCTGCTCGGCCACAAGACGTAGCTCAGAGCGATGCCTGGCGTGTCGTCACCCCGTGGGACAGTTTAGCCCCGGAGCAAAGTTATCTGAGACTGCGAGGCTTGGGAACCCAACACGCCCAGCAGCCTCTCGCCCTCGGGGAAGGTGAAACCGCCGTCACTCCCACAGCTCACGCTCCGTTTCAATTGTGTGCCGATGGGCTCCGAGCCGCTCTCGATGAGCTCACATGTCATAAAACACATTAGCCTGATTCAGCGCTTTCCTCCCAGCGATGGCGGCTCGTCGTGAGATCTGCCGGGGGGGGGCCACGGTCGCTTCTCACTACAACTCTCCCCACCCTCAGCCACCCTGCAACAGCCAGTGTACAGAAGGGGGCCGTTGTGTAACCCCCACGTACCCCACTGCTGCGTGCCACGTAAGGAACGCAGAACCCACCGCCACATATTAACAGAGTGGTGCGAATGGGCAGATCCTCAGCGTAATAGGGCAGGTTCCGGGGGCCACACATCGCGGCGCTGGCTTCATAATCTGCAGCGATCCTGATGCAGGGGACCGCAGACCGGTGCTTTTTTTTGGGGGTTGTTTTTAAAAATACCCCGGAAGCGCCCAGCTGGGGGTAATTTAGAGTGAAAGTGAGTCTCCCCTCCGCTGAGTGCGTGTCTCTGCAACAACTCAGACGGCAGCCAAAACCTGCGCAGCCAACGCATCCCTCAAGCAAATGCTTTACACGACCGTAATCCCACAATATTAGTAACAGCGATTCCCACAAACCCCACACACCGCGGGACGGGCAGAGCGAGCCAGGAACCGACGGGCGTACGGCGGGGGAGATCGGCCAGGAACCGACGGGCATACGGCGGGGGAGATCGGCCAGGAACCGACGGGCGTACGGCGGGGGAGATCGGCCGGGAACCGACGGGCGTACGGCGGGGGAGATCGGCCGGGAACCGACGGGCGTACGGCGGGGGAGATCGGCCAGGAACCGACGGGCGTACGGCGGGGGAGATCGGCCGGGAACCGACGGGCGTACGGCGGGGGAGATCGGCCGGGAACCGACGGGCGTACGGCGGGGGAGATCGGCCAGGAACCGACGGGCGTACGGCGGGGGAGATCGGCCAGGAACCGACGGGCGTACGGCGGGGGAGATCGGCCAGGAACCGACGGGCGTACGGCGGGGGAGATCGGCCAGGAACCGACGGGCGTACGGCGGGGGAGATCGGCCAGGAACCGACGGGCGTACGGCGGGGGAGATCGGCCAGGAACCGACGGGCGTACGGCGGGGGAGATCGGCCAGGAACCGACGGGCGTACGGCGGGGGAGATCGGCCAGGAACCGACGGGGACGGATTTCATGCTAATTACACGGGAAGGAAGACGTTCCCCGTCCTCAAAGTCTGCAAGCTAAACAACGAGAGGAAGCAGAGAAAGCGCAGAACCGATACGGTGCGGCGGTGCTGAGCGTTTAGGCACATGAGACCCGCAGAAAGAGCCCTTTGAGGCTTCCCATAAGAATGCTGTTTCAGGTAAAAAGGGCCAGTGGCCCCATCTGGTTACTAGTCGATACCGGGCGGAAAGGTGCTATAGTGAGATAAACGCGCCATTTAGTGGAAAAGAGCCGCCTGTGCAGATAGTTTAACCAAAAGGCAGATGTTTCCTAAGCGGCTTCCAACGACTCGGAGCAGGCACTCCGGGCCACCGTGCGGTTACTCCGTCCACTGCGGCTCGTCCTACATATAATTACAGATTCTGTCAGTATTTCCTCCCCTCCCAGGTGTGGGTTTGGAGGTTTAAAATATATTAAAGGAAGGGCAGATCCAGAACCGGTTCTGCAGAGCGTTACCCGCTGGGCCGCCGCGTCATTCATTGCCGGGTAATCATTCCTTACGGAGATTTTTGCTCGTGTTTTTTTTAAACAGGCTTTTATTTTCCAACAGAAAATGTATTTACAGAGCAAAGACTCATCACTCGGCCCCCGAGCTTCATCCAAAACAATCACCGAGTGCTTGATGCGGCGGGCAATACTCGCTTAGTAAGTGTGCCTGGAGCGAAACGCGTCTGGCATCTGTCCGGCGACAGACCAATAAAGTTTTAGAGTTGACAATGCGTAACACGGGGAGTTCTGGGTTTCCCTTGTAGTCCTGTGGAGGACCCCAGGGGGCCGCATGTCTCAAAGATTCAATAGAAATGATTCATATTCTATAAGAAATCCAAAAATTAATAAATTTTTGCTTAAAAAAATCTTTTTTGGTGATGATTGTATATTTAATCGTATTGTGAAGAAGAAAAAAAAGGTGCTGATTCATTAAAATTATTTGGTTATTTCAATTGTATTTCCTGATTTTACTCCGAAGTCGGCGTTAAGCAGAATCCGCAGCGTATCCATAGAGCGGCACGCGTTGCCGGATGCTGTTTTGAGGCATTAACCCGCTTTTAAGTGTCTCTCTTTGTTCTTGGAGATTCTCTCGGAACTCTTTGATGGATCCCTCGGCTTTCTTCTCTCTCTCGGTTGACACCCAAAAATTCATTGTTTTTGGATTGTAATAAAATCTTTTGATGGTAAAAAAAAAAAACCAAATTAAAAAAAAAAGCCGATTATCATCAACGCAGCATCGCCTAAAAACGGCTTCCTACAGAGCCGGAGACCCCGAGACTCGATAATCTCCCGGGGACCCCGCAGCCGTCGGACGCGGATCTTCCCCAAAACAATCAGATGACCTGAATATCACTTTTTGCTTCTTTTCAGAGTAACAAATGTTACAATGTGAAAAATATTCACAAAACTGTTACCAAAACTGAAGCAATTCTGGGGATAAGAGTGAAACTTGAACGAATCAACATGAAGCCAGAGAAATGTTTCTGCAGCCAAACAGAACCCCATACATAGAACACAGAACCCACCGGCAGATCGGCCCCATTCGGCCCCCGCCTAGTCACCAGTTCCTCCTGCTGTAAAGACGCAATCATTAGTCTCGTCTTAAATTCAGGAGGTGTATGCCTACCCCATGCATGTTTAATACCCTCACTGTATTACACTCTACCACTTCTGCTGGGAGGCTGTTCCCCTTATCTGCCACCTTCTCCATAAAGTAAAACTTCCTTCCATTCCGGTCTCTTGTTGTAATTTTTCTCCTCCTTTGGAATAAACTTCCCTCCTGTACTTTGTTACATCCCCGTATGTGTTTACTCTCTCTCTCTCTCTCTCTCTCTCCTTTCCCTCTCTCTCTCCTTTCCTCTCTCTCTTCTTTCTTCTCTCTCCTTTCCTCTCTCTTTTCCATCCCACCCCTTGTGTTCCAAAGTACCTGACGTAACTCCTCAGACAGAAAGCTAGACTGTGACATCAGAGGCGTCGAGGTGATGAAATCATTGGGATGGTGGCTCTTTCAGGTCTAATCATAGAGTAAGGATGAAGCAATGGAATCAATCTTCAGTCCTTGCCTTCAAATTAGCACCTGAGACGTCCACCCAGTCCACATGACTCCGTGCAACGGACTGACCGCCGTACGCACGGCACGGCGAAGCCAAAACATGGCACCGGCTGGCCAAGTGGGTAGCAGAAAGGAGGCCGAGGGGCAAATAAACCTTTCAAAGCGGCTGCCGTGTTATTAAATAACCGTTCGTGGTCAGGCAGCCTTCTAGGTGTTGGACTACATCTCCCATGATGCCTCAGTGCAGTTAAACACCCGGAGGTCTGCCGCAGAGGAACGCTTTTGGTTGGTTTTCCGTGACTTTCGTCGTTATATAATAGTCTGTGCGCAGGGAGTGTCGATACCGGGGCTCTCCACCACACCTGCGGGAGGCTGACAGCGCTCTCGGCGTCTATTAAACGCGCCGGCTAAATGCTGATATTTTCATACATATTCCCCACGCCCTAAACTCCTCACACAAGCGTAATCAATTCACTTTTGTGGGATGATTCACATCATTTAAAAGCCTTTAAACGTCGTCGTCATCCTGACTTAAAAAACATGGCAATAAAGAAGGAGCCCGACGCGCATCCGATAAACCCGGCTGTAAGAACGGAGCGGGGCGGAATAATTAACGCTTCCTGCCCACTTTCACAAACCGCGTCACCAGAGCTCCCGGGGGCTCGGAACCAGAATGTCTGCCAGGCGACCCCAAAGCACGTTCCGGGGGCTCGGAAGCGGAACCTCCGCCCGGCGACCCAAAGCACGTCCCGGGGGCTGGGAACCGGAACGTCCGCCCGGCGACCCAAAGCACGTCCCCGGTCCGTGAGCCGCGTGCGGTCCTGGTGGTTTGTCGGCGACGCATGGGACTCACCTCGCAATGGGGTTGACGAAGGACTTCATCTCGAGCGGCTCGTAGGCGCGAGCAAACGCCCAGCACACGTAACACGCGGCGTCCCGGACGTTGGAGCCCACGCTGCAAGCGCCGCGCTTCTCGTCGTAGATCAGGGCCTTTAGGATGACCGGAACGACTGCAAAAAAACACAGAGGGGGTTATTAAGATCCAGGAGATATGATGCAGCTCCCCGTTTACTGACTCCGGCTCCAGCACACAGGGGGAGGAGGTTCTGAGTAGTGGGGGCAGTTCTGGAGACCCCCATCTGCAGGAGGACATAGAGAGAGTTCAGGGGAGAGCTAGACAAACGGTTTGCAGGATATAAATTATCAGGAAAGGGAACTCAATATGTCCGGCGTGGGGGAGAGAAGAGGGGATAGGAAAGAGACATTTAAATGGTAGATAAGTGGAACAGCCGCCCAGCAGAAGTGGTAGAGGGTAATACAGTGAGGGGATTAAACATGCATGGGGTAGACGGCTCCTGAATCTAAGACGAGACCAACGACTGATTAAGGTTTGAGTCTTTAATATGCAGAAAAGCGAAACTATTTTTAACCTTTTGCGGTGCAGCCGGGGCAGATGGACTAAGTGCGGCCACCTTTTAACTCTCTAGTTACCCCATTACCTGTGCGGGGCAGACAGCCGTGGAGCGTCAGCTATTAGTAAAGGCAGAAATTCCGGATCAGCCGCTGAACTCCTCCGGCGCTCACACAATGCGAGGTGCTGTCTGCTTTCTGAACCCCCCCAGGCTTCCTCTTGGCGAATCCCCGCGTAATAATATAACCCGCGCCGGTTCCGCGTAAGTGCAGCCCATAGGCGCAGCCAGACTGGCAACCAGGGGCCCGACGCAGCATATGTATGGAGGGAGCTTGTTGACTGCGAGAGGGGCAATAGTCGCCACGGCGACCGTCGTATCTGCCGAGTGCGGAGTGACACGGAGAATAACACATGATGCTTCAGGGCCGCACAACTCCCCGAGGGTCACAAACAGGCCATGAATTCTGTTCCCTGCCTGAAAACAGGTTTCATGGGTTTTTCAGACACCTGTGCTCCAAAAACTTGGATTCGGCCCTCGGGGGCCAGGGTCGTGCAGCCCTGATTAATAGGGAGGGTAAACCGAGCGAGAATGGGGGCAATTAACGGTCAACTAAGTGCAAAGTATCCTTTGGTCGTGAAAGGGTCAAACAGCCACCTGTGGCATAGCAGGAGAACCGGGAAACTTCTTTAGGCTTCTAGAAATACCGTTCTGCCATTTAATCCTTCGAGCGGAGATCTCGTAAATCTCAAGAACGCTTAGTCTGTCTTCACTGATTAAATATCCAGAGGCATCGAGCAAACCCTCCGAACCTGGCAGCTGCAGCTCCAACGCTTCTGCTCACGCGCGTTACTTACTAATGCAAGCCCACCGTTTAGTGAACGATCCCCTTGGCTATTACACATCGTTTCAACGTTTAGGAATTTAACGAAAATTTGCATATCACTCCAAAAAGAACGCTGGAATGAAGCAACATTAACCCCGCCTCGTACGCCTCGGATTCACAGGGTTACCCTGTTGTCATCCCGCGCCCGGTACGCCAGGGGTTAATAACATCACTTCTTCCGATTAGTTAGAGGCTCATAAGCTGCTCCCAAAAAGGCCGAGAGACGTTATTTGCGTTTTCTGCATCCGACCCGACAACGAGCGCAAAAACCGAGGCGTTCAGAAAATGCCGTCGGACCGGCTGCCGGAATGCGGGGATTTTTTCCCTTCTGTATGAAGTGACGGGAAAGCGGGCCCTGGGGGGGGGGCGCGTGGGGAGACCATCACTCTCATCACTCCTGCTGCTGCGAGCGACACAGAGCGGTAGCTCCTGGCTGGGATTTGGCGGTGTGCCGTTCGGCCCCCAGGGACCCTTGCAGCATCGCTCCTCGCTCTCTTGCCGGTGGGTGTGAAGAGGTCTCGAGCGGCGCGGACCCCGCGAACGCTTCCTCGCAGGCACTTCTTCCTCACGATTAGTAACTTTGTTACGGTTTTATTAATTGCATTTTTTCGCGGATATTTGCAGGCAGGTGGCATCGCCGCCCGACCCGGGTGTTTACCGGCCGAAAAACAAAAATATCGGATCCACCGGAAACGCCTTAGAAGGCTGCGGCGGAAACCAACGAGGGCGTTTTTAGGATTAAGGCAGTAATAATAAATGGGTCACACGCCTCGGTCCGCCCCGGCTGCGAGTACAAAGAGCTCAACCCTAATAACTGGCAGGACGATCGACTAACGACGGCTTCCTGCAAAACCGAATATATATATAGCTAATAATTATTATTATTGCGCAAGGTCCCGGGACACGCCACTGCGGGCTAACGTTGGTGACAAAAATACATCATGCTTGCAGGCATCTCTGTGATCTGAGCCCAATCTACCAGAAAAACAATGGAATGGCTCGGTCTTAGTCACTTAGCTGGTATCTCTGATTAATGAAAGTCTATGGAGGAAGGGACTTCATTAGCATCGCCATAAAGCATCAGCTCAGTGTGGTGATTGAGCCGGGAAAGTCACCCAAAATATCACATGACTGACAGCAACGGCGGCTCCAGGTCTGCCGATAAAGGTAGATTATTGGAGCAAAATGAGATAATCAGGTTTTTGTCACTGACCGACATTACTGTATATAGCGCTGGGGGGGGGATATATCACTGTATACAGCACTGGGGGGTTATATTACTGTATACAGCACTGGGGGGTTATATTACTGTATACAGCACTGGGGGAGGGTATATTACCGTATACAGCCCTGGGGGGGTTTCTTACTGTATACAGCACTGGGGGGGGTATATTACTGTATACAGCGCTTGGGGATGGGGTATATTACTGTATACAGCGCTTGGGGATGGGGTATATTACCGTATACAGCGCTGGGGTTATAATACTGTATACAGTATTCCACGGGACTTGCCCTTTAAAGGTGCCGAGTTGCCCCCCTGTGCAGGCTGTAAAGCTCGTGGGAGTCGCTCTCCGCCCCGTAAAGCTTATCCACCTGCTAAGCTGTGAGCGTCGGACGGCAGCTCGCAGTCACCACTAGCTGTAGCCCGGAGGCATTAATACGCACCTGATGGATTCCACCTCCCAACCCGAGAGCCGCCTTCCAACAGAGCTGTCCCGATGCCAGCGCATCTCTTACAACATTCGGGGGGGGGGAATATCATTTCAGTGATCGGGGAAAACTTTAGAACTTGACATTTTGTGCAGAAAATTCTCTCTTTTTGCCCGGTTGTGAAGCTTTTGATTAACCCCCCGAGTATCAGAACATAAAGCACAGAAACCAGTTACACAAACAGACAAAATGATACGAAATCCTAAAACAATACGAGCGGTCAGAGAGCTGCCTGCCGGCGAGTATTATATCTCCTGCATTTAGCTGCCTGCCGGCAGGTATTATATCTCCTGCATTTAGCTGCCTGCCGGCGAGTATTATATCTCCTGCATTTGGCTGCATGCCGGCGAGTATTATATCTCCTGCATTTAGCTGCCTGCCGGCGGGTATTATATCTCCTGCATTTAGCTGCCTGCCGGCGAGTATTATATCTCCTGCATTTAGCTGCATGCCGGCGGGTATTATATCTCCTGCATTTAGCTGCATGCCGGCGAGTATTATATCTCCTGCATTTAGCTGCCTGCCGGCGAGTATTATATCTCCTGCATTTAGCTGCCTGCCGGCGGGTATTATATCTCCTGCATTTAGCTGCATGCCGGCGAGTATTATATCTCCTGCATTTAGCTGCATGCCGGCGAGTATTATATCTCCTGCATTTAGCTGCATGCCGGCGGGTATTATATCTCCTGCATTTAGCTGCATGCCGGCGAGTATTATATCTCCTGCATTTAGCTGCATGCCGACGGGTATTATATCTCCTGCATTTAGCTGAATGCCGGCGAGTATTATATCTCCTGCATTTAGCTGCATGCCGGCGAGTATTATATCTCCTGCATTTAGCTGCATGCCGGCGAGTATTATATCTCCTGCATTTAGCTGCATGCCGGCGGGTATTATATCTCCTGCATTTAGCTGCATGCCGGCGAGTATTATATCTCCTGCATTTAGCTGCATGCCGGCGAGTATTATATCTCCTGCATTTAGCTGCATGCCGGCGGGTATTATATCTCCTACATTTAGCTGCCTGCCGGCAGGTATTATATCTCCTGCATTTAGCTGCATGCCGGCGAGTATTATATCTCCTGCATTTAGCTGCATGCCAGCAGGTATTATATCTCCTGCATTTAGCTGCATGCCGGCGAGTATTATATCTCCAGCATTTAGCTGCATGCCGGCGAGTATTATATCTCCTGCATTTAGCTGCATGCCGGCAAGTATTATATCTCCTGCATTTAGCTGCATGCCGGCGAGTATTATATCTCCTGCATTTAGCTGCATGCCGGCAGGTATTATATCTCCTGCATTTAGCTGCATGCCGGCGAGTATTATATCTCCTGCATTTAGCTGCATGCCGGCGGGTATTATATCTCCTACATTTAGCTGCCTGCCGGCAGGTATTATATCTCCTGCATTTAGCTGCATGCCGGCGAGTATTATATCTCCTGCATTTAGCTGCATGCCAGCAGGTATTATATCTCCTGCATTTAGCTGCATGCCGGCGAGTATTATATCTCCAGCATTTAGCTGCATGCCGGCGAGTATTATATCTCCTGCATTTAGCTGCATGCCGGCAAGTATTATATCTCCTGCATTTAGCTGCATGCCGGCGAGTATTATATCTCCTGCATTTAGCTGCATGCCGGCAGGTATTATATCTCCTGCATTTAGCTGCATGCCAGCGGGTATTATATCTCCTGCATTTAGCTGCATGCCGGCGAGTATTATATCTCCAGTAAATGTATCATTTACCATCCCACTAATAAACTGCCTGTTTTCGAGAAACGTGGGACGCGCATCGCTGTTGAATGTAAAGGGATTTGGACAACAGGTTCATTTTAACGATCAGGAAGCAGGTGATGTGGCCCCTGCGGCCCCTGCAGAGTAGTACGCTGCCCCCCCCCGGGTGTGTTCCAGCCCAGGAGTTCAGCCTTTTAAAAACCTCCAATTAACAACTTTTAATTAAAGCAATTATCAATTTCTTCACCCAGCCGGGTAATGACATTAAGCTGTTGGATCTAACGACGCCTCTGGGGAGCTTGCCGAGGACCTCCGTCATTTAATAGATAAGGTGAAGAAGCACTGGATACATTTTCAATAACTTCAGAAATCCGTCTTCCGGAATGTTCTGGGGTTTGGTTTTAGATGACCGGATAAGCCCTCGGCCGGGGTCACAGTATGAGGGGGACAGGGGTTTCCACAGCTGCAGTAAGAGGGGCTGCACATTGAGGTGAGCTATCGGGGTGCCTGTTCGGTTAGTGACATTAATTTACTGAGAGGGTGGTAGATAAGTGGAACAGCCTCCCGACAGAGGTGGTAGAGGGTAATACAGTGAGGGTATTAAACATGCATGGGATAGACATACGGCTCCTGAATCCAAGACGAAACCAACGACTGATTAAGGTTTGAGTCTTTACAGCAGGAGAAACGGGGAGACTAGAAGAGGGCCAACGGGGGCCGATCTGCCGGCTGGTTTCTATTGAGCCCTAGCTGTGCCCGTAGCTTCTTGAGTCAGTCTGTCCCTGGATTGTGATATCGGTGGAAATAAATATCAGTAGAAAACATTCTTTCACAATCCTTGCACAACGATATCGCTGCTCTGTCATCAGGAACGCGGCCCATTTAATATCACGTTATACAATATATCCTTCCAGACATTGCAGGGACAAACAGAGGGTGAGGGAGGGCCGGCACGGACTTTCTATGAGGCTTTGTGTCCCACTGCAGGGTATCTGTGTAACTGAGTGGGGCATTTAGAAGAAGAAGAATGGCTTTTATTTACCCCGGTTAGTTTATAAAGCCATTTCTATACACATTATCGGGGCTTTTAGGGCTGTAGAACCCTGCGATCCCCTCATACCCAGCAAACATTCTGACCTCCTAGAAAAGAGGGGCAACGGGAGGAGAGAAGGGAATATTTGGGGAAAAAAGAGGGACTGGACAAACTAAATATGGACACTTGGGGGATATTTCATTGTAACAAATCAATAAATAAAACACCAGTATATTGTAAGACGCCATGTGGCCGATCTTTACTCCGAAGCGTAACCGTGCCGACCGACGCATTTTCCCTGTCTGAGGTTTGACAGTTGAAGAGCCGGTGTCGTGGCGTGATGAGTTTATTTGCTCTCAAACCCAAACCAGTAATACCAGTAAGCTAGGATTCTCTGTGAATAGCTCAGCCCCACCTGCCCCCCCATCCCTTCCACACTGAAGCAATGCGCAGAAATCACTGCCGGACTCTCTGGTGGTGAATGGGTTAAATAACTGCCCCAACTGCATTTGGGGACCTTTGGCTTTCTGCCCAACGCAAATACCGATACAGAAACACTTTAATAAAAACGTTTCTAGAGGTGGAACGCGTGCTGCGCAGGAGGATGGACCCCAAAGTGCTGGGGAGAGGAAGGGGGAAAGCTATAACACGCACACAGGGGGCGCCGCACCGGCCTGGGGTACGGATCTTACCGAAAATAACTGGATACAAATACCCTGCATGACATCATCAACAAATGTTATGTAACGTTTAAATGATAAAGGGGCAGCTTTGGATATTCTACATCCTGAATATGATACCCTCTAGATTGTAAGCTCCTGTGATCAGGGCCCTCCTCATCTGTTGTTTCTGTAAGTGAAATCGTTATGTTACTTGTTATGCCCTGTCTACCCACTCTACAGCGCTACGGAATATGATGACGCTATACAATAAATAATAATACGAGCCTCACGCAAGCTTGCTGGAGGAGTCACCGTCATGTTAATGAACTAAAAAATACCGGCCAGACTCTAATAAAATCAACTTAAAGCCCGGACTTCCCAGCTTAGCAGGGACCAGGAAGCGCGGCTCGTCCGTAATACCCAATTACACTGAAATCAGGCTGGAGCCATCCACTAATACCAATTAATCTTTGATAAGGGGCTTCCCCAAATCCCCCCGCCTTAAGCCCCTTTCACTCAAATCTCCTGAAAACATGCTCCGGTGAAAAGGGCCGGCAGGAGATTTACTAACAAGTGTAATCCGTGATGTCACTGTTTGAAATGACCTAATCATACTCTACATACGTCTTCAGACACGATTCACCCCACGGGGGGCGCCGAGTGCTTCATATACTCCCCGCAAGCTGAGCCTACATGATGCCAAGTGTTACGACTAAAGCAGATTTTAGAGATTTTTCACCCAAAAGGCTCTGCCACGCTCACCGGGATCACCCACTAAACAGGGAGCCGTCCGTCGACACCAAGAACTGCGCTTCTTAGATGTCAGTTCGCTGCTAACACCATCGTTGCACTGAAAGAGTTAAAACAGCCCCTAGATACCACCATCCAAGACAGACTCATCCATAGCTAGATCACAGATAAGCCCCCCAGGACCCCCCCCCCACTGTGTCAGGGACAGTACAGGTTACCTAAAAGCAGTGCAGTCGCCATGGTAACCAATGAAATGTTTGCGCTGATTGCTTATCAGGTTGTACCAGAGCTGCCCACAATACCAAACCCTGAAGGAACATAAAGCCTGCGATTTCACCCCAAACACCTTTATATTCACAACACGCGATAAACGTTCCGAGGCCGTTACATCTCCTTCCCAAATCAGCATCAAAACCTCCCCCAACCGCACACAATATACGACTTTACATCTTCTGACACAATTCGCAAGACCACTAGCGTAGACTTAAGACGATGACATCACTAAGGCAACACACTTTTCTAGCGTAGACTTAAGACGATGACATCAATTGTAAAGCTGGGGTAGACAGCAGAGGAAGACTGAAAGCAAAATGTCGATGGCAGCAGAGCCGAGCGCGATTATCTACCCCCGTAACCAGAGCCATCCGAAAACTGGCAGAAGAATTTATATATATTATATATATATATATATATATATATACACACATTGTTAAAAAAAATTATATATATAAATATACACACACACACATATATAAATATATACATACGCATTTTATTTATATATATATATATACACACACACATTATATGATTATATATAAAACGAGTCTCCAAGATGGAAGCGCTGGCTTCGTTGGATGTGGTAACACTTACGGCCGTAATTACATAGATATGAAAATCTTGGAAACGATCCAATAAAGAGACGGGCGGCTGGAAACATTTTTTTTTTTTTAATCGACGGGTTATAATTTCCCTTAAAAATAAAAGTTCGCCTTCTCCCCCCCTTTAGACGCCGCGGCGCAGGTAGGAATCATGTTTGTTAATAGTGTGTGTGTTTTTCTCACGCTCTCGGACAGGCTTTGGCAGGTCTGTTACCTCCGTTCACCCCGCGCCGATAAATAAAAAGATACAGAACGTGCGATCTGGGGGTCTCTTTAAAACGTATTTACAGAAAACAGCCATCCGGGGCTTTGAAATCTATACAGGGACGGACCCCACGCCATGGTAAAAGAGCTCGAGACAAAACAAGGCTCTGTTAAGATCTGTCCGTTTGCTTACGAGTAAATACCCAGAACTGGCGGAGATCGAGTCATTCGCTGGGGTGGATGAAGTGAAACAAGTACTGATGCAAACACATGAACTGTTGCTTGGGGCACGAATCTGATCAGGTGCATCTACACGGCCCCGGGGCTCGGCTCTCGCTCCTTAAAACCCTCCCAGAGAGACACGGTGCTGCTCACTCCTTACCTGGCCGCGGCACAGAACAGGTAGCTCTCCCCGCTCCTCCCCGCGCTCGTCAGCTGGTAAGTTTCTCTTAAAGAACTCTTTTTATTATTATTATTCCTCCCCAGAAAGAAGCTCGCGCTGGGGGGCTCCTCTACAATATACTGTATGTAGAAATGATTTAGGATTTGTGGGGAATTCTCTGCTCTCGCTTTCTTGGCTGCTTATATAATACAGCAGGTGCTTTGCCCCGACTTCTTTACTATCAAACATTAGCGACAATACATCGCCGATTCCTTTCCGATCAGGCAAAAAATAACAATATCATGTACTTTATTTGTATTTTGTTACATTTTATTTACATTTCAACACCAGAGTCATTTTTGCTATTTTTATTTTGTCTTTTAAAACATATTTGTGGGATTGAAGGTTTTAGGTATTTTTTTAAAAAAAGGCAGCGACGAGATTTTTTTATTTTTTTTGGGGGGGGGGGAAACTTTACAGAAACTTTCTTTTTTAGCTGCAAGTGAATAGAGTTTCGGTTTAGACTAAAGCTTATCAAAAGCCTGCCATGAAACCAAGGCTTAGACACCTGCTGGGCTCCTTTTCCAGGCTGCGCTGAGAGATACGGATGTTATATATGTACCCGTGTATACGTACGGCACTTAAAACGCACCGTATATATGGGATGCTCAACAATTCATGTCATATTTATACATATATCACGATATAATATTATCTCATTAAATACAACTTTCAGGCTGTGATAACCCAATCTGGCAGGTGAATTCCCAGCACTGGATATAGACTATGAGCTGTCCTATTATTATTATTTTTTACTATTTATTCTTATTAATATTAATTCTTATTATTACTATTTATTATTATTAATTCATATTATTACTATTATTAATTCTTATTATTACTATTTATTATTATTAATTCATATTATTACTATTATTAATTCTTATTGTTACTATTTATTATTATTAATTCATATTATTACTATTATTAATTCTTATTATTACTATTTACCGGTCTTATTATTACTATTATTATTACTATTTATTAGTAATTCATATTAACACTATTATTATTCATTCATATTATTACTATTATTATTAATTCTTATTATTACTATTTACCGGTCTTATTATTACTATTTATTAGTAATTCATAGTAACACTATTTATTATTATTCATTCTTATTATTGCTATTTACCGGTATTTTTATTATTATTATTAAAGGAGCCTCTGAAACAGGTCAGGCTGAGTATGAGTGAAACCGCCTGCTGTTGCGACACGCAGGGCTGGGTGACAGCGGCATGTCCCCGGGTTATGCAATAAATGCCACATCACAAGGTTTGAGATGAGCTTATATGCCCTTCCAGATCCTCCCTGGTGTCCCTCCTTAACGAGAATGGGTGCCACCAAAACTATTTGTGATATTCCGATTACGAGACGGGTAATTAGGGTGACTCAGGTATGCAGAACACACAGCGACGGGCGTCAGGAGCCGCCAAACCTCTATAACAGGCCAGGCAAACTGTGCCGTGGCACGATCCCGAACGTTCCGCGCGGTCGGTAAGCTTGTTCTAGATCATTCGCAGCATAATGGATAATAATAATCAAGAGGGGAGGGTATTGAAACGTTCGTGCAGCACGCTTTATTGTGGGGCTTAAATTAAGCATTATCAGAAACTTGGTGCAAAGTGATTATTTTAGGGGACTAGATGCGATTTGTTTGGGGAGGAAAAACATGCCCCAACAGATACCGGACAGAAACTCCTAACGTTTACGCACACAATGGGATGCTCTCGGGGGCTTTGTCCCCTCTGAATGGAAATGCAGAATTCAAACAGTTCCTGGGAACGGCCGGACTGGGAAAGTTTGGGGATTTGTTTGTTTTGACAACAGTGACCTTCAGGGGTAATTAGCACAGGAACTGTCAGGAGCTGCCCTGAGAACAGCAGGCGGAAACTGCCCCGGCCGTGCCCGGCCTCACAGCACCGGCCCGGACCGGGGTACGCGGGATCCAGAACAACGGCTTCTGTGTGTGATCGTAGAGATCAGAAGTCATTTAGCAACAGATATTTAAAAGGGTATACATCCATTATACATTCACATGTACCTATATGTATTTATGTGTGTCTGTATATATATATATATATATATATATATCTATATATATCTATATATCTAAATAACATTTTATGTTTATGTATTATATATTTTATATTTTTTATGTGGTTGAGTAATACCTTTTTTTTTTATAACACTATTTTTCATCCTAAAAATAAAAGTATAAATATAAAATACATTTTAATACACTTTTGCATCCTTTGGGAGGCAGAAGCGTTGCTAATCCCTCTGGTCCCCAAAGGGTTAATAGACGTCCTATTGTGTGGACCTCTCTCCGGTACTGATAGGGTTAAAACCACTAAAACGAGGCAGCGGACGCCGTTCGGGGCACTAGGCTACTGTAAAGCATACGGTCGGGGAGTGCGTGTTAACACGCGCTGCCTCTCACGCCGGGGATCGGATCAGATCTATTGCTCAAAGCCCAGATAAGACTTTTCTCTAGAAATCGGTGCCCCGCGGCTCCCAGGCAATTAGTTCGGCTGCCGTGAAGACGTATCTGTCAAAAGTTTTGTAAGAATCATCATTAAAAGTATGATGCTCGGAGCTAGTGATGAAATCACCTTTTTTTTTCCTCTCTTTTTTTTCCTCCGATTTTTTTTTTTTTCTTCATTTTAATCCTTGCCATAACACATCCAGATCCTGAGAACGCCGCTCGGCAGCAATTCTCACGCTTAAGACGTGGGTAAAATAATGGGGCAAGCTGTTACAAGCTCCCCCAACGTATCCGAGCAGCGCGAGGGAGCTGGAAGGTTACACAGCAGAACCGTGACTTCTGTTTAACCCGTCAGCGAGAAACGTGCCCACCGGGGCTTGGCCTCGAGAATACCCATTCGGCGTTTGCCAAACAATCATGGTTTCCAACCAGAAAGTCTGCGCGCCAACAATAGTAAAGAGAGCGGAAGGCGAGCCGAGCCGTTTGGTTACTTTGTTAACGTAAAGTTCCAAGAAACTTTGTCACAACTCGGGAGACGTAGAGCCCGAAGCTTCCGATAATCCGCCGACTCGGCCACAATTAGATTTCATCATTTTCTCCACCTGACAGATATTTACCAAACTGGAGATAAAATAGCCTCATGTACTATCATGTAGGAAGCGGAGGTTAAAGACGGGGGAGGTGTGCTGTTATACCCAATCGTCGCATCATTTTACATGCGACGCTGCATTGTGATTAGCGCCGGCATGCAAGGGGAAGCATTCCTTTAACACTTCTTGATAATTCTCTTGGGCAGGAAAGGGTTAAGTTTGCGTATCCCCCTACATGCTGCCCCCTGCATATTACACCCCAGATCACCAACACTCACTACTGAGAGGCTTCGGTGTTCTGATGGTCAGCAGGGGAGGACGACCGTAATTCGGTCGTCAGGAGTCAGCTGCTGCAGGACCTCTTGTGACCCGGAGCGTCTATGCAGCAGCCGCTGAGGGAACTGAAGACGTTCTCTACCGGGATGGCTTTGTGGGTCGGTTTTAGACGTACTCTGCGCCTGTTGTGCTTAAATACGCCCTCGCATTCAATTTCTAGCACCAAAAAAGGGTTAACATCGGTAAAGCGACATATTTGCCAAGTTTCGGTGTGTTGTTCCAAACAATTTGTATCGCAAGCAAACATTCCAGGTTTCAAATCAGGTTCGCCATAAAGCTCCATCTGTCATGAAATATCTCTTGTTATATTTCTATATGTTTGGTACATTTTTTATGAATGCGTAATCTGGTGGCGATCATTAATTTCCTTTCTCGTTTGTCATTCACAGTTTCCCGTACAAAAAAGTGACAGTTGATCTTCTGGAGGAAGAAAAAAAAACAAAACGTCAGTTTCTGATTTAACTGATTTTTCAGCAGCCGTTTGAAAAACCTGAAATACTGGAATTGTTTCAAAGGCCGGTACAAGGAAGCAGCTTCTGCTCGCAAGCGCCAGGCGGGTTCATCACCCGAGAGGGGGAAACAATGTCTGTGAAAGAACGAAAGCCCAAAAAGCCTCATTACATTCCCAGGCCCCCGGGGAAGCCTTTTAAATACAAGTGTTTCCAGTGCCCCTTCACCTGCAATGAGAAATCTCACCTCTTTAACCACATGAAGTACGGGCTCTGTAAGAATTCCATCACGCTGGTCACGGAGCAAGACCGAGTGGTCAAGAGCCCAAAGTCCAACTCGCTGGAACCAAAGCAGGCCAACGCGGAGGTCTTCGTGAAGCCCACGGCAGCCGTCGCCCAACGCGACGCGACAAGAGAGGAGGTGAAAGAAAACGTAGACTTCAAAAACGAGGCGAAACCTCACGTCGAGAAGACGGCCAGCCTAAAAGAGGCAAGCCTGCCACCGTCAGCGGGTCACTCCTTGGTTAACCGGCCGCCTTCGCTGGACGGTATTGCACGGCCTTCAGCTTTCATGCCCGTTGGGGATCACAGGACTAAGAAGAGCTCGGAGGGCGTTCGCATGCCCGAAATTACAGCGTCTGGTGAACACCACAAAGCAGGACAGAGTGTGAGACTAGCCTTCCAAGACCTCCCAACCCCATGGAAAACAGGACTGGTCCCATCTGAAATGAGCCATAAGACACCGATTCCTCGGTACGTGATACCAGAATACGCTCCTCGGTTTTACCCAGAACATGCCGTGTCTACCGTGTACGCTCCTTACCTCTTTCATGGAAATCCCCCCGAGTGCGACAATCCGATGCTCTCTGTCTATCCCGCTCCCGAGCAAAGACCCTTCCTTAGCCATCCTCTGCAAACCTCAGGACTATCCCTCCCCAAACCCATCAACCCATCGTACGAGTATTATAGACTCCTACAGCAGTTCCACCAAAATCCACAGATGTCGTGTGGGTTCTATAGGCCAAGTGAAAACCCGTTCTTGCCATACGGGCTGAAAGTTCCCCCCGCGCCTGGCCTTTCCAAAGATCCCGGCTCTCAGACCATGGAGAACGCGCACTTTATCTACCAGTCTTCAAGTCCACCCAGGCTGTACCCAGTGGACTTCTTCCCAAAGCGTAGCGAATGTCAAAGGGATTCCCTGCAAGTCAAAGACGACTCTAAGAACGAACCAGAAATACTGAAAATGAGTCCGCGGGCAGGAACCGCCGCAACGGGATCTCCAGGCAGGCCGAGTCCAACGAGCTTCACCCAGAACAGCCAAGGCTACGAAGGAATCTTTGACCTCTCCTTGAAGTCCAGCTCGGCGTTGGATAACGAGGAGAAATCAGGACAAACATCTACAGCCTTCAAGCCGGTTCGGAAAAGCAAACACCTGCAGATGGCGCGAAGCAGAGGAGACTCTCCATGGTAAGCAGGCAGCAGCTTGGTTTGAGTCCACTCTTTTGTGGCTGTCATGGCGGAAAATGTAAATGGCGCACCATATTGTTAGGTTGGAGCTTTTACTAGAGGTCCAGAGTCTTAATTAAAGCGTTAAGTCTCTGTCATACTCACGGTGCCTTAAAAGCCCTGATGAGTAGAGTGTTTTATGAGTAGGCGATTATGCAACATGTTTAATTAGCTTTTAAAACACAGATTAATGGTGTTGTATTTTTCTTCTAGCTCTGAAAATGAAGACACCCAATCCCACCCAGAAAGATTCACTGCTGGCTCCGACGGGATGTCATTAATCCACGAGGAAGACGCTGCACCCCTGAACCTTTCAAAGAAGCAAGAGGTGGAGGACAGAACAGGCTACGGCTACGTCCACACCGACGCATCAGAAGGAGAACACGGGGGACCCGAGGAGACCCAAGACATGCCCCTCAATCTGTCTGTAAAAGACACTCGCAACAGCCCCTCGCTTCGCACCGAGAGCCCCGTATCACAGAGAGGCTCGTCCCCGAGCCAGCAGATCCAAATTAGCCCAGAGAGAGACATCCAAACGCAAACTTTGGGGGCTCTCGGAAACTGCGACGAGCAAAAGCAGTTCGCTGCTGTGGCCCTTTGCCAACTGGCCACGTACAGCCACGGTGCGGCGGTCAGAACAAGAGAAGATGGCCCTGAAGATCCAGCTCCGGCAACTCAACCCACGGCCAGCGACGTGCCAGAGGTCCAAGAGGTGGACAGTCAAGCTAAGCAGAGAGGACAGAAGCGGGCACATCCCAGGGACCCTCCGAAACCCCAAACATCCAACAAAAAAGCCAAAGCCGCCGACTCCAGCCGAGTGTGTTCCCTGAGGAGGAGACCACGGGTGTCGTAACTCGCGGAGCTGCCTGCGGACTCTTTAACCTTAAAAAGCGAGGGTGCGGGTTAAGCCGGCACCGAGAACCGGGCCGGCCTTGTACTTAACGGACCCTCAAACCTCCTTATAGTATTAGCCACAAGCAGCAAACTTTGATCTTAAGCTAAAGGGCTGTTTATGTGCAACTTTTTACCGAAATGAAGTGTTTAAGCACTAAAAAAAAACAAAAAAAGGTTATTTGAAGTTATATTTTTACCTGTAGGATACAGGTTGCAAAAAAAAAACAGAAAGTAAAATTAACTTCTTTAAAGGGAACTTAACAGACTGCACTGTATCGACAGCTAACATTTAGCTGCAAATCCATAAGCCACGTGTAGCTTTTCACCTATTTAATTTGTAAATTTATTTTAAAAAATCTTATTATATTGAGATACTTTTCTAAATTGAAATGTGAAAACGTTGTTTTCTTTGTACAGCCGACACTGATTTTGAGGAACAAAAGCAGGATATTTATAATTGTAATTTATTTTTGTATAAAAGATACGATGATGATATGGGTGATGGGTTTTCCCCCCGGATGTATTATAACTCTGTCGCCGTTGTTATACGTCGTCACGGCGTTTATTCACGTTATTTGTAGAAATGGTTTGAATAAACAGTTTTACGTGTGAATGAAAAGTCAGGATTTTATTTTTGGTGGGGTGCACGGCCGTCGTATTATTAAACTGTTCTCAAACTTTTCTCTGATCCGAGCAATAATGAGTTATTTTAATATTAGGACCCAAATATGGTCCAAAAAATAAATAATAATAAAAAACTAAAAAACATATCACCTAAAATCAGCAATACTTCACAAGTGGTATAAATCCTGTCTCTTGGCTCATTCCGCTCATCTGTCTCTTCTGCGGAGCCGATACTCCCAGCATGCACCTGACTCCCTCTGCCTGATTTGTTCCTCCTTTTGGAATCTTTCTGTTTGTTAACGTGTAACTTATCCAGACATTATTTTTTCCCCGACTCTATAGGTATAACAGGTTCTATTTCATAAAAGCCCCCAGACATTTTTCCTGGGTCCGAGGCTTAGCTATAATGTAAGAAAGTTTTACAGATACATGGAACAGCCTCCCAGCAGAAGTGATAGAGGGTAATACAGTGAGGGTATTAAACATGCATGGGATAGACATACGGCTCCTGAATCTAAGACGAGACCAACGACTGATTAAGGTTTGAGTCTTTACAGCAGGAGAAACGGGCGACTAGATGGGCCGACGGGGGCCGATCTGCCAGCAGGTTCTGCGTTTCCTAAAAGTTGATCAAAGTAGGTACATAAAATGATTCCCGATGGAAACCTCGGTGTCATTGAGGATAACAAGAGAAACTAAACAGAGAAGAACCATTTAAGTTTGAATACGCGTCAAAGCGAGTCTGTAAGGCTGTGGGATCGCCCCAGGGCAACACAAACCGAACTTCTACCTATGAATAGCTTCGGGTAACACAGCCTGGCGAAGAACGTGATGTATAAAGCACTGCCACTGCTTCCCAACACAAACATGTGCTATATATATATACACACACAGATACACCGGTATATATATATATATATATATATATATATACATACATATATACACACACACATAGAACGGCACGCATTCTGGCAGCCATACACGCCACCCATGTACACCCTGACCTCACCCAACTGCCCCGGGCAGCACGGTCCAGGACTCACACCTACCAGCTAGGGGCATTTCTTAGAAAAAATATGTTTCTTTGGAAAGAAGCCTCCAGTAAACATACTTTCTGTATCAAATATCAGTAATTCTGCTAACCAGAATGCCAAGAGGGCAACAAAATAGCACACGGTCCATTCCAATTTGCGGTGTTTTAATTGACTCCCCCCCCCCCGAAAATAAATGATTCTGGGGTGAAACAACCTGACATATCCTCCAGCACATTACCCCAAATCGCTTACTTAAACAAAAAAGCAGATCTGAGGCGTTCACGGGTGATATTTTGTTTATCTAACCTGTTTGGGCTGCTTTTGTGTTACTTATGTGTTAGCGTGTCTAGCGTGTCCCGGTCCCTTTAAAGAATGTTATTTTAATGGTTTCTTAACTGTGTCTGCGAAAACATGGCAGTGTTCTAATTCAGAACACGGGGTGGCCAACGGGAAGCCAGCAGCACACGTGTTCTGTACATACCATCTCCTTCTCAGCCAATCACAACTGACCAATATCACCCATGGCCGCTTGGAGGCCAAAAGATGTCTTCCCCGGGCCTCTTAACACTCACCGTCTGGAAGGCGTGATGGAAGCAGAAGACCTCTTCGTCCTAATTCAGCCAAAGCCAGACAGCCCCCATGCCAGGCGTTATTAGTCTCCTGAAAACTGATCATATATGTGTATTAAAATCAAGCAGTGCGGAGAATTGGGGACAATTTAGGTGAATTTCGAAAACCATTAACGTAAAATACAGGCGGCTTTTCTGCTCCCTCGTTACGGTGACTTTTCCATTTTCTTTCGGAGTAATGAATTTAGTAACGTACGCATTGCGGGTGTTAAAACCACAAAAGCGTTTAAGATCGTCGGTTGGCGTTAGGCGGCAGCCCGCAAGGAACCGCCACGGATATACAGCGCCGGCTAAGAAAACATTTACTGAATGTAAATAAATAAAATAAAATGTAAATTATCCTGGACCTAAGAGTCGCTCCTTTGGCCGACGGTCCAGGGTGAAACCTCGATCCATCGCGCTGGTCAATAGGACGCCGGCACGGGGGATCTGAAAGGCTGCCGACAGCCAAACAACCCCCCAAATCAAAAAGATCAACCATCGCAACAACACGACGGCCATCGAGGGGCTTGTGGCCCCTCACTGTTAAAGCTGGTGGGAACCGAAGCTTCACAAGAACAGCGTCCACTTATCTCATTAAGTTAACCGATCGGGTTGGTTGTCGGGAAGCCTCCTGTTCAGGCTGCGAGCGCGAGCCCAAGACCAGCATTCGTTTTTCTAGCTGCTGTTTAGTTCTGAATCTTTAATGTTTCCATAACAAGCCGAGATTTAGCACAGAAAAAAATAAGTACATATTTTGCTAGCAGCAAAGATAAATAATAATAAAAAAAAAATACTAAAAATATTATGTTTCCAACTTACCTAAAACAGTCAAGGACAGATCCCACAACATCGTCTGCCAAATCTTTGGGGAGCCTGCCAGTTAGTCTGCCGATCCTAGAGGAGAAATAAGGGTTAAAATCGTCTTAAAGGAACAGACGCAGCGTCCTCGATTCCTGATATATTAGCTGGAAGGAGAACACAGGGCAGGGAACACAAGAAACTCGGCAAACACGCTTGGTGAATGCCCGCGGGGCTCAACAAATTCGACAACAGTGATGTTTACTCTGCCAACTGCAAGAGACCTTTAACCGCCGGGCCAAAAATATATTAATCTTTTAACCGCAAAGGAGGATCGGCCTACCCTTTTGCCGCAGACCATCTGACAATGGTGTCTTTGTCCTTCAGTCCAACCAGCAACTGTTCTGTGAATAGACAAAAACGTGAGAACGTTCCTGTTACTTTATCAGGAAAACAGAACATTCGGAACTTTTCTCAAAGTTGCTCTTCTGCGCCGCTCACTTTAACACCTTTGTAACCGTTTGCCTCATTCATGCCGGGAGCACTCAATAGTCATGTGACATAAAAGCAGACACGGACAGGTCGCGATAATCCGTAGGAACCCATCGCCATGTCACCAATACATCATTCCCGTTGTTTGGGTGTTAAAGTTATCAGTACAACAAAAATCAAAACCAAAGCGAATGTCGGGAATAAGATAGACTTGGGTAACCGAGTATTCCATCGCATTGTTTTCAAACGGAAGAGCTCAGTTCAGTTAGTGGCAAAAGGCCCCTTACCTAGCAAAGCACGCTGTTGAATATAAGTGACTGATAACCGGTGTCATGTCCTTGGGGGTGATTTTATCGGCATTTTGCCCTTGCCGCCTTAAGACAATATTAGTGGCTTTATACCCCGATTAGCCTTTTAGCCTAAAAAAGAGCTCCAGCTGAAAAGGCGAGCAAGAAGAAAATTCTTCATACTCTCATTCACGGTCGCTCTGTACCCTCTTGTTAAACAGTTTACACCCAAAATGTTGTTTACAGAGATTTATGATATGTAAGAATCTTCCCACGGGCTTTATTATCTAGCGTATGATAAAAAAAAAATTATATATACATACATATATATATATATATATATATATATATACACGATGTGTCCATATACATGATTTAACTATGCAAGCCTAGCTGGTATCCGCTCATTCAGTATGGATTCATTATGGATGGGGGCCGAGGCCAACCCATAAAATGCTTATGAAATATCCCAACTCTGACAATGACCTCATAATGCATAACGGTGATGTTATAACTGATATTATTCTGATAATAATAATAAGATACACCATTTGTTAGGGTTTGCTGGGTTGTTTGTACTTAACCCTTTGTGTGTCTTAAGTGTGATCCACGCAGAGCTCTGTTTAACACCCTGAATAAAAGTAAAAAAAAAGAACAAACTGTCTCAATGACAGAGAATGCGCAGCTCTCCCCCGACAGGTGGTGCAGACCGCGGGTTACCTTCAGCTTCCATGAGAATGTTTACAGAGCGAGAGGACCTATTAGCCTCCTTGTATAAACTAAAACGTTCCGAAGCATTGTGTCCGTCAACACAGCCGAAGTGAGGAGGCGCAAGCACAATGCTGATCGCGTATCACACAATTACCCCTTTCACTCCACAATCCCTGTCTACACAGAAACAGGGCTGGGAAGCCACAGGCTCTTTCAAACAATGCAAACGGAGCGTACATGCGCGCCCTGAACCCCGCAAAGACAATCGCAAAGACAAAAAAAAAAGCCGCCTCAGCAGAAACCGTGATACGAGTCGGCTTCACGAGAAATAAACAAGGTACAGATCATGCGAGAAGAGCGAAAACCCACACACACACACACACACACACAAAATACTAGTATTGCAACAGATACAATCGTGTCGAGTTTAATCCAAGGATTAACCCCCTGAACAAACAGCCTGCGTATTACCCAAACTGCCGGTGGCCAAATGTGGAAGACTGATATATATATATATATATATATATATATATACCATATATATATTATACATCATCATATATATATACTATACATATATATATATATGTGCAGCAAATAAGACTTTGAGAAGCCGTCCGTATAGAATAGGCATGGCCCGTGGACGTGTCTCTGTGATCACGTCTCCTCCGGGGTCACAAACCATGCCTGTCTTTCTCGAGACACAGCCCGATTCCTGGAAGTAGATGGGGGAAGAACAGACAAAGATATTCTTTCTCAGAAAATGCACGTTTTTGGACTCTCCGGCATGTCTAGCATTCCCCCGGCCCTCATACTTCTGCAGTCAGGGTGACCGAGGACAAAACCGAACACAAAGTATTTGGCCGAAGGGTCTTCGCGATGATCGACTCCACAAAGCTGCGGCGTTTTCCTTACCAATGCCCACCCAACATACCTACAATGTTCTCAATCTCTTCGGGGATATCGTACTCCTCGTCTTCCTCCGGCGAGTGACTCGGCTCCGGCACTTGGGTGTCGGAGGGAGACTGCAGTAAATTGGCTGCCAGACACCTGGACCCGCGCTGATACCTGCGTGACACGGAAAGCACATGGTAAGAACACACCAACACACTCCATACCATATTCACACATCCAGAAATAAACAATAAAGCTGCGGGGGGTTTAAAATTACAGGCTCGTCATAAAAAAAAAACTTTCCCGCAAAAGTATATTAATTTGTACTTTTCTGGGAATTGCGATAGAGCCGATACTAACCCAAAACGCATTCTTCTCACGTCCAGGAGGATCAAAGACCGTTCTCTATATACTTCTGGTTTAGTTTAGTGAATGTTTTATTGTGCAGTTATGTTATATTTTCATGGACGCCTCTAAATTATTCCAAAGACATATCAGTTATATTAAATATACACATTATGAATCCTAAAAGGGCACTGCGAGTGCTGCACACGCACGTGAATCATTTTATTAATAATATTATATATATAATATCCGGTGGAAGAGAATAAAAGATGGCGGAAATTATCAAGAATAAAACGCTACAAACAGCAAGTGTTCCAAGTTGCCCATTATATATATATATACGGTATATATATATATATATATACGGTATATATATATATATATATATATATATAATCATCATGAACGGTATATGCAATGAATCGCACAGCTTTAATGTACTGCTGCTGCAGGGGCAAAATAAACATGAATCCTGAAATCTATGTGTACGCCGCGTGTTATCTGCCACCGGAAAACTATTCAGAACAAAATCTGAGTGAGCGAGACCGACTCTCACCAGGGGGCAAGCGGGTGGAAAAGGCTTCCCGGCCGACTCCCGAAGGGATATTCCCTCGGCTGACATGAAACGGAGGGACTGGAACCGGAAAGATGGGGTATATCAGCGCGGGAAATCTAAGCTCGTGCCTGCGGGAACTACAATAACCCCAGAGGAGATCCGAGTGCCTGAGTCTGCGGGAGACGGCGGCTGCCTGCGCGCCTGTCCCTCGCAGCATCACCTTGTATAAAGCCCAGCGGCACAGACCGCGGGACAGACGGGAGTTATGAGAACGCCTGCGTCCGAAATGACAGCCATTTATTCTTCTCACCAACCCCGATACGGCCCTCAATACGAACGATTCGATTTGGTACCGACCGTCGTTTCTTACGTTTGTTCCATCAGACGCGGCCCCCGGCACTGAAAGTTCAGTAAATTAACCGAAAGCGGGGTGCAGCCGGGCTCCGCATACCGAAACGGGCCATTTTCATGTCATTTGATGAGTATTTTTTATCCACCAACCTCCACTTGGCCACCTTGGTTTTCAGGAAGGTGAGCCCGAGGCGCTGAACCAGTTTGGTGCCCAGTTTGCGCAGGATCGTCTGGTTGCTGTCGGATAGTCTGCAGCTGTCCAGGGCGCTCAGGACGGCGGACGCTGGGGAGAGAGAAGCGAGGGCCGGCTGTTAGAGGGGGTGTCGCGGGGATAACTTTTATTGTTATCTACTTTCCAATTAAACAACTAATCTTTAATACCAATAAAAAGCAGGCCTCTCACCGTGCGGCAGGCAGTCTCCTCTCTTCCCGTGTTTAAAGAGCTGAGCCTGAAAAAGAAATTGTCGGTTTTCAGACAAAAATACACTTTCTGACAAAATAGATTTTATTCTGTGCAATCCCCCCCCACCCCAGCACCAAAACCTCCTCTAAGCGAACGTAACCCAAGCCCTGCCTGTGTGTGTGTGAACACACAGAAACAAAGAACCCGACGGCAGATCGGCCCCATCCGGCCCCCGTTGTCTCTCCTGCTGTAAAGACTCAAAGCTTAATCAGTCGTTGGTCTCATCTTAGATTCAGGAGCCGTATGTCTATCCCACGCATGTTTAATACCCTCACTGTATTACCCTCTACCGCTTCTGCTGGGAGGCTCTTCCACTTATCTAACACCCCTTCTATATTCAGGAGCCACACATTTATCCCATGAATGCTGTGTATACCCAGCCACGCCGAGATCACACACCATGCTGCCCAAAGGGCTAAACCCCGAACGCTCCGTTATTACGCACCCTGATCATGTCACGAGCATGCAGCCCGGCGACTCAGGGGCCCATGTAGATTATTTCATGCGTGTGTGTGGGGGGGGTTATCATGGTTAGGATATGACGGGCGGAGAAATACCCATTTGCAGTAAGAAGGCAGAGTAAACACTCCTGACCCGGCGCGGCGGCCAAACGCGGGCGCATCGGAGGCTTCACATTTCTGAACATTGACTCAGCCGCGTAAAACACAATATTACTGCCCCGGCCGCTCCGCGTTGACCTCATTATCTGCATCCCGACGCATCTGGAACGGGCGCCGCATTCCCCAACGTTCAGGTTAAACACAGAGACGACCCGATTCCCAGCCCGGCGTTACCGGCCCAGCGAGTCGCCGAGGCTTCTCGTCCCGCAGAGAAATGTTTTCCATCCCAACACCGGCGGAACTTTACAGAAATAATAAGCAGCCGCGGGAAGAAACCGCAGCCCTCACATTCGTGAGCCGTATGCCTATCCCATGCCAGTCTAAATTCCCTCGCTGTATTACCCTCTACCACCTCTGCCGGGAGGCTCTTCCACTTAACTACCACATTCTCAGTGAAGTAAAGCTTTTTAGTTTTCGAAGCACGCTCCATTTACTGACACTACGCCTCGCCGTGACCCTCCTGCTCCTCATCCAGTGTTGACGTACACATCGTAACATCACTTTGGGAGACTCAAGTGACCTCTCTGATAAAGCGGTCCGGGGCCCTCGGGAAAGAACATACAAAGCGGTTTGGGCGCGCGGAGACAGAGAGGCTCTTCAGGACAATGTGTCAGAAATGTTCTCGCCATCAGCATAAGAAAACCCAGCAGCTCCCGAGAGGATTAACCTGATAATAGGCGACTATTTAACACACAATGAGCCTGCGAGTCGCGCATGTATGGAAAACACAATCCATTGCATGCGACAATACACAGTATTAGCAATATAAATACACATGGGATAGGCATACGGCTCCTGAATCTTTAGAAGTGGAACAGCCTCCCAGCAGAAGTGGTAGAGGGTAATACAGTGAGGGTATTAAACATGCATGGGATAGACATACGGCTCCTGAATCTAAGACGAGACCAACGTCTGATTAAGGTCTGAGTCTTTACAGCAGGAGAAACGGGCGACCAGACGGGGGGCCAGATGGGGCTTATTCTCTCTTTTTCTGTATTAAGGGGCTCAAATAGTAAAATCACTCGGGATGAAATCACAGAAATAATATCTCTGTTACATTTCCTGCGGCAGCAATATTTTGCTTCTTTTACACAATATTATTTTTCTGGAAGGCAGCGAGGAGGTTTCATTTAAAAATATTTATTTTTAAATAAATAACAAACAGGTGAGCGGAACTCTGGGATAGATACAATGTATCCAGAAAGTGACGGCAACAACGTGTCTGAATGCATGTCAACGTGTTTGAATGCACGTTAATGTGTTTGAATGCACGTTAATGTGTTTGAATGAGCCGTTAAGATATTTCCAGCAATCTAAAGAGCAGAAATCCAGAGTTTAATCAGATTAGCACTTTTTTTGTATTCCGGGAGCTGGCTTTGCGGGGCAGATACGCTTACACACTGAACCCCCAGGGGGTATTTTGAAAGCAGTACTAATTGTAATAAGTGCCTTAAAAGGGTATATTAGTGAAACCGTCATTAACAGAATTAGGAGGCCACACCGGCTCTGTAAAAGAGTGTCGATGCCGTCTCATCAGACGTATTCATTCATTCCTTATTTCGGTCCCATTTATTTATTATTAGTTTTTATTATTTATTTGTTATTATTATTATTTTTTTTAAGTCAGAACCAGTGGGAAGACGACGGGCCCGATCGCCTTAATCTGGCTACACGTTCATACTTTTGACGTGTTTCAGATTTTTAGGCATCCAGTATTAATTAAAAGAACTGGAATAAGAAGACCTGAATTTATGCCAAGATGGACAGCTGGACGGTGTGTACGGCGCTGTGCCGATAACAGCTCAGCCTGCACCAGTCCTGCAAACCATCGACCTTAAAGTAAAGTGACAGCGCTGGCTTCTATTAATACATTATTCATACATTTATTCACATTAATATCAATAATAATTAGCACAGAGACACGGACAGGACACGGACCGCGCTCCCAGCCGGAGCATGGCGGTGAATGGAGACGGGGATCCAGTGTTGGTGTCCTGCCGAGTAACGCGGCGCAAGGTGTACGTGTAACACGTCTCCGTGTGATCACCAAACAAGCACCACACCTAATACTCCTCCACGTAACGCGCCGGGGCTCGGTTTTATGGGCTGGAGCCGCGGAACATCTTCCCCAAGCTACATAAACGGCCATTATTAACGAACGATGACGCCGGCGACCCGTCTCGCATGCTTAGGCATCGCGTTCAATTACGGCAGCTGACACAGTGGGATTAAAACATCACAACCGGTTCGATGACCTATAAACGCCTCAGACATGACACGCGGCTTTCATTCCGGATCGGAACAATTATGTAACCCTGATAGATTTCATAATCTCCGAGCCGGCCGCGGTCAGTCCGCAGGATCGCAGCCCTGGCCGAAGTATCTGCGCCTAACGTTCTAACACGGAACGTCCACGGAAAGATCACGCCTGACACTTACTCCACCATCAGCCAATCAAAGGGGTCGCTGGAGACCGCCATTCATTTACAAATAGGGTCTTTCAACTAAATCAGCTTATTAGTTATTTATTTATATAGTGCCACCATATTCCGCAGCGCTGCACTATGGGTAAAAGAGAACATAAAAAGTAGTAGCGTCCAACAACAACTGTCACTTACAGAAACAAAAGGGAAGGAGGGCCCTGCTCAAAAGAGCTGACAATCTAGAAGCTTATGAAGGAAATAAGACAGTCAAATGCTATATGTTAACCCTGCGCTGGGCTGAAGCTGCCAGGAATCTGCAAAAGGGATGCCATATATATACACACACACACATATATATATATATATATATATATACATACATACATACACACACATAAATATATATATAGAATTCTTTCACGGTAAGAAAAGATAAGCCCCAGAGGTTAAACTCCTTCCTGCTTCATCTCAGCTCCCCGCACCTTCAGATATAAAGATTCTAAGGCGACGTTCGCGTGAAACTGTGACTTTTAGTGCCTCGGGGTCCCGTAGAACAGGATCATAGAAGAGTCACCTGTTTCAGGTGCCTGGGGCCGGCTTCGTGTGTTTACAGCTCCTCCGAGAAACGCCGGGGAGATGCTTAAGAAAGAGATATACGGGTAGAGAGGGGGAAAACACAGAAACTAATGGGGTTTTAACCAAAAATAGCCTGGAACCGACATATTCAGCATGCTGTGATAGCCTCTCTAACATGGTCCAGCGGTACGTTTTAATGACAGATACGTACTCGTGTGCGTAGAACATTATATTCCCAGCATGCGCCCGAACGCTGATCATTTTGTATCTCTGTGAATAACATAATCATTTAATTATAATAAAAAAAACCGCAGCTACATTTGTAGTGAAATTCAATGATAAAGAGAGAATAATAGTTTATTAAAATAGTAGTGGATGTATGGAAATGCCAACCAGCAGAACTCACAAATGCATGTACATCTGCCTTGAGCAAGGAAAGTAATATCTTAGGCTTTAATGAGTGCTTTTTAAAACTATGTTAAAAATGCAGGATCAGCAGTTGTTTTTTTTCTGAATCTGTTGTTTGAGACATTCATGGATCACCTGTGTTCATGAAGGAGATCCAGAAAGCTTGGGTCACTTAAGGGCCGAAGTTTCAGCGTAGCTGGACGAGGGCGATCGAGCCATGAAATATCTGGGTCACGATGCCTGCTATTATCGCTCTCGTTAATCAACCCTCTAATTAAAAAGTATTTCTGAATTGTTTTGTTCAGTCGCGGAGCCCCAGGCTACCCCGACGAGGTGGCATCCGTGTCACGCTACAAAAGGGAGTGCCGAGGCCGTGAGCTCTATCCAAGCCAGGCTGTCATCTGACTTTTAATCATCGGGATCCAAAAGGTGGACCCTAAGACCCCACAAACCTCAGCCGGCCCGCTCGGGACTCTGATATTAACCCTCGGGCTGCCAGAAAAGAACGTGAAGGAGACAAAAGGAATATCTACAAACTGATTAACAAAATCCATCAGTTCTGTAGGTTTTCCTGCCCGTTAAACCCACCACTGACCCGGGCAGCTACTGGATTTGTGTTCTATGTTAAAAAAACCACAACTTTCAGTAAAGTTTGTAAGGGTTAAAAAAACCTCAACTTTTTTTTTTTTTATTTTGCAGCCTGTCCGTTTCTCCTGCTGTAAAGAATCAAACCTTAATCAGTCGTTGGTCTCGTCTTAGATTCAGGAGCCGTATGTCTACCCCATGCATGTTTAATACCCTCATGGTATCACCCTCTACCACCTCTGCAGGGAAGCTGTTCCCACCCTACCAAGCCGCTGTCAAATTTTATCACAAGGCAGCCGCCGATAGAATAGCCAGCGATTTCGGATTCTATGAACCTGTAAATCAGATTGAGATGTGAATATTGTAAAGCGGGACCCCTAACACCCCCCCCTTACAGCAAAGAAAGCCGCTTAATTAATGGGGACATTATTTACCCCTTCGGGGCGCCGGAGCAGCGTATTGTTCCAGCGTGACGGACACAAGCGATAACAGGTGACCGATCACTGGTCGCACACGTTTTGCCGTTCATTCCCTGCACCTGTAACTTTAGGCTGACGCAGCACACCTGCAGCAGGTGTAGCCCAGGTAGCGAGTGTCACGGCCTGACGTGCCCCAACACGCTCGCTGGAAACCGCTTCGCTGCGTAGCTGCACCTCAAACAACGGCCTGCGTGTAACCGGAGGTGTTAAGGGGAACAAAAGCAAGAAACAGGCTCATCCGCATCGATGCGACCCCACGCCAGGGCCGCTGGGTATCGGGGTAACTTTTGACAAATGACAAATATAATATAAGATATAATCAGTATAATCAGAATATAAGATATATAGATCCTCTTGAGGCCTCCGGTCTCCCTCGTTCATGTTACAAAGAGACCTATGAGGTTTATGTGCTATATATGACTATATATATATATATATTGTTCTAGGAAAATAAGAGGAACAGAGGAGCTGTAACTGCGGTGATCAGAGCGCACGTCCCATCTAATTAAGGACAATTAATCCTCTTCAAAAGCAAAGTGGGACCTTCCAGGACAAGTGACAGATAAAGCCGACAGTCTGGGGAGGGAGATGCCTGCGCTGTAACCCCAGCTAAAGCTAATTAACCGTCTAAACCCTGTGATCATTAGCAGATTAGTGCAAAGCCCCGTACTTGTGTCTCAGACCTCCCTGCCCCGTCGATCCCAGGCAAAGGATTGTGCGGAGCGGGAGGGACGAGCTCAGCGAACAGGTCGGAGCTGTTCTCTCCCCGGAATTAATGCCCCAGTCCTGAAACTGGAGTTTCGAGTTGATGAAACGGGTAGAACCGCCTGATCTTAAGATATTTGATTTTTTATTTGAAGCCTTATGAAGAAGTTGTGGTGAAGGAACACATAATGTACTCAACGACGGGCGTAACAAGCGTGAGGGAGTCTTTTTACCGCCCGCCATCAAAAGGGCATATTACCCGGATTACAGAGCGCACGCTGCCTCTTTAAAAGCCCAATTAAGTCCTATTTATCTCAAATTCCGTATGAATTGTATGGGATATAATATGTTTGGGGTTTTTTTTTTTTTTTTGTTTGTTTCATTTCCAAGCCAAGCAAGGAAACAAAAAAGAAACTGGTAATTATGATACACCTGCAATAAGAATGAATGACCGAAAAAATGAAAAAATAAAGCGTGTACACAGTAGAAATACATAATTTTTACAAAAAAAAAATTGAAAAATATAAAAAAAAAATATATATATATATATAATCAAAACAAATAATACTTGTGAAGTGTCTTTAGGAGACTTTCTGTATATCAGCCCATAATAAGCAGACTCGCGAGTTCCCCCTGGATGAATGTCAGGCCGCGCATGCGAATGAGGAATCCAGCTGTCGCTGGACTGGCAAGAACTGGAGGCCGGTAACGGAGACGGTGAAGTATAATAAAATGTACCCTTGGTAAAGCCGGTTCTGGCACAAGTCCTGTGTTTAGTACATTGATATAAAGTATCCCACCTTTAAATGGTCATCAGCATTAACCCAGTAGGTTCTACGCCCAAAAAATAAACAAAAAGCACAGCTAATTGAAATGGTTCATTCCGTTTTCAGTACGCTGCCTCCTGGCTTTAATCAGTGGTGCCGGGTACCCACACGCACCCCCGCACGTGTGTGCAGAGCAGCCCTACAACGTGTTCCGTGTAAATACACCACACGGCACATGCCGGCAAGGAGAACTTCATTATTGTTTCATTAAGGTGATGTTAAAAACGACAGTACTGTCCCTTTAACAGCAGACTACTCACAATGCATGTGGCTGCACAGAGACTGATACTTTGCTGCGAGGCAAAACTTGGGCCGGGTTTCTGTAATACTTATGCAGTATCGCTTCGGCGTAAAGCTAATGAACAGGTGAACGGAGACAGCAGCCAAAGCCTAAGAGATTAGCCGGCAGAACAAGGACGGCAGGTTACAGCACGATGGGGAGGAAGGAGCCGACAGTCACCATGCAGAGGTGTGATGTAACGCTGGCCTCGGCGTAAAAGACAAGTCATGTATTTATTGGAATAGTTTTCATTGAAATGTTTACTGTGAAAGATAGTTGTTATTACTCAGGACTTGTGTCTCCTCGTCGGTTTCATTCCAACGTTTGGGTTTGTTTGCCCCCGTTTCAGAGCATAATGTGCCCAGGGACCAAAACTGTACATTCTACACCGACTACGTTATTCATAGTGATTGAGTTTCCAGGGTTTTTAAGCGTGGCGAATTACACCACGGCAGATGACCGACAGACAGCAGCAGCGAATTTGGGGTAGTTGTATCTTGATGGTAAAGTTTGCATTAATTGGTACATTCACATAAATGCAAAGGTTACCAGTTTTGGAGCGTTTTATCCCCCACACAGCGCATCACGTGTTACAGGAATAACCCAGTTTGTAGTCATTTAAAAGAATAAAGCAATTACCAGGGCCTGTAGCATCCCGTCCATTGTGACCGTGCCCTCCATGGTCAGGTACGTGGCTTTGGATAACGTGGACAGGCACCAGTTTAGGAAGTCGGCCATTTTCTTCTGCTTGACATCAGGCCGTGTGACAAACCTGCCAAATACAGAATGTACCTCAGCCATTTGTGATTTACTCCATCCTTCCCCTCAAAACCTACAAAGCCTCAAACGGCGTGTCACACTATGAGAAACGTAATGCGGTGATGCAGGAGACAGCTGCCACACACATATATACACACTCTCACATTTACACAGACGCTAACACACACTAACACACAGTCCTCCTCACACACTTACACACACACACACTCTAACATACAGACGCGTTCCTCCCTCCCAGGCCCGGTCCAAAACTGATCACATAAGGCTGATCTGACCACGTTCCAGGCCGGACAGGCCCTTTGTGAATAATTTCGGGCCGGCTCTCTGGCATAAGTAGTTACAGGAAAATGTATCTCCTAAGCGTTCGCTGTTACATTGTCCTCAAACCGCGCCGACAATTCCAGATTATATTACTCATCATTCCGTTTTCATACTGAATACATTAGGCGTTAATATTTGTAAATTGCCTCTTAGCGGTAATTACGGCTCCGCAAAGCAGAGGAATGGAGTCAGGTGTAAAGGCCGCCCGAGGCTACATTCAGATCATCAAACCAAAGAGACGTGCAAACGGAGCTCTGGGGCCACCGTGTGGCTTCTCTACAGCAAAACAGCTACGACTACGGTGCAAAATACCATGCGTTGAAAACGGATATAGGATACCGGCACTTTTTACTAGAGTAACGTAAAAATCCTATGGAGGGACATATATCATTAAAACACAGAACAGCAATACTACTGTGAGAAAATAGCCAATTAAATTGGTATGTTTATTCTTTAATATAATGGTATATGCTAGGTGTTTCCTGATATAATTGCTTTTATTTGGGGTATTAATAATATAAAAAAATTATTAATAGATTATATAAATAATATTAATATAATAAATCAGGATGTGATTGGTAGTAAGTGAACCTGCGCCTAATTCCTGTTCATTCTAAGGGCTGTTGCAAAAGCATAAACAGACCCTGTGATATGTGGCACTGCAGCGAATACAAATAATATTCATGTACAGACTTACTTCGAAACAAGCACAGCAGCAGCATCCCGAGCCTTGTCACTCACCACCAGGTAGGACTAACGGGGAGGAAAAAGATAGTCAAAATGTGTATGTTGCCCCAGCCTTAATAAATATGAGTTGTGCAAAAAAGGGAAACGTTGTAAAATACCTTAGCAATTTCCAGGATCTGATCCATGGTTGACCGGCACGTTTTGCTGGCCTCACTGGAGAGGTTTCCATCCAAACGAGAGAGGTCAAAGGGTATGAGGCAAGTCATGGATAGCCATAACAACAACATGTAGCGGGTTTCCCATGTCTGGGGGGGGAAACAAAGGAGTCGAATTAAGAGATTTCACAAAGTACCCTGCGCGGCAGCATGATCCAGTAATATCAGAGTACAGACGCAGGGTGACCCAAAAGAACACTCTACCGGAGATCACGCTTCGAGATCCCCCGGAATCACGCGGTGATATCACATGAAGAGTCTGGAGCTGCACATCCAGGAGCAGAAAGCGTGCAGCGCATGGCCCCCTGTACGTGGTAAAGGCCGACGCAGCACATGTCCCCTGCACGTGGTAAGGGCCGACGCAGCACATGGTCCCCTGTACGTGGTTAGGGCCGACGCAGCACATGGTCCCCTGTACGTGGTAAGGGCCGACGCAGCACATGGCCCCCTGTACGTGGCAAGGGCCGACGACTAATCTTACACTTGTGCTCCTACCTCATGGTCCGAGGGATTTTGCGCTGAAATCAATTCCAACACGGGGTGCACGTCTACAACTTCATGAGGGAACAGCCGCAGAAACGTCTTATAGCCCCGAACCTGCGCAAAAATTATGGTTACTTAACTTTCTGTGTAGATCTCGTTTGCAAAACGAGCGAGGGAAATTAACACTTTCATTTACATGGCGGTTGCAGCACATTTTTATACTTCTGTTCCAAAAACCAGAGCCAGAAGAACGAGGGGAGGCCCCCAATGGCTGCTCATTCTTAAAATTTATTTATGGGAGGCACTAAATAAATCATAGAAAAGGGACAAAAAAATCCACACAAAAAAAACAAAACTGAAAAAGGAGTGAATGGACAGAAAAAAACAGATATAAAGACAGGAGGATGAAAAAAATTAATAATAGGGGGACAGAGAAAACAAAAATGGGGGCCGGGACCATTACCTTTGAAATGAGATAGAGGAATTTGAAAGCCAAGTGAATGAGGACAGCAGAGGAGGTCTTGTCTCGAATAATGTCCAGCAACATGTCCAGCATCCACTCTGAGAGAGAGAAATTCAGAGTTACAGCGGGTCTCGTGACATCACATCCACAGGCGTTTAGCCCAATAAGCTGATGACATCATACCCCTCTTGACCCCTTACACCAAACTGCAAGGTCCAGGGATATTATTAACACAGTAAAATCTGAGGGAAGCCGGGACCTCTTACACCACGGCAGAAGACAGACGGCGTTACAAGAAGCAGAATGGAATCTGAAGTCTGCTTTTAAACCTTAAGCTCAAAAGAAAAACAAAACTCTTTAAAAAAGCGAGTTTTGGGTTACATACCTAGGTGCGGGTCCAAGAGATGGGGCTGCTCCTGATATTTGTCCACTATTACTAAAAAAATAATAATAATAATATAAATATAATAATAATATTTAAAAATAAATGCATTTAATGGAGCATTTCTCAATACATTTCTATTACAGATCAGACACACATTGTGGGAGATGTGGGGGGGGGGCGCAGAATATCTGACAGATAATTACCCCCTGAACATATAGAACAATAATTACCTCCCTCATTATTAACAGGAGGGCTGTTGTTTTATGGCATATTTACACTAAAGTTTGTCAACACCTGCGAGGAGACAAGGATTCAGGAACCCACAAAGTCACTTATACTCCTGATTGGCCGTATGATGTCACTAACTGTACAACCAATAGGGAGCCCAGGTTTTTATTATACAGAACAATCTCTATAGGATAATCTTTTTATATGGGGCAAATAAAAATAACTTGCTATACATACAATATTCACTTCACAAATATTTGGGTTTTTAAAGGTGCCGTACCATTCATTGCACTCTGGTATATAAAGCAATGTCAGCGGCTCTCTCATCACGGCGGCGCTAAATGGTGGAACCGCATCTTTAACGGTCGGTGGGACGCACACTGCGTTTAATGCATTTGCTGGTCAGTACGGGGAGAGTCACAGTACTCCCAGCCGGCAGAGAGGAGGAGGAGGCTGTCAGGTGATTTACCTACCTACAAACCTTTGTATGCAAACCTCCCTGTTCACAAGCTCCTCCCACGCCACCCGCAGGCTACCAATCAGATCTCTGATCTCCGTGCCCTCTGTGAATGACTCCAAAATGTTGCCCCTGGCAATTACATCAGGGCTCCCATCTTCCTCATGTTCTGACCCGTCCGCAGCCATTTCAACGGCACCTGAGGAGAGAGAGAGACGAGTTAAGCAGTCACACAGTGTATAGGGGAGGCTGTCACATGCACATTGTATAGGGGAGGTTGTCAAGCACAGTATATAGGGGAACCTGTCACACGAACAATGTATTGGGGGCGGGGAAGCTGTCAAATGCACAGTGTATTGGGGAGGCTGTCACGCAGTGTATAGGAGAGGCTGTCACGTGCACAGTGTATAGGGGAAGCTGTCACGTGCACAGTGCATAGGGGAAGCTGCCTCGTGCACAGTGTATAGGGGAAGCTGTCATGTGCACAGTGTATAGGGGAAGCTGCCACGTGCACAGTGCATAGGGGAAGCTGCCTCGTGCACAGTGTATAGGGGAAGCTGTCACGTGCAGTGTATAGGGGAAGCTGTCACGTGCACAGTGTATAGGGGAACCTGTCACATGCACAGTGTATAGGGGAACATGTCACATGCACAGTGTATAGGGGAAGCTGTCACATGCAGAATGTATAGGGAAGCCTGTCACATGCACAGTGTATAGGGGAACCTGTCACATGCAGAATGTATAGGGGAACCTGTCACATGCACAGTGTATAGGGGAACCTGTCACATGCACAGTGTATAGGGTAAGCGGGGGTAAACCTGTCACATGCACAGTGTATAGGGGAACCTGTCACATGCACAGTGTATAGGGTAAGCGGGGGTAAACCTGTCACATGCACAGTGTATAGGGGAAGCGGGGGTAAACCTGTCACATGCACAGTGTATAAGGAAGGCTGTCACATACAGTGTATAGGGAAGGCTGTCACGCACAATGTATAGGGGCGGCGGGCGAACCTGTTGTCCCGGTATTCGGTGGTGTCTCTTTGTCACCCGGGGGTCTTTTTCCGCCCTAATCTCACGTGAGGCGCCCTCTGACTGCGGTCTCTGTCTGTGAGAAACAGAAACACTGCGTCTCTACGGCGTCCTGCGAGGGACAGGAACGGGCGGCGCGAAGCTTGAATCCCTCCGGCCGGCGGGATCTGGTAATGCTAGTAATCATAACTGCCATGTGTCTCTGTATAACGATAAGTCCCTCTGTGGTTCCCAGATCTCCCTTTTTCCTCCCTTGATGCCCCTCTTTCCCTCCCCTGTGTAAAATAATGATACTTTTTATTTATTTTAAAGAAAACATAAAATAGTGCCCAAAAAGCAAATAAATAAGGAAAGTAGTTGTGGGGATCATCAACTCACCATCCCCAAATTGCGCAAACACATATGTGTCCCCGTCTCTGCGCAGAAGGCTGTATGGGGTAGATATAGCAGACTTGCGGCCCCGGGGCAATTTGTTACCTGGTGAGGGGCTGTTATCAGACAAGTCTAAGCATCATTCCCCGGTGCTCTTCGCCAAGGTCCCTGGGAAGTCCTTTCCTCCTAGACCGGGGTACAAACGCTTAGAATCTGCCCGTTCCTCTGAGACCGGGGTACAAACCCTGAGAATCTGCCCGTTCCTCTGAGACCGGGGTACAAACCCTGAGAATCTGCCCGTTCCTCTGAGACCGGGGTACAAACCCTGAGAATCTGCCTTTTCTCTCCAGACCCCTCAGAAGCCACCCATTTACCCAGGACTAGGGTAGAACACGAAAATCTGCCCCTTTCACCTGAGACCGGGGTAAAAACCCAGACGGTTCCCGGAAGACAAATAAAATAAAGTGAGAATCGCAGTAAAACACGGGTTTATTAGCGCGTTCTTCACACCTCGCGGACCCCGTTAATGTCGCTCACATAGTTCTTATTTTATTTTCCATGAACCCCGCTGAAAGTACGTCCGTCCGAAACGCGATTCCGGGGACAGGGCAGTCAGCGCATCCCCGGGTAGAATCCCTGAGCGGCGGAATAACAGCAATACCATTAACTCTTAAAACGCTGAATAGGCACATTTCAGGGTCTGCTTTCCTTCACAGAACGTCCAGGAGGCTTCTCATGTGGGTCACGGTGCTCTCCCTGAACTCCGGCCCAAAGTGGTTCCAGTTGTTAAAGCAGTGGAAGAGCTGATAGAGCCGATGGCGGGTTCCGAAGCCGGGCGCTCTGGGGATTTTCCGGTGGTAGGCGGAATAAAATTCCGAGCAGTGAACCCCGAACATGTCTCCTACGGACAGCTCATACTCCGAATGGCCGTAGAAACACCCCGGGTCAAAGAGAAGCGGACCCGCGTCGTCTTCAGCAACGTTCCCTTCCCAGAAGTCCCCGTGCAGGAGAGACGGGACGATCGCCGTGTCCTTGAATGCGTTCTGCACCTTTAACTGGAAAACCCGATTCATGTAAAATTATATTTTCCTCCCCTAAAGACTCAAACCTTAATCAGTCGTTGGTCTCGTATTAGATTCAGGAGCTGTATGTCTATCCCATGCATGTTTAATCCCCTCGCTGTATTACCCTCTACCACTGCTGCTGGGAGGCTGCTGCACTTATCTACCACTTCTGACGGGAGGCTGCTCCACTTATCTACCTCTCAATAAAGTAAAACTTCCTCACAAGCCTCACTTCAGTTACCCCTCACCTGGAGCTCAGACCAGAGGCCCCGGAGGGTCCGATCCCCGTAGTCCTTCTCGATTAAGCTGACCTGCGGTTGGAGACGCTGCGCCGTGAAGAAGGTCACCCAGTCTTCTTGCCATTCGTTTACCTGGAGATACGGAGAGTCTAGAATGAGACGATCGCCCGTCTAATAATCCTCTCAATACTTTCTAGAACTTAATAGATGCCCCCCCCCTCTCCTGCCCTCCTCCCGGGGCACTCCGGGTATAGGATCGCCAACGTAGAGAGGCTGCGGGTAATAAACCCGCAGATTAGCACAGGACTCGGGGGTATATTAAGAGTTCTCTAGGGCCATAAAACACATTTAGAGCCCTACCTGCGGGATGTACCCGCAACACGTCACAGTATGAAATCCGAACCTGTCCACACCCCGGGCTTCTGCAGGACACCGGCCTATAAGAGAAACACGGAGAGTACAGGGTTAAAAAATAATGGAAGACTAGATACCCGAACGCATGCAACAGCCTATGGGCAGATGGGGCATTTTCTATGTTATAGGGGCTTCTTTGGCGGAGTCCGCTGCCCTCGCTGCGTAGACGACGAGCTGAGAGTCCACTCACCGATTTTACCCCTCTGCTTCTGGTCCTTCTTCAGCATTGTCAGGTTGTGAAGGTGCAAATCGGCCAGCTGATCCCCCAGACCCCCCGCAAACCTGTCAATCAAAGACCAAACATTCACAAATAATACCCCCCACCCCAGTGCAGGGGCAAATGACAATAACACTAGGTGTTTGTCCCTTCCGTTTTGGTTTATTTCTTGTTACATGGAATGTAATACTATCTTCAGCCCTATAGAGCAGATCCCAGGAGGACACAGAGATCTAGTGATGCCAATTTATAGATCCCTGGGAGATCTCGCCTAGGGTATTGTGATCAGTTCTATAGAGCAGATCCCAGGAGAGCTAGCGATCCCACTTTATACCGGGGGGATCTACAGCTGAATCTCACCTACTTATATTTTGCATCTGAAGATGTCTCATGATGAGGATTGCGCCCCCCGTTGGCAGCTCGGTCATGGTAATGGACTCGGGGACGCGTATCGTGCCAGTTTCTCTGATAGCCTTCAAACTTGCCACCTCTCCACTGAACATCGTCGCCGCCTGCAATACAGACAGCTTGTTCAAAGTAGATACCAAAGTGGCATTCAAGTAGATAAATGATATCCAAATACTCATATTTCAGGGCTTATATATATGATGAACCTTCAGACAGACCCCCAAAACATGGCAGTTTGGCTAAAGGTGAAGGTCTCACTGTTGGCCGTAGAGTTGACCATGTCCCCTCTTAACCAGTTTAAGATGTACAGGTAAGGAATGGGAGCGCTTGGGATTATATCACAAAACGATGAGAAATTGTGTCATTGTATCAACAAAAAGTATTCTATCTAAACCTCCAGTTCTGTTTTGGACCTCAAAGGCCAGGACTTCACCATCTCAGCGACAAACTTCGCTGTGGAACCAAGCGTCACCCTATTTTTCTTGCGGGTTTCCCAATTCCGTGTATAAAAGTAAATGCATGACCTGCCGCCCCGCGTGCGTTTTCACAAACACCCGTCCTCGGTCCGTATCGAAGCTCTGACAGTGACTGATGAGTCCACCTTTGGAGAGTCCAGCTGGTCTCAAGACCGACGTTCTCAGAACCTTTCTCAGCTGATCTTCTAAACCCGAATACCCCGTGGGATCTGGCCGCAGAATAAACATGTCCATTGAGCCGATGGTGTCAGACTTTCCTGCGAGATAACCAATGAAGTCCTCAATCCCAAAATATATCTCCAGGCATCAGGCGGCGTCATCATTTATTACTATGCTTGTGATACTATGTTACCAAAAACTATTTCTGTAACAAACAGATGGGTGGACAAGCAAGACTTACGGAAGCGCTTAGAGCATTACAGGCCATATATATATATATATATATATATATATATATATATATATATATATATATATACGCTCACAGATTAGGAATCAAGAGACTTTTCAGAGGAATAAATAATATATATTCCATACATTAGGGGTCCAAGCCCCAGGTGCACTCACCAGCCATCGGGTAACGTGATGGTCGCCGTCCTTCGTTGAAGTGACCGAGGCTCTCTCTCTCTCTCTCGTACCTGCTTTTCTTGTCTTCCCTCCTCCCTGAGATTATCTAAATTCCTTTGTTGTCCAAGATGACCCCAGACAGAGTAACGCTCGGGTATATTGACTGAGAGACGGTTCTCGTTGACGTAGACAGCCCACAAGCGCTTGGTAATCACACCCCATGCTAAGAAACATCTCAGATTCCGTCTTTTTTAGAAATATTTAGAATGTTAAAAATGATCTTGGTTCCTGTGCATACGTTTTCAGCATATACCACGTCCGCTGCCATTGCAGAGGGTTAAGTTACATGGTGCCATAAAACTAGACAGCCATTAATGGGAGTAAGAATATTAAGAGCGTTATAGACGTAAGATAGGAAATGGGGTAGTTTAACCTGTTGCATGCCGGGGTTCGCCCTGCGCTGTGATCGCGATATACATTGCATTGTAACATTATGTTTCCCATATAAGCCAATTTGCTTACAAAGGGATAGAAGATGTAATCTGTTTAAAAGGACTGAGTATGGCTTTCACTATGAATGGATTTAGAGATATCATCAGAATTGTGTGGTGATTTCGGGAGTGAAAGGAAAAGGGGCGGGTCTTACAGACACAAAATGGCTCCCTACATGCAGAAATCATAAACTCCCAAATAATTTATCCCGTCACATAACCTTTTCTGTATCACTAATGTCTGCGATCAGGTTTTATATTTAGGAATAAAAAGTGTTTGGTTTTTTTTGTTCAGAGGGATGGTTTCACATTTAGTAATCCAATCTGGCTCTGAATTAACACGCCAAAACCCTGTTAGTCTTCGTTTAATGATCTCACAGAGACTTATAAGTTGTCTAATAACTTTAATCGAAGTTGGTCAACATTCAATTGTTATGTATATATTGTATTATATATCATGTTAGTCACTGCAGTAGTTGGTCATTTGAATAGATGGTGTTCTAGGAACATTGTGTGGACTCCTGTATAGTATATGGTCAGGAAAGTCACTTTAGAAGACCCCTCATGATGCTCAGGGAAGACCCTCTATAACCACTTCCAAAATGGTTCCAGTGGTTCAGGTAATGAAAAAGCTGATAGAGCTTCAGCCGCTTGTCAAACCCAGGAGCCTTGGGGATCTTGTCGTGGTAGGCAGAGTAAAAAGAACCACCAAATCCTCCAAACATGCCAGCAATGGCCAGCTCGAACTCCGAATGGCCGTAAAAAGAGGCAGGGTCGAATATAACGGGCCCTGACTCCACTTCTGCCACGTTTCCTCCCCACAAATCTCCATGAAGAAGAGCAGGTACTACCTCGATGTCAGCAAACAGCTGGGGTATCTTCAGCTGCAGCCAAAAATAATTAGGATAGAGGAGGTCATGTAAAAGGCTAGCAATAGGGCTCAGCCAAAAAAAGTTAAAAAGCTGCGTAGTGATAGGTTGACTTAAATAAATGAGACGATATCCATGAAATAAAGTATCCCTGATTGCAATCACCCACCTGTAACTGTGACCAAAGCTCTCTGGCCTCCCGATCCCCCGATGATTTCTCAATCAAGTCTATTTGGGTCTGGATCCTCTGACGGGTGTAGAAGGAGACCCAGTCCTCCTGCCAATCATTCACCTGCCACGAAAGGACCATACATGAAAATGTTAAAAATAGTAAAAAAAATAGTCAAAGAGGAAACTGTGAGGTGAGGTAATGAGGAATAAGACTCAGGATACAAATGGTTTGCCTCCCCCACATCTGCCTGCACTGTCATCTCTTGCCACTGTGTTATGACATCATAACATGATGCAATTAGTTTCTACTAACGTGCAGACTGGTGGGGTTCAGGGGACAATAGATCAGGTATGGACTGGGGGCTGGTGGCACAAGCACCCCCTGACATTAAAGTTGTTGGCAAAACTTTTTCTGTTGGGAAATCAATGATTTAATGTCAGCTTCTACCTGGGGAATGTATCCGCAGCACGTCACAGTATGGAAGCCAAACTTGTCTATGTACTGGAGATCAGACTGGCCGGGGCCTTTACCTTGGAAATCACACAAAAATTATAATTACATAAAAAAACAATTAGAGTTCGCGCATGCCGGCAATTACTTATCTATATCTATGGCACTCAGCTAATGGACTGTCGTTAATGGGTGAAGACTACTCAATTAAGACCATTTTTAGATAAAAAGAATAGTCCTTAACCACCATCTTTGCAAATGGTCAAGGATGCCATACCTACCTATGGTGCCACCCTCCTTAGACAGCTTGTGCCGCAGTCCCTGGTTATGGAGGTGGAGATCTGCCATCTGCTCACCAAGCTTGGCCGAATATCTACAAATAAGAAGCCAGTTACTACATGGGAGAAGCAGCTGAAATCTGCAGGAACCCCCCAGCCGTCATAGGAGACCATCTCCCATATAACACCGGTTGATGAGAGTTGTGGTCTAATGCCAGCTGGAAGTCCAGCTTTGACTACCGACAACCCCATGTTGGTGAACGTGGTCTGTAGGTTCCTGAGGCTTCAGTACCTGTTGAGGCTTCTCATGTCCAGATGTTCCATGACTAGCATCGCCCCACCATCCGGCTGGTCTATGACCTTGATGGGTTTCGGGACAAGGACGGTATCCGTTCGGTGAATGGCTTCTAAGCTGGCCATCTCTCCTAGGAACATCCTCCGTGCCTAAAAACGCAGGCAGTAGTAACAGGTCACCATGTTACCCCAAAAGGGGGCATGAGAGCAAAGCCACATGGACCATTCTACTACCTCCACCACAAACTAGACATATGGTTTTCTCAGGAGGACAATAATCAGTAACTGCAATATTAAGGGGGTACACATGCTTTTATCTGAAGCACATACACCCGATCATGTGTAGAGGGTTCACATGTGATTAACAACGGCGTGTACTAGACGTGCGCACATGCTTTATCCGGCGTAGAGCACTATACGGGGGGCCTGGCGTTGAGACAAGCAGTAAAGCCGCTAAATCTCTGGGAGGCGCATAATACCCACTCAAATAACACAGAGGAGGAAAAACTCACTATTCAGCAGATCCCAGTCCTATTCACAATCAGGACTCTTTTCATTTATTCCCCAGAATATTCCACACTGATCAGGAACAAATTAACACAACCCACTAACACACTAAGGCTAGAACGTACACATTTAGCACTTTATAATAGTACGTGTTCCCGCTTTATGTGAAGTCAAAATAAGATTAAATATATTTAAATACTAATCAATTCATCAATATATAAACAAAACAAAAAAAAAAAGTGATTCTCAATTTCCGCATATTAAAAATATAATAATATATGATGTCATCATTCATAATAAACATCACAGCAAACACTGATATATATATATAAAAAAAGTGATCCTGGTGCAAAGACTGAAAAGTGGATGTTGTCACTATGGCAACCAATGGAATGTAGCTCCCTGATTGGACCAACTCATTTGGTTGCTATGGTGATTAGAACCCTTTTCAATCTTTGTACAAGCATCACTGCAAACAAATGTATCAAATTAATGTATTATCTTCCAGAATGACTACTTAAATATACTTAAATAACCATTCCTTAGATAAGTTGCATCTTTGTAACTCCGGTGACCATGGACAGCAACTCCCAGGATGTTCAGCCAACCACATAGCCACATACTAGGAGTTGTAGTCCCATGCCACTGAAGCCCAGTGTATTGCTTATTCCTCCTCTTGCACGATATACATATAATAAGTGCATATTTAAGTGATTATGGGGATTTCTCTCTGCCTCTCAGACTATGGGAACCTCAGGCTTGTGGTTGATCTTCACAAAGACCCGGCCCTTGTCGGTGTCATAGCTCTGCCCTTGGCTGATGCAGCCTCCTCCTGAGTGGCCAGAAGGCTTCATCAAGGAGGATCCCAGCTCCTTCTTCAGCAAGGATTCCATGCTGCTCTTCCTAGGCTGCTTTGCGTTCCAAATGCGTTCCACTGACGTTATCACAAAACGCCCAGAGCTGCGTTCCAAGCATAACTCACTCGGTGATTGGCTCCAGCAGCCGCGCCCCCCTCACCAGTTTTATAGAGGCCAGGCTTGGCATGTTCTCTATAGCACGGCAGTACATATCCCTGACCACTGGGTGGCGGTATTCGCATGGCTTATAAAACAATGGCATCCCAGGCATGTAAACAGTGCGAAAATAAATAACAGGAGAGAAGGACCAATAGGAACAGGGATAGGGGGCAGAGGGGTTATAAAAATAGATCAGGGGTGTCAAATGCAGAGGTTTAGGATTTATCTAATTATAAAGGTGTAAATTATACATACAGGGCAGCTTACATATCACTTTTGGGGGCCCCAGGAGGGCCACATGGCTTTCTATAGATGCAAGTGGAGCATTATAGCTGCCAGCTTTGTATCTAGATTTGTTTCGACATCACGCTCTAATCAAGTGACGGCAAGACATACATCCTGAGCCGCACACGTTACATGGCGGCGGTGTGATGTTATACCATGCTGGGCCCAGGTCTGTCCTGCAGGGTAAGCACATGCACCATGCCCCATCAGATGCAAGATAGCATGTTGTACCACTGGCCTGGACAGACGGAATTAGGACAGCTAGCATGTATGGAGGACATGCATCTGAAGCTCCATGATACTCCGCGTGGAGACTGAAATCTCTCACATGAGACGCTGCTTCATCTATACATCTGGCAGCAAATGTGACCAATGGGTTACCAGGGTAGGATATAGAAGCCACACCGTGGACCCGCTCTTGGCAGCCAACGAGCAATAAACTCCATAAAGATAATACAGAGCACAGAGGTATAAGTAACATCTGATAATCTTTGCAGCCATGGTAACTCAGACCCCCCCATAATCATTGCTTAAAGAGGGGGTATCCGGACCCCTAATACGTAAAAGTGTTCCCAAGCGGAGGCTGATTAGAGATATGGTTAGGATGGAGGCAAGCGGTACGTATCAGGCTGCGAGGATCCCGGCTAATCTCACGGATTACGGAAATCTCTTCAAACCCTTCACCTGAGACTCAGAGTCAGGAACCGACTTGTCTCTGCGTTCCGTCGTCCCCTTAATACCCTGACCTAAGATGCACCACAGTTCGAAACGGCATCTGTGGGAGCACGGGCCTCGGGGGTATATATAACTGCCCTCTCTACAAAACGATGCCAGCACAGGACACGGAAGTCTCATTATCGAGATCACAGGTTTTATTTGTAACACACATGTGGCAGGGTTGGCCGCCCGCCAGAAGTATATAGGTGCTTATATCACGAAGCCTGCGCTAAAGTGAAATCGTAGACATATTACGTATCACTGCAGCAAGACACATAAAATAACGGCAATAAATCATGATGATTGAACAATATTAACCCTTTAATCACAAGCAATAGGAAGCATGGCCTAACACCCGCTCCCCCCGCCCCGATTTAAATCCCGTCGTGACAAGACAGCAAGGAAATGAAAAGAGCCTTGGGACTGTTTCATGGAATCCAGGCATGGTGGCAAGTATGACCCGCCTGTTCTATACACTGACCTCTCATCGTCTTCTAAAATTTGAATCTAAAACAATTCTGTGCATTTCTAACAACTGTGACCCCCGCTCTCCGGCAAATTCATCCCGGCCGCGAGATGCCAGGAATGTCACAGCTGCTGCACAGCGGCCACCTAGTCTGCTTAAAGGGCCACCAAAACCCATCAAGAGTTAAAGTTACCCTCCCTGTGGGTAACAACAGATACAATGAAAGATGAGCACGCCTGGGAACTCTCAGGATTTGCCCCAATCTCAGGGTGAAGGGGCAGATTCTGGGGGTCACACAGTCTGGAGCTGCCCCCCATCCTATTCTCCCCGCTTTGATCATATATAAGACTCCCAGTTGGTGCTTTTACTCCTAGTATGTGGCTGATATCCCTGCTTGAATGCAGGTGACTGAATGAAGTGTATATTTAACTGACAAGTCAGGGTATCCATGACGACCGGTATTAGAGGCATTTGGGTAACACACTGCACCGAATCTTCGCGACAGGCCCTTAAAGGGTTAATATTTCAGGCGTCTCAGCGTCGGCACTTTTAGAGCATTCACAGGTATGAAGACGAGTTTACGGGCGATAAATAAAATGACGCATTATCTACTTTTAACGGATTTCAATTTTTTTTCATAATGTTAATAATTTAAAATTTAATCTGCGCGGAGACCCCCTTCGGTAGCCGTAGCCGGGCGGCCTTAATTCACTTATATTTTTAGATACATTCTTTGCCAGAATGTCTGTTAACAAATTACGAACTTGCTATTTGTGGCAGAGCTTAGCGCTCCGGCTGCGTGACGCCGCGGTATAGGGGTTTGCTATTGTTAGCACGGCTTTACCCTTAAAATAAGAAGGTGCCACATACCATCAAGGGACTGGTATGATAAACTCGTGACCAACAGGAAGAATGTCATCAGGTTCCCCTTTCACCTGTCCTACCAGCTGGAAGGTATTTAGAAAATGTTTTTTCGCCCCGGTGAATTCCTAAGATAAGTTTAGCAGAGGAAACGGTTCCAGACCCCAAATATCTCGAGTGCGTCTAATAACGGTGATTCAATAGCTTGGTGGTCAGTGGCCACGAGAAATATGTTACGCCGCAAAGGTTCATGGGAAATGCCACGCGGGATTTTTTTAGGGGTTTTTCTTTTTTTTTTTACTTATTTCATGAAATTTTAAAAAATGTAATCTGGATACGGGGTTTATCGGGTCGGAAAAATGAAACCGGAGCTTCATGAGCCTAAAGGGAAAGCAGACTGGAACGTTTATTCTGTGGGGGGGGATCTGGGGAGAGGACAGGATCCGCTGTCAGGAGGTATTAAGGGCAATCGGGCAGAACGGGAAGGGCCGCTCCGGAGAACTCTGAGCAGCTTAAATATCTACTCGCTATCAACAGAATGGAGACGAGAACGCGGTACAGAACGGCACGGCGACAGCCGGGATCCCTTCACCGGAAGTATGATAGATTGCAAGCTTCTAGGACTATGCAGGTCAACCACCCCCCCAGGCATATTATTCCTATTATATTATTACATATAATGCAAGGAAGCGCAGGAGCGTCTCAATAAGGGGGCAGAAATATATAATAATGTATAATAGGGGGTTAGATATTTGGGATATTTCTGGGGTGGTGGTATACAGGGATAAAACATTCCCTATACATATAGGGCTCAGTATAATTTTTTCTCTCTGTATTAGACCCAGGTAACAGCTCTCTGTATAGTGCTCCCTCTCAGGTAACTACCCCCTGTATAGCACTCCCTCTTTTGTAACTGCCCCATGTATAGTGCAACCTCTGAGGTAAGTGCTCCCTGTATAGTGCACCCTCTGAGGTAACTGCCCCCTGTATAGTGCTCCCTCTCAGGTAACTGCCCCCTGTATGGCACTCCTCTTATGTGACTGCCCCCTGTATAGTGCACCCTCTGAGGTAAGTGCTCCCCGTATAGCACTACGTCTCAGGTAAGTGCTCCCTGTATAGCGCACCTTCTGAGGTAACTGCCCCCTGTATAGCGCTCCCTCTCAGGTAAGTGATCCCTGTATAGTGCTCCCTCTCAGGTAAGTGATCCCTGTATAGCGCTCCCTCTCAGGTAAGTGATCCCTGTATAGCGTTCCCTCTCAGGTAAGTGATCCCTGTAGAGCGCGCTCTCTCTCTGCATTAGGCTCGTGCGCTCAGATCTCTTTGGACACACAGACAGCTGTCACTGCGCATGCACCAAGCAGAAGCTTCCGCGCGTTTGTAAACAACCAAAATCGCGCCCCCTACCCGCCCCTTTTCCATGAAACCACCCCTACTTTCCCTTACCTGGAGGTGAGCCGATAAATGGGTGTGTTCACGTCTAACCCTCTGATGGATGGCCCCTCCAACCAATGGAAGAGGAGGGGTCCCTTAGCAACTACTCTATTGGCCAATGATGGGTGTGCGAGGGCGGGGCATGGGCTGTCAGGCTGAACGCAGTTCCACACGTCTGGCAGATCGCGCTGTAGCGGAGAGCGAAGCGGGCTGGCATTGGGTACCGCGAGCAATACGCTGAGGGACGCAGCACCGGATACACTGAGGTGCACAGTATTGGGTACGCAGGGAAGTACAACACTGGGGGCACAGCACCAGGCACACTGACGGGCACAGCAGGGGTTACAGTACCAGGCACGCATGTGACATAGGGCTACAACGCCAGGGACACTGATGGGCACGGTACAGGGTACAATGAGGTACACAGTACCGGATATATTGGGGGCACAGAACTGGGCACAATGAGGTACACAGTACCGGATATATTGGGGGAACAGCAATGGGCACACTGAGGGGCATACTACACGTACATGGGTGCACAGCACTGGGTACTCTGGGAATCACAGTACCGGTTACACCAGGGGGACATATTAGCGGATTCACAGGGGAGGGGTACAGCACTGACACACTTAGGGGGGCAGTACCGGGTACACTGGAGGTAAAACAGTGGGTGCACTGGGAGTACAGCGCTAGGTAAATGGGGGACTCAGACACCGGGTATAGAGGCTGTGGGGGGCAGATCGGAGTGCTGCGCGTTACCCTGTGCGTGTCCTCTGTGTGTTACGCCGTGTGGCAGCCTGTGGCAGGGTTAGTGTGTGAGTGAGTGTATATATGCGGCTGAGGCTGCTGGGTGTGTGAACGCCGCACAGCCGACTAATCATTTTGTATTTTAGGAAGTCGCTTAATGCGTAGAACACGAAGCTGCCCCCGCTCTATAGTATTGGGGTAAATTCTTATAGTCAGCCTTGCATATTTGCCCTCTTCCCTACGTGTTGCCCCCGTAGCCTGCGGCTCTGCTTGTCGGCCACTCTCTGGCTGGGAGTGCTGGGTGTCCGGTCACTTCTCCCATTTTTCTCTGCTTTTTCTTGCGCCCCTTTGGCTTAGTATTTGTGTTGTTGCCCCGGTGTAAACGTCTTGGGGGGGGCGGTGGTAGCCAGGCCCCAGAGGTGTAAGCCTGGCTTGTGACGGGTGGAAGGCTTCCGCTGCCCAAAAGAGGAGCCCAACCTTGGGAATGTGGGGACGTGTTCCTGGTTTCCATGGTGACTGCTCCACATTTAGTGCTTTATAGGCTTGGCTCATTGACCCGGGGCACGTTTGGCTCAGGATCCTGTGGCCACCTTTCTGTATGCCCCTCAGCGGGTTACTGTCACGGAGGCTGGTGTGTCACGCTGATGTCACTTTGCACGTGTAATAATGACTCGCCACGTATACATTATTATTATTATTTATTGTTTTATATAGCGCCATCAAATTCCGTAGTGCTGTACAATGGGTAAACAGGACATGACAAGTAGTATATAACATAACAAATTGACTAACAGAGACAACACGAGGCGTATAGCGGTAACGAGTAACCGGATCTTGCCTGTCCCCCTTAGATCATCTGGATTATGAGTCTCTGGCTCCTTCTGGATTTATGACCCTGAACTCCCCATGATGGGCTGAGAGCGACCTGCGCGAGGAGGATGACCCACAGAGCCAGCCCGGTGAAAGCCTACGACTTCCTGCTCAAGTTCCTGCTGGTCGGAGACAGCGATGTCGGCAAAGGAGAGATCCTGGCCAGCCTGCAGGACGGCGCCACCGAGTCCCCCTACGGCTATAACATGGGTGAGTCCCCCTACGGCTATAACATGAGTGAGTCCCCCCAACGGCTATAACATGGGTGAGTCCCCCCTACGGCTATAACATGGGTGAGTCCCCCCTACGGCTATAACATGGGTGAGTCCCCCCTACGGCTATAACATGGGTGAGTCCCCCCTACGGCTATAACATGGGTGAGTCCCCCCTACGGCTATAACGTGGGTGGGTCCCCCCTACGGCTATAACGTGGGTGAGTCCCCCCTACGGCTATAACGTGGGTGAGTCCCCCCTACGGCTATAACATGGGTGAGTCCCCCCTACGGCTATAACATGGGTGAGTCCCCCCCTACGGTTATAAAACGTGGGTGAGCCCCCCCTACGGCTATAGCGTGGTTGGGCCCCCCTACGGCTAGAACATGGGTGAGCCCCCCTACGGCTAGCCACATTTTGGTAAATTTTATGAAATTGTAACCTCAGAACGTCGGAGGCTCGAGTCACCGGTGAGTCTGGCCCCCACTTGACGGCTAACAGATCATTCTGACCCTGTGCGGCCTCCTCCAGGTTCCCGAGGATCTCGATATGTATGGTAGATGATGGGTTGAGGTTCTTGATGTTAATGGTAGATCACGTGCTGAGGTCCATGATATGTGTGGTGGATCGTGTATGAAGGTCCGTGCCGATAACGTGTCCAGATGTTCTGGGGTCTCTTTGGTTTGGGGTCATGCCGTATACACTGTTTCTTGTTCCGCTTGCGTTCTGCCGAGGCGCGAAGGTGCAGCGTTGGGTGTGAGTGCTGAGAACGAGCCCCGGGGAAGAGACGCCTCGTTTCTCGTGTAATTAGACGTGGCATCCGTGGACTCCTGCCAGACAGCGCTGTGATTGCCGGGGCTTCACCCACGCTGGGTCCATGCGGCACCCGCGGCAAAAGATATGCAAATACCACTCAATTACTGATTTCAGGGGTATTTTGGGCTGATCTGCTGGACACGTCGGGTGCGTATATTATATTTATATATTTATGATTGTTTTTTTTTTTCTTATGCCCCGTAAGAGCTGGCGTTGGGGCTGAAGTTATTGCCCCGGTCAGCGTGACATCCGCCAGCAGGTGGGGGAAAGGAATCCGGCTATACAATGATAAGCCGTCGGAATCCGTGTCCGATATACCGCCGTTAATGGCTTAATAATAGATCGGAAGCGCACACATATTGCGCTCTTAGCAGGTGCTGTAAGCTAAGTTGCCCAGTTACTCTCGGTACGTGCCAGCTGCCCTGGGTTTTCATGGCTAGTCCCTATCTTATTTTACCCTCCTGGCTCTGAAAGCAGCTTTCACAAATCTTAGCAGGTAATTGCGCGTTTAGGCGCCCGCGCCCCATTTGTCGACATCTGTGTGGTTTAATGTTGGCCGCCGCTTACCTGGATAATCTACACACAATGGGGGTTTCTGCGGTAAGGGTCCCTGAGCCGGTACACGTCCAGCCCGGTATTCACAGTATTATTTATTCCTTCCGCTAAAGGCTTACTTATCCCTCCTAATCTCCGACGGCTGCCTCCTCCTTACAATAGAGACTTTTGTGCCACGTTTCCTTCTCGATCTAATACGTAATATTTATCCCCACGACCCAGGGCTCGCGCGGCTTGTTCCGAATTCACCCAGTAAATCGGTTAAATCCCCTCCGGTGCCTCCACCTGCGTGAGATCTGCTTGCCGAGGGAGTTCACCTGCGCGGGATCTCCCCGGGAGGGCGAGGACACTTTCACTGCCAAGAAACGCTTGGTGTGAGCCGTGCCGGCCGCAGAAATAAATAATCGCTCTATGATTTAAAAATGAAATTAATATTAAATATTAATCGCTATAATAATCATAATAAATAATTCTAAATAAAAAATAAATAAATCGCTATATGATTTAAAAATGTATATTAAATATTAATCGCTATAATAATAAATAATTCTAAATAAAAATATATAAATTGTTATATGATTTAAAAATGTATATTAAATATGAATCGCTATAATAATAATAAATAATTCTAAATAAAAATACATAAATCCTATGATTTAAAAATGTATATTAAAGATTAATCACTATAATAATCATAATAAATCTAAATAAAAAATATAAATCGCTATATGATTCAAAAATGAAATTAATATTAAATATTAATTGCTATAATAATCATAATAAATAATTATACCTAAAAATAAATCACTATATGATTATAAATATTAATTGCTATAATAATCATAATAAATATAAATACATATTCTTAGAAATAAATAGCTATGCGATTTAAAAATGAAATCAGTAATAATTTTAATAATAAATATAAATAAAATAGATATAAAATGAATATTAAATCCATTTTTATGCAATCTTATATTTTCTCCACGTTTCATACCTTCTCATTTCTGTGTATTAGGAATATTTTGGGTACAGAAGTTTTTTTTAGGGACCAGATCAGTCAGAATTCGGTATTTATTTCAGAAAGTACCTTACTTGGGATTTGGAATCTCTTGGATTTCCGGAGATCTTTCTGAAACATCAAATAATTGACTTTCACGTATTTTGCGGTAATATCACCCGCGGATTACCGGTTACGTATTGAATTCTGGTGACTAATAGTCTTTTTAGTTGTTATTTCAGGTTTTTCCTGTATTTTTATGACTCTGCATTTTAAAAACAACTTTTTTTTTTTTTTTCCATCTGTCGTTCCTTTTGAACTAAGCTTAAATCCCAGTTTCATTGGGGGATATTCAGTAAACCTTATTTATGTTTTTGTGGGTTTTTTTGATGACTTTATTGGAACACGTAATATCCAACACGCCACCGACATATCCGTGATTCGGGTAAAATGATGAGGCAACCCAAAACATATGACTTAACACGTCAAAAACGGCATCTTTATCTAAAGAGTTGTTTAGAACTTACATAGAACCTGTCAGCAGATCGGCCCCCGTCGGCCCATCTAGTCGCCCGTTTGTCCTGCTGTAACGACTCAGACCTTAATCAGTCGTTGGTCTCGTCTTAGATTCAGGAGCCGTATGTCTATCCCATGCATGTTTAATACCCTCTACCACTTCTGCTGGGAGTCTGTTCCACTTATCTACCACCCTCTCAGTAAAGTAAATTCCTTACTTCCAAAATATTGTAGCAGATAAAAACCCACATACTATTATGTTTAGTTTTTGTCCTTACTAATTGACAATGTAACTCATTGTAACTCCTGCCTTCCTTTTGAACGTGAAAGGGTTAAGGATTTTACATTTTTAGAATTTTTTTTAAATATATATTTTCTTGCATTTTTTTTTTTGCAAACCTTGCTTGAAAGAAAAATCCTTAGACTTTTTTTAGTATTATTACTTATTTATATGTATTGATTATAAGTGATTACGGTTCCATCTGATGTAATAACTCCGGGTTTTAGCCCCCGATATCTTTCCGTAAAGCTCTTAAGGGGGGGGCGCCTCGTTAATCCTGACCAACCGCCGGCCTTGGCCCTGTCTCCTAAATATAGATTTAGAATTTTTTTAACGCTGGTTTGAGATCCGCTTCTCGGGAGCCTCTAGGTTTTCAGCGTTGGCGCTCTGATTGGCTGATCTGTATGATGTCATGTCACCGTAGGCTTTGCTTCGTCACCTTACTCATGTTTGCATGTCGCGGTTGAGCAAAGCGTGTGTCTGCGAAGAGAGCTAAGCATGTTCTGGCGCGGGGGGGGGTAAAACGATCGGAATAAACAGGAGAAAGGAAACGGATGATTGAGAGAGAGAGAAGAAGCCCCGGCATCCGAAGGATCCCAAACGCGTTGGAAGGGACCGTTGGTTGTTCCGCGTCGGAGGTCCGTGTCCTGTTCGCTGAGTAATCCCATTCTCTGACCTGCGTCGTTCCTCGGCTTCCTTTCCGAGTCCGTCTCGGGGAAGCGCGGCTGGTTAATATAAACATGTCGGCGTACCATGCTGGCGCCATGTACCCCGGGTGAGTGCTGGCTGCTGAAAAAAACCACCCTTAATACAGATATATGAAAGGTTAGGTTGATGCGACAAAGGAATTCTCCCCCCCCCCCCTGTATTTTATGCGTTTAACACTTTTCTGATCTCTCGGACGGTTTCCTGCGACGCGGCCAACGACAAGTGAAGATGTTACTTTCCAAAGTCAAATTCATCTTCTAAATATAGTCTCCGGCGCTCGGCGGGTCCTTTGGAGCAGAAAGGATTCCCTTTCTGCTCCAAATACTTCGGCTTCTCAAAACATCGATGCTGACACCCCCCCCCCCCCCCGTGAGGACGCCGGCCCTTTAAATAGTCCAGATACCGCTAAGAGTGAAGTGTTTACTCGTCTGTCCGTGGAATGTGCTTGCACGTGCTTCCCGTCACCAATTGTTTACTTAAAATATAGAAAGACATGGTCTTATCTTCTGCCCTGGGGTCTGTTTTATTATTATTTTTTTTTTATTATTATTATTTTAATTAATTAAATATTATTTTAATATAATTATTAATGGTGGACAATAAGTTCCGTCTTTAAAGGGATGTTATTGGGATTTATTTTTGGGAATCTGAATGATTTACTTTTAACGTGTGAAAATCACCCAGGAGTTCATTGAACGCGACGTTGGGAAAGGTCTCTGGAGTTCAGGGGTATTGATTAATGCTAATTTAATGGTCTAAGGATACCTGATAATAAATGGGTGACGTGAGGAGGGACTGGGGTGACACAATAAAAAGAATTGTGCGTTGGCCCCCGCGTGGGCCGTGTCATCAGAAGAAGTCTATCCCCGCTCACCGACTCTGCCGATAACGGGAAACGCTTCGTGGTCAGAGGTCAGGGTGGGCAGCAGAATCTGAGTTGGGGTCAAGGGGTGGGTCAGGAGGTGACGTAGCAGAACACGTGCCCCATCTGCGGCATAAATATTGGGGAGTACCCCAAGCTTGGCGAGTCTGATCTAATTTTTAATGGCTACATTGCTTACCACGGAGCTGAATCAGTGGGACTGCACCGTCTCTCGAAGTGTCTCCCCGATTGAAACTCCCAAAAATAATGAATTTAAAGGGGCCGCAAATAAAACGCAATGAAGCGCCATTTAGCGGAAGGAGCCCGATTTAATGTATGACTTTTTAATCACCTTTCCGTCTATTAACAGATTCTGTAGCCTGGTTCCGCTAACTCTACGAGGAACCCAGAACACGATTATTCTGTAGGTTAAAAACCCTCCGGAGATGGAAGCTCGGTAGTCGCGTCCCACCTACCGCTGTTTCTTTGACGTTGGCACAAAGAGAGGGGTTTTGCGCGGACTGAATAATTATACGGCCCCCGTGAATACGCCGCTGTCTTTCCACCTAATTTCTGCTCTGAAGATCTGGTGCCAAATGTAAGAGGTTTTTGTAACGTACATAAGAAATTTATTGTAAGGGTTTTTTTTTTTTAATTTTCCACATTTTTGGGGTATGTGAAAAGCAATAAACAGTTTTGACAGCTTTTGGCAAAGGACCGTGAAAGAGCGAGTAGTGTGTTGTGGGTTTTTTTTCCCCTGCTTCATAAATAGCCGCGTTTTTACTGGAATTCTTGCTGCGAGAGGTTAGCGGATAAAACCTCTTTTGTGCTTCTGCCTCCTGATTCACGGAGAGCTGGAGATCCTGCTTCCCGAGAAACTGTAAAGATGGAGGTAATATTCAACATCGTGACGGGCCCTGTAAGCAATTCGCCCTGCCTGGATAGGGCTTGATCTGCTCGGTTATGGCAGCTGGACCTGATGTAGGAAGAAAAAGCATGGATAGGGCTTTATCTGCTCGGTTATGGCAGCTGGACCTGATGTAGGAAGCAGAAGCATGGATAGGGCTTTATCTGCTCGGTTATGGCAGCTGGACCTGGTGTAGGAAGAAGAAGCATGGATAGGGCTTTATCTGCTCGGTTATGGCAGCTGGACCTGGTTTAAGAAGAAGAAGCATGGATAGGGCTTTATCTGCTCGGTTATGGCAGCTGGACCTGGTGTAAGAAGAAGAAGCATGGATAGGGCTTTATCTGCTCGGTTATGGCAGCTGGACCTGATGTAGGAAGTAGAAGCATGGATAGGGCTTTATCTGCTCGGTTATGGCAGCTGGACCTGGTGTAGGAAGTAGAAGCATGGATAGGGCTTTATCTGCTCGGTTATGGCAGCTGGACCTGGTGTAAGAAGAAGAAGCATGGATAGGGCTTTATCTGCTCGGTTATGGCAGCTGGACCTGGTGTAAGAAGAAGAAGCATGGATAGGGCTTTATCTGCTCGGTTATGGCAGCAGGACCTGATGTAGGAAGTAGAAGCATGGATAGGGCTTCACAAAGCTGACTGCTTTGTGACGTCACTAAAACCTCCGACTCCTCTGAGACCCCGTAACTAAACTGTGCGAGCGCCAGGTGGGTTCTTGGTCCTTTAGCTGGTGGAACCGGCAGGCGTGTTACATACGGGTGTTAAGAGGGATGGAGCGTGTGGGAGCTGTGTGCGTGTTCCAGGAGGTGGATTCTAATTTTGGTTCCATCACATAAATAATTGCAATCTGGCACGTTCACAAACAGGCTCCGGGGGGCCGAGTACAGAGATTTAACTGTTTGCGTGATAGAGCAATATGCATCACCCCCTAAAAGCTTTGGTAGATAAGTGGAACAGCCTCCCAGCAGAGGTGGTAGAGGGTAATACAGTGAGGGTATTAAACATGCATGGGATAGGCATACGGCTCCTGAATCTAAGACGAGACCAACGACTGATTAAGGTTTGAGTCGTTACAGCAGGAGAGACGGGCGACTAGACGGGGGCCGAACTGCTGGAGGGTTCTATCATCATAACGTGAACTAGAATTTTTTTTTTATATTTGGGTGATTTAGCAATTTAGATAAACTGGAGGAAAAGGATTTCAGTGTTTTCTTTCTGGAAGCTTCGGACTTGGCGTCCTTAAGAACCGGTTCTAACTTGGGACGCTCTAGAACGTCCAGCTTTCGTTGTTGTTGTTGTTGTTGTTTACGGACTGCGTAATGCAGAGCAGCTGTTCCCGATGTTCCGCAGTTCGGGATGATTATCCGCTTTGCGCTCAGAGCGTCTCCGTTCCCAGAGAGCACGGATCAGGCTTCTTCTGGAAACCCCCTCGGCACAGCAGGGGACGGGGTATTTCTTCTCCGAGGAATGTTTAGTAAATAGCTTGGATCAGGGGGCCGGATACCCCCGAGGAGCTGGGTTTCTAGATTTTTACATCCGGCTCGTAACTTCTTTTCGGCTCTGTTTTGCCGCCTGTAGTTACCGCTTGTTTTGTTTGCAGATCCAAAAGTCAGGCCGTTATCAGACCTTTAACAGCTCAGATATCCAATCAGAGCCGAGCATATTGTATGGAATTAGTGTGGCCGCGGGCCGATCACAAACCCCCCCCCGGTAGCCGGCCTTCTAATATTCGCCACCACGTGCCAGATGCCTTTTGATCTTGCTGTTTCCCAAGGCCCTGTATCTACTACTCTGTCTCATGGGTTTAAAAAAACGGGTGCTGTTGGGCCGCCACATGAACGCAAGCTGGCTGCGGGACTACAAGTCCCATCTTGCTCGGTTGCAGGGTGATGGGGATTGTAGTTATTTGGATTGTGCGGATAATTGCTGTTCTCGTTAGCGAGAGGGGGTGCTGATTTCTGTCACCCACCCTGTTATAGAGCGAGTGCGCGATCTCTCCCACTCCCGCTACTTAGTCACTTGCGAGTGGGCGAGATATGCAGAGGGATTTATTTATTCCCAGAAACCTTGTAGCAACGAGGAGGAACGTCTGAACACGGCCATGGTTACCCGGCCCCGCGCGTTTCTAATGACATGGCTGATTCCCGCCGTTCCCTTAACCCATCGCTTCCCGTATTGCGAGTCGTTTCTATGAAACAATATTTATTTTGACGTCCTTGATGATGTCATGCAATGGTTTGAAAGCGCCAGGCTTGTGAAGTCTCGTTTTTGGTCTGTTGTCTTCACATATTAATATATGTGAAGCCACCGAAGCCACCGCTCGTGGTTGGACCAGGAGATGATGGCCGAGGTCAACTCATTAAACTGGGACAGGTTAGGGAACTAAAGGCGAGGTCTGCTCAGTCATGTCCTGTTTTCGCCATACGTGCCAATCTGCTTAGCAGATACAATCCACTTTTCCATGGGAAACCATGATGTCATCCCTACCGATGATGAAATAGCTTCCTGTTGTCACCTTGAACTGCCCGTCGGGCAGGCGTTTCACCTATCGGATAATCACCGGAGCGTTGGACAGACCTCTGGTTTGGGTACACCTTGAGACTTTTCCCTTAAAATAAAGGCGCTAAAAGCTCTCCACCCGTTTTGAGTTAAAGTCTCATAACCCTCAGCCAGCCTGTATGCCCGGTCCTTGCGGAGCGAGTCATTTTCTAGAACTTGTCTGGAAAGAAGTTCTCGGGGATCCCCGATCATCATTTTGAAAGCTTTCCGCATGACAGCCTAAGGCTTGTGAGAGTTCATAACAACATCTTCAATGATTAAATATTACCTTCCCGGAAAGAGACCGCTGGGACCTGTTAATAGCAGGGTTGCGTTTAGGAATACAGTTCCCATAATCCCTTAAGGATGGTGGGACTTCTCCTGCTTTAAAGGTTCTCCCCAGGACTTGCATGAAAGCGATCTCCATGCCATGTAACCTCACGCACCGTGATCTAGAACAAGCTCGGACTTGCCTGCCGACGGACAGTCCCGGTGTTAAAAGCGCTGTCCGTGTCGGGTGCGTTAATTAGAAGACCTTCTCGATGACTGCTAACGGCCGGCTGGAGCTCATTCTGAGATTCCGAGCAGATGCTTCGTACGACGATTGCCTCTGACGGAAGGGAAGGAGAGATCGCAGAACGATAATTGTCCCGAGGAATGCTACAGAACTTGATTCCTGCGCGGCTGCGATAACCTGTTATTCCATCGGCCTCGTCAGCATTTATTACGCATTTATCCGTTAGAGGAGCACCCGGCCGCGCAAGCACGGGGACAACAAACAGCCAGGAGCCCGTGCTTTCCTGTTACCATGGACATTGGTTTTAAACGGGGTCAGTAAAACACCTTCTGTGTCCCATAACTAAGACTTTTCTTAATGAATGGACACTTCTCTTCGCTGTAGACGGTAACAACCCCCCCCCTAGCGCTATAGACGGTAACAACCCCCCCCTAGCGCTATAGACGGTAACAACCCCCCCCAGCGCTATAGACGGTAACAACCCCCCCAGCGCTATAGACGGTAACAACCCCCCCAGCGCTGTAGACGGTAACAACCCCCCCCAGCGCTATAGACGGTAACAACCCCCCCCAGCCCTGTAGACGGTAACAACCCCCCCCAGCCCTGTAGACGGTAACAACCCCCCCCAGCGCTGTAGACGGTAACAACCCCCCCCAGCGCTGTAGACGGTAACAACCCCCCCCAGCGCTGTAGACGGTAACAACCCCCCCCAGCGCTGTAGACGGTAACAACCCCCCCCAGCGCTGTAGACGGTAACAACCCCCCCAGCGCTGTAGACGGTAACAAACCCCCCCCAGCGCTGTAGACGGTAACAACCCCCCCCCAGCGCTGTAGACGGTAACAACCCCCCCTAGTGTCACTGATGGGACGGAGACCTGACTTTTGTAGAATAAAGGGTTAAATCCACCCGGCTTCTGAGAAATGCAGGTTCCCTGGGCTGCGAGGGAATAAGATGCAGGAACATATGGCGGCACAGTTTTTATTTTAAATAATAGATCGCAGGAAGAAGGAGAAATTGAATATTTCATTAGCGGTTCCTCCGGCTGCCGGGGGGGGGGGGGGACCTGTTCTCTTCCCGTGGCCCTCGGGGGAAGTAGCTGGGAGTCGTCATCCACGGAATCTATTGGAATTTTGCTACATTTATATTTTTTGCCTGGGAATGCGTAATTACCATGTGACACAAAAGCAGGCACTGATAGGTTGTTGCCATAGAAGCTAAAAATAAAAAAAGAAAGCTTTGTAAACCCTTTCTATGCTTTTTTGGGGGATTAAACCTTCAGACTAAAGAATAAAATGAGACCCGCTAAAGTTTATTTGCATAACATACTGGAGAGAGTTTGAGTTTTTTTGTGTAAGGGGAACAGAACCTTTAAAGGATCTTATTAGAAAGTGGAAGGGTTAATACCAGACTGGTGCGGGTCATTCAGTTTGGGGTAAAAACACAAGGTATCTGTACAGGGTGGATGTATAAACCAGTATAGAGCTGGACTTGGTTAATCGGCTAGGAGCGTATATTAACGTTCTCTGGGGCTGGTCTACTAAGTACGCGTTTGAGTATTTTTGCGTTTGTGGGGCGGCACCCTCTCCGGCCGCGTTCTCCGGAGATCTTCCGGTCGTCGGGTTTATCAGAAGCCGTTAGCGCTTCCCACCTCCCCCTCGCTGCCAACCTGTCGCGCTTACACTCCTACACAGCCAATTATCTGCCCGTCACGGATTAAAAATATTCTCTTTGTCCTCTTTACATTTTCTTACGTAATTACCCCCGCAAAGCAAGCCGTTTAACCCTCGCGGCTGGGAAGCTGCACCGGAAACCTTTATTGGGGTAAAGAAAAAAAATCATGGGTGGGGGGCATTTTCTATACCGGGGGACGTGAATCCTCCAGCGATAATAAAGCGCTGATCGGGGTTATTATTATTGACTCAATCATTGGCTGTAAACTTTATGGAGTTGATGTAGATCTGCGTAGAGGATGGATCTTTGGTGGGTTATGACATCATAGCACGGAACACTGAGGTTTTACTCTTGGAGGGGGGATCTTTACAAATGGGAGCAAAAATGTGCCCCCTACCTCGACTACCCTATGAGGAGTGCTTAGGGTGCACTTGGGGCCCCGGAACACAGGTTTACCAGCCATGACCCCACTCATTAAGCCACCGATCTCCACCGTGGCCTGGAAAATCTTTTTTTTTTTTTTTTTTTTTTTTTTGCCGGTTTGCTATATGAGACACGGAACCCTGAAAGTTCCAAACCCCTCCGGGTTTCTGATTCCCCCGAGGTTCTGGCTCCGTAGAGCGTCTCCTGCGATTACCGAAGCTCTGCTCGGCGTGATGGAGCTCCGTGTTTGTTGTGTGTGTTAGGAGCTGGTCCTCCCGAGTTGGCTCGGCTCGCAGCTTCGCTGTTGCTTTGTACTCTTAAATTATTCATGTTTATCGGCTGCGCTGACGCATCGTGTGCTTTAAAGCTTCAGGTCAGGGAGTTTAAAAACAAAACCCCTCCAGGTCTGCGCTGCTGAGAAGAACTTGGCCGGCCGGCTGGGGCTTTGCGTGGAGTCCTTGGTGGAAACCTCTCCTGACCTTTCCATGTCTTCCTTCGCGCTCCATGGTCGGGGGAGGTGGGGAATTGTCTCATTTCCAGCTTATTTCACATGGTTTGCTGCTTGTTAACATTCAGGCTGCAGCTCTCCAAATCCAAACGATGACATCATTAACGCAACGGAGCCAAGCAAACCGAGCCTCACTCGGACTTGGAGGAGACCAAGAGGTATCACCTGATCGGTAACCATGCCGTGGGGATAATGAAATGTCAGCACCGTCTTCAGTGAGATTTCGGGATCAGAAGGAATGTTTTTAGCATCGTTATATCTTCTAACGCTACGTTGTAACCGCTGGCTCCGTCGGCCAGGTTCCGACGAGGCCAAAGGTTGGGTGAAGGTCGTCTGGGTGGGTGGAAAGGATGAGGGTCGGGCCAAGTCTAAAAACCGCCGAGTGGCATACTCACCTGGACAGATACACGCCAAGCACATGTATGACATGCACAGAGCCACACGTCACTTAGAACTGAAATCACCCCAGAGGGCGCTAGCAGCGTAAGGGGTATCATGGAGAATAACCCCGAAGGAACCTCTGTATCGGTGAATGGGTGAGCGGCTCTGAATGCCTTCGTGTGAAATGATGTCATACGGAAGCCGTGTTTTAGCCGATTCACCGTCAGATTTTAAGCTCTGCTTGTCCTGTTTTCCGGAATATTTTATCAGCCGGGACCCCGACGTTTCCACCGCCTCCCGGAAACTAACAGGAAGCCGCGTCGTCACGGGAAGCGGGATACAGAGGGCTGCCAGTGGCCGGCTCTTTAACCCGTTCAGTACCAGTGGGTTAGAAGGCCAGTGCCCAGCCCTTTAACCCGTTCAGTACCAGTGGGTTAAAAGGCCAGTCCTTTAACCTGTTCAATGCCAAACAAAGCACTCACAAAGTGTTAAGAACCAAGAAACTTTTGACCGTTAAATATCTCTGGGTTCACCCCAAACGTAGGTCCCCCCTCCGTGCCACGTGGGGTCTGGAACGTGGAACCAGGTTTAACCGTTACAGGGAGACGATTCCATGCGGGAAATCACACCTCTCGCCGCTGATATAAATAACCCGTTGTGAAGAGAATGAATCGCACCTCCATTACCGGGTGTCACGCTGAGCTGTCCCTATTTAACTCTTTAGATACTTTAGGTTTATCGTCTTTAATATTATTGTTACTGTTAAAGTTATCTGTTTGGTTTTAAGTGAATGCAACTCGGGTAACATGCCCAGAGTGCCCACTCAGCATCCAGTACAGCAGAGGATTACAATATACATATATATATATATATATATACATATATATATATATATATATATATATATATATATATATATATATATACCGGTGTATATATAATTTTATCACATTGAAGTAGCTTCACGCTGAGGGACACGGATTGTTGGTGGGCCGTCGTAATGACACCGGTACACCAGTATTCAGTCAGGATTTGCTGTTTTCTGGAAAAGGATACAGCTTCAAAGGCAAAAATAACCCGTATTTATGGTCAAGAGGAAAAAATACGGCAGATTGATGTGTTAAAAAACCCAAGTTCTAGATTTTTTTTTCTTCCAGTATTTGTCACCCACATTAGTGATGTATGTGCATATGAGTGAGTGTGTGCGAGCGTGTATGTGTGTGTATGTGTGTGTATGAATGAATGAGTGTGAGCGTGAATGTGTGCGTATGAATGAGTATGTTTGCGTATGAGTGTGTGTGTTAAATATTTATCTCTTTTTTTTGAGTAGCGGGAGGCGATTGTACATTTTCGCAGGCTTTTTCTCTCCCTTTTTACATGAAGTTGGCTTTACCGGGATTACCGGAGATACCGATTTAATGTTGGGGTTTTATTGAGGGAAACGATAGATTGTATAAATATTTGGCAAATAAAATTCTCTTATGTTTTAGGAATTGACTACAAAACGACAACCATCCTTCTGGACGGCCGGAGGATAAAACTGCAGCTCTGGTGAGCGCTTTCATTCTTCAGTTTACCGATTGAATGAGTTTTGGCCCCAGGGGCCACAGTTCTTGGCTAAGGAGAATCATCCCCATCCCTTAAACACCCTTTTTTCCACGTGTCCAATCCTCTAAACAGGCGCCTGGCCTTCCACCGAATGTGTTATTTAACCCTATATGATCTCAAGGGGCCGTCCAATCAGCTCCTCTCCAAGAAAGTAAAAGAAATGTAAAATATATTAATATGTAGTATTAACGAACCCGTCATTTTTTTTTTCTCTCCCCTTCAGGGACACCTCAGGACAAGGACGGTTTTGCACTATTTTTCGTTCTTATTCCCGGGGAGCTCAGGTGAGATTACAGCAAATATAACCATCCGCCTCGCAGCGACATTATAGAAATAATAAGTACTTTTCTTTATGCCCCAAGGAAGGTATTAAGAAACCTTTTTTTTTTTTTTTTTTGTAAAGGGCTAAAAGCGTAAATTAGAGAAAACATGTACATCGTAGGTGATGCCGGCGTTACGGCAATAGAGTAGATCTCGCTTTGATGAGCAATGCGATCGTAACATTTAATTTACCAAATTATGATTAAAAAACCGTTTTTTCCGTCTGCAGGGCGTGATCCTGGTTTATGACATCACAAATCGGTGGTCTTTTGATGGAATTGACCGATGGATAAAGGAGATTGATGAGGTTGGTGACCCGGTCGCTTCCTCTTGTGTTTATCGGTATCACCCTATGGTGGCAGTGCGCCATTTGGTCACACCCACTCGTGGGTGGTATGGGGGTGTGGCTAGGTGGTAGCCCACCCACAATCCCGCTTATAATAGTCATATTTTAATGTTGCAGGTGAGGGTATGTGGTGTTTACTCGTCAAATATCTTTATCCGCTCCTGAGAATGTGACTTCGATTGTGTAAAAAAAAAAAAACTATAAATGTTTAAAAGGTAGGATTTGATGCGATTTCCCCTTTAAGTTTCTGTTTCCCTTCGTTCCTTCAGCATGCCCCTGGGGTGCCCAAAATCCTGGTGGGAAACCGGCTCCACCTGGCGTTCAAGCGCCAGGTCTCTACGGAGCAAGCCCAGAGCTACGCCGAGCGCCTGGGGATGACGTTTTTTGAAGTCAGTCCGTTGTGCAACTTTAATATCACGGAGTCCTTCACGGAGCTGGCAAGGATAGTGTTAATGCGCCATGGCATGGACCGATTGTGGAGGCCAAACAAGGGTACGTCTGCCAAAGAATGCTTTCACGTTAATCCTTTAGATTGTAAGCCTGCAGGCCGAGTCCTCTTTACCTGATGTATCCGTTTTGTGTTAATCTGTAATTCTAGTCTTGTCGGACCATTTAAATGCAGGGACTGTCGCTGTAAGAAGCTCCGCGGGAGATGCTGGCGCTATATAAATAAAAGAGAATAATAATAACAGCCGCCTTCGCTGGGAAGTCGCTCCGGGTGACTACTAATTGGCACACACCGCCACCTAGTGGCCGTCCAACAGACCAAATTCGATACAATGTAAAAGGCTTTTGTAACATTTACAGAAGTTCTAAATGATTTAACCCTTAAATACTTTCTGTCCCGCGTGATGAATCTTAACAACCCCTATCACTCTTTTTTTTTTTAATCGCAGTACTGAGCTTGCAGGACCTCTGCTGCCGGGCGATCGTGTCCTGCACGCCGGTGCATTTGGTGGACAAGCTCCCTCTGCCGGTTGCCTTAAGAAGTCATCTGAAGTCTTTCTCCATGGCCAACGGCCTGAACGCCAGAATGATGCACGGCCGCTCCTACTCTCTCACTGCCAACAATGCCAACAAGAGGAACAGCCTCAAAAAAGCCAAGATTATCCGTCCCCCCCAGAGCCCCCCGAAAAACTGCTCCAGAAACAGCTGCAAGATCTCCTAGTCGTCGGCCGCCAAGCTGGAGCGGAGCCTCCTGTCTCCGGAGCCGGGAGGAGCGAGAGAGCGTTCCGCGGAGCGGGAAGTAACGGAAGGATCTGTCTTCTGGTGATAAAGCTGCTTTGATTTGGGCGAAAGGACGCGTTCCTCCGAGTCTGCGAGACGTCGCCGTGCGGTAACCGCCGCGTACAAAATGCATGAGGATTTTTATTTCCTTTTTTTTTTTTGTGTTTGAACTTTTTTTGTGCTTATAAAGGGAATTAATTTTGCGTAATTCAGAGCTTGTGATGGAATCCGTACCCAGCCTCGCGTTTCCCTGTAATACGCCAACTACACACTTGCTTTTATTTTTTTAAGGTAAGTTCATTTGCGGAATAATCGCAGACGGGAACATTTAGAGAGTGCGGACCCCCCCAGCAAACAAGGGGCGCAGCGACCCAAACTATAATCTGATCTTTCTAGAATTTTATTGCTTTTTTTTAAATAAAACTTTAAAATGAAGTTCAGATTTGTGACCCAGAGGCACTACATAAGCTGCAGAGATGTACAAAGAATGCACTCACCGTTATATTTGTGTATGAAACAGGTTCTTTGATAATGTTTTTTTGTTTTTTTTTTTGCGTTTTTATTTTAATTGTTATTTAATATTTTCTGGGATTAATCAGTGATTATATATAATATATATGCTTCTATTTCTGTAAAATTGACCATTTTGTACCAGATGTAATAAGCGTTGCCGTGTTTTAAAGAGGAGGAAAAAAAAAACAAAAAAAGCCAAAGACGTGTTTGACTTTTGAGCGTTTTCTCGTGCGAGGAATCGGTGAACGGGACGTGATTTGATGAACTGTTTTATAAGAGAGAACACTATTATTTAAAAAATAAATGTCTTTCAACAGCCGGACTGCTCGCCGTTATTTGCAAATATACACAAAATTAATATATTATATTAATGTATATTTTATTCTTTTTTGGCCCAGCACGTCCCTCCCATCTATCAGCAGGTTCCTGAAATTGATTTAACTTAAAAAAAGATCACGAGTGACATTTGGGTTTCGTTAAGTGGGGTTAGAAATTAGTAGTTTTTCTTTAGCGGTCATAAAATAAACACATAGAATCTGGCACCAGCTCGGCCCCTTTTGGCCCGTCTAGTCTGCCCCCTTTTCCTGCTGTCAAACAATCAGTCGTCGGTCTCGTCTTAGATTCAGGAGCCGTATGTCTGTCCCATGCATGTTTTAATACCCTCACTGTATTACCCTCTACCACCTCTACTGGGAGGATGTTTCACTTATCCACCACCCTGTCAGTAAAGTAAGACTAATACCGAGGTGAATAGCTGATATGTCACCCTGATTAAAATTGCCCCCGTCTCCTAAAGCGTGCATTGTGTAAAATGTCCTAATCCGTCATCAAGTAATCTGTGAACCTCTATCAGATGTGCTGATAATCCGTCGGAAAGAAACATCCGACCGAGAGTAAGATTAGATTTTACGCAGATGGGGAACGGATCAGAGTGATGGGTGTGATGAATATGGCTGTATATCTGGCTGGTGTTTTGAGTATAGGCATTAGGATGCTGAAGACCTCGGCCGTCTACACACCCAGGAATGCGCGGACTGATTATACAGAAGTGTTCCAGCACTAGAGAAATCTCCATGGAAACAGCCCTGACCCCGGAATACGGATTATAGAAAAGATTAAGCGCTTCTTTACAACCATACACTGAACAAGAACGGCAGCGCGCTGTGTAACATCCAGGAGATATCACTATTTACCCCAAACTGGGGCAGAAATGTGAGGCTCCCTGATACCCCGCAGCTGGTACAGCGGTGAAGCTGCAGCTGGGGTCAGTGGGCGTGAAACGCGTTCCAAAGACAGGAGGGTAATGGATCAAACTGCTTAATGTGCAACAATCAGCAGGAACATGCCATCGTTACCATGGTGATTGCACAAGTATTGTTCTTTGTTCCAAATTCACACATTGTAAAAATCCTGCATACGGTGCAATCAGCCCCGAAAAATGGTTACGTATTATTGACGCGCCCAAAATTACAAGAAAATAGAATCAATAGAAAATAGAATAGTCTGAATTGAATGTATATGAATTTATATAAATGGGATGTATATGAATTGAATGTATATGAATTTAATTTATATGAATGGGGTGTATATGAATTTAATTGAACGTATATGAATGGGATGGAAATGAATTAACGTATATGAATTGAATGGATATCCATTAATGTATATGAATGAATTGAATGGATATGAATTTAATTTATATGAATTAATGTATATGGCAAATGTGGATTATCCCGCCTCGTCTGCCGTATGTCCTTAATCTCAATGATTTGTTCACTAAGTGGATTTTGGTATAGGAGAGGGGAGTAAGCGTGATCCACCGTCCAACATGTATCGTCCAATCCTTCCCTTATGCGATCGCACTCCCTGCCAATCGGGATTTCTGGCGCAGGGTGTTTTTGGTTGCGTCAGGCAGGTAACCCAACGAACCAATTGCTCGGGTTTATTGCGTTCATAATGCTGCGCGCACCAGAAAAGGCTTGTTGCAAAAAAATTATAATTCTATACAAGAATTGGGGCCCAGAGAGGGACTGGGCAAAGTAAACACCTGGTACATTAGGGAAAGATAATAACCAGTACGGAGTATTTTCAAGAAGACATGGTAACCCTATATATAAAAAAACTTATTTCTAGACTCCAACACCAGCATTATATCGAGGAATTATGTTTACTGTCTTTTTATAATAATAATCCTAATATTCATAATATATTTTTTATTTATTATTAATTTTTTTTTTTATTATCCTGCTGGGAATAAGCTCTGTTCGATTGCTCGGCACTCGTCAAGTGCGTCACGTGCTGGGGATTGGCTCTGCTGGGAGGCGTCACGTGGCTGGGATTGGTCGTGCAGCTCGGCGCTCTGCTAAATTGCCTGCATAAGCCGGAAGTTGTTTTGTGTCACGGTGGTGGAAGTGTCTCGGTCTCCCGGTGATGATGTAACCGGCGGCACCGGGGCTCTAACAGCGATAGTGGGACGGAGAGAAAGCTGCCACCATGAATTTGTTACCCAGTAACCCGCACGGCAACGGCCTGCTGTATGCGGGCTTCAACCAGGACCACGGTGAGCGAAGAGGGGCAAAAGGGAGGGGCGAGGGGCAAAAGGGAGGGGCAGGGGACAGAAAGGGGCAATGAGTGGAGGTGAGAGGGAGTGGCAAGGAGTTGGGGTGAAAGGGAGGGGCAGAGAAGGGCATGGAGTTGGAGTGAAAGGGGGACAGGGGTCAGAGAGGGGCATGGAGTGGGGCTGCCAGGTGAAAAGGAGAGACGGGGCAGAAAGGGACATGCAGCTGGGGTAAGAGGGAAGGGTAAGGGGCCCGGAGTACAGGTGAAAAGCAGGGGCCTGAGATGGACATGGAATAGGGGTGTGTGAGGCTAAGCAGGCAGGATATGGGAGTAAAGACTAGGCGGTGAGTGTGAGTGCAAAATGAGTCTTGAGGGCGGTGAGTCAGTGTATGAAAGGATGGCAATGATGTGGAGTGTGAGACGTGGGGTCCCCTGGATGGAGTGTCAGGGAGAGAAGCTTCTGGAGACAGTGGGGGTGACATGATTGAGACTGAGCACTTGACAGCGGGGAGCGCATTAGCCGGTGAATAGTGATAAAGGAGAGACACATCTATGGGGCTTTTATGCAGGAGGTGATGATGATGATGATGATGATGCAAAAGTTGTCTTATTACCATAGCAACCAGCTGGAAAGTTGTAACTGCTTGGACCATTCCATCTGTTGCTATGGTAATAGGACCACACTATGCATCACAGGCATTTTTTATACTTGCCCCCATAGTGTTCATGGGGGTAAGTATAAAGCAGCAGCTTTTGGGCTTTTAATTTATTTTTCTCCTCGTGATTTTCCCCGAGTTCAGGGAAGCAGCAGATCTCAGCTCATTGTCATTTCTTTTTTGACCATGAAATTCATTTTTTATTTGTTAATAAGAGTGCGGATTGGTGACTTCTGTTTATTCACTAAACAGTGTTGTGTGAATGGAATAACATTATCAGAGAAATGGCTGACCTCTCTCTGGAACGTATAGATAATATGCAATACCAGAAACACGTACGTTCCTGTGTCCCCCTGACTAAGCGTTCCTGCCGTCCCTCAACATTCACTCGCACGTTCCAACCAAACCCAGGATGCTGACTGGGCTCCGGCTGCTGCTTTCTGTAACGGCCATTAACTCTTTGCTGGCTCGTACGGCTATTATTTTATCCTTTTTTTTAAACATGTTTAGGGAGAAAACCCAGAAAATAGTTTCTGTAAAAAAAACAAAAAACTCTTCTAATCTTAAATGGTAATTTAGCTACTGCCTGAAAATGTTACATTCATCCACTGACACTTTGTAACATTCTTTTTCTAGTGGGGTGTTTGTTTCTTCTAGCTGTCTGGGAATATATAACCTTTATATTTATATATATATATATATATATATAATATAATATTTCTAGTTAAATAATGATATGATTCTATCCACGATACGTGTAGCTCGCCTCTCTGCGGTATACGCAGCCGTCTGATCACCGCTTCTAATGGTTTTCCTGTTCTGTGTTGCAGGCTGTTTTGCGTGTGGGATGGAGAACGGGTTCCGCGTGTACAACACAGACCCGCTAAAAGAGAAGGAGAAACAAGGTGAGGAGACTCTGTGACCGCACAGACCGGCCAGCAATCCCGGTTAACTCTAACGTCCAAGACGCTCATACGTCATTAATGACAGCGGCCAATGTCGCTAAGATTTCATTTTGGATCCCGTATGTATAGAGGAAGACCGCATCTGTTGGTATATAGTTGATGGCGGCTGGCGGCACACGCCAAATAACACACCCCTTCACACGGAGACGGGTTCCGACGTCTGGGGCGTGTTCTGTGTGTAAACTCATATTCTGAAGCAGGTGCTGTGACCCTTTGTGATACTCGGTACATTGTGCAGTGACAGGTTTTGTTGCGGTGCCGGGGGCGGCTCACATCTGGCGGTCACTGGGTTATATATCCGGTACCGGTAGGCTGGATCCCGATCTGTGTGTCCGGGGCGAGGTTGCATTTTTAGCTGTTTGTCCGTCTAACTCTAGAACCTTTTGTGTTTTTCTCTCCGCAGAGTTTATGGAAGGCGGCATCGGCTACGTGGAAATGCTCTTTCGCTGCAACTACCTGGCTCTGGTGGGAGGGGGGAAGAAACCAAAATACCCCCCCAACAAAGGTAAAATATGTCATATGATAATGCTAAGCTTTCTTCTGTGCCGTCTCTGGCAGTCTCTACGTGGCTGTAATGTTTTGGGGTATAAATGTGACGGGTGTAATAAATCATACTGGAAACCCAAACCATTTCTATGTGATGAAGAGATGGGATTAGGGTTACAAGGTGTCTGTAGCTAAGCAGATACTAAATTATGTGCAAATTCCATGCCTTTTACTATTTTGTACCAAATTTCAAATTTTTTCCCCTCTCCCCTCAGTGATGATTTGGGACGATTTAAAGAAGAAAACCGTGATTGAAATTGAGTTTTCCACGGAGGTGAAGGCGGTGAAACTTCGCAGAGACCGGTCTGTATCTCCGCAATAAAACTTTTTGGACCTTACAGGCTTCCTGAGTAATCGTTAACCCCTCGCCTGCTGTATCTCAGCGGTGGGATATTTTTATTTTAACCCAGGATTCCTTTATACTTTATGATTTATACTTTAGTATACAAGGTACTTGCCGATCTCCGACATTTAAAATCACCGAAGACGAGTTTATTTTGGCAAACACAGGACCTGGAAGATTGTCCTAGAAAGCAGGGGAAAGTGTTTTTGTTTGTAGCACCCCACCTTTTATTGTCTGGGGTATAACCGGATGCTCCTTGTTCTGTGTCTTGCAGGATTGTGGTGGTTTTGGATTCCATGATTAAAGTGTTCACTTTCACACACAACCCTCACCAGCTTCATGTGTTCGAGACGTGTTATAACCCTAAAGGTGAGGTGTGACTTATACCGCCTGTTGGGTTAACCTTTGAGCTTCTTTTGTTGAAGGCATCTCTTGTGTTTACCTTCCTGCTTTATCATCTATTTCCTCGTCGCGTTTCGCACCTAATAAAGTGACGATGCTCTGTTACCGATACGTCCTTCCTTGCTATGTCCATGACCTGTATAAAACCTGTGCGTTCCAGGGTTGTGCGTCCTGTGTCCGAACAGCAACAACTCGTTCCTGGCGTTCCCGGGAGCTCACACCGGCCACGTACAAATTGTGGATCTGGCCAGCACTGAGAAGCCCCCTCTGGATATCCCGGCACACGAGGGAGTGCTGAGCTGCATCGCGCTAAACCTACAAGGGACCAGAATAGCAACTGCGTCGGAGAAGGTGACACTCGTAGCAGATACGCTGTTGGGGTTGATTCACTAAGAGCATGCAGTCTAGGAGCGAAACCGTGAGCCTCTGCAGTGTCCTTACTAAAGTTTGGGCTTTTGTATAATAGCTCTAATACACTTAAATAGGAAGGGGTTTCGAAACAGCTGCCCTACCCTTTTAAAGAATATTTTAACACGCAGTCCTGAAGATAAAATAAATGATATGGAGGGCATTCCTGTTTGTGTAAATAACACGCGTTATGTACTGTCTGGCAGCCGCGTGATACAAGGTTATGTTCTGTATCTCTAACGCAGGGAACTCTCATAAGAATATTTGATACGTCATCCGGACATTTAATCCAGGAGCTGCGCCGAGGATCACAAGCGGCTAACATATATTGGTGAGTTGCGTCTTGTTCTTCATACCTGCCTTATTTCAAGGGTGCTTTCGAAGTCTGAACTAGTTCAGTTTCCTTTTCTTCGCTCTGTATAGCAGTCAGCTTTTTAATAGCGAAGGGAAATCAAATCTTTTGACGCTTTGTCCGAGTCACTGACCTGGAACCTTTTGCTCTCATGGCTGATGCCGTCACCTGTGTTTTTATTCATCATTCTCCTTCTGTACAGTCAGGGTGGTTGAGATGCAGATTTCACTGAGACGGAATTCAGTGTCTGTCTCTGTCTTGTTGCAGTATTAATTTCAATGATGACGCCTCTCTGATCTGCGTCTCTAGCGATCATGGTACCATTCACGTCTTTGCTGCAGAGGATCCAAAGAGAAATAAGCAGTCCAGGTACGTGGGTCGGTAGCTTCCTACCGTTATTTCTACGATGCGACGTTTACCTATCTGCGATAAAATGAATACATACAATCAGTGAGTTTTAAGTCCTGGCGGGACAAAGCCAGTCACGTGCTGTCTACTGCTGCTAAGTAAGAGATCAGGTTTGTAAAGGGTAATTCCTTAAGTAGATATTATGTGTCCTCTATTAAAGCGATGACGTCAAATGACATCATAGCGTAGCTCACAGTGGTTGCGTGATGATGCCCCGCTCTATATTTTAATTCCCTTTTTTCCTTTTTCAGTTTGGCCTCCGCCAGCTTCCTCCCGAAGTACTTCAGCTCCAAGTGGAGTTTCTCAAAGTTTCAGGTCCCCTCTGGATCGCCTTGTGTTTGTGCCTTCGGAACCGAGCCCCATTCAGTCATAGGTAAGCCCCCTGCCCCCCCCTTTGGAGAAAGCCATCGGGGTCTCTTGTGCTGAGCTGCGTGGCTGACGCATTTTTTAATTTTTTTTTTGTCTCTTTTAGCAATTTGCGCAGACGGCAGCTACTACAAGTTCCAGTTTAACCAAAAGGGCGAGTGCACGCGCGACGTCTACGCGCAGTTTTTGGAAATGACGGACGACAAACTCTGATGGGGCTGAGCGGGGAAGCTTTTGCTGAAGGAACTCATTCTGGATGCAGAAACAGGACGAGCAGAAGGTAGCTCCGGGATTCTTACAGCGAACTCCTTTCTGTTGGGTTTCATGTTCTGCCGGGTAGTAGCGCTCAGATCATTTCATTACCCTAAGGCTTCGGATTGTCTTTCTCTGTCCTGTCGTCACCTGATTGGAGGTGCTCTTTTAACACTCGGATAAAGGAATTTAGTTAATGAAGCCCGTCCTTAAATTCCTTCATTTCCTGCCAGCGATTAATACATCTGCCGGATGCTGTTTTGTTTTTTTAAGCTGTACGCGTTTCAGAAGCGTTAGGGGATTTAGTACAGATATTATCTATATGAAGATAGACTATTTAATAAATAACAGACCCGAGAGAAATGTTTGAGGACAGAGTTCCCCGACAGCCAAATGCCTTGTTCACCTGCTTGGCATTTAATGAGTTAATACTGTAGCAAACACCCCCCCACCCCGTCCCCCAACAAACTACTCCATGTCACACTAGTGTTTTTACTGCAAAATACTTTAATCAGTGGATATTTACCCATTTATCTGCTGCCACAAACTGCAGGACCCGACCGCGGTCAGCACTGTTATTTTATTTCAGGGGTAACCAATAGCCAACGCTCTGGTGTTTAACTGCAACTCCCATGAGCCTCAGCCAGCACTTGGCTGGACCTCTGCACGCTGAGACTCATGGGAGTTGTGGTCTGAGCCGGCTGTCGGCCGCCTCCAGCCTCGATCGTTATCAGAAGACCACTTGGATTTGCGATTCTAGGGAAAGAAAAGCCACTTTTGTTGCCTCTGAAATTCAATTCATTTTCAATACTAAACATTTTAGATACATTTTTTTTGCCTGTAGGGTTGTGCATGTTGCTTTGTGTAATTAATCATAACTTCTTTAGGTTTTGCACACTTGTTTGTAAGATATGTTTGCTTTTTAATAAAATGTGACCAAATTCCAAAGCGTATAAAGTTATTGAGAGTCCCCCTTGGAAGAGTTTCTATTTTAATATCAGGTTTCCCTGCCGTGCGCGGCCCTGGGGTGTACTCCAATCCCCGCTACGTTACAGGGACGCTCCAGCTGTCATATACATTTTGGCCCAACAAGCGTTTGGCTGCAGGAACGCGGTCCCATTAATCAGCGGAGCCAATGTTGGACTACGCAGAAAGCATTTCACTGCAGCTTCTCCTGAGGGTAAGTCATTTATTTATTGCCAGATTTTACAAATGCATATTAAAGTACTTCTACTATATGTTCAGGAGTCTGCCTAGGACCTGTCCCTTTAATTAATTATATATATATATATATAATTAAACATAACGACCCCCCGATGCAGCATGTACCGCCATCAGCCTGTCATTTTGATCTGCGGACTTTTAACTAAGTCTATAAATTGTTTGATTCCTGGGAAGACTTTGCACCCATTCCCAAAATGCATAATTTCAATCATTAAAAACATGCCTTTAAACGACACTCCGGCCATCATGTTCACTTTAACGCATATAACAACAAAGCGGTCCCTGTTACCTATTTGTGTGTCACGTGTGCTATGAAATCTCGTAACCCCCCCTGTAGATCGTCAGCAGGGGGCTTAACGCCGACCCCCCCCCCCCCACTTTTTAAGACAGCTGTATGTAGACACTTGAGAATGATGGCCGTTAAATTAGTAATCACGGATTATTACCCAATGCTTCAATCGAATGAAGAGACGCGGGGGCTCCTGACCAATCAGCTCTTATGTTTTTAGAATACAAAGTATGGAAGAGATGGCAGAAACGGTTAGGAGGAGAGTCCGGTGTCGTTTAATGGCGATGAGAAAACTATTAAAAAGAACTCACACCAGATTCTGCGGAATCTGAGCCCAAATCATCGACCGCCCCTCTTGTAACCAAGCAGATATCTTGTGAAAAGTTTATACTCTTGGCTTTATTCATTTCAAGAGTATAAATATTTTAATGGTCCCCAAAAAAATAAAAAAAAAATATGACCCTGTAAATGTGCCACACGGCCCAGTCCTTACCGAGGTCCTGCTTGATTTGTGGAGACTATAAAGCAGCTTAAATAAAACAAAAATGAAATCCAAATAAATTTCTACATAAAATGACAAATTGGTGTTGGTTAAAAAAAAATAAAATTCAGATTTACCCCGGACACGATTGCTTTACAATTTTTTTATTATATATTTTTTTTTTAAATCTTCTTGAGGTTCTTTTTTTTGTTGTTTTTCTTCTCTAAGTGGGAGCTCAACAATTGCTTCTGCCTTTTAAACATACACAATATGAAGCCGAGACGATTTAATCTAGAAGTGGTGGGAGGGGAGTGACGGGAGGACATGATAGGGCGTAAAACGGAAGGGGGAGGAGTTAAGTGCAGCTCTCATCAAAACTCATAGCAGTTTCTTTACAATTTGTTAAATGTCTTAGTCTGGATTTGTTTTTTTTCTTTTTCCTTTTCTTCTTCCCAAAAAGTCTTTTACATGCACGGCCAAAAAATATTTAAAAAATATTTTTGATCACCACAAAAAAAAAAACAAATAACAATGGGGTAGCGTTTGTTAGGCTAAAATAATACAAATACACGTGTAGTAATGTAGCGTTTACTCGGACAGACTGAAAAAGGGGGCAATCTAAAAAAAAAAAAAAAAAACCTAACGCAAATATAAAAAAAAAATCTACATTCAGTTTTATGAACGCTGATTTGCAATATAAAGTACTCTGGGTAGAAAACGGTGAAATGTAAGACCGTCTCTGGGGTTGGAAAGCAAAAAAATAAAAAATTGGTGTAGCACAAAATACTGCAAAACAAACGCAATAGAAGGTGTATTAACCCTTTCACAACCAGCACCGAGCTCTTGCCTAGCTCGGTAGTGGGGGGGGAAAAAAAAAAAAAAAAAAAGAAAAGGAGGCTAGCTGCCGACAAGGTGGAAATTATCGCTTCTCCCTTTTAAAAAAGGATTTCTAGAAATCTTATCCAGTCCACACCAAGCGCTTATCATGCGAAACCACAATAATGTGCTCAGTATTAGGGGAAAAAAACTAAAACAAAATTCAGTAACAACGCTTCTACGAATGCAGTCATTTAAGAGCCGCCGTGTTCCTCGCTAGCGGGTACCAAGCTAACGGAGAGGAGCAGCCTTTACAATAAGCGGGGAAGAGACAGTAAGCCCTCGTCGCGGTTTGGATCCTGGTTTATTTTTTTTTTTGTTTGTTTTGTTTGAAATTGTTAAAAGTTCCTAAGGCCGCCTGTGTTATATTTCAGTGCTGATCTACTAAGTTTGTATCTTTTCCACAGGGCCCCGTTTGATAAGACAGTGTCTGCTTTTGGCACCTTTTCTTCTGCGTTTCCTAATGTGTGTAACTTCCAAAAATAAACAAAAACAAAAAACACAATGAGAACAAAGAAGAAAAAGAAAAATGACGTCACAGGTCCTATTTTTTGGCGTCCTGGTTGTTTGACGCGGCGGTTCCCTCTTTTTGGGCGTCGAGGTTGACGGCAATCACCAATTCTTCTCGGTCTCCAGTTTTGCCCCGTTTCAAGTCGGGCTGCTCGGTCTGGTCTCCGTTCTGTCTCTTGGTTGGGAGGGAGGCCGAGGCGGAGGCGTGCGTCGCCAGCATGTGGAGCGGGCTCGCTGCGGCTGCAGGTTGGGAGAGAAGCGACAAGAGGTGAGCGGCGGGGGCCAGAAAAGAGAGCGCGCCAACACCGGCATCTACTGCGGAATATCCGCACCCCCCGCCCGTGGTTACTATTACACCATCGTGTTACTAAACCACCCCCCCCCCCATGCGCACACCCCCATGCGCACACACTCACACGGCTGTGCAGAGTTCATTTCATCAGAGACAAAAAGCAGACATTGCGGCCGAGTCCTACCTCTGTTTCCACTTCCTCTCCACTGCCAGGGACTCTCAATCAGCGAGGAGATGGCGTTCGCTGAAAGAAATATTCAGCTAAAGATCTGGTTGCATTTAGGAACGGGACACAATCACCTGTCCCGGGAAAACTTAGTTGGGGGCGCAGGGGGAACATGGGGAGCGATCATCTGACTATTCATACTGATCAAAGAAAGACCCCCACCGTCCCGGACACGCTGGCGTACATACAGCCTGGATACATGGACGCAGGGGGTCACTGCGATCATTTTCAAGTAATGTTTCAAACGACGTGTCCCAAAGGGCCGTAACATTGAGAAGTCACCGGCTGAGATTATACGGGATAAGCGCAGTCTAGAAGGACCCAGTCTTACAGCTGGAAGGACCCTGAACATGCTGAGATTCCTACAGGTTAACAATTAAGGATTTCCCACTAATTCAAATGCAACCCCTATCAAACACAGACAAGGTCTATCGGCTAAAGCCCCAATCCGCCCGCTCTTCTGCTTGAAGACACCCTGCAGCATCATCGTACGCCTCGGCTGGCTGATGGTTCCCACGTGGCGCCCTCTTCCCCCTTACCTGCGGTGACCTGTCCCTGTATGGCAGCGGCGATCGGAACCACGTGTGTCCCGTTCTGCGTCACGGCTTTGATCGGGAGCTGGTGTTGACCTAGAGGTGTCTGCTGAACGATAGTAACCGTCTGGAGGGGAGCCGACGCAGACGTCTGGATGATTCGGCTCGCCGTGCTGAGAGTGGGGTGGCTGATCGCCGGGTGGCCGATCGCGGGGATCGCTTCTACTTTAACTGCCAACAAAAACTACGAGTTATAGAAAAAAGCCGCAAGGAGAACTAACGGAGCTAAAAGCCTGGGATTAGCGGATCACGGCGCACACTCACCTTTGACCTCTTTGTGGTCTCCGTTCTCTTGTGGCTCTAGCTTGGGTTGGGCCATCACAGCAGCCTGCGCGACCACCGCTTGCCCTGCCACAGTATAGGTGCTGACCGGGGTCAGGCCTGTCACCGATCCCGCTGGAATCTGGTGCACGACATGCACGGTCTGCATGACCGTCTGTTGGGACGTGGAGGTGGTGACCGGCGTGGCCACCGTGTACGTGACCGGTTTCATGGTTTGTGGGAGCTGCCGTTGCACAGTGATGAGGACCGGCTGGCTGGAGAGCGGAGATCCTACAAACCCAAAGGAAGGGGTTTTAAATGAGAACGAGGACCCAGCGCTCGGTGTCACACAGAGAGGGCAAAGAGGTCCCGAGCAGGAACGGGACCTCCAAACGAGCACTTTGTGGCTCATTCCGTACCTGGAGCACTCTGTGCAAACCGCGCTTCCTGGATCACTGCGAGCTTTGGCTGGATGGAAGGTTCAGGATCCAGAGGGACGGGGGAACCTTCTCTGGACAGGCTCTCTGGGGTCTGGACGCCACTCGAATGGGCCGATAAAACTCCGGAGTGGTTTGGAGACGCTGGTGCACTCCTGCCCGGGAAACAGAAGAATTAAATATCGGCTCGAAACCACACCGACACGTCGAATCATCGCCCCGTGCGAGAACACACGCGCCCAACGGCCGTAAGCGTACAGCCCAGGACTCAAGTACGGCCGCCATAAAATCTCTGGGCAACTGCACAGGACCCAATTCTGACTTTAGTACAACAGGGATTAACACACATGCTAAAAAAATATAATATTATATATATATATATATGAAGGAAACACTGCTTCAGTTGACTGCATGTAATACCAAATGTCAACACATGAGGGGGCTAACACCCCACTGAGGCACGAAGTTACCCTGTTAAGGTGCAACTTTGAGAACCGTATCCACGGCTTGTAAACATATTTACCGCACCATTAAAGTAACCTGTATTATGTATCTGACGCAGTGCCAATTATTCTGCCTCTGGCACATTCCCCACCCCGCGCTGCCGTGCCATCGCTCACACAGCTGGGAGAACTGCGGGGTACCCGGCACATGCCGGCTTCTGGCCGTCTCTCTCGCCCCGCCAGGACAGGGTTCTTTGCCCTCTCCCACTAACTTACCTTGAGGAGAGAGGTCCTAGAGGGGTCCTGAAGCAAGGAACTCCCCGCGGTCTACGTTTCCTAAACGCCTGCTCTATTAACTTGCTCTCAGAGGATGGATCTATCCTCCAGAATGAACCCTTGCCAGGCTCTTCCTGCGATCGGGGGACTTTGATAAAGTATCGGTTCAGGGAGAGGTTGTGACGTATGGAGTTCTACAGGAGAAAAGAAAAAAGTTACACAATTTGCCAGGAACAAAACAGACTCTTCTGAGTGTATCGGGGTTTACGTTTAAATAGCATATACGCCAAATGCATAACCTTGACATTATCAACGTGGAACCAACAAGACTCCCAAAAAAAACAAGACTCCTAATCCGAGGCCTGCAGCATCTTCCATCCAGAGACCCTCTGATACAAATACCCGACGCACACGTACACTCCTGGAACCCCCCGCGGTTACTCGAAGACCACGAGAGGTCAGCCCTTCGTAAGAACCATTCATACCGCCCGCTCACCATTTCAGTAACCAGCCAATCAGAGACAATCATGCTGTGAGCTCACCTGCCACCCTTTATCCGCAGTTCGATAGTACGGGTAGTTCTTTGTGATGTGTGTATAGATTCCGTTTAACGTCAGCTGTTTGTCAGGAGCCATAGTGATCGCTTGAACTATGAGCTGTGCATAGGAGTACGGGGGCTTCGAGTCATCCTGCGGGCGAGAGAGAGGAGAGAGCGTTACAATGCCCAGACTACACGGGGTCTCCGCGGAAATCCAGCCACCGGGTCGGGGTGAAATAATGATTTATCCTAACCTTCCTGTATCCAAAAGGTTAAATCTACACCCCAAGAGCTAGCAATCGGACGTTAACTGCCTGTATCTAAAGTAAATCATCGATGTATCTGCCGCAGAGCGGGGAATGCGGTGGCTTAACGGGCGCCGGGCACCTACCTTGGGGCTGTCTCCTCCCGAGGCCTCCTTGTCATTCTCAGACTGGGAGTTTTCTGTCATTAAGTGAAGGTCTGAAGCAATGACTCGGCCCATTTTGAACCCCGACGACCCTGCACCCCGCGGACTGGAGGGGCAAGAGTTTGCAGCGCTGCACGAAAGAAAATGGATAGGTGTTCACGTGATGACTCAACAAGAAGGCGCTAAAGAGGCCTGCAATTTATGAGCAAGACTCATTCTCGAAAAATATTAACAATATATATTTAAAAATAAAAATTAGAAGTCAGGTTCCTCGGGGGTGGGGCTTAATAGTATTTGCTATTTATATAGGTTCTGCATTAAGTCACCATTACTCATTCTTTTTAATGCACTGCCCAGGCTGGCCCATACCTTATAGTTCCTGTAGGGGAGGGCAGAGGACTGATCAGATGGGCCATGTTCTCTGGAATGTTTATGGTCAGGGGGGAGATCTGCGGCTGCACCGGCTTAATGGGGGATTCGGGCGCCTCCTGCTTCTCTTTCTTGTCACTGGCCAGAGCTGTGAACGTGATCTTGATGTTTGTGCTCGGAAACCTGAAGGTGCATCTGTGAGGGAGACGAACAGGCTGGTGAGTAAATCTATCGCCCCCCCATTGCCCGTTTAATAGAGCCGCTACCGACTAGACGTTCGATTACAACCCAAATTTTTATTTTATGGCCGTGCTTTTGCTGGATTAATATGTGGAAGTAGAGAGTTAATCACTTCCTCTGGAGACCGGATTAAAGCACCACCGGCTCGTGCTAATCCCTCGCTGTTTATTAGAGCCGTAAACCGGGGGGCCGCCTTTCACCTTTAAGACCCAAAAGAAACATCTGAACAACAAGCTGGAAATTTCCACTACCCCGGGGCAGACGCTTAACTAACTACTCCCGGGACTCCGTACCTGTAAAGGGCCGAACGGACAGGAACAATCAGACATCTAAAGCTGCCTTCCCATTAAACGGCCTCATTAATCAGCCTCCATTACTTTACTGTAATACGAGGAAGCACTCGGCGGTCGGCAGCGGCTTGTAGAGGCTGCAAATCCACGAGGCTCGTTAACCCTTCCCCGTCCGCCAGCGTCACGCCGTCAAACAGCAAAGACGTCAGGAAAGCCTTTAGAAACCATTCTGGCCCCTCGGACGGCGATGAAAAGGCAACAAAATTAAGCCAGAACCCTGACAACTAGTGCCCGGCTGTATATATATGTATGAGATTATATATATATACACACACTGAACGGCAAAACCAAGCAGGACCGAAAAGGAGTCATTTTTAACCATTTAAGTGCTTGGAGAAGTCTGAGCAATGGAAGAAGCCGCAGGAAGGACACGCGGGGGGCTGAAGGGTCTCTTTCAGCCGCCAGGAGCCCGCCGAGGCTGTGGGAAACATGAAGCCGCCGGCAGAGGGCCGCATGGTGGGCAGCCTGTTACTGTAGAAACCAGCTTTTTAGCGATTCCCTGCATTTCTGCCTCTCCCCCCTCTCGCTTTTGCTCGTGATGGAAAGGAGTGTGGGCACAAAAGATGGAGAGAGGGAACGACTGCTTAAAGGAAGGGGCGGAAATACTCAGGAGCCACAGTTGACATTTGCCTTGTCAGATGGGCTGCCGGCGACCAACGTGTTAAGCCCCGATTGCGTAATGCCGGAGGAATTTGAGCCCCCCCCAGTCTGCAGTGGGAACAGCGCTGAGCTTTTGTGTTCAGACTGAAAGACGGGGAGCAGCTATACGGAGGAGGCGGCCGTGACACCTTCCCCTTGGTGGTCTGCAGCACAGCTTCACGAACAGTCTCTGGCCAAATGGACACCCGAGACACCCATCACTCACAGCCGACAACAAGAGAAGACATAGGGCAACATATTCTGCATCTTAAACAAAAAATAAACACTTTGCAGAGGCACTCGTCATGAAAATACGGTTTAGGAAGCCTTTCTAGTGAGTTTATTTGATCTATACATTGTCCCGGCAAAAGTGTTAACCCCTCTATAGATCAAAGCATTAGCTTTAGATGTTAATACCATAGAAACCAATTCACGGTGCCGTGCTGCTGATGGGAGCGTTGCGTTTGTTGCCAAGGTGGAAAGACCCCTTCGGTACACGTTGAAGGCTACGGCACGGATAAAGGGGGGTACATGCTCTAAAGGGGGCAGATGGAGGATTTACGGCTAAACGAGTCGCCAAAGCTCCTTTCCATGCCTTTGCAGGGCAGCGTCATGGGCCTCTTTAATCCGGTCCGGGGCAGGCGTGTGGACGAGTCCGCGGGGGGCAGGCGTGTGGACGAGTCCGCGGGGGGCAGGCGTGTGGACGAGTCCGCGGGGGGCAGGCGTGTGGACGAGTCCGCGGGGGGCAGGCGTGTGGACGAGTCCGCGGGGGGCAGGCGTGTGGACGAGTCCGCGGGGGGCAGGCGTGTGGACGAGTCCGCGGGGGGCAGGCGGTCTGTTTGTTCTCCGGCACAGGCCGCTAACTTTGTTCTGTTTTAATTAATTAGACAAATTAGGCCGGGGGAGATGTAATTGGGCCGCGTGGAGGCAGGCGGGGGGCATCACGCCGGCACAATGAAAACCGAGTTGCCGAAGCGTATAGCGCTGGCCACACTCAAAATCATAAACGGGTAACGTTACTGCTGTTTCAAAGGACTTCCCCAGCGGGAGACCACCGTGGTTTGTGGCGCCGTACTGCCAACTTTACTGAACTTCCTAAACCCGGCGCAGGTGGCACAAACGCGACAAAACGTACCCAAAAAGGTCCATCCGAGCCCCCAGGTCACCAAGGATCCCAGAGATGGCGCTCGGCCTCCTTAATACCGGAGTCCTTGACAATGGACTCCCGTATTAAATCCGCCGCTCGGCAGCAACATAAACAAAAGCGTTAAAAACAATGCAGATAATGGGGGTTACGCAACGCTGCCGGGGGCATCAGACAAAGCTGCAAGAGTGTGCATGCGCCGCGTGTCTTCCCTGTTTATACAAGCAAACAATCGCTGATCACGCCTTTGCCTGTACACGCTCCAGACAGAACCACATACAACACGCGGCGCAGAAAATAAACAGCCCTTCTCTGAACACGAAGCCCCAGACCTCGAGAGGATAAAGTGCCCACTGCGATCCGCCGCCCAGAAGTATGCCGGGTATAAAGCGTCACATGCACTTTAATGGCGAGGGTCCCTTTAAATCTATGTGTTCACATAGCAAGGGTTTTGAGGGGGGGGCTGCAGAAGCCCCCATATGCCCCACCCCCTGCACATGAAGCAGCCAATCAATGGCATTAAACACCAGACCACGGAGGCAGCTCTGGAGCTGCAGCTTCCCCTCGAGCGGGTTTCAGGAATGCACACAAGCAAATTCACCCGCGGACTGTATTAACAGAGAGCGGAACGCGGCGGGACGATTTAAATGCCTCGCAGGCAGCTCTCTCCATGTATCCACTACACCCCGGCAATGCAAGCGTTAAAGACCAACAAGTAAACAGACGTAACCCACGCAGGAGAAGCTGCAGCTGCACAGATTCAGTCGTCGGACGGTTCATTCACGCTCACCGGAGGGGTTAATTCATTCACAGCACGGCAGGCGAGGACGAGCATCTCCACCAAGCTGAACTATCCGGCGCGGTGACATAACACGCGTGACGGCTGCAAGCAAAGGACATGCACACGCTGAACGGAAAGGGCCGGAAGGCCCACACACCGGCCCCTGGTATTATTCACCGGAGAAATAAAGTGTCTGAACACCGGCTCCGTGGGGCTCTCCACAAACAAATCCTGACAACACCGGAGCAGAAGCCGGAGTGAAGCCGACCGGACCGCGGTTCTCCGTCCCGGATCCGGTATCAGCCAATAACACAGCAGAATCCCCCCGCCACCGTAACCACCCCTCCTCCAATTCCGCAGAGACATCAAGTAACGTTATTTCCAGCAAGAGAATTAAGAGGCTGGCTGAGGATCATGGGAGTGATCATGGGAACTCTGTGTGTTATGATGTTTCAACATGGGGGGCAACTTTCACCGGAACTGCCAATATAATTCCCAACACGGACTGCAGCCGGTCGCCATTTAGGTGACCTGTCCTTAAACACAAAGCAAGTCCGAGAACGAAGAGGCGAGACCGCCGAGAATAACCGGCGCTGCGCCTTCACGCCTCTCCGGGACTGGGGAAGAAAGAGTTAAATCCATGAAAACCCAAACAAACACCCAAAACAAGCAAAACAAATGAGCAAAACCAAAAACAAACAAAACCCAACACACACTTTAGGAAAAAAAAATTTCTTTTTGTTTAAGAGACGGAATGGGGGGGGTCAGCCCGGAGCACCCCCTAACGACTCCCCCCGCTGTCCACAAACCCCGGCCCCTAACACACTTTCGGCACGCAGCGCCCTTCCACGCACTTTGTATTTAGACGGCCCCGCAGAAATCCCATCGCTTCCCGCGCGGCAAACAAAGTCCGGCTGTTTTATTTTGAGCGGCGTCTGTTGTAAACAAAGGCTCACGTGACTCAGGAGGTGGGGAGGAAAAACAATCGGCTACAAACAATCCGCGGACACAGAGGAGGCATCTGCCAGCAGCCCATACATGGCAACGCCGCATTCGGCTGCTGTTTTCCCCGGCATTGTTTACGGGATGTTGCCACGGCAACACAGACTCCCTACTGACCCAGCCGTCATGACATCACAGGGTGGGCCGCCTTTTAACATCTTCACGTCCAGCAGCGGCGGTGGCAACACACACGCTTTACATACAGCGCCGTCCAAAGGAGGAGAGAGGACCCTGGTCTGTGGAGCTTGCACTCTATTGTCGAGGCAGACATTCCTTAATGAATATAAATAATATGCAGAACGCCCCGTCAGATGCCCCACCGATACTTATCGAGCCGCCGGGGGCTGGGAGAAGCTCAAAGCACAAGAGACACAATGTTATGCCTTCAGAAAACGTCTTACATGCACCGGACGCCACAAAAACGTCTAAAAAGAATTAAACTGCTGAAAGTCTACAAATCCGATCATTTTCCTGCCGACATAAAAAGAGAAGAAACCTTAAAAACAGAAGCTGCCGACAGAAAACGCGCTTCCAGCGCAGCTTTACGCATTTCACCCGTTACAGGCACCGGGGGTAATCATCATTTAACCCCCTTACGGGTACCAGGGGGGAGGTCATCACCATTTCACCCAGTTATGGGCACTGGGGGGTGGGTTAACATGATTTAACCCCGTTACGGGCGCTGGGGGTAATCATTAATCAGCAGGGGCAGAAAGGTAGTCACCGGAGTCACGTGTGGCTCCTAACAGGTTCACAGTCCTCAGAAGAACCCAGAGCTGCAGTTTTAACCCTGTGGGGGGCGGACCCCCGGCCACGGATTACGGGAGACATTACGGACAGCCGTCACGGACAGACACAAATCCACGTCAAACACAATAAGCTTCTTACTGGTGCATTAGCGCTCTACGTCTTAAACACTAGAGAACGGGAACAGACGGCGACTAGAGAGTCAGGGGGCTTACGAGGTGCAACATAATGCCACGGACACCGCAGAAAGGGGCCCCGTGAAGACGGCTAAAGGGGCCCCTGGGCCGTGTGGCCCTTCGCAGAGCCCGTAAGACCACAGTCTGCCAAAAAACATTTGCAACCTCTGCCTAACCACTTTAGGGAAAGCCACAAAAACCACACAGCGTGGTGTGTACACAGCACAGGTCATATGTATTGTCCGTGGAACAAGCCGGGCCACGCGCAGTCAGGTCCTAAAACACCCAAAACTACAAGGAAAAAAAACACTCGATTTCTGTCAATAACAATAAAAAAAACAAACACTCAGCGCCAGGCGCCCAAGCCGTCCACGCGTGTGAGAGGACAAAACAGAAGTCGCCGCGGCAACGCGTGTAAAAATAAACACGGATCCCTCTAGCATACTAACAGCGCAGAACACATGGGAGACAAACACGCCAAGGGGGGGGTGGAGGCGTGTTTCCGTACCGTAAGGAGGGTTTAACCCCTAACTGCCCAGCCAGACTGCCACATCCTGCAGGTGTGTGGCTCAGGCGCTTAGAGGGGACGGGCCACCGCGGGGCAAATATCTACATCCGCTGCATAGGCACACACGGTTTAACTCTTTAGGCGATGGGTGGAAAACTAAGCAGGCAGTGAATCGGTTAAACTGTGATAATTATTAAAATGGAGCCGCGAAAGGATGGAAGACGTGCGACTCGCGTCCACGAATTTCTATTTACAGTCCCCAAATAATCAGGGGTCACTACGGCTCGTCACACGGCGCTCTTAAAGACCCCTAAATACCCTGCCGGTGCCAAGCGGCAGCTTCACGGAGCTCATGAACCGCCAACGGTAACCATGGCCCGGCGTCCCAGCGAAGGTCGCGTCCGCAACACCGCGGCGCAAAAGGAGACCACGGGACTTCGCAGCGTTCTGATTAAAGCCCCCAGAACAGCGATGGCGTTACGTGCGATATTTCCGTAGCAACCGCGATTCCGTGGCGATACAACGTCAGAATCAAGCGGGTAACAGGCGAGCCACTGAGCGCCGCGGCGGGCGAGAGCGTCCACATACACAAAGCAATATAACTGTGCATGACGGGAGACGCGACTGTAAACAGTGCCTGCCGCCTGGCCACGTGACGCTCAATGAATGGCCGGTTTTTGTTGCTCGCCAGGATCGGCTCCAAGACAAATGTTGCTGTTTTGGTGGCTGGTGACACGTTCCCCGGGGGCCCGTCGACACCCTTGGCGGGTGCACTGACACCGGGGGCAAGCGTCCAGCGGCGGCGTGGCCACGAAAAAATGCCCCGCGGCCCCCGAACAGGGCACCTAAACCCTGCAGCGCAGAACGCGGAGGCAGCTTGTGTATAACCCCACGCCACATGTAAACAATCACAAGATACACAACACACAGGGCCCGGGGCCACAATCCTATAAACACAACCCACACGGCCCCCGGGGCAGTAACAGCGGAATCTGCCCCGTCTCTCGCACCCGACCCGGGTATCTTTACAAATCACTAAACTCTTCAGCACTTTGTCATCAGCCTAGATACACCACAGGACATGACAGCGCCACATACACCAACACACAATACCCCTTCCACCCAGATCACCCCCATCTCTGCACCCAGTACCCCCACCACTCTGTACCCCACTAACAGCACCTCCCATCACCCTCGGCTCCTCTACCCCACTGACCCTGCCCCCGCATCTTTGTCCCATCCTTGTCCCCCCACTGTCTCTGGCCCGCCCCTGCACCCCCAATCTCGTTAGCCCACCCCCGGTAGCTCCGCCCCTCATACCCTAATCCAACCACTCCGCCCCGCCCCCCAGTACCCCACTCACACTCGGGGTAGTTGCAGCGGCGGGGCCCCCCTCCTCTGGAACACGCCGTCCACGAACACCCCGTTCTTGCCCAGGCAGCGCAGGTAGAAATCCCCGCCGCCCTCACCGTCCCCGCCGCCGGCCGTGAAGATCTCCAGGTGCCGGCGGGAGATGAAGCTTGAGTGGCCCATGCTCACGTCCACCGATCCCTGCGACGAGTTGCGGCCTATGGTCACCGAGCGCTTCTTCATTAGGTACTCGAACTCGCGGCCCTCCAACCGGGCCACGATCGGCACCCCGCTGCCCGCCGCCATCTTTCCAGCACGCCCGGGCAGGTGACGGGAGCTCCGGGTGCGGCGGCGGCTCCAACCCCTCCGCCAGCAGGAGAAAAGGAAAGGGGAGGCGCAGCCTAACCGTGAAGCGCACGCAGCCAATAGGAGGAGCCGGCACTGACAGGGGCGGGGCGGGGCCAGGCGTTCGGTTGAGGCGTGAGCCAAGAGAAGGCTGTTTGAACCAAGTGGGTGTGGCCGCACTGTCGCTGAAGCACTCTGTGACAGCCGGGAGGGGCGGGGTTACCAGTTTGGTTGACGCTAGCAAGGTTGATTGTCAGGCAGCAATGGCCTTTTCCTGCAATGAGGGCAGAAGGCAGCATGGTGGCTATAGAGCCGGGCCGGGCCGGGCCTGTCTGTAGCTCGATATAGTAACAATAAAATGGAGGAAAATTCAACTCAATGGGACTTGCAGTAGAGTGCAAGCTTCTAGGCCAACAACCTGCCCTTCAGAACAGCATAACGGAACTGAAGAAAAGACCCTTGTGGTCTCAGAAGCTTGCACTCTAATTAAGTGAATTTGGGTAAATCGGCCATGTGAATTACTCCGTTAATAAAGAATGACTACTTTTATTTTGTGTCTTTATTGTTTTTTCCCCAATTATTTGTATGTTTGCGCAGTGAGAGGTTGTGGCTCTGTGTTACCCGTATAGAGCCTGGAAAAAAACATCTGTCGTCGACTTACTTATTATCAGGGCAATAAAAATGTACTTGGGGCACTTCGCCTCCCTGATAATGGCCCCTGTGCCGTCTCTGCCCTGGGCCCTGAACGGGTTAATGTATAAATGATCTGCGGAGATTTTACCCCAACAGGATAGGACCCGCTGGGGGGTAAGATGGCTCTTCTGGGTCCCTGTTGCTAGGTGATGAAAACAGTAACTAATAAAATAAGCGAGTCTTGGTGAAAAAGCTGTGTTGGACGGCCAGCCAGATGTCTGTCCACCGGGGCCGTCACCCCAAAATCCGGTGTGCATAGCGTGTGTGCAGTTGATGCATGTGTGTGCAGTTGATGCGTGTGCATAGTGTGTGTGCAGTTGATGCGTGTGCAGTTGATGTGTGTGCAGTGGATGTGTGTGCACAGTGTGTGTGCAGTTGATGCGTGTGCATAGCGTGTGTGCAGTTGATGCATGTGTGTGCAGTTGATGCGTGTGCATAGTGTGTGCAGTTGATGCGTGTGCAGTTGATGTGTGTGCGTAGCGTGTGTGCAGTGGATGTGTGTGCACAGTGTGTGTGCAGTTGATGCGTGTGCATAGCGTGTGTGCAGTTGATGCATGTGTGTGCAGTTGATGCGTGTGCATAGTGTGTGTGCAGTTGATGCGTGTGCAGTTGATGTGTGTGCAGTTGATGCATGTGTGTGCAGTTGATGCGTGTGCGTAGCGTGTGTGCAGTTGATGCGTAGGCATAGCGTAGCGTGTGTGCGGTTGATAAATTGTGTCAGGGTCCTGCGTTGTCATTGTGTCCGTGGAACTTGTGTGTCACTGATCGCTACATAGCCCACGTGTAACCCATTGGCAGCCATTTATAGAACTGCAACGCTGGAGGCCGTGCCGTGTATTTAGTTATAAAGCCGTTTCCTGCTGTTTCTATACACAATTATCGGGGCTTTTTACCCTGCGATACCCTCATACCCAGCAAACATTCTGACCTCCTAGAAAAGAGGGGCATCAGGGGACGAGAGAGGGGCATCAGGGATTTTGGGTTAAAAAAGGGACTGGTTAAACTAAACACAGAAACTTGAGAAATATGGTGATGTCGGAAAAGCCTTAGAAAGAATTAAAGGCGGATTGGGAAAAATGGAGGATGGACCCCCTTAAGGAAAAATGAGGGGAGCAGCAGGAGACAGCCGGAAGATGCGCAGTAAATATGTCCCAGCAGAGGTGGTAGAGGGTAATACAGTGAGGGTATTAAACATGCATGGGGATAGACATACGGCTCCTGAATCTAAGACGAGACCAACGACTGATTAAGGTTTCAGTCTTTACAGAAGGAGAAACGGGCGACTAGACGGTGGCCGATCTGCCGGCAGGTTCCGGATGCTCATTGTGTTTTATGAAGGTGGCGTTTGTGTAAGCCGTGGATGGTTCCGGGGCCCGGGGCCCTCATGTATGTTATATGTGCTGCGGATGCTGTAAGGTTTGGAGGTTAATGTAACAGAGCTGACTCAGGCTGGGGGGGGGGTGGGGGGGGGGGGGGGGGGGGGGGGGGGGGGGGGGGTTGTTTCAGTTAGTCCACAGCACCCCCTGGTGGCAGAAAGGCTGTACTGCATATTGTGTTACATCCCCAGGACAGAGCTATTCTGGTGCAAAGCTTTAAAAGTGGAACTTATCTCCATGGCAACCCTCCAACCACTCATTCTAACTACACCCCCTGAAAGAGAATGCCCCTTGGCTGTTTTAATATATACTTGGAGGTATCCTTTAATGATGATAATACTGCATATTTATAGTTCTTTTGGCGAATGTAGGGTTAAAATAAATTAACTGATAAACTGTCCCCATAACATAAGCCTGTAACGTGCATTAAAATACCGGACTGACTGGGCCTAACGCAGGGCAAAAAGGCCCGCAGCAACCGCGACCGGGCCCGCCACTCTAGGGGTCCGGGCAGGCCCCCCCACCAGGGCCGGCGCCTGCCCGGGACTTAAATTAAAACATCGGGGTTTTGTTTTTTTTTAAAAAACTTTAACAATAAAGTTAACCCCCCCCCCCCCCCCCGATGTTTTAATTTAGGTCCAGGGCGCCGAGCGGTCGCTCGTGAAGTTTTCAGCGACCGCTCGGCGCCCCTCACTCTCCGTGACTCTGTCGCGGTGCCAGCGTTTCATTCTGAGCGCCGGAAATTATGGCATATTCCGGCACTCAGCTGTGAAGCGCGCACCGTGGCAGAGCGGGAAGATGAACTTCCTCGCACCCCCACAGCAGGACTCCGGCAACAAGGTAAGTAGGGAGAGGGGTACATAGTGAGGGAGGGGGTGCAGTGAGAAGGGGCAGAGGGGGGGAGGCAGTGATATAGTAACAATAAAATAGAGGAAAATTCAACTCAATGGGCCTTGCAGTAGAGTGCAAGCTTCTAGGCCAATAACCTGCCCTTCAGGACAGCATAACATAACTGAAGAAAAGACCCTTGTGGTCTCACAAGCTTGCACTCTAATTAAGTGAATTTGGGTAAATCAGCCATGTGAATGATCTCTGTTAATGAAGAATGACTACTTTTATTTTGTGTCTTTATTGTTTCCCCCCCAATTATTTGTATGTTTGCCCATTGAGAGGTTGTGGCCCCCGGGGGCTCCCGCGTTACCCGTATACAGCCTGAAAAAAGTGTGCAGTTGATGCTTCTGCATAGTGTGTGTGCAGGGGATGCGTGTGTGCATAGCGTGTGTGCATAGCGTGTGTGCAGTTGATACATTGTGTCAGGGTCCTGCGTTGTCATTGTGGCCGTGGAACTCGCGTGTCACTGATCGCTGCAATAGCACACGTGTAACCCATTGGCAGCTATTTATCACAGGGAGGCAGGAAAGGAGAGGTATGGCTTAGTGAATGAGGGACAAAGGGACTGGGAATGATTTCAGGGGAGAGGACCTCTCAAAGTCATGGTCAGGGTGAGAAGGGAGGAAGACTGCATTGACTCTTACAGTATTCCCCTAATCTGAAGCTGAGGGAGTGATTGCATGCTAGGGAGCGTGGAGCAGGGCCCAAGGAAATGTCGGTGTGGCAGAGCCTGTCCTGGTGTGTGTGTTAAGGTGTCGGTGTGGCAGAGCCTGTCCTGATGTGTGTGTGTCCGGGTGGCAGAGCCTGTCCTGGTGTGTGTGTTTGGGTGTCGGTGTGGCAGAGCCTGTCTTGTTGTGTGTGTCCGGGTGCCAGAGCCTGTCCTGGTGTGTGTGTTTAGGTGTCGGTATGGCAGAGCCTGTCCTGATGTGTGTGTGTCCGGGTGGCAGAGCCTGTCCTGGTGTGTGTGTTTGGGTGTCGGTGTGGCAGAGCCTGTCCTGATGTGTGTGTGTCCCGGGTGGCAGAGCCTGTCCTGGTGTGTGTGTTTGGGTGTCGGTGTGGCAGAGCCTGTCCTGATGTGTATGTGTCCGGGTGGCAGACCCTGTCCTGGTGTGTGTGTTTGGGTGTCGGTGTGGCAGAACCTGTCCTTGTGTGTGTGTCTGGGTGACAGATGCTGTCCTGCTGTGTATTTAGTCATCTGTTTTGTGGCCCTTTACTTTCTGCAGGACTGAATTGAACTATTTCATTTTTACTTATCCAGAGAGCCCTCCTGAATTTGTAGTCGCTTCAGAGGACAAAACATTCTAGGCCCAGAAATCAGTGAGAGCAAAAGTTAAGGTATTGTGTTATTTATTCTATTTCAACCTGCGTATCTTATTGAAAAGGATCAGTGGCACTAAATTGTGGCTTCAGGGGTCCCGTGTAGGATGACTTTTTTTTTTTTTGTCACATTGCTCTGCCTAGAGGATTGGCTGATCGCCGCAATTCGGTTGGGGTGGTCTGAGGTCTGAGTTTCTTCCCTGCTGTGCTGTGAGTCTGTGACTGAGACTCGCTCGTCGTGTGATCTGACCAGCCAAGGCCCAAGGAGGGCCACACTGCCACTAGTTTTTTTTTTTCTAAGTACCAACTAAATGGTCAAAGATTAGTTACTGTTTTGAATCTTTCATTAAAGATATAGCGCTTTATAAATTGCATGACGTTATGATTCATTTATTATATATTTATGGAATGCTAATTGATTACAGTGACAAAAGCACGCTGAAATATAACTAATAGACAACAAGAAATGGTATATTACATTTGTCAGAATTTGGTTTAACAATAAATAAAAATGGGCTGCTCAGTGTTAAATGCCCGGGCCTACTGTCAAGATATGCAGTCAGCTTCTCATGGATGATAAGAACTGTAGTCATGCAGCTTAATAGCATTTGGAAGAAGACTCCAGATAATTGGAAGTATCCCTCTCTACCTCTCTGCCTAAAAGCACCTGGAATAGTGACTTCGTTGACCATATATGGTATAACAAATAACAGGTTGTTTAAAAAAGGATTTATTGTTCCCTTATTCTCTTTTGTGTATCTGTCACTAAGACAAAGGCTGGGGGAGGGGACTGTCGGTGGTATGCGAGCAATGCGGTGTATCTGGACCCTTACACCTTAGGGTAATAAAGGGCGAAGTAATGCCCCCAATGGCACTGGGGACATAATATGCAGAATTGAACGCATAAACCGGAGGGGCAGAACTTCAGACCTTGAGGGTCACCAAAGGGGCAGGTATTCCTAATAGAATGTAAGCTCACAAGAACAGTGCACTTCTTATCTTATTGTCACATTGTATCCTGCCAGGTTTAATGTTACTATTCATTTTCACTATTGTAACAGCGCTACGGAATATGTTGGCGCTTTAGATGGCTGCAGGTTACTATAGGAAGTGGGGAAGCTTCTCTGCTGGACAATGCAGGCAAATCCTACCAGCCCCTAGGGACGTGCATGTCCCCTTATTGTCCAGCAGGTGGCGCCAGATTACCCCTGTCCTCTCACTTTCAGTCTAGACAAGCAGCGCTTCCATTCTGCCCCACTAGGTGTCGCTCTTCCATAAGAGTTATTGAAAGAATTATGACTGACGCTTTTGGTGTTGAACACAATATTTACAGTTATGACATCACAAGTGATGTCACTCATGCATTAAGCATTACTGAATAGCAACATATTGTCATCACCAGTGACAATTTTGCCTGTTTATTTCGCAGAAAATACAGTAAGCGTATTAAAGCAGCTAATGCTACGTCTGGAATGTTTTATTTCTCGTTATAGCCAGAGAATACTTGTGCTTTTTGTTTATGTGGATAAATATTCCTATCCTGTAGTGCCCACGGCAAACACTATAGATCATTTTAAGTACCTTTTTGGCACTCACAGAAGTGGCTGCATTGATACAGGATGCTTCCAAAACTTCCCCACGCAGCATTCTAATTTCAGAATGTTTGCAATGTTACATTTTTATCATAGAGACAATCATTTATAACACTGCTGATAGTAAATAAGCGAAAAAAACCATAGTATTGCACCATATAATATTAATTGCATATCATATAGAAATGAGATGGCTGCTCGTACGGTTTGTATCTTTACTTTCATTATTTTGGAAGGGTGTCAGAGCAATCCCTTTCAAGAAGCTGCTGAATAATTCAGGATCCGATGGCTCTCGCTGTAATTGACGCTAATGTAAAGAGCTTCTCTGTTTACTGAACGTTTCCCCTTTGAAGTCGTTGAGCAGATGAGGGATTGACGAAGATCCGCATCCTATGTTAATGGCGCCGCTATTAAGAAACCTGACTTTGTTGGCTGAAGATAAATCATATTTAATCTCCATCGATAAATTATTTACGGCAATGGATTGTGAGCGTCTGTTGTGCGAAGTGAAGGCGACATTATTTTTGATTGTAAGATAGATAGAGGATTAGAGGAAACGAACAAACACGAAGTAGTTATGCCAGGAACATGCGCGATGGGTGAATCTGAGAAGGACTGGGACCTTGTGACCAGACATGAGGCTTTATTTCCCAGCGTCCAGAGGAAAAAAAGTTTGCAGCAATTTGGGTGAATTTGGGCAGAATTTGGTATGAGAAACCACGCGTCACCCAAGAAAAACAGCCAATGGGTGACTAGGCTATTGCCTACGGACCCCCAGGAGACAGACAAAAACAAGAAAAAAAAAGCTACAAAATTTCTCGGGCCCCTTCACTCCCACTTATACTCTCTGAGTGTCTCCCTACCTTCTCTGCCCACAACTTTTGCTTCTGTGTCTCGCATCTTCTTGTCTCTATCATCAACTGTTCAGTGGAACAGCCTCCCAGCAGAAGTGGTAGAGGGTAATACAGTGAGGGTATTAAACATGCATGGGATAGACATACGGCTCCTGAATCTAAGACGAGGCCAACGTCTGATTAAGGTTTGAGTCTTTACAGCAGGAGAAACGGGCGACTAGACGGGGGCCAAGATGGGGCCGATCTGCCAGCAGGGTCTATTTCTATCCTGAGTCCTGTAGGCTGTCTTGCTTCAAACCTAATGATGAATCGATAATAACTCAAATAAATATTCTGTTTCCAAAACATTAGAACATTTTTTTTTTTTAACCCCTTAATGACAAATCCTGTACATGTACGGGCTCAAAATGCATTGTTTTCCATGGGCTTAGGGACAGCCCAAGGGTTTAAAAAAATAAAATAATGTATATATAATAATAATGTGTATTTTTTGGGGGGGTTGTGTTTGGAGGAAAATTCTCTTCCTCGTGTACAAAAATGTTGTTTTACATGAATGTCGAGCCGGCGAGAAATATAAACAAAGCCGGCGGTTCGGCGCGAGCGCATTAAACTTGCCCGGCGACTTGGGGCTCGTTAAAAGACGCATCGCTATTTTAGGAATCTTCTTGCATCCACCCTGCGGGTGAAACACTTCCTGCAGTGTGAGAATCCAGAGCCGAGCCCGGCCTCCGGCTTATCGGGTTCTTTCCATCGGATCAGATAAAAAAAAATAAACACACTTTGATACGTTTTTTTAAAAAAAAGCAACATTATTACTTTATTAACTTTTTATTACTTTTACACTGAAATGAATCAACGCAAATTGCTCAAGATCTTTCTTTTTTTTTTTCTTTCATTTTTTATTTCACGTTTGACGTCAAGAGGAACAATACAAAAAAAATCTTCACATAAATATATATAGAAATTTGGCAAAACCACATCCCTCTGCCTTAGTGCTCACGTTGTGATTAAGTAGTAAGTAATTCCCCTTTCTGGTGACTCTGGTTGGGTTCTCGAGGTTTTAGAAGCCAACAATCAGACTTGGTGGTCTCAGTAGGGTCTACAGACCTCCGATGTGCACAAGTCCATCATTCTGCAGCCTTCGGAATTTTACCGACGCGTCGTTACCACAGCATATACTTTTCGATTTGTTATGTAACTCGCTCTAACCATATATTATAGTTCTGTAGCACCGCGTAGATATTTCATGGGATTGGGAAGGTTGGTAAACAAGATCAGCAAGTCTACAGAAGCCTGTGAGATGCCTCCAACCGCGCGAGGTGCTTTCTCTGACCGTTTACGTCCGGTATGTCGGGGTGATTTGCAGAATCACCAGTCGGAGGAGGTGAGGAATAGCAGTTTAGGGGCACACCGGTGTCATACAAAGGTTGTAACAGTATCAAGTAGACTTGGTTGTCCACATTGAGGTAGATTCCATCGTTTTTTGTTGAAGTGCCAAAGAACTGACATATCCCCCACATAAAGTCACCCCAATTTCAAAGAGCTTCCCCATTTGAGGACACAGAACCCTCCAACTTATTAGGATCCCCCCGTTACAGAATCCCAAAGCATCGCGTTCCATCGTAACCAACGATCCAAAATGGCCGCTCTCACACAACTATAAATACCGGCTTCTCGCCCCCCGTTTCAGGGTGGGCCGGCAGTGTCTTTCACCTTCTAGGGGGTCATTAGGAGAGGTCCGGGGACTCTTCTTCTTCTGGTATCACAACACGGCCTTCTTAATACGCTGGAGAAGGAAAGACATGTTAGATCCACCATGGTAAATGGTTAAGTATAAAGAAAAAAAAATAGGATGAAGATTATAAAAATATAATCCACCCCAAAATTTGTAGCAATTTCCTTTAACAGACAGGCGTCAGTCTGAAGCCCAACGAATAGAGAGAGTCAAGGCAATTCCACCAAAATTGAGCCAACGAAGGAGGAGAGACCGTAGGTTTGAGTGACAGTACAAGCAAGTAGAAGCAAGAAAGAGGTGGATGAATGGTTGGGTGGAAGCGTCAAAGTGAAGGACCACACGTTGGAGAGAAGTATGAGGGAACGAGCATGGAGGAATGGAACGTGCATGGAGGAATGGAGGAGCATGGAGGAATGGAGGAGCATGGAGGAATGAGGGCACGTCTCCTGGTGGCATTTAGTGACTTAGGATTCTTTATCAGATGAGAGCTTTTTCTGCCGTTAGTTTTTTTTTAGGAAAAAAAAACTGAGATTTTTGAGAAAGACCCTCAGCCCAACAGGATGGTTTTTCCTGTCGACCAAGTCTTGGAATTTCAATGAGTGTAAGAACAGGTGTCTTTCGGCGAAACTTCCCTGAACAAACACGGTGCATTCTTCGGATCCCGACCCCACATTGTCTGCCTCCGTCTATTAAAAACGTTACAACGGAACCTACCCCATTTTTTATAAGGGTCCGTGACGCTCAAACACGGCTGTTACGTTTGTTTCCTATCTTGTGATTGACGTTTTTTTTTGTAGAAGGACTTCTTTTCCAGATATCACCGATGGCTTTACTGCATTGTAATGTAAGGCTGCTGATGGGTTTATTAGGAAAGTGCATGAAATGTGTGAAGCATAAACATAAATTACGCTCATATAGCTGTCAAAATAATGGCAATTTACTTGAGTGTGTTCCGGATCACACCTTTACCCATGGGCTATGAGAGATACTGAGTTAATTGCCACAGGGCAAAACGGAGCCCTGGGCAAAACCTCTGCTCGTCCCACAGGATTACCTCATCAGGTCCACGTTCTCCTCCATGCCATCCTAGAACCCCCTCCTTCCTCTAGAACACCCCCCATCTCTCGCCATCTCCTCTCCCCACCTAATATACATGGGGCAGCAGGTCCCCGGCCGGTAAAATCTGCCCTGTTCTATCCCAGTATAGATGGCTCGTTACTTTAGGAGGCAGTCATAGATCTTAATTACAGGAAAGAAATATCTAAAACCTCCAAAAACAAAAATATCATTAACCAGCTCTCGTAAGTCAATAAAGGGATAATTTACTTTTATACTTGAAAGAAACCTCAATATACCTCTTGTCAAAGCGCAGGGTTGTAGTCGCGATCCCTTCCTCCTTCCGGTAACGGGTTTTGGTAAAAAAACCTTTGATTTTTATAAACTTTCCAAAGACCGAAAAGCACAATCGTTCCCATTTGGTCCCCAAAAGTAAAGAATATATTGAGTCCCCGAAACGCGTCGGTCACAAGGCCAGCCCCAGCTCTTTGTAGGAAACTTCCACGTTGAACGTGTACCAGAGGGTCCACAAAACGAAACTGAGCGCGAGGACCACGGCCCCGGTGAACACGAAGAAATCCCACGAAGTAAAGCCGGAGCATATTCCCAGCAGGAGCAGAATAATCCCGGCCACGTCGAAGATCACGGCCACGATGAAGAGGAAGGCGCAGCGACCGATGAACCGGGAGAGCCTCATGGTGGCCGGGCTTGGCGCTCGCACACTCGAGTGTCTGAGGCGCTGGACGCGACTTACAGACCGAGCCGTTTAAACAGAACACACCTTGTGCGATGACAGCGATTTAACACGGGAGGCTGTTAACTGTTTGCTGGCCGCGGCGGCTCAAGCGGCCCGTCAACCCCGAAAAACCTGACGGTTGACTCCGCTTTGTGTTCTAATTCCAGGGTACATTCCTTGAGTGCCGGAGGTAGCGCTCACCCTGCGGGACGGGTTCAGAAACTCATTGTCTGTGTGTCACGGAAATGATTCAGTAGCCATAAAATCCATTATTTGCAAAAAAAACAACAAACAAATGAACAAAACAAACAAACAAACAAAAAAATGAAACAATCACATTTTTAACTAGAAATATTGCCCCATATAATATATATTACCCCTTACATAATACTGCCCCTCGTATCAATATATATATATTGCCCCCTACATATTATTGCCCCTTATATCAATATCTAGTACCCCCTACATAATACTGCCCCTTATATTAATATATATTTTGCCCCTTATCTCGGGAAACGTTCCTTTTTCCTCCTCACAGATCCTGAAACGTAAAAATTTTTTGGTGGAAATATAGATATGTTATTTGAATAAATAAAACTGATTTTCTGCTGCTATGGCAACAAAAACTGTCACATGACAGACGAGAATTAACCAGCCCCCCCCCCCCCAAGAAATCCGAATGGATCTGAGGAGAGAAATCCGAGGCTGGAATGTTCCGGAGGGACAGGGAGATTGTCCGCGGTGCTAGGTTTTAGTTTTTGAAGCATTACCGAATAACTTTGTTTAAATGGGGTCTAAACGGTTGTATCCAGCAGCGCCGCGAGCGCCTGTAACCCGGCCCGGGGGCGAGCGCCTGTAACCCGGCCCGGGGGCGAGCGCCTGTAACCCGGCCCGGGGGCGAGCGCCTGTAACCCGGCCCGGGGGCGAGCGCCTGTAACCCGGCCCGGGGGCGAGCGCCTGTAACCCGGCCCGGGGGCGAGCGCCTGTAACCCGGCCCGGGGGCGAGCGCCTGTAATCCAGGCGAGCGCCTCGTTGGACTGTTACTGTCTCTCGCTTTGTTGGTGAAGCTGTTTTCTTGACTCGCAGTCGTATCGAGTGTCACTCACGTCCCGGATTACCTTTCACCTGTTTGTCGCTCGGCTGTTACCTCTTTGTTCTGTTTTGTTACCTGAACAGATTGCGTGCAGTCACTTAGCAAGCAGAGAGTACCGTGACCGGCCCCGGGCCCCACCCTGCACATTAACCACTTGGTGCAAAACCATGAAGGAGTTAAAGAACCCCACTTTTCTTTTGCACCCTAAATAGTTGGAGGCTAATGCGGCGAGGGACTTTAAACATGCATCAGGCATATAGCCATCATAAATATAGAGAGAATTGTAGATACTTCAGCCTCCCAGCAGAGGTGGTAGAGGGTAATACAGTGAGGGTATTAAACATGCACGGGATAGAAATATGGCTCCTGAATCTAAGACGAGACCAACGACTGATTAAGGTTTGAGTCTTTACAGCAGTTGAAACGGGCGACTAGGCGGGGGCCGGATGGGGCCGATCTGCCAGCAGATTCTATGGTTTTTTTGGAAGGTGGAAATTACTAAACTGCTCATTTTGGCGAGACAAAAATAAAGTAAAATGATCCAGCCGGCTCAAATAGGACAGAAAGACAACTTTTGGGGGTAAAAAAAAAAAAACAACACAACAACAACATATAAAAAAATTAAAATATAAAAGAACTGCGTGAATGCCGTCAAGGCTTCTAAGCGGCTGCATCCGGCTCCCTCTAGTGGTGACAACAAGAAAAAGCACAACACGCAGACCCATACATGTTGGGAAGCGACCAATCCTTCGTCTGTTTTGGAAAAACTATAAATCTGCAACAAATTTGAAAAAAACAAACAAAATGAAAACAAAACACAATTTTTATTGTGTCTGATGTTTAATATCCGACAGCGTAAAAAAATACATTTAAAAACCCCCCAAAAAACAAACATTTAAAACAGACGTTTTTGGACGCAGCGATTCGAAACAGAAAAGGAAAGAAACATTCCGAGCCCAGCCGCCATATCTGGAAGAACCTCGTATTACATTATATATATATATATATTTAAAAGAAAAATACAAGCTGAATAACCCCCCCTCCTGAATAAAATACCCCCCCCCCAAAAGAGTTTAAAGACTTTTTAGGTTTCTTTCCCCTCTGCTCAGTGCCACGCATGTAACATTCTGAAACAGATCACCCTGATTGGTTGTTGCTATGGTGACAGCATTCTGTTATCTTGTAGCAGTTGACTTGGCTTTTCTAGTCCGGTTTAGAGGGGTCTTCACATGGAGGGGCAACAATCAGATTCCCCTAATGGGCAAATCCAAAATCAGCAAAGATATAGAAAGTCAAGCGAGATTCTTTTGCTTAGAACATGTTACCCATCATGCACTGGTCAACTTCTTCCTGATTGGCCGGTTACTTTTTCAAGGGTTTGTAACCTTTGTAATTTTAAAAAAAAATTCTTGCGGGGCGTGCATTAGGCAGTCGATAATGATAAAAATATTGTTGTTGAAATGGTGCAGAATCTGCGATTTTTGGTCAAATCAGATTGAACGCAATTTTATGGATAGCGTGTATAACGGAAAAAGCCAGACGCCGCCAGGTTTACCATCCTTTATTATAATCCTATATAAAGGGGAAAAAGGTAAATACTAAATGTATTATTTTTATCTGAAGCCAACTAAACTTACTGCCGCGTGACATCAACCCTGTCATTAACACAGAGGAATTCTATTTCAGTATTGAATACCATGAAAAAGGAAAGAAGATTATTGGTCGATGCGAACACAATGTTGCAAAAAAGCAAAATAGATACTTTTGAAGAAGATTATCCAAAAAAATTTTAAATAAAAAAAAAAACAACAAAAAAAAACAAAAAACCCCTCTCTGCATTGGTACATTCGACACTGGAGGCATTAACCCTTTGAGTGCATCAATGAGATGGCATCCTAACCTCTTGATCACTCGGTTTAACTCTCTCCAGGCCAAGAGGATGCATTTCAACAGAGGTTATTCCAGCCCAAAATGCGATGAAATATAAGAATCCACAACAAAGTCTCAGCACCAAATGGTCAAGAAGTAAACAACTCGATAACGATCCTAAAACGAAAGTACGTTCAGTGCAGGAAGAGATATAAAAAAGAAAAAGCGTCTGTGCAGCCCGTAAACCCCGAATCCAACATTTTGGGGGAGGGAGGCAGAATTTGCTACCCGATGAAGTCTTCAGAAGGTCTTCGGAGGGGAGACTTTATGTAAACGTTACCTCTCCATGAACCTAAAATCACAGATACCCGAGGTTAATGCAGAGATCACACCAAGATTAACATTTACTTTGCTGAGAGAGTGGTAGATAAATGAATAGCCTCCCAGCAGAAGTGGTAGAGGGTAATGCACTGAGGGGAGTTAAACATGCATTGGATAGACATACGGCTCCTAAATCTACGACGAGACCAACGACTGATTAAGGTTTGAGTCTTCACAACAGGCGTTATGGGGTGACTAGACGGGGGCCGGTCTGACACATATTATAACATGTCTATTCTGTGATGCGAGAGCAAAGCTTGGCTTCTCCTTGATTGACGGGTGATGCAGTATCAGGGGTAGAGCGACGGGGTATCAGGGGCAGTAATATTGAGCATCTATTGGGTGAGACACAGTCCCTATTATGTTGCAATACTGTATCTGACCAGTAGGTGTCAGGATCACACAGCCTATTAACAGTGACATGCCGATGGTCAGGTTTTTTCCCCCAGCCTCAGTGTCTTGGGGTGAATGGGTAGATTCTCAGGGTTTTTACCCCAGTCTCAGGGTGAATGGGCAGATCCTCAGGGTCATAGAGTCTGGAGCTGCCTCCTTCATATTCTCCTCTGTGATTTAATAAATCTGAGCATCGCCACTGGTGCTTTTCTCCCAGCTGGAATCCCTGCTTGAATACAGGTGACTCCATTTAGAATATCTCTACCTTCTGACCTGTCATGACTCAAATAGGGGAAACTTTTGATCTATACAATGTTTTGGTGTAAAACATGAGCCGGACTCTGATTTGCGTCACATTGATCAGCGCAGCAAACTTTACAACAATCTCCTTTTACGAGTGAGAGTTTGTGCAGCCCAGACGTCTGTCTGCTGCCTGATTTTGCGTGCGAGGGTCCCGCGGGGCATGCGCAGCGGGTGTTTATAAGGTAACCGCTGTGTATCGACTCACATCCGTTCCCAGGAATCTGCCCATTCACTCGGACATCCTGCAAATCTGCCCCCTCTACAACCCTCAGTATGTGTCCTCAACGCTGTTCATATGACCCTATTCTGCTGAACAGCGCTGCAGCATACGCCGGTGCTATTTAATCAATAATAATCATAGTGATAATAATATACCCCAGAAAAATTGGTTAATTGTCTGCATTAGTCGAGGGGCGGATTGGGGTTTAGGATATCAGCCCTGCTGGAATGTTCTGCGCCCTTGGACCCTTCCGTGGCACTGCCGCCCTTGTCACTTTGGACTTTGCACATCTTTGGGGCAAACTGTGACCTGGAAGGGGCAATAATGCAATTTAGAGCTAAGTTAGAAGCATATGCAATAACAAGGTTACCCGCAGCTGCACACACGGGGCAAATATCTCCCATTCCACCCAGGGCAGTAGAGCAGACCTCACAAGTCCCGGACCTAATTGCATTCAGAGGATTCCCGGGAGGGTTTTACATTCCTGTGAAGGTCGAAGGGGGGGGCAGGGGGCAGGAGTAGGGGGTAAAATCAGGATAAGCTTTATTGCAAAGGTAACTTTATGTGTAAATGGGGTATTATCAGGACTCGGGTGTCAATTGTTGCATGATTACAACATCACACAGACACATTGTATCATCTCATTGAAAAGGCAACAAACAAACAGACAACTGGCAAAAGCCACACATTCCACCTTTCATGGCCAGGAGGGAGGCATTCATCATCCACAGAAAGGGTTAAACAATAGATTGGTCTGCAGTAGGAGTAGAGGGATAGCAGACCTGGCAAGGGTATAGGATCAATCATAGAAAGTCACTGATACAGGACACCTTACCTCTCATGATTAAATCAGCCTGTCCACAGGGTCAGGGGTCCCCACAATCCCAGGGGAACCCCCCAAACTACTGACTCTGCTCAGCTCCAGGTGTCTCCCATTAGCACTGGGGGAATCCAGTTGGGTTGAGAATCCAGAGTTGAAAAAGGCTGTGGGGGTCAAATGGAGGGGGTCTCCAGGTGGGTTTGAGGTCCCCAGTGCATCTTTAGAGACCCCCTTTCTCCTGCTCCTTTTGGAGAACCTCTCTGAGAACTTTCTTGCAAGCTGCACCAGGTTGCTTCTCCTGGGGGCCACACTGGGGTCCTTGAGCAGGTCCTGCATGGACACCTCCAGGTTGAAGGAATACCAAGCCAGCCACCAGAGCAGACTGAAGAAGACCATAATCCCACCGCCATAGATGAGGAACTCGCCAAAGCTCCTGCCGTCCTTCTCCAGATTCACGAAGATTCCAACCAGGATGAGGCCGAGTCCCAGAACATCGAAGGACACAGCGAGCAGGAAGAAGGCTGGACACCTTCCAGCGAGCCTCCAGGGGCAAGGCATCCCTCCTGAGCCACAGGTAGCCCCCTCTGCCCCAGCCAAGAGCTCTGAGTCTCACCTGGATCCCCACCCCCCCCTTACCTCACTCCACATTTACATATTTTGGGAAGACACGCCCAGCAGCTCAGCCTGACTTTCCACTTTCTTTTGCATAAAGGTGCAGATTAGGTGCGGAGAGGACCTGTCTCTACCTGCCCGGACCGTGACTGCGATCACCTTTCCACGCCTGTTCATCCCGTCCTCCACAGAGCAGCATGCAGACTATCGCACAGCGTTTCAGGGGCTGTGCAGGGCATCTGCCCAAGGTGAGAAGTTCTGCAGAGCATCCTGCCACGTGTCATGACCTTGGAGAGAATCCCACCAGGGTGCAGATGTCTGCTGGGCTCCAGCTACAAAAGCACCACTAGATTGTGAGCAGGGACAGGTATTACCTTCCTTCCTCTCGGCTGCGATGTTTCAGGCTGTGAGTGTTTGGTGTAATAACAGCCCCTATAAATAAATGATTAACCCTATAGTGTGGGGCTGGAGGGCAAATGCCTTTCATTTGCCTTTATTGTCAACCTGAACAATATGTTTTGTACAGGATTGTAATAATATTCATCGCCAATCATCTAGTTGTTTAATTCCATAAAATACATTTCCAAAACCCAAGCAGTGTTTCACGTATGTTTACAGCCTACAGTTTAAAGCGTGATCAGGAAAATGAATCCGTTGAACCCCCCCCCTTTCTCCTCCTGTAACCCTCGGCTGCTTATGTAAAAGCTTTAAGAGCTTCTTGTCTTTTTTCTGTTGCGTTCTGACTCCTTTCTAAAGACTCTCCTGTTTACCCTTTCCTAGTTGAGCCTCCACCTGTAACCTAACGGCAGAAAAGGAGAACCCGTGCAAAGTGTCTGATAGCCCATTAGTGAGTAATAGTCTGCACTCCCAACTCTCGCTGTTCCTCCATCCATATTTAATAAAGTTTCGATGACATCAGACTAAATTACTCGCGGCTTCAATCGCATCACATGTTATGAATCTGACGTTATATCATTTCGACGCTTCCTTTACCCAACTGGGGCCCCAAACCTTTATTACCCCATTTAAAAGAAAGTGATTTCCCTCTGGCGCGCGAAGGGTGTAGCCCGTGCCTCGCCGCGGCTGGCGGTTTAATGGTTAATTCCTAATGCTGTTGGCAGCAGTAAATTTCCTGAATCGCTCGCTAATCAAATTGGATTAAGAGCAAAAAGTGCATTTGATCCACTTAGTAACTGAAAAGTCATCTCGCAGGCGGGAGGAGGAGCCAGAGCCTCGATTAACCGCAAGTGAAAGCCTGCTGCCCGGCAACAGAGCCCGGCGCGAGGGAGCGGAACCAAGCGCGAAACGCAACCGGTACCGGAAAGAAAATCCCAACATTCTCTTCTCCTCTTTATTTGTTTTATTCGGATCCTTCGGGGCTTTAACCGTTTAACTGCCAGGACGAGGGGATTATGAAGTCACTCCGTTCCGCGCCTCCATGTTTCGGGACCCTGAATGGCAAACCAGTTGATTGGCGGCTGGAAATAAAGTCGCTGAAGCAAGGTTTGGGACAAAAGCCTTTTTTTAAGGATTCTTTAGAGTAGAAAATCCAGAGATAAGGGCCTCGAATTAGGCTTTTAATGGCAAAAAAACATTTCTTGTGTTGCGGCGTGGCTTGCGAAGAGCTTTTACGCGGATCGCGGGCTTCTGGCGGGTTCCGGTAACGCAGATTGGTTTTCATGACGCAAAGAAATCCGAATACCACCAGATAGGACATTTCTTAATCTCAATTGCTCAGTTGCCGTGACGACAGCCCCGCGTGATGATGAGGACCCAGTGTGATGATGAGGACCCAGTGTGATGTCATAACTCACAGGAAGGCAGGAGGAAGACGGCCCCTGTGCCTGTGAGACCTCCGTGCTTCTCCTTGAGACTGCCAGGAACATGAGACCCCTGATCCCCCACCCCATGAACCGCAGTGGAGAGGGATCCCAAAATATTTTGGGTTTGGGAACCCGGCCGAGTGATTACGAGACGGAAAACAATTAGCTAAATCCGTAAATGTGTGTTTTTAGCGGAAATGCACAAAATATACGATTAGATTGTAACTTTATTCGAACGGGTGATACAAACAAGCTGATTACATCATACAATGATCATTGCCGCGGCGTTTTATGACATCGGCTTCCTCCATATTTATTTTTGGTATCTTTTTTTTAAAAAGCGGCAGAAATGGAAAAACAATCTGATTTGGCGTTAACTCCCGATGTGCTGGGAGACAGCAGAGCCGCGGAAGAGCACTTTATGCAAACAATCTAACAGCAGGACTGTGCTCGGGGCTAATGGCGCCTGTGCTTACCCCTTTAGCCACCCTCCCCCCCATGTACCTGTTTGCACAGTTTACAGCCATCATGTGGGTGAGGGGAGGGCTATGGGGGTGTTTGCAGACTCATTCCCTGTGACCTTAAGAGCTAGCAATCTTTTTTTTTTCTCCATAAGAAAACATTCCCTTCATTCCTGGGCACAATAAAAATGTCAGCTTTCCTACGAGATACCGAGATACCGACCCAACTGCGAGGGGCCTTTACCCCCCTTCCTATATTTAATTGGTTTGTACTGGAAATTAGTGCGGGCCCCCAGTACTTAGCGGCTTCCCCTGTGGCTCTTGGGCCCCTGCAGACCACTCGCTAATACATGGAGGGGCTGCGATTAGAGACTCAAGTGTCAGCGCCCGTTAACAGCGACACACTGGAAATCTAACTGGAAACCAGTATGTTTAATGGTAATGGGCAGCCTGGGGATATTGGGAGGGCAGATCTCTGGAGTTTCGTCTTTTTTATTGGAAATCATGAACAGGGAGGCTGATTGGTGGCAAAGGATCTTACTGGTGGGGAATGGGATCCTGTTGATCAGGAGTTTACTAGTTGGGAATGGGATCTCAGTGGGGTCAGAAGATAACCAGTGAGGAACGGGATCTCTGTGGGCTCCAGAAATCATTAGTGATCTCACTAATGAGGAACAGGATCTCTGTGGGTTTAGGAGATTACTAGTAGGGAATGGGATCTCTGTGATCAGGAGATTACTAGTAGAGAGCAGAATCTCTGGGGGATCAGGAGATCACAAGGGTGGAACATGATCTCTGGGATCAGAGATTACAAGATTACTAGGAATGGTGGGATCTACATGGAATCAGAGGACGGAACAAGGTCGTTGTAGGATCAGTAAATTACAATAGAGGAACAGGATCTATCTTGGACCAGGTGATCATCAGTGAGAAATGGTATCTCATGGGATCAGCAGATTCCAAATGGGGAATGAGATCACCGAGGGATCAATTCAGTGGATCAGTGAGGAATAGGATCTCTAGGATTGAGGCAGGAGATCTCTTCGGTGTCGGGGTATCTGTTATTTGTCCCAATCTGATATTTGCACTTACCCATCCCAGGTTATACCTGAGCTCTTCAGGTCACCTGGGAAGCCCCCGATCTCTCACAGCAGAAAAAGAGCGTAATTATCAGAAAATAGCAAAATGCTAAAAAAACAACCTATTAAGTAAAAATAGCCGTCCGTTAACCGGTTGGTCCCATGTTAGCCCTTTCAGTGGCAGAGGGCAGAGCTCTGCCTTCCTGCGCAATAGATTGCTAGCCCACCTGGCACCGAGACGCTCAGTAAGCACGGGTTCATTCCCAGAAGCCAAGACAAAACGCTGAGTTTAGCATATTTTCTTCTCATGCCGAATAATTGTGGTATCCGTAGCTGAAAGCTCTGAAGTTTTCCCGCACGTGATGTGGTGAGACATCTACCTCCGTTCATCCATAATAAATAAAAATAAAACCCTCCGATTTTTAAGGGTCGCAAAATCCGACGCTCAACAGTCACGGGGATTACGTGGCAGCTCCATTTCTGGTCAGATCCACCGAGAGGACCGCTGAGCGGATCGCCCAAGTCCCACAAAAATGCCTGGTCTTTGGGCTTGGCTTCCAAAAACATTCAAAAATGGAAGAAAAGCTGCCTTTGATGGTTAAAGATCCTGGAGTGAGACCTTTGTTTTTGTTTTTTCTTGATGATCGGGACCCAAACCAATCCGACGATCAGAACCATGAGTCCAATGGAGAAGGCGACGGGTCCAAGGTTTTTGGATATGGGCGCACTGGCACTCATAAAATACATGGTGGTCAGTACAATACCCAAGAGGAACACCGACCCTCCAATAGACATGATGACCACTGGCTTCTGATAGGTGTCCCAGGCGCTCCTGTGGGCCGTGGTCCAAAGGGACTCGCTTCTGGAGCTGCTGTAGAGAGTGCTCTCAGTTCTGCTCGTTACCAGGTCCTTGGACTCAGAAGAAGAGGACCTCTCCCCACTGCTCTGCTCGCTGACTGCAATGGGCTCCAAGGAGGTGGCCATTGTATCATTCTTCGGATCTCAATCTAGTTCCTGTAACAGAGAGGAACACGGACAATATTTAAGGATACGGAGACGATTCAACATATTCAAAATAAACAGTAATATCGAGGGTGTCCTCGTTCTGCGTGAATAAAGGAACCTTGAATGTTACAACCGTAGCTTATGGAGATCCAACCTCGAGACAGGGTTCTAGACTTGGAACCTTGAAGAACGTCATGTGGACACCTGCCTTTATTACAAATTAATGTGCTCATAAACAATATTTAAGTGATATCAGGACAATTCGGAATCTCATTGACACGTGTCCCTCACATACATAGAACCGATGGATCATTGCAGTAGGTGGCTGTTAAAGGTTCTTGTATCGTTACATCTCCTGTGGCCACCATAGCTAAACCCTCTTCGAAATGCCTCAGTATCTGCCTCCTTACAATAAAGAACGTGGCTTTTCAGTCTCTACTGGCGGAATTATTGGTTTTATGTATATTCCGTAATAATAGGACAGTGGCTTATGGGTTAATACAAGACTTCTCAGTTCTACAGAAAACATAATTTCCAAGGAAATTGGATTTTGAAGTGAAAGTCGATGGAATGTTCATTAACGGCCAGCTTTTAACAAGAGGGGGGGAGCCTCCGGATTGTTTGAAGCGAAGACTCAAATGTTACCAGTCTGTTAATGTCTCGGAAGAATCCTGTCTACTAACGGAACCCTTTGGACGGTAGAATTCCAGATTCCGGGAAGACGTGGGACATGTCTATGTTATACCCAGAACTGGATGTAGTCAGGGGGTGGAATTACTTTTGGGTTCGCTTCGAACGTTTCAAATGCGCGATGAGCTCACAGACCCATACTGAAACAGGGGGGGGCTCTAAGGGCACCCAATTACTTGGCTAAGATTTGCCCCACTCTTTAGAGCAAGGGGTTTTAATGAATGTTACCTCGCCTCATCCTCATGCCCTCGCCTCATATTGTGAAAAAGCCTCAGATCTTAATTGCCCTCAGATCTTAATTGCCCCTCCCTGACACATCTTATGCCCCCGTTAGGAAGTATGTAGGTTTTCCCTGTAGATGCATGGAGGTATATCAGGTCGCCATCGCCCTTCTCTTACTCTGGGGCAGGGAAGGCGATTGCTTGCGTTGGGTTGTCTCATGGCTCCATCATTGATGGTCTCAATGTGCGGTTTGGGATTTAAATCTTTGTGTTTTCTTTTAAGAGCTAAGAAGAGAAATGGGAGAAAAAAAGCATTTTATTTGCACGGCTTCCTGGAACCCGTGCGTTTACTGATTCAGCCGCTAATAATCAAAGCTCCCCTGTGGTGAGAAGGAGATCGGTGCGAGTGGCTAATGGTCTGCCCTGACGGTAAATTATTCAAAGGAGGAAGAAAATTAAAAGAAAGAAAGCGGTAATTTCTGGTGGATGAGTGCATCGTGGGTATACCAGGCTGTAAGGGTTAATACTGACACGGATAATCTCCTAATAACAGAGAAACTGCCTCATATTCTTCTTATGGGGCAAGAAGATAAAAGTGTCCTGCTCTGAATGGACACTATTGGGTATTCTGATTCATTCAAATCCTCCTCGGGTTGTGGAGCCCCGTTTAGTTGACAGGCACCTGTCAGCGCTATGTATTTAGTCAAATAAAGCTCCAGGGCTGTGTACGGTTCATTTGCTTGTCAGGCGATGTTGTAGGAAGATGATTCCCAGCACGGGCTGCTCCCTCGGCGTAGATTATAGACAGCAGACATCGCCTCTTCAAGGCTCTGCGCCCCTTTGCTACGGACTCGAATCCCCATCTCATTTTCTGGCTTTGCTTGTGTAGAGGTTTTTTAATTAATGTGGCCTTAGCTTTTCTCTACTCACATCCAATCAGCACCAGTAACGTCTGCGCGGCGTGTCATCTGGTACATAAAATACCAATCTGACTCGAGATCTTAACTTGTGAATACGAGCCGGTGAGTCTGACTCCAGTAAACGATGGGCGTCAAACAGCTCACCTAATGCACCTAATATTCTTTCTATTAGAGAAACATCTTGGATGAGTCAGACGCAGTAATTATTGGCTGAAAAGTCTTAATCCTTAAAAGATTACGCAGCATCGGCAAAAACTATCAGTTCCAAGTCCGTCTGAATGGTAGCTATGAAGACAAAGCCTGAAATTATTCATAAAATGATAAAGTAACAAAGTATTTATTCACTCAGAAGAGAATTAACCTGGGAAGGCCTTTGGTTCCTCATTAATTAAAGGTGTCTTCAACCCCCCCGCCGCACCTTCTAAAACTGGCAGAGCCAATCAGCTTCCACCAAAGAGGAGGAGCTACTTAAAACGAAGGCGAAATCTGCCGCCATTCACGTTAATATAAAACATGTCCCTGAAATATTAAATGGCTGCTGACGTCTACGATTGGAAGTCGAGTTAACAGATTTATTAAATCCCGCGTTGGATGAAAAATGTCCTTTACAAGCCGCGGCGCTTAAGGAAAACGGCGCATGGATTTTTCGGAACCCGGTAGATGCTTTTATGGGTGCACCTATGTTTAAGTAGATAAAGCCCTATATGATGGCAATATATACATAATAATAATAATAATAATAATAACACACATTGTACAGCGCTGTGGAGTATGAAGGTGCTATATGAATCCATTATAATAATAAACCCGTTATAAGTCACTCCGGTTACAGCTGGGGCCCGGAAAACATCATTCTCGGGGCCCCTGAAACTTAGAAGGTCCCCGTCTCACGTTGCTGGTCATTTGTGACTTCAGAGGAGGAAGAGGAGCTCCGGCTAAAAGGATTTTTATAGAAATTAGCGCTGAATTAGTCAAATGGTCTTATTTTCCCCATATGAAAGAATCCAATTACTACATCTGAGAATGACGGATAATGGACTCAGACAGATAACGGCCTCGGGAGGACGCGGCATTAACGAAAAAAACAAATTCCTCCATCGCCCAGACTGTCTGGCGCATTGAGACGCACGCCATTGGGTGTTTTTTTTCTCTCTCCCCATGATAATTGTTACAGTCCCGGAATGCAAAGGGTTAAACTTTTTGTTTTTCTTTTGAGATAAATATGAGAAATGCGTTGGTTCAGAAGCAGCTCTGCATTTTCTTTCCGGGGGCTCCTTGGGGTCGGGGGACCATACTGCCCCTTTAATTACCCCTCCTTTTAAATAACGTATCTTGGAGTATAGAGCGTACAGCGCTGCGTATAGCGAGGTGATCAACTATCCCAACGCATTGAGACTGTGGGAAGGCTTTATCCCAATCTAACCTCAGCTGCTGCGGAAACTCTTGAAAATATAGTCTTAACGAAACCAAACTGTGATCGGCAGCTCTGTCCGACGACTGGGTTGAGGTAACCATGCAACTTGATACATTCATATATAAAAAGTATATATTTCCATTAAAAAAACCAAATTCATCATATCTTACACTAAATTTATGATAATTGATGGGAAACGCTATTTCGTACGGGGGGCACGGTGGGTATTGCGCATTTTTCTACATCCTCTGGGTGCTGCTTCCATCTACCTTCCAGTAGAATGTTACTCAATATTCATGCCGTTCCCTGAGCCAGAGGCACCGACCTATTCTGTAGCGCCGTACAACGTATTTGGTGCAAATATCCTGCATTTACGGTCTTTGACAAACTGCGTATTTTGTAGATTTGGAAGCAGGGCGGGCGTGTGGCTTACTCAGCAAAAATATTGGTTGAATTTTTTGAAATCTGTCCATAAAAAGACTCGAGAGACCGCATTCTAAAATCCCTTAAAGTCGTATCACAACCAGAAAGCGGTGGCGGATCACCCCGAGGGGCACGGAGGGGGGGTATTTGAGCAGCGCTACTTACATTGTGGGCGACAGAAGTTTTGCGATGTCCCACCAGCCGCGTTCGGAGCTCGGAGGTTCCCCGCTTTGCTGGTTAGAACGTGAGGATCGCAGAGCCGACGACGCAGCACTGACCAACCTCTCCGGCTGATGAGCTTCCCAGCATAATGCACTGCTAATGGTTTAACTCTTTCCTGCCCGTGGAGGGCACCGCAGATGCTCCGCAGTGGATATCACAATCCATGCAAATCCTTTTAGCAGCTGTTACTTGGAGGAAGACTCACTGCTGTCCATGTCGACAGTCACGAGAGAGGAGAAGGTTCGGTCCCGAGGTTCGCCCCAGATATTTAAATACCTTCTAATGGATCCCGGACTCTGCACCGATCAGTTCTTAAGTAGGAATTGAAGTCTCCGGGGAGGAGTAAAGTTAAAAAAAAATCAAGTTTTCTGTCAATCAGGAATTTGGTTTTTTTGGACTAAAGAATTTAGAAGTACAATCTAAATAGGTACAAGGTCAAAAATTACTCAAATACTCCTCCTTTTTAAACCAGGAGTAGAGCAGATCATGGCATGAAGTCTAAGGTCACAGAAGGGGGTTTACTCACTAAGCCATGAGTTTGCGGGCAGGGTTGAGGTGACTACCAGGGGTTACCAGGGATCAGCTTAGCCCTTCCTGTAGGCTGTATAATAATAATCTTACTCCTTGAACCAAGATGCTCTGGACACATGAACCCTTTCCTCAACCAAAATGAGCCCCCACTTATGGTTGGATGTTTCTAAATTTTGATCTTATAAGCAGTTTTGTATTTTTTTAAACATATGGAGGAAAAAACAACTGCAGGAAATAATATGGAGCCCCCAAAAGAGTAGCCATTCATGTAAAAAGAAAAGTAAAAAATTACTTTGGAGTAAAATAGGACAATATTATCAATACTTCTGTTTTCTGATGATATTTAATTCTAACATGGGGACCCGATTGTCTTCATGTTGTTCTGAGCTCAGATTCTATGTGGAATGCAACAGGGATAGGGGATGATACAGAGAGTGGTCACACAGAGGTGACTATAAAAAAAGTTTTAGCTATAAAAAAACAAACTCTGGATTTAGTCAATGAAGCCCTAGTCATCCTTTATTTTTTCATATGAAAGCAACATTTATAGCACAAAATCCCCCCAAAATCCATAAAACAGGAAGAAATAATCAGAACGGCTGCGGAATATGATGGTGCCGTATAAAACAATAAATAATAATAATAATAATGTTCAACATGTTAAACTTTTATTCTGTGGTATGATGGCGCCATCTAGTGTAAGAATAACAGAATACATGTCACAACAGACTCTGAACTCTGCAACCCTCTCTAAAGTTCTAGTTTTTACATTTACATACTATTTTTGTAACATAGCCTTCATCTTGCCATCTTTCTAATATCAGAGATAATTGTGATAATAGCATTACGGAGGGACAATCTCCAGCGTCCCCCATGCCCCGTCATCTAACACAATGTAAATGGAGATTCCGAAGCTATAATCACTAAATAAACTACCTTCGCAACCTGCCCTTCAAACTTCAGGAATGTTTAACCTACAATTGCCTGGCCCACTTCTCTAGGTGTTATCCAGTTTCTGTCCACAAAACTCTCCTGAGATGGTCCTCACTACCATTTGTAGCAGCCCCCTCACCAGTTTAACAAAAGGCCACTTCTCTCAGCGGATCCCGTTGGACCTCTCTGCAGCCTTTGACACCTTTGATTCTTGTGACATCGGTTCATATGGTTCTCTCCTGGCTCAGATCTTATCCATGTGACCGTACCGTTAGCATCTCCTTCTCTGTAACTTGTTTGACTCCCCTATAGCTTTCTGTTGGTGGCCTTAGTACTCATTTCTGGGGCTCTCTCTCTTGGAGAGCTAATATCTTCTTTTGGGACCCAGTGCCACCTCCATGCCATCTATCTACCCGACAGCCCAAAAAAATCTAGGGGCATGTCGGTGCAGGACATCTATTAACAGAATCTATTAACACCATATGATGTTAGCATGAGTGTATATCCGCATATAGTTAGGTGTGTATGGAGTTAGCATGAGTTTATGTGCTAGTACATGTGTGTGTCAGGTTTTAGAGTGTCAGGGGTTAGCTACGCTTAATGGCACCTGGGTGAGGGCTCTAGAGGGGATTTTGTATGAATGTTTGGTGGTAGAGAGTGGGTCTTAGGGTGAGTAGATGTTTATGTTTTAGCTATGGTGGGACGGGGCTGAAGAAATAAATTTACACCAAAGTACTTATCCATTCCCTTGTGATATCCCACCTGGATTATTGCAGCTCTCCACTAACCGGACGCCCCCCTCTCACACCACACAGGGGAATTTGACATCTCGGGAGCATCTCTGTAATTATCATAACGGCCAGCAGGTGGGGCTGCAGCTCTTCTGTATGTAAATAATTTGTAAAGGAGCCCACTAAATATCTTTGTGGATAAAGGGTCTTTTGTTACTGTGTTAATGTGATTAATATTATACACGCGTGTGGTCATATAACCCTAGCTGGGTTTAACGCACTGGCGTCATGTATATTGTTGGCCCTTGTAGCTTTGTACCTATGACGCCGCTAGCTGGCTTAGCGTGATAGGGGCAGCTTGTGCGTGTGCAGCTGCTGTGTGCGGGCGCAGAGCCAGAACCAATACCGCTTATGTGTTTCCCACCCCCGTGCGCAGCAAACCCCATTAGTCACCACGATGTTAATCACGCCGCCATCCGTCCAAATTACATTAATTAGGGCGCCTTGGAATCTCATAAGTCAGCTTTTGCCTTTTAGGCTGGAAGTAGTTAAGCTGCCAGTTTGCAGAAAATTGTTTGCCGGGGGATAAGGGTAACAAACCGGGGAATTGGGCTCGCAGGTGGCGCGTCTAGCCGGTCGGCCGGTTTAATTGGACTTTCTTTATCCTCTCAGGAAAAGCCACCTTCACGGCTTTTAGTAACGGAATTATTCTTTCGGATGAAATGAGATACGGTTCCGCACGAAGTCCAGATCAGAGTCTCTATAAGATGAGGCGTTCCAAGGACAGAGTCAGTGCAGGCAGCAGCCAAAAACAAGCAGAAGCTGGGATGGTGGCAAGCAAAGACCGAGGAGAAGTCAGGGTCAGAGGCAGGCATGGGGTAGACATACGGCTCCTGAATCTAAGACGAGACCAACGACTGATTAAGGTTTGAGTCTTTATAGCAGGAGAAACGGGCGACTAGATGGGGGGCCGAATGGGGCCGATCTGCTGGAAGGTTCTGGGTTTCCATACCGGATACCGTCATTGGTCCCAAACTTTTCCGGGACTGCCGGTTGTCTTTCCAGCTTTAATTAAGAAATCTGTTATCAGCCACGTATAAACCGTCACTTCGCTGAACAGAAACAAAGGAAACACGTATTTGCTAAAAACGTTTCTGCTTTTTGGCCGCTCGCCGAGCCTCCATCCTCACAAATTCCAGGAAGACGAGATTAAGCGTGAGCCTTACAACTCGTACCGTGTAATAAGCGCGTTTATCTTCCCGCCGATAACGCCAGCTTAGCCGACCACTTAGAGAACAACCGAGGGAAAAGGAAGCCGAAGCAAATCCTAATAATGCATTTATTCATAGAAAATCTGTGTTAAGAATAACGCATTTTCTTTTAAATCCTGCGGAGAAGGTGAGGAGGCGTCCAGGAGCCTCAACTCGGGAGGCCGATGAATATTAATGTGAAGAGAAGCGTGGAGGTTCGGACTTTTAGGCGAGTCGCGGCCACGGCCTGGAGATTCATCGGCGTGACCATAAAAACGTAGACTGCGGTCTTGCATATCCAGCCATTGGCCGCATTTACCTCATCGTACGGCCACCAGCCTTAAAGTGCCAGCGCCGCTTGGTCAACGCCAGTCTGGCCCTGTGGGTGGCTGCTCTTGAAGGACTAAGTTGGACAGGTCCAGATTGATTCCACCAGCCATGTTTTTACCTGCAATTCCATGCTTGACCACAGGGAGGCGCCCTGGATGCAGGTGGATCTTCAGACAGCAGGTCTCCCCCCCTGGCCGAATCCCTCCTGTAATCTCTTGATGGGGGGTCAGTGCGTCACGGCCCGGAATAATCCTTCACGCCGTTTGTGAACCTTCATAATGCCGCCATTTCACAAAACGATCACGTAGAAAGTCAAAGAGTTTACTAACCCGACACCCCCATCCGTCTTCACACTTCTCCTGAGTAAATTAAATCTAAAATTTAATTCCATGGCAATTAACGATGTAATTTGTTAATGTACAAAAATTTTTTTTCTAATAAATAGACAATGACAAAATAAACAATGCTGATTTGCTCCCGCCCTGGGAATATCGCTTGTAATTGTCACCGTGCCACGTATTACAAGTTGATTAAATTCATATTTCTTTGTAACGAGGCGGTTGTGTAAATGATTTTCAGAAAAGGTTCAGCGTTCTCCTGTTTAGCGCAGCGTTCCTTAAAGGGACCATTTTTTTCTTTCTATGAAAATATACCAGCAAAGAAAATGAGGGTGATTGTCCCTTTAAAAGGTGGGATCCAGATTTACCTTGTGCATTCTTCTAACACGAACACTCTAGAACAGGGGCGTCCAACATGCGGCCCGCGTGCCAAATGCGGCCCGCGGGACCTCGAGGTGCGGCCCGCGTGAGATCGGCAGCCAGGATCACAAGAGCCCTGCTGCTTACTTGTGGGAGGGTCTATTCTCTGCTCCAGTCCCGCCTCCTCTGTGGGGAGAACGAGGGAGGCCGCGCCCCCTGCTGAAGTCTGTGATCGGCATTGAGAGGGCTGTAGTGCAGGTAAGGGGGTGGGGGGAGGCTGTTTGAATGAGTATGCCTGATTGAGGGAATGAATCTGTGAATGAATGAATTTGTGTGTGTGTGATAGCATGGATGTGTAAGTGCTGGAACCTAGGCATGATGGGACTGTGATTGCTGTTAACAATCCCACTCCTATCATGCCAAGTTAGCCAGTACATGCTGAAACCTAGCTAGCTGCCCCCTTGTGTATTGATGCTGCCAGCAGTATGGGGTCTGCACTTGCAGCCACCCTGTACCAGCATGTACTGGCTGACTTGGGATGATAGGAGTGGGATAGCTAACAGCAATCTGCTAACAGCAATCACAGTCCCATCATGCCTAGGTTCCAGCATTTACTGATTGCCTGGGTATAAAAAGAGTGTGTTTGCTGTTAGCAATCACACTCCTATCATGCCAAGTCAGCCAGTACATGCTGAAACCTGGCTAGCTGCCTCCCTTGTGTATTGATGCTGCCAGCAGTATGGGGTCTGCACTTACAGCCACCCTGTACCAGCATGTACTGGCTGACTTGGCATGATAGGAGTGTGATTGCTAACAGCTAACAGCAATCTGCTAACAGCAATCACAGTCCCATCATGCCAGGTTCCAGCATTTACTGGTTGCCTGGGTATAAAAAGAGTGTGTTTGCAGTTAGCAATCACACTCCTATCATGCCAAGTCATATTGTTGATTTTTTTGTCCAATTGTGGTGTGTTACTTTTAATAAAAGTGTGGTTACACACTAAAATTGGACAAAAAATACAATGCCCAGCCAACCAGTACATGCTGGAATCTGGGTATGCCTGAGATTGCTGTTAACAATCATAATATATAATTTTTTGTACAATTTTGGTGTGTAACTTACTTTTATTAAAAGTGTGTGGGGGGTCACTTTTAGTTTCGGCTAAGTGAACCCTGAATTTTCGGTTTTGGTCCAGATTTTCATTTTAGTGCATCCCTAAAATAAATAGAACTATTTTATTTTTACTTATCCAGAATCCTAAATTTGTAGTCACAAAACTTTCTAGGCCCAGAAATCAGTGAAAGGAAAAGTAAAGGTTTTGTGTCATTTACTTTATTTTAATCTGCGTATCTTATTAAAGGCCATATTTTCTCACAGTGAAAAATGAGTGCGGCCCTCGCACGGATACAATTCTGATGAAGTGGCCCACTGCAGAAAAAACTTGGACGCCCCTGCTCTAGAACCTCTTATTAATGGAAGACGATGAACTTAAACAGAAAGTTGCATGGACGTTTTTTTTCTTTTTTTTTTAATTCCAAGGTTTTTTTTATTTTTTTTTCTTCCATTTTTTTTTTTATTCAATTTTTTCTTCTCTTTTCCGTTTTTTGCTTATTCCAGGTTTTTTTTCTTTTTTTTTTCTTGTATTACATTTTTTTAATTTTTTTTTTGTTTCATGTTTTATTTTTTTTAATTTTTCTGTTTTTTTGGGATTCCATACTTTTCTCTCTTTTTTTAGGTTCCTTTTTTTTACCGCCATGATATAGCTCGGATCCGGCGCGGCAAGGATTTACCATTAATTATATTTACGCTGCTGGTAGTTTGTTTATGCAGATGGATGTAAAGTGCCTAATTGGACAATCAGAGAGAGTATATTTATCCTCCGCATTATTAAACGGTTCTATAATGATTTGATGATGCGAGGCCTGAAATGCTATTTATAAAAGCGCAATTAACTGCCATGGGATATAAAGATCTCCAAATACCCCTTTGATACGACATTCAATATAGGAGAGGATATAGGATCGCTGTACAATCTTATACTGCAAAACTGGCGACTTGTAGGGTCTTCTTTGGCTGAGCATTGTGGGACTTACCGAGCGCCTGCCTAAACTGGGACCCCCACAGTAAGGTTTAGGTATGCAGCTGGTTGTAGCTTTCCCTACATGCCCTTTGGTGTCCAGATACCTATGTCTGCCGGCTACCTTTAAAGCCATAATGATTGTGGAGGGCATAGTTTAGTAATTATGCCCTTAATATTCCCCATATTTTCTTAGCAGGTAGGTACAGTCCATGGCACATGGCTGACAATGCATGCGCAATCTGAAATTGGCAGCCCCAAGGACAGCGGCCGCTATTTGCTTTATGTAAACCAAATGGCGTGATGGAGAAACAAGGGTGCTTGGGTAATCCCAATTAAAATGGCCCAATAATGGCGCAGCCCCCCACATAAAAGGACTATATGAGGAGCATATGACGGATCCTGAGTAGAAATAAAATCTTGTGATAGGCTCCCCCTGTGGCCACACAGGGTATTACAATCTCATCTTCGGTCCATTCTAGGTGCGTGCGGTTTGCAAACATAGCTCTGGGTTATTCATCTGGGGGGTAAAATTTGACCCAGACAAGAAAACCTCTTTTTAAGAAACAAAAAGGGATTTAAAAAAAAAAAAGGAACCAAAAAGCCCCCTTTTTGTAACCCAAGATCCAATACTGTAGCTTCGGGTCCTGATTTCCTTTCATGAGAGAGTCTATTAGGAGATCGCATGGAATCGTCTCTGTGGATTAACCTGTCTCTTCAAATGACACAACCCCCCCCCGATAGTTCTGAAAGAGCAATTTATTAATTCCGCTAATTATATTGCACAGCCGTATAAAATGTATCGACCGGCCGAAAGCAGAGAGAGATCAATCGAACCTTTAGAAATCTGTGTTGAGGACAGGGCAGCAATCAGCCTAACGAGATAGAAATATTGTCGTTTTGTTTATTTAATCATCCGGAGTCTTTTTTCCCAACATAATTAACCCCTTGTGAAATGACCTAAAATGCAATAGTCGGTGCTGTAGATTTTCCGTAATTAAGGGTTTTTTTTCAGGTTGTCTCACATTTATTATTATTGAGGGACAGTCATAATTCTTTTAATTTGTGAAATAAAATGTTGTAAACACCATCGGGAAATCTGAGTTTTTCCCCTTATCGTCAGAAATAAATAGGCATTTAATGTAGTGATTTGGTAGAATAAAATATTTGATCTATACGCTGATTTAGCAAATGTATGGATTGCATGATATTTTTGACTTAATATTGCAGGGGTTGATTGACATGCACTAAAATCCACCACAGATCATGCATAAAGCATCATGGGTTTGTTATGAACCCATCACCAGCTGGACACGGGAGCCATATGCCTTTTGATCTATACATTTGGTATAGATTAAATATTAAATATTCTAAATTAACTATAAATAGGTACTTGTTAAAAATATTAAGACTTCAATTACAAAGGGTAGATATTTTAAGTCCAAGTTAAAGGGTTTATGTAGGGCTTGATATTACCATGGCCAGAAATTCTATAACTGCTAACTGTCCCAGATTCCTGTGGACAGTCCCCAGTTTTGTATCCCTGGCTGATCTGTATTACTGCTAGCCTGGCGTCGGTCCCAGCTGTTAAAGTGTTGTTGTAGCCTCATGACCCGTGCAGATCGCACTCTTTGTCATTAGATAAATAATAAATTAGGCTTCTCCTGATGGGTGTTCAATGTGGCTCATCTGCCACGTTCTCATTTAATGATATTCAGTGTTTCTTTGTGAGACGAGGCGACACAGAATTACTACTGCCTGGTGACTGCCCTGAATTTTAGGCTGTTTATGGTTCAGCTAAGGGCTGTTCCTCCATCTTGAACCCGTCTTCATTCTCTTTCCCTGGGGACCTTCCTTCTGCCTTTTCTCATTTACATCCTTTCCAGCAGGTCTCTCTATGCATTCCCTTCTCTTTCCACCATTTCTCTCTTTTAATGCCCTTCTCTCTTCATCATTGCCCTCAATGAGTGCCATTCTCTCTCAATCATTTCCCACCATGAATGCCCTTCTTCTTCCATCATCTCCCTCTATGAATGCCATTCTCCCTCCATCATTTCCCATAATCAATGCCCTTCTCTCACCGTCTCTCCCCTCTATCAATGCCATTCTTTCTCCATCATTCCTCTCCATCCCCTCCTCTCTCTCTCTCTCCATCATTTTCTTCCATGAATGCTCTTCTCTCTATCATTCTCTCTCTTTGACGTTCTGTCTCCCCCATATCCCATTATCGCCCTTCTTTCTCCATCATGTGTCTTGCCCTTTTTTCTTTGGAACATCTCTTCTCACAGTTTTCACATTCCCACCTGGAAGGGGCCAGGTCGGTAAAGCGTGAGCGCTAAGCACAGTACTGATAAGAGGAAATTAAATTCAATTCTTAGTTCTTATAAAATACAATGTGACACTTCGGTCCAAGTCAAGTCATTTCATGCACTTTTGATATTATGTCACAGAAGACCAGAGCACAAGTGAAGTCTATTTAGAAATAAATAAAATACTCTTTAATTTATAATATTTGGGAGAAGAATCTTTATCTATATAAAGAAAACTTCCGTGAGAAAGTGTAGTCATCACCAGGAGACCTCCTATGGATGCCTATGGGGATTGTCCCGCTATTATCACTTTGCCCCACCTTTGCCCTTCGCACAGATCCTCTCTGTTTGCGATAAAATAAATGTTTCTATTTTCCGCAGCTCTCGTTTCATGAACTCCATTAGAAAACCAAATTCCCAATTATTCTTTTCATACCCGAGGATGCAATTATTTAGGGACAGAAGGGGATTCAGACTCAGGACCCGATGTCTGGCTGAAGCTTTCATCCAACTGAACAAGGAACGGCTTTCATGGCTTATTCAGCGGATGTACAGGAGGCACAATTGGACGCGGCTTCGGAAACTCTTTGGCAGCTCCGAACCGGCGTTCTCGCTCGCTGTGCCTTAGTACACCGGCTGAGCCCGTTTCCAGGAATGCGTGGCTGACGTTTCCAGAACCTTCGCCGAGCCATCGGAATTTTCTAACCTACCATAGAACAGAAGGGGACTGTACAGGATTATTTGGGGGGGGATTTATTAAAATCATTTTAACCGTTTAATACGCAGTTCGCTGACATCTTGGTGATAGTGCTTCTTTTCCAATGTTCGGCAGGGATCTGCCTTTTCTAATACCCTTTTAACAGCAGCGACACATTTAATGATCTAGAAAATTCCTCCTGGTTTAGAGGTCTTTATAAACACGATCCTGAGACTCATTTTCAAGGAATTTAAGTTGCGGGCAGTAAAACGCAAGCTTTTAGCATTACGGATATTACAAAGGGCTTCTGGTTGGCTGCGTGGGCGAGCAAAATTAAACGGACGGCGGTCAGACAGTGCCGGCTTAGAGTAATGAGCCAACTCTAGCGGCGGCGGGTCATTAATAGATGAGGTTGGGATTACAACAGCAAATTGTTCATTCGTAATGTCTCAGCTACGTGTGATCTGTCTGTGAGAAGAAAGGCTGTAGTGATGGCCTCAGTTAGATACGGTCTGTAGCCGGCTCATGTCTACGGGCTCCCGGGTCGTATTCTTTGGAGCCTAAATCCTGGTACAATGCGGCGGTTCATGGGAGGAAGAATAAGAGGCGTAGGAAACCAAAGATAATAATGTTATTTCCGTTATTGGACCTTATTGGACCATAATTTACTAGAACTCTTTGGAACTCCGAGGTTCCATCATAGTAACCTGAGAAACAGCTTTGGCCAGAGCTTTTCATGGAGTCTTCTAAGTGTTCGTGAAGGTAACCTCCGTCTAGACTGTTCCCAGGTGCTGTGTATTTCCTGTTATGAAGTTATGATGTCACTGCCCTCCCACCCCATGAACAATGAGGTCAAACACAGTGATCAAGGAAATATGTCTTCCAACTACTAGCAAAACATTAGAGCCGACGTATAACGAGCATTAACATGCGGAACTCGTGTTTAGTATCGGGTATTCGTTGTATTCCCAGCCTGGACAGCCAATGTCACCATCATTAGAGACATTTGGTGGTAAAAAGGATGGACCTTATAACATGTCGTCTTTAGTGCCTATTGGGCAGATTCTACGAGGAATTGACCCTCTTGTTCTACAAGGCACATAAATTGTTGGCTTGTCTGCTGTTTAAGGGGTTAATGCGTTAACTAATGGATTTCAAAATAAGATATGACTTCAAAAGAAACAAATCTTGTGTACCTGAATATGCAAATGATTTCTTATGGAACCTGCAGAATCTCTTATCTTGTTTTAGAACAGATGGCGATTATCCGTTAAAACAGACTCCCTTTCCCCTTGTTCCAGGAAGAGAAGGGGGTTGTTAGGCTGAGATCCACAGGTAAACGCAATCAGTAAAAGTGGAACGATCTACAAAAATCCCGGATGGAGATGAGGAACTGTGGCGAATGGGTCAGGACAAAGCATCTTCTGAAAGATCTTTTTGTTGACCTTGGATACAATTGTATCAAAGAGACTTCTGTTCTAGGTAATCAAAGCCAACTGGGAAAAGCTGGTCGTTCTAAGTAAAAATACAACAATTCCTTAATTGCACATTAACTTTAAGAGCTCGATGGACACAACGTCATTCACCGTCCTCCTTTCTACCTACCGAATTCTCATCGTGAGTGTTCTACGTCCATAAAATTGTCACCTCTTGGGTCAAATGATGACATTAATCCAACAGTCAGAATATTGATCTCAAAAACCGTCCCAGTTGTGCGCAATTGAACTCCTTTAACCCCAAACACAATTTCACAGCGATGCATTTTTAATTGGGTACAAAATAACATTGGTCTCGGGGGCGACCGGCCTTGGACACACCAACCAGGATTGATTTCTCATGAATTAAGATTAGAAATCGCGCATCAAAGGAGAAAAGACTCCTTACAGACCGCCAGGTGTTTACCTTTTGACTTTGTAAAAGATTTCCCTGGGAAAGTTTGAAGGAATGAAAGTGAACTAAATCGGAGGCCGATTCTCAGAGGTGAACGGAGACCCAGATCATTATTTCTCAGGTTTCATGTTAATATTCAGTTTTAATGAGGGCTGTTGGCGCTGCGTTTGTGCGACTCGGATAGTGTGTGTATCAGCATTATACGAAGCGTCTTTTATTATCCACTCGGCTCCCTTTTAATGCTGACAGCTCCATTTTGCAAAAAAAAATTGGCTTTTCTCCTGTCATTTCCAATGAATTCTGTTGACGTCTTGATGAAGGGAACATGTATGGAATCCTTTATAATTTCCTATTTCAAAATAGTGGAGTGGAGAACATTAATTCAGATTTATGGACTTTAATGATATAACAACCACCCCCAATAAGGGGCACTGGAGGATAAATGGCGCTGGATAATCGCACCTTGAACCCAACCGACTACATGCTGTACTGGCATCTCATTTACATATGGGGCTGCACAGTCTGGTCACTCTACTCCATATGGAAATCATTTTGGATCGTCTGAATGCGGAGTCGCCTTGGGGATGGGGGGGCCTTCGGACAACCCGCTGGATAAAGGCATAGAATTGCTTGTAATAAAATTGAAAAACTAGTTTATAAATTCATATCTACCCTTCAAAGGTTTTTCCTCTAACAAAAGAAATGAGCGAATTCCTTCCTGCGCCGACTACCCATCGGCATTGTCTCGCTGCATCGACACACCCAGTGGTCGGCTAGGTGTGATGAAGGCCACATTTTACAAGGATTGGAGTGTGAATGGTTAACTAACCCGGCACATACATGTCAGAACACTTGTCCTTATCAATAGACTGATTGTATCCCGGATTGTTAGTGGGATGCTGTTCTAGGCTCCCTCCACTAGGGGGAGATGTTTCTCCATTTGCCTCGTTGTTCACTTTGTTACCCTCGCTCAGCGAGGAGCTCACAGCCGAGAATGTGAAAGTTACCTAATATTCTTTATTTCCCCTGGGGATGTACAGCACTTTATTTTGTGAACATTAGCTTGGCTGGGAGTGATTCCTTTGGTGTCTGCGCTCTATCATAATAAATGGCGGCGAGTGTTCATTATTTTACTTTCCTGTAAGTGAATTCCCAGATCCCACGGTTGTGTTGGAACGTATGTGACGCCATACAGCTAATAGGCCCAGCTCCTGGGTAAATTCTGGGCTCTACGGCGCTTCACTAAGGAGTTTGTGATAGTCAAGAGTATGAACACCCGTTTGATATGCTCGCAGTCCTGGCTGAGAGTGCTGAGGGTGCATTTGGGGTATAACAAAAACCCAAGCTGTACTGCATGTTACCAGGTGGCATTATCACAGCGAGGGCTTAAAATCTAGAATCTCTGCCCTTCGGACCGTCCATGCCCTCTAGAACCCGCATTGAACATCCAACTGCTCATGCATTGTGTATGATGTGTAATTACCCCTAGTGGGGGTGAGTGTATGCATAGCAACCCCGTCTATGCTGGATGAGAGTGTGTGCTCTTACATAATGAAATAAAAAGAGAGTGTTTGGGGTGTCTAATGGGTGACATCATCTCTCCAGAAGACGGACATCTTTAGAGGACTGACATTATCACCCCTCAAGGCTTCGACTTCCCATGGAATCGAGCACCTTCAACGAACCCTTATCTTTTCTTACCCCCGGAGGACTGTTACCCATAGCTACTTTTATTGACCCCCTCTGGGCCTGTTGCCCCCACACTTTGCCTCTGTCTGACCCCTTAGCCTTTTCCAGGTATGATTATACCAGCTCTTAATGTTGACTTTACTTCCGAGCTCTCTAATAACCTGGACCTCGCTACACCCTCTGACAGCTCGAAGCTCTAATCAGAGAAATCAGAGCGGAGCCCATGAAACCCCCAGATCGAAACCTTAACTCTTCCCTGCATCAGAAAGAACTATTTATTACTAAAAAGAACATTGAACATAATGAACAAGGCAATGAACAAAACCTGATGGTGGGCTTGCTCATAAGAGCTTACAATCTAAATCATAATACCTGTATGAGCTTGGAAGAAAGACGAGAGAGGGAGGCTATGGTAGGAACATTTAAATACATAAAGAGGGGAAAGACATTTGAAATAAGGAGAAATGTTAGAACAAGAGGCCATAATCTAACACTAGAGGGCCAGGGGCTTAGATGGAATGGAAGGAAGTTTTTGTTTACCGAGTGGAAGAGCCTCCCAGCAGAAGTGGTAGCGGCTAATACAGTGAGAGAATTTAAAGATGCTTGGGATAGGTATAAAGCGATTCTATGGGGTCTATTTTCTCAGTGGAGGTGTGTGATAAAGGGCTGCCACTGCGCACTCAGCAAATATAAGCCCAGAATATATTGATGAACATATTGCGCATGCCCGATCATAAATAATTTCCAAAGCCATTAGTGGCAGCTCCAGCACAGCGGCGGCCCAGAGGCCATGGAGCGATGCGCAGCGTTAATGTTCTGTTTACCCGTTAATGTACGAATCCCTCAAACCTTGGCCGGATTATGGCTTTCTGTCACCCCTAACCCAACCGACCCTGTGTGCCGACCGCCAACCTCTCATCGGTTCGATGGCCGCACTACTCAAAAAGCCTCTTCTGCCCGCAATAAATTTCACCGGCTCGTTCTGGTAATCCCTAGAGCGACAGGAGCCAAAATGCTTTGTCTTATTCCATCAGGCGACTGCATTCCGCATCATGTTAATAAACTCCCCAATACCGCACGTTATCCAAAGTTGCATTTTTCATAATTAGTAGCTGTCTGGTCGCGCTGGAGCTTCACACCTTCTTACCGCGCAGAGAAATTCAACGGGACACAGAAATAAAGCTTTAATAATTGATCGGGCAACATAAAATATTACATTCATTATGTGCATTAAAATGCCAATTCAGGCTTTCGAACAACGCTTTCAGACGCCGAGTAAATGCAGAAGAGTTTTAATGAACCTCACAAATAATACCAAACATTAAAATACACGTAACGGTGTTATTTATTAGCTCCATCGCTGCGTTTAACCGATTATATGGCTTTCATAAAGCAATAAGACTTGCAGACAACCCGTGTATTTCTTGGAGGTGTTTGTTACAATGCATAACGTCTGGTGAAGTACAAGTGAAGATTCATTTGGGGATCACTCCATGCGAGGTCCAAGAAGTCTTTTCTTCTTCATTCTTTGAGATCTGTTCACCAAGAGAAGGGTTGTGCTTTAAAGCGTTACTCCTTGAAACCAGCTATTGAATCAGAACCATGGGTTTCAAACATTCCAAGGATCAAAAGATAGAATGTTGCGATTGTGACTGATTTCTACAAGATGAGCCTAAGAATAAAGAAGATCCGTAATTGCCGTTTAGTGTAGCCTCCAAGAATCTACATCGAGTTCAACATATAGATGACATTTCACACTGTTTGGGTAACTTCTTCTGAAACTTGCATTATAGGTATAAGTAGTAGAGATAATCATGGCCACCACAAGCAGGGGTAGGCTTTATTAATGAAGCAAACAATATGATACAGTAAGGATTGGAATAAGAGGTAGCTCGGGTTTGAGGCTCATTTTCCATGCATATATTCTAAGGAAGAATTTTATAAACTCCTTATTGTCTTTGATCTTCATTGTTACCATGTGGAAGAGATGAGGATGCAACAAGATCCTATACATGGGGCATTGGTTGGGGGTTCTCGGGGACCTGCAATATATTGGGAGTGTCAACAAATCGAGTAAATTCAAAATTAGCGGCTGGGCTTTTCTTCGCCAGTTTATAGACAGTCTTCAAGATGTAAATCAAAACAAAAAAGAGGACTAGGGACAATACCACGATAAATATGATCAACAAGACGAACGAAGCCTTCTTGTTAGGTGTGCTAGGAGACACGGTGCTTCCTGTGATGGCCGGGGTGAAGTTTGCCACCACCGATAGCCTCGTTACGGCAATTGCTGATCCTTCACTGTTTGTAGCCACGCATGTATAAACACCAGAGTCGCTGGCTCTTAATCTCGATAAGTTAAACTTTCCATCGCCAGTGGCGAAAAATCGGTCGGAGGAGGCAAGTTCAAGACCATTTGGGAGCAACCATCGTATCGTCGGCCTTGGGATACTGCTTGCGGAACAGTGCAGCGCTACGGAGACAGATTCTTTGACAAATATTTCTTGGTATTGGTTGTGAAATGTTGGAATGGTGCATCTAGGAACCGTAATGTTTTCAGGAGCTAGTAAATCCTTGGGTGTCACAGACCTTGTAAACCATTTGTTCTCGGCCAGCTCCGCTCCTCGGAAAGCACATTCCTTGGTTAAGTTATTTCCCTCTACGCTGATCCGTAAGGAAGAATAGTTGGCGAAGGCTTTAAACCAGAGAGGAGTGATGGTCTTCAAGTTGTTGAAATCAAGGTTCAGTACAGTAAGCTGGAGAAGACTCTCGAAGGCCAGTTTCTGAATGACAGAGATCTTGTTCCTCGAAAGATCCAACTCTCGTAAATTCTGGAGGCCACTGAACATTTGGCTTTGAATTAACGTCAGACTGTTGTTCCGTAGGTCCAGCTGCTGAATCGGAAGATCATTGAAAGCAGATGGATGGATGGTCTTGGTACTGAGGGTCATCCCTCTTAAAGATAAAGTCTTCAGCTTGAGAAAGTCAGTAAATGCATAGGCGTCAACGTACGTGACCAGCGTACTTGTAATGGTCAGTTCTTCCAGCGAGCTGAAGTTCCTGAAGTTTTGCCTTGAGATAGCCCAATCCGCACAGCCGCTCAAAGTTAATCTGGTAACATTGTCAACCCCAGTGATCGGAGGCAGGACGTTCTGCCCCGATTCACAACAGTTAATGTAAAAGAATCCACAGTGGCAACCAGCAGGGCAAGAAACGAGGGGACTTGTGGCACTCGCCAGCATCCCGTGACGTACAATTGACAGCAGAAACACTAACTGTGAAATCCTTATAGCCATTCGATCTGAAGAATAAAAGGTGCAATTAGAGATAAGTATATCTAACCTGGTTTTTTTTTTTCTTGTTCTGTACCATCATTAAAAGCGGAACTGAATGCAGGATGTGTCAGTCATTCTAAAACATTAACAATTTGTAAATGTCTAACTTTCTGCTGTAGGAAAGTAGCAATTATGAACAAAATGCTTAAAATCTTAAAAGAACTACTTACAGCTATTCGTAAGTCCTATGGAAAAAATATTTTTCTCCTTGATCATAACTGTATTACTGTCTACAGTGCTGGGGATATATTATTGTATACTATACTGGGGGGGTTATTACTGTATACAGTGCTGGGGTTTATTATTGTCTACAGTGCTGGGGATATATTATTGTATACTATACTGGGGGGGTTGTTACTGTATACAGTACTGGGGGTTATTACTGTATACAGCACTGGGGGGTTATATTACTGTATACAGCGCTGGGGGGCATATTACTGTATACAGCGCTGGGGGTTATATTACTGTATACAGCACTGGGGGTTATTACTGTATACAGTGCTGGGGGTTATTACTGTATACAGCGCTGCAGGTTATATTACTGTATACAGCGCTGGGGTTATATTACTGTATACAGTGCTGGGGGTTATTACTGTCTACAGTGATGGGGATATATTACTGTAAATAGCGGTGGGGGTTATTACTATATACATCACTGGGGATATATAACTGTATACAACTATAGGGGTTATTACTGTCTACAGTGTTGGGGGTTATATTACCGTTTACAACAGTAGATATATGTTACTGTATACTGAACTGGGGGGTTATTACTCTCTACAGCGCCGTGGGATATGTTATTTTATACTACGCTGGGGATAGATACCTGTATACAGCACTGGGGGGTTGTATTACTGTTTACAGAACTAGGTATATATTACTGTATACAGCGCTGGGGATTTATACCCGTATACAGTCCTGGGGGGGTTATAACTGTATACAGCACTGGAGGCTATATTACTCTATACAGCGCTGGGGGTTATATTACTGTATACAATGCTGGGGGGGTTATAACTGTATACAGCACTGGAGGCTATATTACTCTATACAGCGCTGGGGGTTATATTACTGTATACAGCGCTGGGGGGTTAAATTACTGTATACAGTGCTGGGGGGTTATATTACTGTATACAGCGCTGGGGGGTTATATTACTGTATACAGCGCTGGGGGTTATATTACTGTATACAGCGCTGGGGGGTTATATTACTGTATACAGCGCTGGGGGTTTATATTACTGTATACAGTACTGGGGGTTATATTACTGTATACAGCGCTGGGGGTTATATTACTGTATACAGCGCTGGGGGTTATATTACTGTATACAGCGCTGGGGGTTATATTACTGTATACAGCACTGGGGGGTTATATTACTGTATACAGCGCTGGGAGTTATATTACTGTATACAGCGCTGGGGGTTATATTACTGTATACAGCGCTGGGGGTTATATTACTGTATACAGCGCTGGGGGTTATATTACTGTACACAGCGCTGGGGGTATATTACTGTATACAGCGCTGGGGGGTTATATTACTGTATACAGCGCTGGGGGTTATATTACTGTATACAGCGCTGGGGGTTATATTACTGTATACAGCACTGGGGGTTATTACTGTATACAGTGCTGGGGGTTATATGACTGTATACAGCGCTGGGGAGTTATTACTGTATACAGCGCTGGGGGTTATATTACTGTAAAAGCGCTGGGGGGTTATATTACTGTATACAGCGCTCGGGGTTATATTACTGTATACAGCGCTGGGGGGTTATATTACTGTATACAGCGCTGGGGGTTATATTACTGTATACAATGCTGGGGGGGTTATAACTGTATACAGCACTGGAGGCTATATTACTCTACAGCGCTGGGGGATGTTGCTGAAGGAGACAGATATTTTTTCCTTTAAGTTCTTTTCAGCTCGACTACCTATCACAAAGACAATAGCTTCTCAATGCAAACACGAAAGGAAAAAAATAGTGATTATTACCAAACCCTTCTCTCCTCCAACGCCAAATCGCTGGAAACTGACAGATCAAAGAAACGTGGGAACGAGCGTTAAGAAAAAACGCAGACAATTGAAGGCTTTTTACGCTGAGTGTGTAATGTCAAAATAGAAGAAAGTAATGGATATTGTGAATCTTTCCTGTACAAACCCCGCGATCGTGCGTCTGCTCTCCTTACCTGTGAATGGGGAGGGGGGGTAATGAATTATTGGTAGTGTGATACCACAGGACAGATTTCAGCTTTTTAATGGAGAATACAAAGTAACCCGATCGGGACGGATGCCGTGATTTGCGGTTTTCGTTTAATTCCTTTTTCAGAATGTTTGTAAATCTTTTGCTCTCTTTGGGATAGGGCTGCTCCCCCCTTATAACATAAAACAGGGTATATAACTACCTCGGCCCATTCTAAAAGCCCTCCGCGGGGCGGCAGATTTATGCTTTTCTGTTCTGGTGGGTGGTACAGAGAACAGGAAGGATTCTCCTTAAATGTTTGGAAAAATGATGGAAGACGGATGGAATGGATGCTAGACTAGCGTGACGGCTCACCTGTCCTCAAGGATGGAGAGTCCAGAAGACGGTAAATTAAGCACCATATAGGGGAGCACTGGATTTAATTAAACGAGGTAGGAAACTGGTTCCATAATTCACCTTGAAGGAGAAACGTCTTCATTCTGGTGTCCGATACCCAGAAATCTCGGGTGACTTACTGGCTTCCGGCACAGGAACACGAAGCCAGAAAGGTGATCCCAGAGAACCGCGCCAATAAATGCTTTATGGTGTCATTTGCCGTCAGCCTTATGAATTTCATAAAATCCGCATTTCACACCATTTTGCCTGATATTACAGGAACTGCAAGGCTTCTAGAAATAAAATCCTCCCTTTTAAGCTATTTGACGCGGCTGCAGGTAGCTGTAGAGAACACACCTTCTGTGTCAGGGCAGGTACAGGTAGTTTAATTAATCCCCTGGTGTCATTCACCATGATGCTGATATGCAGTCTATTTTTAACCCCTTTGTAGCCACTTGGTGAGGTTATTGTGTGTAAGAAAAAAAAAATCCAAAACTAAACAGAAACCATGGCAACCTATGCCTCCTGGCACTTAGAAGGTTAAAGGGCGTTATGTAAATACTCCCAGTGATTATAGTTAGACGAGCAAACATAACAAATAGCTAAGGATGTATTGTTAATGTGTATTTTTCCATGCGTGAGACCTGAAATCGATGCATCTGTCAAGAAGCAATAATTGGGTGTCATCATTCTCTTCTTTGATGCACAATGACATCATGGCCATGCATCTAATACCAGGAGGTGTGTCCTGGGTGTGATGTCGCCTCCAGTCCCTTTTCCTTCTTTCAACTTCTACAGATAATTCCAGAAACGCCCATATTTTGTAGGAAAAATGTTAATATAAATGTATCATTTTATTTCCTTTCATCAAATTAATATGTCCACTAAATGTAAAATATCTGACCCCCCCCCCAGGACTCATGTGATGGATTCTCCAAACATTAGATGGGATTGTTAAATAGTATACTTATCTACTGGGTGTATTACTGTCCTTAGAAATGAAGGGTTAACAATGCATTTTGCTGCTGGAAGGTCGGATTCCATGAAGATGTCACATTCTGAGGTCTTACTGTGCTGCCCTAAATGCTTGTTAATGATTGCCTTCTCTTTACCCCTCGTAGAGGTAAATACAGGTGTGATGGTCGGGTGTCCACATACTTTTGGTCATAGAGTGTACGTGCCAGCTTGCCCCTCTCTCTGCCCCTCTAAGAGGTAAATGAAAGTAATGGAAAAGGCTCATGACTGGGCCAGAATCCCTATAAACCAGTTTGAATCCTTGAGTGGAACTCTGCTGTGCGTTCTAGAACGTTGTGTTGTGTGGCGGCTCTCCCGTCGCTCCCTACCTTTGCTCCATCCCGTCCCCCCACCTCGCATCACATACGTTCCCCTGTTCACTAATTTTTCTACCGTCTTTTCTACCCTCTTGCCCCTCACCCCTCAGCCATATTCCTACTCCACGCTCACCTCCCTCCGTTCCCTCACTCTCTTGCCCTCGTCCCACCTCTCCCTCTGTTGCCATGGTTACGAGAAGCTGATTTTATTTTAGATACAGCCAATTTCTTCCTAATGAAAGCCAGCCTCAGCCTCCCGGCGGATCTCAGCACCATTACTAAAACAGAGCCTATTAAAAAATGCATGTTATTACCCTCATAATGAACAGGAGGGTGACTGAGAACTATTTGGGAGAGAACATGAAAAAATCTGGGGTCCACTCGATTTAATCGCCCTTAAAACACATTAACTTGACCAAGAACTCAGTTTGTTAATTTGTATCCACTACTTAACAGCATTTGGTTGCCTGTGACTTGAAGCGAATGGTAAATATTCAATCCTAAAACCTCTGCAAATCCTCAAAGGCTGGTCCCATTGTTGAAACGGCGCCCCCTTCTGTCGGGCAATTCCCTCACATGAAGAGCTGAGCTGCCACCTTCTCTAGGGTTTAGGGGGCATTCCTGTGTTTATCCAGAAATGCATATGGCGCCTCTACTTATGAGAAAGAGAACATTTCAGATTTGCATCGCAGAATGAGGTTGGGATGTTTACCGATCGTCTTCAGAGATCCTAACCCAGCTCTAAAAAAAAATTTTTTAAAACATTTATACGTCTAAACCATGTATGCGTCCTCATCACGGAGTATTGTTCTAGATTCTTCAAATAAGAGAAATTACCCCAAATGATGTGCCTCTCCCAATGATGCCGATTATCACGTAAACTTATGAATTGATACGAATGGGAATCAAACCGCCATCTTCTCCTCAATGGAGCCTCTGATGAATAGTTTATCTAATTTGGCTCATATAGAAAATCCGCCTTGATTGGGAATCATTAAAATGGATAATTACTATTTTTCCTGGAATTTCTCTTTTCATCTTGGCTTTGCTTTTATGAATGGAGCTCTATCTTTTTCTCCAACCGCTGGTGCTCGTGGACCTTGTTGTTGACTGACGTGGGTTCTTGAGGCTGATGATGAGTTGACGGCTTCTTGTAAGAAGGTCTTAATTCTACCTTCGTCAGACATCTGAAAACCCTTTGGCTTGATGGCATCTGATCCCTTACTAGGAAGGTATAGGTCTGTCTTTTATACGACTCCAAAGTGGGAGCACTCTGTACAAAACCCAATTCACAGCCGGAGATGTTGACGATGATGATCATGATCAGTTTACCGACACCCTTCATTGTCCTTTATCGACTACCTCTGCTCGCTCTTATCGGCAGATCACTGGTATTCCGTTGGTGGGGTGGAACAAAGGGTTAAGTTGTGTTTTGTCTGTTGGAAACCCGTCGAAGTCCCGTTTTCATATACCACCCACACCTAGCCGCTGATGAATAGGTGAAGGAAAAGCTTTTGGCTTCTTAAGCTTTTACTAAGCTCCCCACGAGTTCTAAAAGCCCACAAGAATACGTTCCTTTGTATTGTCATAATTGTTTTTCCATTTCGTAGCCCGTAATCTTTTTCTTTTTGGTGACGGATGAGACTCTGAACTAAGATATATCTGAAACTGTGATTGGAACCTGGCTTTCTAGCTAAATCCCACAATACGTGTGACTATTAATGCCGCTGTGACTGTGTTTCTCGAGTATCCCCAATTCTCTTTTTATACCTCTGTAAGAAAGAAAGCTTTTCATTCCATTATAATTACTGCCCAGTATTGTCTCAAGATGTTTGCGAAAACCTTTTAGCGGTCTAGTGGTTATAGAGTAAGGTGGTAGAACACTGTAGGTTCTTCAGACTTTAGAGGTCCCATGCTCAAATAAAGAAAGGGCCTCTAAGGTCTTGAAAGCGAATGTAAATCTACATTGTACTCCAAAAGGTCTCACTAACCTTATCATTTTGACCTCCGGTAGGATTGTGAGCCTTGAGGACCATGTTGAAAATCAACAATTTAGACGATCCCCAACAGAATGGCCAGATACTGGACATGGCAGGAATCCCATTGTGCCCTTAGCTTAGTGGTGGATCCACCTCTGGCTAAATTAAGGGCAACCCCAATCCGAACTCAATTGCAATTCCCCCCAATGACTGTCGGCCATAGAGTTTCTTCTCGTAGCCCGAGATCATTAAGTAGAGTATAGAGGGGTTAATTGTGAGCTCATATTCATCTTTAATACCAGACCTTCATCATTATGTATATATTAAATGGAGATTATGTCCATTTCTTTTATCATCTTCAGGATAATCAGTCACATACGTTTTACCCGACACCCTTTTCAGTTACCATCCTTATCCCATTACCGGGTCCGAGACCAAACAAGAGTGAGTTTCAAAATGTTCCTCAACCAGGAACCTGACTTTATTAAGTTATGTAACTTCCTGATCTTTCTGAGGATTCCACAGCTGGAACGCAGGCTTTCCAGATAAGCCTAGCCTCCCATAGTCCTTAATTGCCGTGTAAAGTATGTTTCAGCCAATTTCCATGACAGATGGTACTTTCGGTTCTATAAATTCCTTTTTCAGTATATTTGATCGAGTGCCAGCTCGGATTTTGGCAGGGAATAACCTTCACATAATATTTTTCTCCTGGCTGCTTGTGTTGTCTGGTGTATAACTAAAAATGTTTGGTCTCCGGAATACATTGTTACCACTTTGTAAAAACAATGGATACCGATGGCCAATGCAAGTTGGGGCGGCCCATTCCTCTTGTCTCGGTGGCCACTGCTCGTAGTCAGCTAAGCAGAGCATGTGGGAACGTTTACCTTATTTTTAACCCCATATAAGAGGATTTCTACCATGACGTTCAGCAACATAATTGTCTATAGTCAGTGGAACAGAGATAACCTGGTACTGAGAGGTTGGTGAGTGGGAGTTCACAGTTCCCCATCTCACTCAGGGTACGCTCTCCCTGAGACCCTCAAAATCATTTGACTAAGAGACCTAACGCTTTAAGACCACCAGCCACCAAAGACGTACGTATTTATACTCACGCTGCACACTGCTGGACCCGATCTGCTGCTGGTGTGGTAGATCAGCTAAGTATGGGGTACTATCGTCCAACGGCCAACTGGGCATGTGCCTGGTGTTCGTGGGGGAGCTTTTAGCACCCCTTACAGTGCTATTGGGTCAAATAACAAATTGAGCTACTCGATTTAGCCAGATCTGTTCAAACATATAGGGTTAATTTGCATTGTTCATGATACGACTGCGACATGACTGGCATCCAATGTTAATTTTATTGGATACGTTTCCTCTGCCTTTATTTTTTCCCTCCGTGATCGGGGTCAGATATCGATTACATGGCCAAACATCAGCATCTACTAAACGTTTTAACCGGCGTCGTTAAGTCTGCCCCCATTACTGCCCCACGTAAGAAAATGCATTTTACCAAATTAATATTTCTATAACAATTGCCCACCGAGAAACCACCAACGTCCATTATGGACCGCCGACCACAAATGTCACCGAATTAGCGCGCAGTAAACATGTCGCGGACCCCCGTGCTACGGGTGGGTTTAATACCTTCCTTTTAAGTGGTTACACAGATTGCTATTAACGATGGCTCCCCGCGGTAGCCACTTTTCTAAACAAATAATAGAGAAAGTCCGTCACGTTCGCCGGGCCGACTGCGGATACTTCAGAGCGTCTCTCCTAGGGGTGCCCGTTTGAAAGCCAAGCCAAGCAAGCCGACTCTTCCCTAATTAAACCCAATGGATTGAAGAAATGTCTCCTTGGAGCAAAGCCATAGAAGATTAGAAAAAAAAGAGGAGAGAAGAAGGTTTTCAAAAGCTTTTATCATTCAGATGTGCAAATTACCCCGGACTATATTGGGAAAGCAGGTAATTACAAAACCCCTCGTGGTTCAGATGAATTGGTGATTTTTCTTTTAGACGTGGAGGGAGTGGGGAGCAGTGTCAGCTTTTTAATTTTTTTTTTCTACAAAAATTAGATGACTTTTTGACACATTGTATCCGCAGCATCTTGGTTCTAAAGAAAGGAAACCATTCGCTCTAATAAATCTTTTAAGAGGTGAATGCTGCTGAATTCAGACCCCAAGGGTGGGGTCCCTTTAATTCCTTTAGCAGGGAGACCAGAGGCACAGCTAATACACCCTAAGGGGGCAAGACCTCCTTCAGCTGACCCAGGGCTTTGCTACTGGTCTCTATACCTGGAAACTTTCTAAGTGAGACTATGGGACTCTTGAAGATAGCCCGTCGCGAATATTCTACGTAGTGACTCATGTGTTACCCAAATGGCTCTAAGGCCTCCTAGAAACATTGGGTCACCTGCATTCAAGTAGGGATATCAACCATAACATGCTGGGAATAAAAGCACCATTTGGCTGCCTTAAAAATGATCACAGCAGTGGGGGGGGGGTAGAAAGGAGACAGCCTTAGACTGTGTGACCCTGACAATCTGCCCCTTCACCCTGTGATTGGGGCAAAAAACTCTGAGACTCCTGGTCAATCCCTAAGAGTTTCTAGGTATGCCCAGGCGGTGGTGACCCTCCTTGGAAGACGTTTTAAAGACAGCCCAAGACCCTTCACAAACCATCCTCCAGATTACATACTTATCACAAAAAAGAGGCAAATAGCGAATACATTATACACTTGTGTTTTCCCATGTGTGGTGGTCCGAGCCAGAAGTGACTCTGTGACCCCCCCCCCCGCGTCTATGGGACATTATTACATAGAGGATTATATGGATTTACTAACGAGCCTGCCCCTTTTATCTCTTCTGTTTATTCAGATTCAATGCAGGGAGATAATTTTACGAAAAAAAACAACATAGTTAAAATGTTAAAGTTATCGATTGTAAATATCTAAGCTGTTTCTGGCTTGTCGAGAGTTTGATGCCCAGCGGAGTGGCTCAAAACGATATTACTTCTCTGTTGATACATTGTAATTATTGGAATACGAGGGATTTCTTTCAACTTCAAAAATAATGCAAGTTTCCCTTAAACAGTTTAGGATACAATGTTTCAAACCTTAAATACCTTAAAGTTTCTTACTGTATTATGTAATAATAGAATGACTTGGTCTTAGGTCCCACCGAACTTCTTCTCCAAAGGAATTTTATTAACCCCTCAATAAACATAATTTGGAAAAATCTAGTAATTTGCATAATTTATTTCTCTAGGGCCAGGGTATTTTTGTGGAATAATAATAACAATAATAACAATAATAATAGAAATAATAAAAATAATACTACTAATAAAAAAAAATAACAATAGAGCCTCACGATTCAACGTACTCGTAGGTAACGTGATGGAAGGGGTTGGCACCGCTTGTTACGGGCTGCATTCTGGGAAGTTAGCAGCTGGCATGTATATTCCGTGATCGTCTGCCAAGATTCCAGAGTCATAATTTAAATTCTAAACAATTTCACGTAGATTCATAAATTCTTTGAAATTTTAATGCAGTAATTGCAAAACTCTGCCAGCTGTTTGAAGGCCATAAATCTCTCTTTTTCTTTATTCAAAATAACGCAAGGAGTCTTGGAAGATTTTGCGATTGAGGAGATTAACGGTACGCCCAGCCGGAAAGAATCCCATTTCCACTAATTTAATTAACTCGTTTGCTTGACTTTGCAAATACTGAAGACGCGCTCCCAACTTGTCAACTTTGAATCTTTCAAAAAGGTTTTTTTTTACTAAAAAGGTGAATTTTGTAGGTAAGGGGGGACATTTCTTCTGCGAGACTCCACCAACGCTGGGTGAAGGAAGTTTGGGCCCCGTAGTAAATATATATTATACATAAAGCTCTTTTTTCCTCTGCTTTCTGCCTCTTGCGGTCTTTTTTCTTCTGTTCTATTCTTTCCTCCATATTTGGCAATTTATGCCAAATTCTTTGTTCCACCTCACTTCTGACATCTTTTCTTTTTTACTTTTATCTTATCTGCCTTTTACATTTTCACCCTCTTTCTAACTTCTATTCTGCCCCAACCCACACACACACATACACACGTATACTCACACATGCATACATAGGCACACACATAAACACATATACACATACATATGCATACAAATACACACACATGCACATGCGTACATAAACACACAAATGCACACATATACATACACACACATGCACACTTATACACATACATATACACATACCCACACATATATACACAGAGACACATACATACATATACACACATATTCACGTATACATATGTACACACAGTACCTATCGCATACCCCCCATTCCCTCCTGCATGTTACTTGTGGCCTGCGGCTCCCTCACTGAGGGGCGATCTGATTGGGTCCCCCGACGTGCGGGAATAATCCTTCCTTATTGCCACTGTGCACCGAGAAGTGATGTCATTTCCGGGTGCAGAATGAACGGCGTCATCGGGACACGATTGGATCACTGCTTTGGGCATCAGGTGAGTGGCATGAACCCATCGGAATGCCGGGGCCTTGGAGCAATTGGTGCAGGGACCCTCACAAAACCGGGACCCTGGAGCAATTGCTTCATGCGCTCCGCCATTAATGATGATAACAGCGACGGAACCTTGTCTCACGGGCTTATCATCAGCGGGTTGGAGACACAATATTGGGTTCTCAGACATAAAAATTACCCCTAACCCCAAAAACACCTTGTTTTATTAAGTAGAAAAAAACTTATTTCAGGGTCGTAAGCGTTTCCAGCAAAAGCCGAGGCCGTGAATTAGATTTCCAGAGCTGTCAGCGTTACCTGTTCCATCAATACCCGGAGAAGAAAGAAAATAAAAGTGCAGCGAGTGGAAACGGAGAGGACACAAAGTGTTTGCCCCTGCAGCTAATCTAAATGAGGACATTGAGACCAGCTGGGAACTCATCCGAAAAATAAACTCACAAACAGAATGCAGACGGAGGCTTCTCATCACGGAGGCCGAGGAGAACATAAATCCAAGGATCTGCATCTGATTGTGAGACGTCAGACACCGGAATTCTTTCTGCTTCCACCCGAATAACGTTGTCTTCATCTTCTCTTTGATGAACGGGGTCATTAAATTGGGCCCCGATTCCACGATTTCTCTAGAATTGGTATACCTTCAAGAAGTCTTACGCGTTTCGCTACTGACAAATGAGAATTGTAGATGTCTCCACTTTCATTTTTACCCAACACTTGGTTAGTAACGCTCAGTAGACTCACATTATAAAAAATATTTTAGGCGTAAACATCGATAGAGGGGAAAACATATAAGACCTTCTCGTTATACTAGGTCAAGAAGTCTCTTCAACACCAATGTTTTTCTTCCACCAGGAAACGGGAGGACGGGAGCTATTCATTCATTCTGGTCCCTCTTAGAAATGAGATACTTCTAAAGGGTCACCGGCCCCAAAGAAACAATATGGAAAAGGTCAGAAAACGGTTTATGTCTCGAGATGAATCTGTTCCAAATACCCTTTATACAGACTCCTGCGTCTGACACCTATTATAAATCTCTATCTCGTCAGCTTTCCGAAGATAAATTGCCAAGACACTTGGCTCGTATATTTACTGAAACTTGACTTTTTTGGCTAATGACATAAAAAAAGGGCTGCATCGAGGAGTGCGCACGAGGTGGGGAGCAGAGGAGAGGGAGGGGGCCGAGCGGACGCTTACAACCTTTTTCAGCAACCACTCGGTGCCCCTCTTCCTCCTACGCTCCCTGCCGCTACCTGTCTCCGCACGGCCATGGACATGAGTTCCTATCCTCATCTAAACTTATTTTACAAGACCAGTGTCTTCTAAATCCAATAAATATTTATTATTCAGATAAAGATGAAATCCGTGACGGCGATATCGGGCCACAGGGTCGATTTGGTCGGTGAATGTGTCTTCCTGGGCTCCGTGGAAGCCGCGGCCGATGGCGCCATTATGAGAAATCAGATTTCATTGCCCTCCGTCGTGGCCGAATACACGGACACTTTGTATCAGAGCGCAGAAGCTTCAGATATCCAAGACAATCATAAGTCTTTGTTATCTCATCATTGAAAGGAATGTTGTTACACGGTAATCATTATGGAGATTGACGGGGTCCCGGCCAACCTGTTGACATTATACTCTGGTCCTCATACTTCCAGATGCTGTAGCCGCCGTCCGTTAAAAATCTCCGCTGTTATGTTTTTGACCCGGCTTCGGTTGTTTCCTAAACAATAATTAAGAAAGCAAAATATAGCCCTGTGTCTGGTTCGACACCTAACCCGCGAAAAGCAGCGTCTCCTCTGTCGAGACACGTCCCGTCGATAATGACTGCGGATGAGTCTGCTTCGTGTGTTTCGTCCGTTTGTGAGAAGTCCGCACTCATTAACACTTAAATAGAGTCACGCGGTTAACGTCAGGGAGAGAACAATTGGAAATATTTATATTGGGAAAACCGGCAGACGCGTACGGCTTCGTTTATTATCTCATCTCTCCGAGGGGGACAATTGATTTCCGACGTGAAGACATGTCTCTGCGATGCTTTCCTCTCTCGAGGTGCCCTGTGGGAAACAAGGAGAGCGCTTTTAACTCGGAACATGTGAATATCAAACGCCAGAGGCGGAAGGAGGATCTGAGTGCGTCTCGTCTTTGTTTTCTTGCAGAAGACACATAGGGGGTGACAGATTATATTGGCCAAGCAGTTGGCCCTCATGGTCTGCCTGGTTTGAGACTATATTTATTGTTGTTATGTTTTTTTGTACACATTCCAAATATTACTGAATTGTTTTACTCTACCAGGCTTCCTATGTCCGCTGTAAGGCTCTTCCGTGTATCTACTACCATTCCTCTTGTGCATTACACTAATCGATCCCTAGAGAATTACAGAAAGTTCGAAGCAATATTTCCAAGGAGACTTTTGTTACCAGCGATAAATGTATCCCAAGTGATTGCATAGAAACCCCCTTAGAATCCATGTGGGATTAAAAAATAGAGATATATCAAGATGGATTATTAACTGACCGAGGAAAACTGTTTAGTTAATAAAAACTATGAAAGAATAAATAGTCATATACCAGAGATCATTTTTTCCCAGTTATTAAATCCATAACCATTATATATCTAGAATTGTTTGTCCTTCTGAATCCAATGGTTTCCAGGTCCTTGAACACAAACTCTGAGGTGTTTCCATTGATCTATAAAATGGGATGAAGGTCTCTCTTTCAGATTCTGACTTGGTTGACTTCGATGTTCCAAGTTCCAACAGAACCTTGAAGACTAAAACCCAATGGATACACTATGTGGACCATAACCTCATATTTGGGCTCCCATTCTAGACACCAGTCCTGTTTTCCGACCTTAGCAGCACCTTTGGGACCCTCCGTCGGTGGCCAGACTGAGCCACATCGGCTCTCTGTCGTCGGTGGCCTCCATCGGGCTCCTCAACATTATACAATGCGGCTGCTGCTTTTTGGCACGTCTAAAGCTGAAAAGCATCAAGGCGTCTGTATGTGTTATAATGCGGGACATATAGTGATATATAGCATATAATATACTGAACCGCTGGGTTCCATCTGTGAATCGTCGGGAGGCTCCAAGGTACCTGTGATCAATCCAGACATTTCATAAATGAGAACAATGTATCACTCTTACGCGTTAGTACAGTGTATAGATTTTTCAGATAACCTAATAAAAATGTGATAAGTTTGCCAAATAATCCGTATCACAAAGGCGATGATTCTGGTAGATCTACCAACGTTCTTTCTTGGAACTCAAAGGATTAGGAGTCGTTTTAACTATTTTCAGCCAGAGGGGTCTTTTGAACTCTAGCAATGAGAAAATAAAGCATTTCTGTGGTCTTTTGGATGAAACTACGATTTCCCGTGAAGACCCCAAGCTATACATCGCTCCCTGGCCTTAATATGAAGAAGCCAGAATGATGAGTTTTGACGCGGCGGCGGCAGCGGCGAGTTGGACGCTTGGAAAGACTGCGGCATACATTTCTAAAATCCAATTATAGCCGTTTACCTAGCGCTGATGACTTTGTGCCGGAGATGTGTTTTGTTATTTACGGGGACACTTGACAGTCGTCTTATAGCATGTGTACATAATAAGATTTTTCCAAAGCAAAACATTTCTCGTTGTGACAACCAACACGTATTTCCACGTACATTTCTATTAGTTACATGCTGCATTTATTGTTTTTTGACTTTTTTTTTTCTACTTGACTCTTTGCAAGAACGTGGATCGTCTAGAATTAAAAAGTAACCCTGCCTGCGACAAATAATTGGGTTTCGCGTAGTTGATCTATCCCCCTAAATATTTTAGAATTGTTTTATAATGAGCGTATGTATCAAGCAAGGGACGGAATGTTCTATTTTAATACCTTTATACGTTGAGATGCTTTGTCGGTGTTAATGCCTATATTACTAGATAAAAATAATGTTTCAGTTATGTTTTTTGGTTCAAAATTTATATAGAAAAAAAAACATGAAGGTTCCGACCGTGTAATATCAGTTGGAAGAAACTCAACAGGAGAAGATCTTGTAGAAGATCTTATTCCCATGGTCAAAGCCATTTATTTTACTGGAACAGATTTGGCCGTCTTCTGACTTGAGCGACGGTTCTCTTATAGAACCCACAGATAAGATCTTAGGCTTCATGATCATCTCAGAGAATTCCAGAACACTCTTTGGGTGGGATTTCCTGGCTTTGATCGCAGAGGTGGTATTTTCGAGCTTCTTCACAAATGTCCCATGGACCGCTAGGCAAATTACTTTGTATATAAGTAATTAGAATCACAATGTATATCAAGAGACAGGAACCACGTTTTTGGAGGGGGGCAGTGTAGATATGTTGATAGTTTCCACCAAGTTCAAGAACGTTTTCTTCCATAATGGACCAAGTTGTCTTTTTTAATGCCTAAGAGAAGGCCCTGAGTTGAATTTTCTTGCAGAATTTACCCAGCAGAGGTCCTCACCCTTGCTCATGGCAGCCTCATACATTCCGCCTCCAACGTCTAGCTGCCCTTACGCCGATTGGGCTTTCCACAGAACTCTCGACAAGACCGGCGTGCTTTTTCTTAAATGATAAACAACCAATTAACACCAAGCCTTTGGTCTGGTGGTTTTTACAAATTTGCCTTTTGCAGAAATCAATATCAATTTGAGAAGAAGCTGAGCTCCAAACCGCCAGGCGAGAAGGAAAGTTTCCAGCCTGGCCGGGCTCGACAGACGTTCGATGGTCGGAATGGGTTTTTATTAGCAAGGATAAGCGGAAATTTCTGAGAAATTAGTAAACGATGATACATGGAAGACCAACACAGGGAGCCCTAATCAGGATTAGCGCTTATCTCTGCTTACTCTTCTTATTGAGGTCAAAGCTTCGGAGGGAATAGACCAAGTCTTCTGCTGAGGCACCTTGGCCAACCTTGGAGCGTGGTGAGGGGCCACAGCTTGCATGGCAACATCTAGCATCCTCACTGCAAAAAAAAATTCAGAAGTTAAATGTAACCATTTTCTTAGAATTGTATTTATTTGATGAGTTAGGATGGATCAACGATACGTCTTTAACCCCTGGCGGAAGTTCCCGTAGGAGATAATTGTGAGGTTTTTGCAGGAACCGGTTCAAGACCAAATGTTCATTTTTCTCCCAGTTCAATACAAGATAATATAATCGAATCAGAACGAGGGGCTTGACAGCCTGTCGCAAAGAGCTGACACTCTTAGTCGACTTAGTAGAGTGTTAGTAGACTTTTTTTCCCCAATGGAATTGTTTATAATCTTCTTGACATCTTCTGTCTCATAAAGCAGGACAGCGGGGGGTCAGTATTTTTACGTTATGGCTTTATATGCTTCCCTTCACATATAAACACCAAACGGATCATTATTCTTACCTATAGAACATCCCCTCTGATGAAGACCTGGCCCAAAATGTCACGCATAAAGAATTCATAAGAACTTTGTCTTAAATGTTCAAAGTGCGCCAGTTGGCATCCATCGCGATGATTCTTCAAAACATCTCACGGACCTACGGCCAGGGAAGTGGAGAATACTCAACACCAATGTTCCATCTAATTTTTCTTAGTTGGCGTGCGCAGAAAATTTCTCTTGTGCAAAAATTTTCACAGAGCAAAAATTTTGTGCGCACAATATCCGCGCCGCATAAAGTTTCAGAAAAAATATTATTTTTTTATTTTTTTGGGAAAAACTGTTGTGCGCACAATTTTTGGACGTGTGCGCTCTCTAAAAAAGCTATGTGCGCACAGCTTAGACGGAACACTGCTCAACACCTCAACACCATTCTCCAAAGAAGACCTGAAAATCACGATAATCTCTGTATCTTAAAAATGTTTGAAACCAGACCAGTAATTTTTTATTTATATTTTTGATTTTTTTTCTTTTACAACCGGAGAAGGACTCAGAATAGAGGTAAAAAGAATAATAAAAAAATCCTAAAATAATTAAAGCTAAAATGTCTTTCTACGATAATGCTACAAATTATTATAAGGATTTTTTTTTTTTTACAATCACATTCTACTTGTAATGAATTCACATGAAGTAGGTTTTTTTTTTTTGTGACCGGCCCATTTTTAGAACAATGTTTGTAAAACACAACTGGAACAGTTTATCAAAAAGATCAAACAGCAACAACAGAGGGGAAAAAAGATCCCTCGGAGCTCCGGATCAAACGCAAGTTCGGAAATGATAAAATATTTACATGCGCGATGCGATAAAGTAGAGGGATTTTACCGCCAGGCGGTCTGCTGGCGAGGAACCCCAACAGCTGTTTCCATAATGAGTCCTCTGCGCTCCGTCCCTCTCCACGCGTAGTTTTAGCTCCTAATTTAATCTATCTATTCTATACACTGGCGCGTCCAGAACACCCGGAACACCTGCAACATCCGGAACGTAAACGGACTGCAGAGTTTCGACGGGAATTCCAGCAAATTCTTCCAACAAAAATCTGTTGCTGATTCATGATTTCTAAACCTCGTAATTCACCATGAGACCAAAAAACATCAGAATTTATGTATATTATTTATTATATTGGATATACGCGGCCGTTTAAAAGTTTGGGGCTGTTTTTATGGAAAACAATGACATTTCTGGCTGAAACATAATTGCGAAAGGGTTTTCTAACCATCAATTAGCCTTTTAAACCTAAACTCGGATCAGCGAACACAACAGGAGTGATGGGAGTGATAGGAGTGATAAAAGGGGCCCCTGTAGTCCTATGAAGAGGGACTGGACAAAGTAAACAAGGACATTTGGGATATATGAATAATGTGTTTCCTTTGGAGATTGAAGGAAAGTTCCCCCAAAATGACTTCGATACGGAACCACCTTAATGATGGAAATGAGTTAATGAGTCCTCTGGGAATTATCGGCAGGAGTAGGTAGCTTCTCTCGGTCCGGGTGCCGGGGAAACTTTTGTGGCCCTCGTGGAATTGCGTTTAACGGCTGGAAATGGAGGCAGTCAGGCGTTGACCCGGCTTTTACTTTAAATTAAAGTCCCAAATTATTGAAATAAATGAAGCGTTAAAGAGCTCCCCGCGCGCCTGCGAGGCTTGCTTAGCGGAGCCGCGCCGTTTCCGGGTGATTTTGCAGCACATAAAATATTCAGCAGCGTTGTTCACGGTCTTTGCCGCTCGGCGCTGACCTTCAAACGTCTTTTCAGAAGCAACTTTTAGGTAACAGCAGATAGGGAACGCTTTCTACGGAGAGACGCGTCCTAGCGGTGACTGCGGCGACGCGGGAAACCACACCGCGGGGCAACTCAAGCTCCTGCGTGGGGCATTAGGCAACGGGGACTTGCAGGCTCCAAAGGGCCTGGGCCTCCTCGGTGCACTGAGGGCTCTAGGAAGGGTCTCTAATTTGGCAAACTGAAGCCAACACCCCAAAAATCCTTGCCGTTAACCCCTGGTGAGCCCGGCATGTTCTGTTAATATTCCATTTGCCCCGCCGCGTTTTACATCCGCTCTTCATTGTAACAGAAGAGATTCAGAACTTTGACTCGCGTCTTTCTCGTGTCTTTATCTGGAAATATATTTGCACTCGGCCCCCCCCCCCCCGAGCCGTAATGTCCACGTTAAAAAGAAGCCCAAAACAGCGAGGATTTGCCCCGTTCTGGGAGCGGGTTCTGGCAGCGCTATTGGCCGATCCGCGATCCGACTCTCTCTCCGCACACCGTTCATCGCCATCCCCGAGAAGTGTTTTCTTCCAACGCTGCAATTACAGAGAACACCTTTAATCTTCATCTGGGGGGCCGGGTGATTTATGAAATAATATCTTTCCGCGGCACACTGGGCTTCATTTACACTTCGCTCGGGGGGCCGAGGCGGCCCGTCTCCCGTTACGCTTCCGGAGAGATAATCTGTTTGTACGAAGCGGCGGGGGACCTCAATCATTTCGCTTGCGAATCCACGAGGACGATGTTTCATATCTCGGTAAACGGCTTCAGATTACTTCTCCCTCGCTAATGAATCCTGATTTCTACGGAGCCGACGCGGACCCTGTAAAATGATTATCGTGGGGGGAATTAGGTTATGTCTTACAACCATCCCCCCCCCCCCCCCCCGGTTACTTGTTTGACTTTCAGAAAGATAAACTTAATGACCTTCACGTAAATCACTTTAGCCAAGTGGAACAGCCTCCCAGCAGAGGTGGTAGAGGCTAATACAGCGAGGGAGATGGCTCCTGAATCTAAGACGAGACCAACGATTGATTAAGGGTTGAGTCTTTACAGCGGGAGAAACAGGAGACTAGACGGGGGCCGGATGGGCCGGGATATTCTGGGTTTCTCAAAATTAAGTATATAGATGCCCTGTGCGATGCATTGTGGGATAGCGAGTGAATGCATGGCTGACCGGACACAGAAGCCTTTTAACCAGTGGAGTGCCAGATGGGTGAGCAGCACACGGCACTGGCATCCACAGAGTTAAAAACCATCTCAGCTTTTAAAATCAGGACCATATGCCGGCGGCGAGCACAATGTATAGATCAAGCCCCTTTCTTAATACGACGCAGATTTGGGTCTATTTATAAAGAATAATATACGTTCTTTTTGCCCACGTGCCGCTGTATCCGCATTGAATCCGGACGCGCGGCGCTTTTACACAAACCCCGTTCTTTTGTATTATTTCCCATTGCTACTCCTACACACCAGAGGTGATGTGCCATTGTACTTGTAATTACACTTAAGTGGGGTTAATAGGTTTCCATGGAAACTGAACTTGCCGGGAATCCTATATCACAAATCCCTTTCGCAGCCCCTTTCGGGACTTCTCTTTATTCTCTCACGGGCCGGACAACAGCGTTATAGAGCGAGCCCAAGAACCCCTTCCCCGCAGAGCTTACGATCTAATTTTAGTACTTGTGGGAAAAAAAGAAAGATTACTTAAAACAGTCGGCACAGCTTTTGTTCTTTTGATGAGAACAGTTTGAGACTCGGGAGCGTGTAGGTAAATCCGGGTGAAATCAGTGACTTTTAATATTAGTTTCTTTTTATATATATATATATTTATTTATGTCGGCTGCCCGTTTCCCCGAAACTCCCGGATTTCTTGTGTTTGTTTAGCAAACGTTATTCTGACATCTGAAATTCCATCGCAATCAGCCCTGACAGTATAATTACACATTCTGTGTGATTTCCGGTATCCAGCTGATTGATTGTTTGATACACACAATTCCGAAGATAGATGTTCTTATTTGCAGAAAAAAATAAGAAAAAAACATTAAAAAAAAACAACAAACGCTTCGTGGAACAAAAAAAAAAAACAAATTTGAAAAAGGAAGAAAACTGCCTGCAAGCGCTGGGAGAAAAAACGCGAGTAATGTCTCCGCATCTCGTTTTATTTGGGGTGTTTTATTGGAAAATATGCGACAAATTAATAAATGCAATAAATAAAAAATATATAGGGGTAATGGAGATTGCATGGAAATATACATTATTTAAATCACAATTTTCGGGAAAAAAAAGGCATCTGATTTTTTCCAACAAAAGATCTTATTCTTAATTTTTCTTTTTGCATTATTTTAGATACTATTAAAAAATATTATTTTACACATTTATTATTTTTTTATACTTAATAATAATTGATGATAATTGAATTATCCTGCTTAAGAAAGAGAACGATGATAGTTTCCCTTTAATCACAATAACCAGATATTAACCCATTGTATGCGCAAAGTTCTTTCCCCCCCCACCTTCGAAAAGGCTGCCTGAGCCAACCAGCAATGATCAGCAACTTAACAAAAGGGGAGATATGAGTCAACGAGGAGGAATAACCCTGGAAGTTATGGTATACATATAAGTTGGGTTTCTATTCTAATACATATATTGGTTGTGCTGCACTCCAGCCATTAAGAAGACCGAGCCCTCCATAGCCCTTTGGGGCTAACTCGCCGTGAAGACGACCTCGCGCCGGTGCCGTCGATCTCACAGTTCTCCGTCCTCCGCGGTCTGTATGACATTTCTCGGTTCACGAAACTGTGAGAAGTAATTAAGAGCTGAGAAGGTCACCCAGCGCCCCCTGAACCAATAGCTACCAACTTACTGTCCCTCGAGTCCCTCCGTAACACAGTGTAATAGTGTCTTTAACCGCACCGCTCTCTCTCTCTCTGTGTTTCCTATCATCTACAGAAAATAATCACGCCTAACCACACTAACAGATAACAGAAGCACTGAGAGGGTGGTAGATAAGTGGAACAGCCTCCCAGCAGAAGTGGTAGCGGTTCTACTGACAGGTTCTATGTTTTATTGTAGTAAAGATTAATTTTTTAGGTAGGATTACTAGTCTACATTTACTTAAAACCAACTATTCCCATTGCCTCCGTTCATTAAGTTCAAGGCTCACTCCAGGTGGATGGCCCGGGACCACCCGGCAAGGGTCGCAGTTGATGGGCATCATTTCCCTTTAACCCACTTCTTTCAAACACATCCCGCACTATTCAGTTCATTTTGTTACCAGGTAAAAGTAATAACGATTCCGAAAGGTGAAGAAAACTCATTTTTTTTCTCATTAAGATCCGTGGATGAGCCGCGATTCCAACTTCTGAAAATGTTATTAAATAAGTTATTTTTAAAAACACTTTAATGGATACGGGAACATTTCTTAATGTACGTTCTAAGCATCGCCCGCTTTTTTTTTTTAGCCGGAATTGTATTTATTTCTTAAGAGGATAAGTATCTGCGTGATATTTCATGAAATTAAATGTAATCCTAAAATACAACTTAAAAAAAGCCCAGCGGTGGCTTTATATATATATATATAAAAAAAGTAGAGACTAGGGTATATCTTGACACCTACGGATGACATTTTTATTGCCCTTTACCTTCTTCCTATGACCCCTTCCCCAACTGCCCCATATCATACATCTTCTATCCATCTCGGATGGCTCTTGTCTATTTTCGTGGCCATTTTTCTCTCCCCGGGGTAATTTCAGGAATACCCGGTTACTGTATCAGAGACGGACACTTCTTCATGAGGTCCACCAAGCTTGGAACTCAATAAACTCCGTTAAGTGGAATAGTAAACGTTCCCGGCGAGAAACAGCTTTTTTTTCTTGACAGATGAAGCTGTAAACGAGGACAGCACCAAGCAGGACCGTCGAAAAGAGTCTAGAATTTTACGTCGGCCGGCGTCACAATTATAAGATATTTATCAGATCGCCGGGAGGAACCTTCACGCAGTTCATTAGATGCGCTGTTATCGTTCCAGTCTGCTCGGAATTTATTGCGACAATAAATCATCAAGGATGGAACGTAAAAAGAAAAAAAGAATGTTCATCCACCGTGATGACGTCTCTTCCCCAGCCAACGAGATGCCGGGAGATGGTTAACTTGCAGATGTTGGGTCAACCACAACTCTGTGTCCCCCGATGGTCTGGAATGTTCTACGTCCTATTCATGTTACATTTTTTAACACATATATTTAACTCTTAATTTTTTTTTTTTAGTGAAAGAATAGAAGGGTCACCGTACCCCATGTACTCAATGCCCATTGGCTGGAGATACTGGTGGGCAATGCTATTGGTGTCCTGCGTTAATTCCCCAACGGTGACATTGTTTCACGACAAATATTCCCCCCCCCCCAATAGGCTCGGCTTGTAGGAAACTTTCTTCGGCCAGAAGGGAACCGGAGAGGCCTTGTAGCTGCCGTTCGTTAAGAGGAATCTGGTGGACCAAAGACCCTGTCCCTAACCCAAGAAAAGAAAAAGATTCCACAAACTGCACTTCTCTCTTATGTATTACGTGATGCCAAGTTTGATATTTGGCTTTCCAAGTCCGGCGCATATCATACAATATTCTTGGACAAAGTGGATTTCGCTCCCCCTTTTCTCTTCTGTACCCCATTTGTTTCTTACTATATACCAAGAATAAAAAAAAAAAACATAAAAATATTACCAAAAAAAAAAGTCCTTGGATATCCCACGGATACCGCCACGGACGGCGAAAAGCAGCCCCCCATCTCCCATTTTCGTCAAAGAATTTATTTTAGAGGAATAGTTCTAAGATGATATTTTATAAATGTTTTTTTTCGCGTGCTTTTCCGTCACTTCTCTCTTTTTTTGTTAAATATATCACATACCGGGTCTCACCTGTGGTTTTTGTCAAAATGACTCATGGCCTTCCGCCGCGTGTGCCTTTTAAAGGCAGAACGAAGAGGTGGCGCCCGCGGGCGATAATGCTTCGGTGATTCATAAAAAAAAGCCCCCATTTATTAGGAATTACCACCCCCGCTTCATATTAATTACATACGGATCGGGAACGTATACTGCAGGATATAAGATTATGGCATTGGCAGGAGAATTTATTTATGTGTATAACTTAATCCGGATCACGGGAAGATCAAAAGGAACGAAAGCGTCGGTATTACAGCGAGGGGCATTTAAAGAACTTTTATTTAATAGGGTAAACGATGAAATATAATTTAAGGCTTTTTGTGTCGGGATAATGCGGGGGGGGGGGCGGTATTGGTCATCCTGGCCCGTAAGACGCATACATCAAATGTTATTGATCTGCCACGGGGCAATAAAAGGAAGCTGTCTGATTAAAACCCTTTGTACAGCACTGCGGTATATGATGGCGCTATATATATATATATATATCAATAAATAATAATTATAAAGCCTCTCCTTTGAGCCCGCTTGCCCCATCGTCTCATTAAAGGGACATTTTACTATTTAATCACAAAGGATGGAAATTTGAAATTATTTCCAAATCGACTCCCTTTAAACGTCCTATTTAGCGTAAAAAAGAGGGAGTTTTGACATTTATGTCTAAAAAAATGGAGGGTTTTGTTTCCTATGAACTTCACACACATAAAAAAGTTATTTTTTTCTTTAAACATTATGTCTTGGGTCAGTATGACATTTAAAATATTATTCTTGCTACGTTCCCAAGTTAGTGAAAATGTCAGCTTTTATATGACGGCTACTAACTGTTTACCTTGGATACAATCTCATCAAAGCCGTTTTAATAAACTTCCCCTCTGTAAAATATACAATAAACATAAAACATCATCATTACCAAAACTTCAACTTTATATTAATATAGAAACAGTAATAATAATAATAATATATAAAAAATAAAATAATAAATATCAATATTTACAATATTATAGTAAGAATATCTATATATATAATTTTACCCTAAAGTGCCAAATGACGACTGGTAACATTACTGGTCAAAGATGGCTGCCCCTTGCTTGTCACTGCATATAAACATTAAATTGATTTGTGATTTTTATATTGTAATTTTGGTGGTGTATTTATTTAGCTTTTTACCCCATGCGCCCCCGCGGTCAGCTTCCTGAAAGAGCCTTTTAACGCAGTCGCTGGAGGCGGAGCTGGCACAGCCTCCATATTGGAAGCTGGCGCGTTGGGGGGGTTGCTGGGTATAAATGGTATAAATGATGAAAATCTTGGCACACGTTCGTAACACGTAAACCAGTCCGCCCTGTTTGACTGTGTTCGTTCTCGGCACGGATGACTTTCATCCAACGTGAATGCGGAAGACGTTGTCTGTGACTAATAACAGAGAAAAGGGGCTGTAATTATAATGTCTGCCTGGAATACGCTAAGCTCTCGATGGATGACCTGCTTATATAAAGAGATTATGTGGATCGGAGGAGGGGGGGGGCCAGGGCAAGACTTGGATTATTGTAGCCGCTCGGATCCAAGGAGCTGATTTATAGAGCGGCGCGTGCGACTCCCGCAGAAAGAGCGCAAAGTATCCCACGCGGGGATGTCGGAATGTGACTGTCTATGACATTCTATAACCTTATTCTAAACCGGAAAGACCACGATAATTTTTTTATATGTTTCTTTTGGAGAAGTATAATCCCGCTTGTTTCAAAGTAACTGCTCGACTCTTTGCGGTCCCAAAATTCAACTTAAACATCAATGGGAAGCCACTCCAGGTGGCAGCTACCAGAGGTCTCTCCCCCTTGGCCACCCCTGGAGATCTCTTTATAGAGAGGAGCTTTGTGGTTCTAACTCGGGACGCTAAGGATGCCAGAGCGCGTTCTCGACATTTGCCATGGATTGTTGCAGTTTTTTGGCAAAACTAAGCGAGGCATTCGGAGCCGGACGAACGCTGAGCGCTGCCGCCTTCCGCGCGATCGATCTGTAATGGCACAAGCTGTGCGTCAATTGTCAGACAAATTAATGTGTTTGTTGATTTCACTGAATTCTCCCCGATTTGAGGGCTGAGGGTGAGGAACGATTTTAATCTGCCCAGGAAGCCGATTGGGCCAATAATGTACGTTTTCTTCACAACGGCAACAAGCAAGTTGCAATTTGTTTATTACAGGCTGCGGGAAAATAGCACTTTTCTGAGTGTACCTGAAACTGTTCTATTTTGCTTGATGACTCATACCGTCTCGTACACGTACTTTTGAGCCTCTTGTCTTCAAAATATCAGCTTCCTACCTTCCTCCTAGTAAACAACATCTCTCCCTACAGACCAATGGTCGCCCTCCCACCCATCTTCCTCCTTCCCAAATCTGCTTTCCTTCTCATTCCCTCTTGTCTTTCATTCATTCCATTCTCCTCTCATCCTTTTTCTTTGTAGGAGAACATGGTGGCATCTGCGTGACGTATGGTCCAGAAGAAGGCACTATGTGGTCATTGTTAGCTTTATGTACCACCAACTTTCAGTCTCATGAACCAAAAGGAAAGCTCTTCCTTATGGGGACCCATACCCTCTCTTTATTGTGTTCCTATAAGTCCAGCTCCTTATTGGGGACCACCTTCCATCAGAAAACATTAAATGCACAATTCATTTCACTGAGCTCATCAGAGCCCCAGGTGATTCCCTTTTCACTAATCAAGTCCACACGAGTTGCCATTATTGAACATGGTGGCTGCGGACCATTGGTTTCGACCTCCACCATACACTCTCAGCTGCTTTCTCTTTTATACACCCCCCCCCTTCCTCCTTACTTCTAAACCTTTTGTCTCTTTTTACCTCTTTTTCATTTCTTTTTAGTCTTCTCTAATAATGATTCCCGGATTTAGATTTATTTCTGGGCTTTGGCATACAGACTTATTGTAAGGAAAGTTAATCCGACCACATATGATCTTCTTGATGAAGGTCATTCAAAGTCACTTAACAAGAAAAGCAAAAAGTCTTTGTTTTCTTTCAGTTCTCGCACTTTTTTTTTTCTCATTTAGATTGAAAACCCAACAGAATCAACGCCAAATTGTATTTTTAAGCAAATCCTTAAATTATAAGGTTTGTCAGAACCCACTGAAAGGGTTAAGCCTAATATCACCAATATAACATTTCTTGATAAAGACCGTTAGAAGTTCCAGGAGGAGCTTCCTGAAAATCTACGACGATCGTTACATTGCTTCCCCAACAAAAGTAACGGGTTTTCTCTGAAGTATCACGGTTTGATCTGCCATTTTACCGGCTTTTCTTTATCGCCGAGTTTCAGTAAATCAAATTGCTTTCATCTCCCAGCCATGTCAAGTCTTTTCATGGAAAGAATAAAACCTCCAGAACTGCAAGGTGTATGATTTCTTTATAAAAGGCGGCCGTGAATGAAGCTCTTCAGACGGAAGAATACTGTGAAATTTTGACTATCTGCCGAACGGCACTGATCAGATCTGTGACAGCAACACCAGGACGGTCAGAGTTTGATTAGTTTTATTAACCTACCATACGCTATCGTACTTTGGTATGCTTAACCCTTGATGCGTGACATAGCATTTATGAGTAATTTCTTGGACTGAAATCCATATTTTTTACAATGGATGGAGAACATGCAGATATGACGTCATACCCTGGTAATTCTGTGTATAGGACCCCAGAATAAGCAGATATGTGTGGATATAGGCAAATATCTACTTAAACCAGGCAAGAGCTCATCCCTAGACCAGAATAAAAGTAGGAAAACAGGAAGGGACGCTTCTACCACCATCATTGCCCATGACTGATCGAACACATCTACGTTTGGCCGCTCTAATGGGGGTTGGGTTGCTATCCTGTCGCCCATACATTCAGGATCCGCTAGATAAGGCCGTCAGATTCCAAAATGTTTATTATCTTAATGGAATGTTTACAGAAACATCTTTAGTTCTAGAACATTTCAGATACTGTAGCCATTGTTGCAGAGAATGCTTTTTGTGCATAGTAACCAGGCATTACCTTTTGTGAAAGAGGACAGAAAAATACAAGCTGGAAATGGTACCATTATATTAAATTGTAGTCTTTCTGGTCTTTCATGGAGTTCTGACCTTTTTGTTCCTAAGACTGGAAAGTATCTATGTTTAAACATACGCCTACTCGCTTCCCGAGGCGCCCGCTGACAACGCGAGAGAGGGAAGGCAATATGTTCTTAATGCCTTTGCTATTGATTGACGGAGGTAACATTTATTTCAGCGTTGCTACAAATGGCTGATCAGCTCCGGGGAGCAAAATAGAAAAAAATAAAAAAAAAAGGAAGTAAAATGACACCGTCGCGGGTAACTGTTAATTAGCATACATTTTTCTTCTATATGTTAAAACAATGTGTGAAAAGAACACGGAGTAGGAACATTCTTAATTTTTTGTGGCGCTTTACATTTAACAGGAAAGTCTATTTTGGTGCCCAAAAATCAGAGACAAAGAAAAAAAATCAAGTTGTGAGGAGTTGCTAAGCAACTATCGGATCAGAAAAGAGCCCTGTCTTGCTGTATAAGTTCAGAATACCTGGTTTCCCGGTACATGAAAGGATCAAATTGCCCTTTATTGTTTGGATCCGTGAAGACTTGTTAAAGTTACTGAAAGAAATGAGTAAGAAAAGTCTGAACAAAAACAGATAGTGAGTTTATGACAGCTGCAATGCCAAAGGTTGTTGGGAAGCTGACCCCAAAAATGATTTTAAAAAAAGTATAATATATTCATATGGATGGTCGGAGGTCACTGGGGAGTATGGAAGGACACCATAAAGATGTTTAGATGGACTTTTGGTGAAGGTCAACAGAATTTTAAAAGACGGTTTTGGGAAAAACCACATTGGATCCCAATGGAATGTTTCTTCTCACTGACCTCCATTTAGAACCCTGACCTTAAATTGATACTTTTGTGAGTGATCCATTTTGTTTGTGATGTAGACCAGAGCTGATGATGAATTCCACACTCCCTGGAGTTCTTGCAAGTAGTAGGACTGACCTTAGAAGAATGGGGGATCTTGACCTCTACATGGTTATGTAAGGTGGCCTTAAGGTGATCTGCATAGGCGAAGTACAGTTGGGCGTTATACCAGGATGAAACTAAATTGTAGGGTCAAGGTGTTTCTTCCTAAACGTGGGTTCCTATTTGAACGTTTATAGGAACACGTTGCCCGAGAGTTTCCAATTATTAAAGCGGTATGCCAGCCACATGCACTTTAATGGGAGTGTTTCCTGCCATTGATTGGCTTTTTAGTTTTAACAGCCAAATGGTAGCCAATGGTTGGACCATGGAGGAGGACCATGGAAGAGGACCGGGGATGAGGACCATGGAGGAGGACCATAGAAGAGGACCATGGAGGAGGACCACGGAGTAAACAACCCGTTTAAATTTAAAAATATAGAAAATATTTTCAATGCTCAAAATTGTTGTTTTTATTAAGGGGGTAAAAATATAGGCTCTTCAAAATGATTTGAAATCCCACCACGCAGTGATGGAGTTAACAAAACGCCCCAATTCTCCATCTCTCTCTCTGTTGTGGGTATGTCACTGGATTCCCACGGCCGGCGTCTTTCTGTGATATTATGGTGCTTTTTCAGAGCTGTGCTGTTCAGCGTGACATTAATTCATCTGCATCTGTTGAGGTTTCGAGCTTTTTAATACATTTGAGACGAACTGTGTAACTAAACACCAAATGACCCATCCGTGGCAGCTATCAGAGGAAAAGAAGGTCGTTCAAGAATGCCCCAAGCAAAAGTAATATTAAAAACCACAAGCAGCAGGAAAGAGCTGAAACCGCAGAGATTTAACCGAAAAAAAAGCCACCGGGATAGGAGACGTGGTGAAGGACGCGATTTAAATGGAGCGATGCACACAGATGAGGAGCATGCTGTCATAATGGCATGTGATACATTGTATAGACGCGGTGACGACTTCCGCTGGTAACACAGGCATTAATGTATAAATGTTACCAGGCTGAAACACCATCTAATATACATTATCTGTGTACATAACCATACCATCAAATCCCGGGGCCCCCAGTGTGTTCAGGGGGCCCTCAATCTTTATGAATCCTAAATATCATGGTGTTAATGAATTAAATATTGCTTAAAATGAGAGTCAGGGGTATGTTAACAAACACCTCGGGTGGGCTCAGTAAAAACAACCACAAAACAGGACATATTGGGTAATTTAAAAAAAAGCCTATTTCTGCATCAAGAAGCTTTGGGGGCCCCTAGGACACCCCACATGGCAGGACCTGGAGGTCCCCTGTCTGTGTAGAACAATTACTGGCCCTGAAGTTATAAAAGGCAGACAACAGATCAACATTGCAATGAATGGCAGTGGCTGCCGGGGGCTGTCCAGGGTCCTGAACAAACCTGACAGTGTCCCGCAGCCACTTCCTCCCGAAGATGAATCCGGCTGCTGACCGGCTTGTGTTTAGACCTTTCCCGGGGTCCGAGGTCATGTCTACTCAATACATATAAGCCAGAGGGCCGCACTCTACTATATGCTGCTAATCCCCCCATGGACTGTGACTTTAATGACCCTCTCGAGAAGTCTCTTCTCCTGTCGAGAAAAGACCCTCTCCATATGGATCCTGTATAAGACCTCAAAGGGTAAAGAGTGGAATCAGGTGTCCCATCCACCTCCTTTAACACTCACAAAATATTATTTATTATAATAATAATAATTATTAATACTATTTAATAGTTTATGATTTTTGGTCCCCCCCCAAATTGTACTCTCTTTTAAATAAAGCCTTTTTTATGTGTCTTTTGTACGTCATTCTTTGAAATCGTGTTTTCCACCGTAACCGTGCCGTGACCTTCACGCTGAGTCACTGAGAAATGCCGGCCGTTCAGGAACGGACTGCAAACAATGTTACTTAGAAAAAGATTATAAGATACGAGCGATTCTCCCCGGACTAAATCCTCGGATAAAGTATCATTTAGTAAATCCCAAAATAACTGAATATTGGGCTATGAAGGCGCAGGGGGCAGCGGGATAGTCTTCTCCAGTTAGAAGCTTCACGGAGCTTGGACATGGCCTTGCCGTTCTTACTCCTGCCCCTCTATATGTAGCTGTACATATATGTTATAATGTTATATTATCACATGAACATGCCGTGTTAGGCACGTGTGCTGTCCCTAATCGCTCCACTAGCAGTCCAAAGCGATGTGGAAAAGAAGCCCCGTCGGTCACTCCATGACCGTTGACCACTGGTGGTCAGAAGACATTTAGGTGGGATTCTGGGATGTTTAAATCCCCTCACTGTATTACCCTCTACCACTTCAGCTGGGAGGCTGTTCCACTAATCTACATTCCTTGTGAGCCTCTGACCCTCTAGTGTCAGATTTTGGTCTCTCCAGTTGATTTAAACTCCATAACTTCTTACAAAACGGCACCTTTTTAGAACCATAAAAAGCAATGAAACGTCCTCAAAACAGATGAGTCACAAAAACACAGATTTATTTTTCTTCTGCAAAACGAGTCACAACAGATTCTGTGAAAATCAATCACTCGCCATACGGCGGAAACACCTTTCGAAGCGATCCGGTAACGAGCCGGCGGTGCTGCAAATTATCCATTCTAAACACAAAACTCTTTTAATTGGTGCCACCCTCGGCTGAGCTTACTGGGAGTTATCAGAGACAGACAGACCTAAAAATCACTCGACTATCTATTCTCCCCTTCTTAGAGCCACGTAGTCCCCAATTTCACAGAATTCTTTCCCATTAACGTTTTTTTTTAGACATATTTTGATGGCGTCTTCGGTATAGCTAATGCATGCCTCCCAACTGTCCGGCTTTGCGTGGGACAGTCCCGAGTCCAGTCTTGTTCTCACTTTTCGAGACAGGGGGTAGCGCTCGGCAGGACAGCGGGATTCGGAACCGTAATCTTGTGGCCCGGGGTTTCATTCTCCGGTGTCCCGGTGAGGACGGCAGCCATGGAGGACGCTGCTCTGGGGCAGCTCGATGGCAGATTCACCTAACGGAACGCCGAGCGATGATACATTGTCTCAACTACCCATGAATCTCATTGTCACACCTTCTCGCAAGTTATTTCACTTGAAAACCTCAACAAGCTTCCGCTGGGTTAATCCGGAAATCGTCCGACCTTCCCAACGTAGATCTGAGTTACGTCTCGAGCCCAAAGTCCTTAGAAAAGTCTTTTAATCTCTTCCGCCGCTATTATTCGGGAAAGTCTTTGACAAAGGATTACAGCCGTTTCTGCCGTCCTCTGAGTTCTGTGCCGATTAAAAGCCTGTAATTCACGTCCAAAGGAGAGAGCGGAGCGCCGGCGGCTGCTCCTGACTCACCCGGCACTTATATATTTAAGGTCAGGACGGGACAGATTTTGTTTGAATATGTGATCTGCCGGCGCTCCTACCCGCTGTGCCGTTTGACTGTGTTCCAAAGAAGTAGTGATTACGCACCGTGAGCGCGAGCTCCGAGGAACACGCGGTAACACAACTTTGGTGCTGAATTAGCTTTAGAGTCATCGGCGCCGTTTAAGTATCTGTAACTTTTAGCTGCCGCTGGATGTCAAAAATACCTCCCACGTATAAGCCTTTAGAATCTTATCTGCCGGCAGATCGGCCCCCGTCTAGTCACCCATTTCTCCTGCTGTAAAGACTCAAACCTTAATCAGGGATTGGGCATGGGTTAACTTCATTTAGGGTGTCTATGTGTGATAAGTGGAACAGCCTCCCAGCAGAAGTGGTAGAGGGTAATACAGTGAGGGTATTAAACATGCATGGGATAGACATACGGCTCCTGAATCTAAGACGAGACCAACGACTGATTAAGGTTTGAGTCTTTACAGCAGGAGAAACGGGCGACTAGACGGGAGCCGGATGGGGCCGATCTGCCGGTTCTGTGTTCTATGATACCAGCTCTGTGAATAGCGGTGAAATAGAGCGAGGAACGGATAAACAGATATATAGACATATAATCCCACGACAGACACGCGGAACACCCAGAGTTCTAGAGTTCTCTATTATGAGGACGTTTAAGATGCGCATGTAATGAGCGAGGGCAGGCAGCGCTGGATAATTCTTCTAATAACATTTATTAAGGTAAATCCCCCAGATTATGCCGGCAAAAATCATGGTTTGAATTTCAAGCTCTTGGACAGAAGAAGACCATATAATGGAATCAAAACACGTCATCTAAACGCTTAAGGTCCCCGATCCCCCTCATCGGCTGGAAGAAGCAGAAGAAGAAGAACAGAGTTTATCCGAAAACGTTAATATCCGCGATTCAGAGCAGAAAGTTGGGGGAACATTCACAACGGTGCCAAAAAATAAAAAGAATCTCCACTCCCGTCTCTGGTATCCAGGAATAAAAAGTAATTAGCAAAACGCGGATTAGCGGAAAGGAGAAAAAAAATAAATATATGGTTTGTTGGTTTGCAGTAGATTTCATGTTAATTAAAGGACTGAATTCCTTTCCCAATATATTGCTTTCTCTGGTGGTTTTTACAAAAGAAAGTAGCAAATGATTGGTTGTCTAGAGCCTGAAAATTAAGGTAGAAGACCATATTTTTGGGAAAGTAAAAAAAAATCAATACAATAAAATAGTAAGAAATTTCTGCTTTTACCAGAGAATTTATAAATATTCATTTTTTTGGCTCAAGTTAACCCATACAGAGCCAAAAGGGGTAAAGAATGTTCCAGCTGAAAGTAAGCAGATAACTTGGCACCGTAGGGCGAGTTACCGGACCGTAGGGTAAGTTAGCGGAGCGTAATGGAGCAAAGGATTCTGTGTGCCGGTTTACCTATAATACCGGCACCATCCTTTCATACGTCAGCAGGCAAGGCGTATTTTTTTGTGCATCCTTTTAGATTTTTAAATAAGCTGCAATATGTTAAAAAAGAAGGGAAACCAAACATATCTGCGCCCTTAAAAAAAACATCTAAGCTTAAAAGTGGAACATCTGAGTCGGCAAAATCTCATCGCGACCGGTCCCCTGATACGAGCCGCCGATGAATCACCGCGTCTCATGAAACTTTCATGGACCCCGAACGCGTTACACAGAAGCAGCTCTGTTATAATAAATATTCCAATGTGTAATACTAAATAAAACAATAAAAAAATAAATAATACACCAGGCAGTCGGGTCGGATTAACATCCGCACCCGGGCTTCTTAATTTGTGGGGATATGATTGGCAACGTCCGCTGCGGCACCTCTTTTTCTATTAAATCTGCTGCTTTGCTCTTTGGAAGAATTTAATTTTGAATTTTAAGCTTCTAATAAAAGGATGATCCAAGGAAGATGTTCGATATAAAGTCAGCCACAAGAGAACCGAGGGCTTTCATTTACTCTATTTAAAGGTTTGGGGTCACCTAGAAGTTTCCTTGTTTCTGGAAGAAAAACAGATTTTGTCCATTAAAATAACATGAAATTGATCAGAAATCCAGCACAGACGGGGTTAATGTTGTAAATGATTATTGTAGCTGGAAACGGCTGATTTTTAATGGAATATCTTCATAGGCGTACAGAGGCCCTTTATCACTCCCATCACTCCTGTGTTCCAATGGCCCTTTATCACTCCCATCACTCCTGCGTCCCAATGGCCCTTTATCACTTCCATCACTCCTGCGTCCCAATGGCCCTTTATCACTCCCATCACTCCTATGTTCTAATGGCCCTCTATCACTCCCATCACTCCTGTGTTCCAATGGCCCTTTATCACTCCCATCACTCCTGTGTTCCAATGGCCCTTTATCACTCCCATCACTCCTGTGTCCCAATGGCCTTTTTATCACTCCCATCACTCCTTGGTTCCAATGGTCCTTTATCACTTCCATCACTCCTGTGTCCCAATGGCCCTTTATCACTCCCATTACTCCTGCGTCCCAATGGCACGTTGTGTTCGCTGATCCAAGTTTAAAAGGCTAATTGATGACTAGAAAACCCATTTGCGATTATGTTACAGCCAGAAATGTCCTTGTTTTTCAATGGAAACAGCTGAGTGACCCCAAACTTTTGAAAGGTAGTGTGTGTGTGTGTGTGTGTATGTATATGTGTGTGTATGTGTGTGAGTGTGTGTATGTATGTTTGTGTGGTTGTATATATAAATATATATATTTTTTTTTTTTTCCTGGGGTCCTGGCCAAATATAAAAAATTATCCACAATTAATATTGGGAGATGAGATGAAAAAAAATATTATGATTTACAATCATTTTTTATATTTTTTTTTGGGGGGGGGGATTTTCTTTGGTGACAGAAAACATCCTTTCAATATTTACTAAAAATGAAGTGCTCGCTAAACGAGGCTGAGCAAGCTCTTGGCCTTAATGTCTTTTTGGGGTTTCTGTCTCTTGGGAATAGATTCAGGCTCAGAATTATTTGAACTTATGTAACTGGAGGGTACAGTGTGACATCATACAAAGTGTGACATCATCAGTGCACACTCAGATTAAGCCATAAGCACTATGACATCAATAAGATGATGAATTCGACCACCACATTGTAACTATGTGACATTTCTTATGGCGTTAATCATATTTCAGGGGGGGAATCGCAGCCGCTCCATAAAAATAACACAATTTGGGTATCTGGATGTTGAATTTCATACTTAATATTCAGTCAGCGAATGTGACAGTTCTAGGAAGCCCGTTTAATTAAGCCAGTAAATGACTCCAACCCCCTACACATTGTGACTCACGATCCCCGGAATATATTACAGTCAATGAGCGATTGTCTTTAATGACTAACACATCAGGTTATTGACTGAAAGTGATTTGATTGTCGTTATCTGATGAGAATCCCTCAGACAGGAAGAATTCTCTGAATGTTCCGTTCTTCTCTTTGTAGAACCTCCAGAATTTAACTTATTAACACTCTGATCCCCGGCGTGGAGCGTCCCCAGAAATGTGTCATTAGAAGGCTTTAAAAGCATTGACCTCATCTCTCCAAGGAAAACGTACTTTCTAAACCCTAAAGTGAAGTGAACCTAATAGCAAAACTCTTTATATATTGGGAGGTTTCTCCAAAATTCTCCAGTAATTATCAGACCCGGGGGTGGGGGGGGGGGTTAGTCGCATCCGTTAACGAGGAGCAACAAGGAAATAATATTTTCCAAAGCAACATCCAAGATACAATGTATCAAAGATACCGAGGCTAGGAGTTTAGAGGCACCGAGACCACCGAGACCTGGGTCTTTGTAGCAGAGAGTACTTCTAAATGAAAAAATGGATATTATGACATCAGACCAAGAGAAAATGGGGTAAAGTAAAGGCTCTATCTTTTCAAAGCCTCACAACATAAAGACATTCATTATAGAAACGTGGCCCGCTGCACATGGAGGGTCTGCTGGTAATAGCGTATTAATTATTGAAAGTTATTATATGTTTTATTGATGAGGGCAGACGAGGTGCTTCGAAATTAATTGAGGTTTCCATGTTGGTCTCCAGCCCTTCAAAAAGAATTAGTGTACACCAATATACATCATGTTTTCAGCCGGGTGATTGTCTTTTTAATCTTTTCTCCATGTCCAAAGAGTCTTCAACTCTGTGGAAGTCTATCTTCCCCCGTGTCTTAATGCGGCTTTGTGACATTATTGACTAAGACACCAATATAGGACATTATTGGCGGAACTGTTGGGGGGGAGGGTTGTGGGCACTCTGGTAGAGAAAAGAGCTGTCGGCAACCTTCCATGAGACCTCCAGGATATGGAGTACGAGAAGTTCCGAGGGATGTTGGTCTTCCGCTCGCTGGGTATGGATTTCTCCGTGGAACCGGACAGGAGCTTTTTTAACTGGGCTGGAAAGTTGAATTAGCGTCTTTTTCCAACAGTTCGGCGAGTTGTGCCTTATCACGACACGCAGACGGTCAGCGATCAGAAGATAAGGAGCTGAAATCCTTAAAAATGACCACGCAGAGAGAGGATTTGTGTTTTTTTTCCAGAGCGTGCGGCCACGAGAGACAGAATTGAAGGATAAACGAACAATTAGCAGCCCAGACTGCTGAGCCATCGGATTCCAATCAATTAAAAGTTAGAATGCAATGAACTTTAGGAATCTAATTGAAGTCACCTTATTTAGCATCCGCGGTGTTCTGACAGTGGAGCTTCCAACACTTCACAAGCATTAAACCAACACTGACCTGGTCATAAATACTAACCAAGTGTCCCTGTTTACTATGGCCAGTCCCTCTTTTTTTCTCAAAGCCCCTTTGCCCCTCTCTCCTCCCCTGAACTCCTCTTTTCTAGGAGGTCAGAATGTTTGCTGGGTATGAGGGGATCGCAGGGTTCTACAGCCCTAAAAGCCCCGATAATGTGTATAGAAACAGGATGAAACGGCTTTATAAATTAAATGGGGTAAATAAACCCCATTTTTTTTCTTCTAAATACCCCACTCAGTTACACAGATACCCCGCAATGTGGCAAATTCACAAAAAAATAGCATAAAATGTCACGGCTTTGCCTTTGGCGGAGATCAGGGCCAGAAACATATAAATCTCATTCATTTAAACCTTGACGTTAAATAAAATGAATTGCTGGTGATATATGGTTTGCATCGGTGGCTTCAGTTTCGATTCGTATCTCAGAGGCGACGGTTCCTCTTTAAAGGACGCTAAATAATGTTGGATCTGCAGATATATATGTCTAAGCCCCAAATTGTTTGTACCTCGGCTCTGTCGCGAAGAACTGATAAAACGCAGACTTTCCGCTGCCCGATTCGCTCCGTTCTACAGAAACCTTCCAGCGAGATTTATACCTGCTGTAAAAAAAATTTTAGAAAAAGCTTCCGACTCATGAAAAATAGCTGGAACAACACGGATTTCGCTTTGTGGAAAAAACCCAAAAAACAAAAGTTCTTTATTTTTGATCCCCGTGAAGAAGCGTCTTTGCTGATCAATTATTAATGTCAAACTAATGCGTTCCTGCCAGGCACCCAGAATATGTCTCCTCGCTGACGGGCGAGCGCAGGAATTGGGCGTAAATGCGCCACGAGACATTTAATCAGGGTCCCCGTGATTGATTTCCGACCTCAGAGACTAGTTCACCTCAGCAGACATCATTTAACACACACAAAAAAAGAGACAGCTCCGCTTTGTATTGCAGTAACCAAAGCTTACGGACACCGGCTGCCAAAGCCTGCTGAAGCAGCATCGCCGGCGGAGGAAACGCCGACAGAAAGTATGACGGATGGGGGGGGGGGCGCTACAGCCGGTTGCTCGCGGCTTCCGAGAAAGCCTACCTTCAGACAAAGGCTGGTGGAATCAAACACGCCAGCAAGTAATTATAACCCAGCGACCGAAGCTCCTCGACCAAAAATACATAAAAAAAAAAAGTTTGACCGCAGGGCTCGCCAATGGAAAAAAACGCCAAATCCGGCAATTATTACGATCGACAAGGAGCCCGGGGCTGATTTGCATTATAACGCCTAAATGCGGCGTATCACGTATGAATCGGCTTAAGTGTTCATGCATTCAACGATATCCAATATATTCTATACTTGGGCGCGGGTGGAAAATATTTTTGGCAAAAAAAAATTATTTGTCTTCATCTTCAGTTCGGACGAAACGGTAAAATTGGGCACCAAACCGTAGGCTGTCAGGACCGCAGCCGCAACAATCAGGGCCGTCAGGCAGCCTCCGGCCCGGCATGTACTTTAGTATTACTCCCCGATCATTGCTTTGCGTTCGCTGTCTGCTCCTGGTGGGCGCTGAATAAAGTTTTTCTCTGATTGCTCCTCCCCTCTTCCTGCTGCAGCCCGCAGACAGCCATTCCACTCCCTCATCTTTTCTGAGGTAAGTGTACTAGTGTACTAATTATTTATATATATATAATATATATTTATACAGCAAATAAAGTTGATGCATTCAGCGGGTCTTCTTTTTATAAAATGTATTGACTTGGTGAAAGTCCAACGTTTCGGCTCTCAATGAGCCTTTCTCAAGAACTGGTAGAATTAGTTCTACCTCATATGTTTCAATGACTGTTTGTTTATTTATTTATTGGGTTTTTGCCTCTATGGCACTTTCATTTCACTAGTGCTGTGATTACTGCATTATTCATTGTGCAAAGTATCCGTTTGTTTACTGTTTGTTTACTGTTTAAAAAGTGCATATATATATATATATATATATATACATATATATACATATATGTGGAATACTGCACAAGTTGTTTTATGGAATAAAATATAATGTTTCAGAAATGAAATTATTTTTGGGTCTTAATGACCAAAGACAAATGTGGGTCCTCAGGATACACGGGTTAAGAACCACTGCTTTAGAGAATCCGCATAAGCAAATCCTAATGAATATATCAACGTTTTAGGAATCTATAGATAAAGCTTCATCATGTTCTGGCATAAAACTAAGTTCAAGTTGGTTTTAAGGGTGCCTGTGAGGGTCAAAGCTGTTCACCCCCCCACAAAGGTCTGTCCGAGACCCTAGCCCCATCCTTCTTTGTCTATTCCTGCCCCATAGGAAGAGTAAACCGTGGCCATTATATATAATCGGAATGTTTCCCTTAGCAATTTGCGAATCCAGTTGCAGACATCGTGATACCCAATAACAATCTCTAAGTCCGTGGTAACAAAAGCCGCAGTACATTTCGCCTTCGGATTATCACTTAGTGAGCAATGCCACAGTTACAATATTACCAGCACAAAAGATAAAGGTAATTGTTAAGATGCAAAAAAAAAAGTAAAGATCAAAGAACAGCCGTCCGGCGACGGAAGAATCAGATGCATCTGCCGCTGCTCCCCGTTCCGCCAGACCTCGCTGCCAACCAAGACAAAAGCCTGTCTCGTTGAGATGTCATTTCCAGATATCTTCAGCACAATATCCACCGTTAGTCCGCACAAAATCTTATTTCACCGACGGCGTTATCTGTCGCTTTCAGGCCTCTGAGCGCAGACAGAGCTGTCTATAGACTTTATATGTGGGTGTAGGTACCAGCATGCGTACTAATCTCGGAGGAAAAAGAAGAGAGAGAGAGGGTATTGGAGATACATTTTTTAAATACATAAAGGGATTTAACAATAGGCAGGAGGGAAGTTTATTTCAAAGGAGGAGAGAAACGATAGAACAAGAGGCCATTTCCTTATACCTCTGGTAACTTTTAGCCTTTATCTGGCATTTTGCTTTGTTTGCTGGCACAAGAAGTATCCGAGGATGCAAGAAGATGAGCATAAATAATAGCGTATAATGCGTTAGATCCCTGCCACCCAGGTACAATCCTAAGGGGTAGTTACAAATTAAAGGTAAAACCATACGGATGGTTGGTTTTCCGTAACTTACAAAGTTCTGACGCGCCGACCCTCGAAGAATAGTCTACATTTTGTTCGGGCGCTCTCAGAACTTTGAATCACTTTGTTTTACACAGTATGGTGAAAGATAACTCTTAAAACAAGCAATTACCGCACAGCGTGTCGATATTAGTATAACAACCAAAATGATTCCCCAAAACGGATGCATACGTCCGCTGTCACGTTCCCTGGGATGAAAATCCCTGTGGCAGGCCGATCACCGCCCGCGATTTAATTTATATCTCTGTCTATAACAGGGAGTGTTTGAGGATTGTGTCTGGTTGCAAAAGTTGATCAGTACTGAGCTTTAAAAAGTATCGGCTCTAATAGTTTGACACCGTTATATGGTTTGTCCAGTTGGGCAGTAACGTATCATGCTTGTTCGCTTAGTGTTGACACTTGTAATTGCCAGCTTCCAATTTAGCCTCTTTAGACTCAGGTACAAGGATTTATCCTCAGATTATAATACATGTAGAGTTGGCACGTTTCTTGTATCCATTTCCACCCATGGCTCATCCATTTGTCTCGTTACCTACAATCGACGTTAGAGACTTTCTGTGTAGTCCTTGGACTGCCTCTGCGTTGACTCCTGCCTGTCCTGACATTGTATCTGTGTTACCTTTCGCCGGCGGGTCTGTCCAGGGAGCTCCTCTGCTGCCGTCCTCGGTGCTATGGAAGTGCACACACGTGCACGCTGTCATGGCGGCCAGGAATCCTTACCCAGCAACTGCGTACGTCACGCTAGGGGGCGGGTCCTCCCGCTTTTTATCTGATTGGCTGATTATTGCCTGCAGCTGTTTGGCACCAAATTTAAGCCCACTGCTCACTCTAATCTGAGCCCTTGTGTGGTACATTCGTTATCACTGCCTCAGTGTGCTATATATCTGATATTCTGGTTTTCTGGCTCCTGCTTTGTTCCTGACTACTCTTTGATCGCCGCCTGGATTGACTTCGGATTGCTTTTTGAACTTTGCCTGTTTGCTGCCTGCCTTGACCTTGGACTGTGACCTGTTTTTGCTATTTGTACTGTTCCGCTGCTGTCCCACTATTCCTCCTACAACTACTTGTCCGGATAGCTCACCACTCTGCATACGGGACCCGTCCCTTGTCGGATTGTTACAGTCTGCTTGTGTTGACCACAGGACCTTTGACTTTATTGTACCAAACACTGCTTTTCCAGATGATTGGAGATGTCAATATGACATAGACATCAACAGGCCAAAGCCTTAAGTCTAGATGCCATGGTTGTGTTCACATCTAGTATCCTCTTACCATCCATAAGGGTTAACATGCTGTGCTAACACAGGCATTATTGGAGTCCATAGTTGGCCTCATTGTGCATAGCTTATCCTACTAAATTAGCAATTATTGTCACTGGATGCTGTACAATCTTCAAAGTAATTAGCAGAATTTGCTCTGTGCTAATGACTGTGAACACATTTGGGTCTATTCAGTTAAGGGTTCACTCAACTGACCAGACTCGACTCCAGTCACATGACCTCGCATGCTAACACTCTTAAAACGACTCACAGATTCACTAGTCTGTGAGTTAGTGGTAAGGGTATACAAATGCCTGTGAGTTAACATTTGTGAGCTACAGGTGACGGCATGTTCAATGTACATTTGCATGACCTCACCTATAACTTGCAAAATTAACTACCTTCCCTTTTTCTCAAAGAAAGAGTAAATTCATAAATACTGTTCATCGAGGGAGGGGTTGACGATTTCCCCCTTTCTTCCCCTACCTTGTGCATGGTGGGGTGAGTGGTAATTAAATAACTTTTATATGACCTTTTATACCCCCCTCCCCTCTGCTAATGAGGATGTAAGAGTTATAATATAAAAAGCCCTATGCTTCCATTCACCTCCGATGCAGTTTTCAGTACAATTAGCCCAATAACACAACTTTAGTAACCCTTTCACCATGGAGACTTTTGGCAGGGGGATGTAAAATGCTTTTCCGGCTCTGAGAAGAATAATTCAATATCCTTCTGTCCGCCATCATCAGCCTTCTGCAGTTCATCTCAGTTGTAGAACAATCCAAGGTTCCTGTTCTTGGAAGCCGTACAAGAACGATGAAAAACAATGTGTAATAATTCTTCTAAAATGAAGCAGAAGCCACGTAATTAAAGCAGTTTGTTTTTTGGCCGCTTCGAGCTGTGGGTTAGTCCTTGCGCAAGAGGAAGAAAAAAAGCCAAGTGTATGCCATGCGTTGATGACCTCATTTTGCATCCGTCGGATTGATGTGGGGAGCATTTAGTTTGTCCTTCGGTGTATAGAACTTGGCTCCAGACTTAACGCATTACTCACTAATTGCTCTCGAGATATGAAATGTGATTTCTTTGTCAGCCCAAAAAGATGCTTCTAGCTTTTAAGCTTTACTCCTCTACCTCCGTAAAGATTATACGCCTTGTGAATGCCAGTTCTATACTTTTTTTGACCAAAATTCTATCCTATACAAATAAAGGGATACGTTTAATAATTAATATGACAAAATAGGTTTAACATCAGTTTTAATAAAATATATTATTAGAGATAATCTTCTCAAGTTTTCAAGGTTTTCCAGGGGCATCTTTAGGATTTAAAGGGTCATCTTTGAATGAAACTTTGGGTTTCTCTATTTCATCTTCAAATTGGGACCCCGTATCAAGAATCATCTCCAGTATTTAAGCTCCTCCATATAATTGCCCAATTGACTGTACGAGTTTTTGTCCCTGCGCTTCCTTTGCAGAAACACCTTTTTTTAAAGCTATACTGTCTCTTTAATTGTATTTCTTAGCCCAAAGAAAGATACAATAAGATACAATATATCTTTTACATGATTACAAAGTGACGTTTAATACCTTAGGATGACTTTGATGAAGTTGTCAAGACTTTGCACTCAGGAATGATCTTCTCTCTACAACAATGATAGGAAATTCCCCGAATGACCTACTGAGATGACCTATTTTCATTAATAAATTACATTATTAACTGCAACGAAAACTGGGATTATTCCCACGGCATTAAAAGCATAGAAATTCCACTCAAAATAAAACCCGAGCAGAGACGTTTTCATCACACAATAAAAGAGATTTTAAAAATATATGTTATTAACTTTTTTCTGTTTTTCTGTGTGAACTAAGAAATATGTTGGCATTATGGACATACGGGATGTTTCCCCGCGGTGTCGTGTTACCCCGGGGGCAGATCCGTTCTGTTAATTTGCTGACATCTTGGTCTAACAACCATAATAACAGGTGCTTTCATTTCCCTCGTGAGGTTATGGGGGTGGGGATCTGATTTCTGAAAACGCGCGGCCAAAAACTAATTAATTTCTCCAATAATTTGAATATTTAAAGGCGAAGCAGCAGACGTGTCAAGCAGAATGAGAACAGTTGGGAAGTTGGAGCCCAGCTGCATGCTGGGAAGATATTACAAATCTTTTGTCACAAATGTCTTAAACCTAAAATAAATTTTCATAAATATATTTTTCATATGAAAATACACATAATAAACAAATAGACTGATTTTATTAATTGGGACTGTTCCACTGATTCCGTGACAGCTGGCAGATATTTAGCAGATGAGGTGATCTCAAGTTAAAAGGAAAACAAAAAATAATAGTTTTCATTTAAAAAAAACTGCAAATAATATTCATTATTCATTATACCTGACGTTGCTGCAATTCCAAACCCTTTTCTAACCTCGCAGCCCAGTAGGGACATTTTTTAAGTTAGTTTAGACGCTTTTAAATGAGTTTCAGCTCTTTTTTTCTCCTTATCAGTGATTCTCATTCTGCGTTCTGTAATACTGATAGATATATGCTCTCTGCAGAAAGACATTCATCAATTTTAATATTGTTGGGTTGCAAACAAGAAATGTAAAATCACATTGCGGGGAGAGGATTCATTCATCAAACAGTCAGTAATCGCAACCCCCAGCTGGGAATGTGGAAAGCTTTGTGTGATGAGTTTAGTGATCAACTACTTGGTCGAGGTGCACGTTAAACCATCGACAACGGGGCAACGTCGATTCCGTACGCTTTCCTTGGCCCAGAGGAGGAATTTGGCTAATGCTCCATATTGTATGATAAAATAACCTCGCGTAAGACACCCTCCTGGCTCACTGACCCCCCCCAGGTACTTTGCATTACATTAGGATTTATAAGCACTAGTAAGACAAGTGTTATTAGCCCCTCCGGAAGCTCCATTCTCACCCATTACCAGTTCCCTTGTACAGGCGCATGTAACCTGAGGCTGTCTGAGTCATTGGAAGATGGATGTTTGGAGGTGAAAGAGACCCATTGCAGCACTCTTACACTGCTGGTTACTGTATCTAGTGGTGGAAAGCAACCCACATTCTTCAGAGTTTCTAATACATCACATTCATGGCACCCACCCAACTCGTGGACTGTGCCGCTCTCTGCTGCATGCTATGCACGTGTGCTGCGTTCTTCATTCAGAGGATGTGTGCTGCTCTCCCATCACAAACGCACAGAGCACAAAAGATTTGGTATCATTTAATACTGACATGAAGTCAGTTCTGCAGCGATGTAATAACCTGTAAGTTATTTTGAGGGCCAATGATGAGCTCTTCTTTCTAGCTGCAGGTAATCTCACATTTGATGGAACAGTTCATGATTGCTCCGGCTCAAACTCTGAACACTAAGGGTTAATGTGCTCTACTTGGTCCTATAATAAGGTGCTTGGGCATAATTTACGGGACCATGTGCATGGGGACGTGAGTTGGCTGGCTTTGCTGTCTCGGGCGAGTGGCTTCCATGGTGGATGAGTTGGTTGGCTTGGCCATCTTGGGCAAGTGGTTTTCATGGTGGATATGTTAGCTGTTGGCAAGTGGCTTTCATGGTGGATGGGTTGGCTGGCTTAGTCATCCTGGGCAAATGGTTTTCATTGTGGATGAGTTGGCTGGCTTGGTTGTCTTGGGCGAGTGGCTTCCATGATGGATGAGATGGCTGGCTTTGCTGTTGTGGGCGAGTGGCTTCCATGGTGGATGAGTTGGCTTGCTTGGATGTCTTCGATGAATGGCTTCCATGGTGGAAGAGTTGGCTGGCTTGGTTGTCATGGACGAGTGGCTTCCATGGTGGATGTGTTGGCTGGCTTGGTTATCTTGGGTGAGTGGCCTCCATTGCGGATGAGTTGGCTGGCTTGGCCGTCTTGGGCACGTGGCTTCCTTGGTGGAAAAGTTGGCCAGCACAAAGACGTTGGAGAACATACCATGAGACAATAACATGGTTGGGGACCATTTACACCACAGAGTTTCACGGGCAGTCGGGCAGACACTGGAGTCTAGGCCGAGACACTTTGTCACATACATTCCGCAGACGTGTAATAATTATCCCTCCGCAGGACTCAAATCTTCAGTTGGCGCTGCCCAGCCAATCCTAGGACATGCCAGACATGTATAAAGTGATCCATGTCCTCAACCCTAGTCTTATAAATTCTATTTATTACAAACAAATCAAATGAAAACAAGCAGCCCGGTGCAGTAAAATGTCCCATGTAATTATAAGTGACAGGGTGAGCCCCGCAGAAGACGAGCATTAGCTGGGTAGGGTGAGATTCGCCTAAGAAGCCCTCCAGGCCCAAATTAGTGCGGGGACACGGAGATGTTTATGTCTCATCGATGCCATTTTTAGATTCCAGCTGAGCTACAGCATGGAGAGGACCCATGAAGCTAATCAGGGCCTATTTGCATGATGAATTGTGATAAGCTGGGTCACTCTCGGGGTCATTTAATAACGTTCCACTTAAAGGAGTCATAATGTGACCGGGTTTTGGGAGACTTAGTTCACCAGCCCGACAGGGAGGGCAACAGCTAGGCAATAGCGCTCAGCAATATGTTTTCAGGTGGGGGTCTTCCTTATATTTAAGGAATTATTCATATCGTTCAGTTGATATAACCCGTGATGACTCTGACTATTTGCGTGTGTAATTTGGAAAGGGGGTGTCCTCGATTCTGCCGAAGAGACATCATCGGTTCTGCCGAGGGAGACCTTAGGCTTAAAAAAAATAAACTAATAAAGAAAGGAAAAAAGTCCCGCATATCCGTAAAGATCCTTCCATATTTATCACTACTAAAGTGAATGCTCCTGCCGTGAGCGGATTGCTCGCGGAGAGACAGCGCAGGAAGCTTTTCTGCAGCGTTAGGTGGTTTTCACATCTGCACGGCATAAATTGGTTCCCGTGTGACACTGATTGGAGAGAGAATCGGTAATTTAGCCATCCGCCGCCGCTTTTATGTGGATTGTGAAGAGGTGCACGTTAATGGCGGCACCTGTGATGGAATATTCCGCGCTCTGACACTCTGATAGGCAAATTATATATCCCCTGCTGTCAATCTGCCAAAGACCCATCAATGTCAACCCCACATATTTCTCTTTTAACCCCCCGTGTGCTGAAAAGCCCAAACAACTCAACCTTCGCCCGTCGCTCCAACCTCATGGAGTCGTTCTCCATTTTCAAGCTATCTCAGCCAAAAAAAGTGTTATTGGTGATAATTAATGAGTTTTTCTTATGTGCTTCCCCCCCCCAACTAACACTTTTTTTTAATCCTTTTGAAAGCTCAGACCGGTGGAAATTTACCCAAACTAAGCTAAAATGTCTGAAAACATGCAAATCTAAAAAGGGATAATCATTCTAGGTTGTCTTATATACAGGATTATATAATATATATTATAATTATATAAAAATAAAGGATTATATAATATATATTATAATTATATAAAAATAAAAGGATTATATAATACATATTTTAATTATATAAAAATAAAGGATTATATAATATATATTTTAATTATATAAAAATAAAGGATTATATAATATAATATACAAGGAATATAAATATCAATAAACTCTCTGCCCTAGTGGATTTGGGGCAACATTAATATGGGGCAGGAAGGATACCCTCCTCCGCAGGCCCTTTTATTTTACCCACAGCTACCCATAGGCGCCACGGAGTATGACTGGGCTTCATTGACAAAGGATATAATAATAAGCGCACGTAGAGAAGGGGCAGATTGGCAGCTCCTGGCACACTCGGCGCACGTGAGGCTGTATGTATCATTGTCGGCACATTGGCATCTTTTTGGGGGATTAATACTGAGCAGATGGTACTTGCAGCGTAACGCAAACCATCTCTTAAAACCCATAATTGCTGGCATGCATGCCCCGGGGCAAAGATCCAATCAACTTGGAAGCAGGGAACCTGCCATAGTGGCAGATGGGCATGAGTTTACATGGGCAAGTATTGCATCTTAACACGGCCTTCACTGCTATGAGTTCTTGGGCATGGAAAGGGTTAAAAGGATACCATTTCTGGTTAAACCCCCCCAGCAACATTACAATACAATGGAGGTCTTGTCTCTGAGTATTAAGGACTGTATACGGTTCACTTTAATGCAGGTGGGTATAGGTAGTGCTGTGTGTTCCTGGGCACTGAAAAGGTTAAAGGGACAGAATTAACTCATTAACAGATTTCTGGTTACTGAGAGCGCGCAAATGATTAAATATACGGTACGACAGAGGTTTTATATTTAAGACTGTGTGGTTCACTGTATGGTTAAACGTCTTTCGTTATTATATTGGTCAGGTGAATAATAGCCACTACGAGACTGTTGGCAGCTATGCTAGTATACCTACTTATAAACAACAACGTAAGACAATTGTCATTTTTGTTAAAGAAAACTTATTGAAACAAACCCGCCATTATTACCCAGCCGATGATCTAGAGCTCAGCTGCCATCTACTTACTCCTCCTACTGGAGCGCCAGAACCAATCAGCATTCAGGATAGAAGTAGACCATACGAAGGGGAGGGAAAAACAAAATCAGCTCAAGATAAACCCCTCCAGGGAGATAAAGATTTCATATGAAAAAGGTTGTAAAAATAATATTATTAATAAGCATTCTGAAAATGGCAAATAAGAACATTTTTAAAATGATAAAAGCGACGTTTAGTGGGGATGGAAAAAGTTGATGATAGAACGGGGGAATAAATCGTGATGCAAAGTCTTTCATAAAATCAGATTATCCATAAAAGTTCTCCAAAATGTCATGATTTAAAGCTATTTATTTTAAAGATCTGACAGTGAAATGTTTCATGTAATAGAAAGGTAGTCGGAAAAAGAAAATTATTTACAAAAGAGGAATATATTCCAATTGAAATGAAATATATCCCCGCTTGGAACGTTTGCAAACATTCTTATAAATTGGTGTTTGTATCCTTTGGGGCGAATCGCGTTATCTTGGCGATAGCCGATGGAGAGAATACGTGGACTGTAAGCTCTGTGGGACAAGAGACACGTTTATAGGATAAAGCCCGACCTCCCATACCAGAGACTTTGATGAAAATTAGGTGAATCACTGGTATAGTTATCCAGACCATGACGTCATTCACACTTTTAAACAGAGCCGAGAGTTATTCAATTTCACGCTGTAACAGCCAATTTGTTATCGCTGGGAACTGATTGTGGATTCATACCGGTCATATTTAAAAGAAATTACAAAGAGCTAATAAAACCGCAGAGAGAGAGACGCCCCGGATTGCATCCCAGACCCTGAACCTTAACAATGTTGGATCTAGAAGGACGATAATAAAAGTCGGGAGCTCAGGGAATGTTGGTTGTCATAATTTGGGACCGTGGTGGGAGATCTCAGGCTTGAAGGGCTTGACTTTATATCTAGAAGTCCAAGCTGGTTGGTAGCTTGTGAAGAAGTGACACAGCAGACCAGGATGCAGAGAGACAACAATGTAACAACATCTTTAACGTCTGGCCAGTTCTTATAGTTTAGAGGAGGGATAACATGGAGCGTTACATGGGGAGAAATGGCAACCTCTGAACCACAAAGGAAAGACCAGCAAGAAAGAATTAACAATCTTTTTTAATTTGTTAAACACTGCCCCCCACCAAACAAAGCCAGAGGATAGAGTTTGTCTTGTGTGTTTCATTCATTATCCCTGTCAATTTCTACTAAAAAAACTCTCCCATTGAACCTCTTCTCCTGGTTCCATTCACCTCACTTCTTGCCCAGTCCCATTGAGAAGCTTCAGGTCTCGTCCTACATAAAGCCCAAAGGTGTCCAAAACGCCTGTGATCAGAGCTTGAGCTGTAAAACAGAGGCCCCCAAACAAAAAATTTTTTGGGGCCCCAACCCATGTGAAACAGAACAGGAATATATTTAGACGTTCTCATTAGAATCCTCGGACCTTGTTACATTCCGCCAAGCGCTGGGACACAATGAGGACTTCCTACCCAAATACAGGTGCCCGGAGCCCCATTTTTATTCTTTGTAAGGGTTTTCGAGTAAGCGGCTTAAATGTAACCCGGCATATAATGCCCCCACGATGCCTTTATACCCTGCCTGGTTAATGCTAATATGACCATTGATTGTATCCAAACACTACACATCCAGTGTCGACCGCCCATCGCCTTAATCTGTCTTCATGCCGGAGAATCTTTGCAATAAATTACCACCCAGATGCGGATTATTCGACCTCTCTGTAATAAATACGTCTTTTTCATAAAGGACGACCTCAGACATGGAGCACATCGGTGCCTTCTCCCTGCATAATGACCGGATAAATCAACTGAGCAATTCGTTAAATGGGCATTTTAACGAGATACGTTCGCGGAGAAGGATAAAAGAAAAAATGAAAACCACCTGGTGCTTTCAGGTGGAAATCTACCCTCTTTTGTTTCCTGTCTGCTGGCAGCGTTAAAGGCTGGCGGTGAAGGGGTTAACCCGGCTACTAGCTGCTGAGTGCAGGGAAAGATAAGAGCGCCGGCGCTCGGAGCGATGGCTCGTCCTCGGGGCCGGTTCCGCTCGCTGCCCTGTACGCTATCACACTGAGCTGAAATGATGTTATACGGTTTCCGTGTTAAATCCCTCGCAGTTCTCTCAGATAATGCTGCGTGTAAAAAAAAAATATAATTTTGGATTTCGTCCCCTCGGAGCCTACAACATATAACACGCAAACACGCCCCGGGGAATTCCAATGCACACGGCGCTGACTGCTGATAACCGTGCTGTAAAAGGTACATGGAGCTCGGAGAGAGAGGGCAGAAAGCAGTCAACAATCAAAAGATTCTTCTGTCTGCCTCGTCCTCCCTCGACCTGCTAATAGATTCCTAGGAGCAGCGCCTTCTTCTCGTTCTGTACCATGTTAAATCTTGTTATCGGTTTCAACGGTACTGTTATTGATCGATTTCCCCCTATTGTAACAGCGCTACGGAATCTGTTGGCGCTCTATAAATAGAAATGTGATACAATGTAACATTTTGACCTGTAGAAGTCCAGAAAACTAGAGCAATTCTAGAGCAAAAATTCTTGTTTTTAAGAAGATCCAGTTGGTTCCTATGAAAGATGAAACAATAATAAAAAGGCGAGAGGAGCAGACAGACTGCTTGTTCCAGGAGGTTGAATTTCTTATAAAAAATATCTCAGAAACCGCCCAACCATTAAAAAAAACTGTTTGCACGACATGTAGACGAGGTTTTTTGCTCTACTGCTTAATGCAAAGTATTTTCAGGTGAGGTGATCACTACAATCACTTGATAATACCGCCGATGAAGTAGTCGGGGGCTCTGCTTGAGAACTATCCTCATACAAACGTGGCTACAGACGGGGAAGCTGTGGAAACATCGTTGACATTTGAGTAACTTTGTAACAACAGCACAATAGAATCAAGTCTCTAGATTGTAAGCTCTTTGAGCAGGGCCCTCCTAAAAATCCCTGTAAGTCAAATTGTTATGTTATTTGCTACTCTTGTCCTTGTTACTCGTTGTACTGCGCTGCGGAATATGATGGCGCTATATAAAGCAATAACTAATAAGTGAAAATCTCGCCCATGTATGGAAATCGTAATTTCAGAGCAGTAAGTAAAATGTTAGTTTGATGAAGAAAGTCAGTCCTTATTACTTTTTTCTCCCCGCGGAATCAAATGCATTTACCGGCCGTGATGACCAACCCCGAGCAGAAGGCGTGCCCCGGTTGCGCCATCTGTCATGCTGTTTGAACGCGATACGTCCTGCCAGAAATCTTGTTTGTGCGCTTGTTATTATATATTTTACAGCCAAAAGGAGCTGAAGAACAAGACAGGCACATTCTGTACTGAAACTCCGTACCGATCTGCCTGGTGTGCTGCACGCCGGCCGGGCTGGCAACAACAAGCGCCATCTATTGGCTGGGAACTGGGGATGTTATCAGCCAAGGACCATGATGTGGTCCCGCACTTAAGATAAGAGACGAGTATTTGTCGGACACCAAGTTTCGGTTACCAGTAAGAGAAAGGTTTGAAGAATCCCATAACATTCCGCGGAGTTTAGAACACAATTAGAATATGGGATCTCTAGTTTTCACGGTCTCTGGATTCATCCATGGTCTTGAGGACCAACAAGAAGATCTCCCTTTAAGTCAAAGGAGGAATTCTTTCAACTAAAAAAGTGTTACTCCCAAGAATTGTCTGTAAAACGCATGTCACACGCTCCTGGTTATCGCATTTCAATATTCCTGTCATATTCTAATCTATAAAAAAATATTGATTTCCAAACCATAAAACTCATAAATTTCTCCAACGACCAAACAGAAATGAGACTACAGCAATCAGAGGATAATGATCCCATTTTGCTAATTTTTCTCAGGCCGAAGAAGCCGTTGGATTGGATCAGGAAAGCGTTTCATCTCAGAGGGACTTTAATTTTGACCTGCTGTCCTCGGCTGCTAACGTTATGGCGTTCCTCCCCATACAGTCACCCTCTGCTACGCTCAAAACCCATTCTGCAAAAATCCATATCAATCCAATCATGTGTTGCAAATACGTAGAGCCATCGCCGTTTAATGGACAGTGTCACCTATAAAAATGTCATCCGTACCATACATAAAAATTAGAGAATTAGATCTTCGTGTGTTGTGTATGGGTTACGAGCGACCTTTTGTCTCCAGAGAAGGGCAAAGGTGTTCCCCTAAATACCGGTCACCAAGACTGGGCTTCTTAAAATATAAAAAAAAAAAATCATAACACGCGTGGAACATTACCTGTCGGCTATGATAGTATTACTGGCACGGACCACCCAAAAATACTTGTTTTTCCAGAGAACTGAATGGTGAAATGCCCCCTATTGGACGTTTTCACCATTTTAAACTGTGCAGAGTTTGGGTTTAACTGCTTTGGGTTATACTGTATCTATGCAGGCATTTTATTATCATAGTTTTATTATTATTATTATTATTATTATTATCATCTTCTCATTAATTATTAAGTCTTGTACAAAGAAGAAAAGTTGGTGGCAACATAATGTGGCCATTCTGCTCCCTCGACCACCAGGTGTTGATGACACATTAACCATTTCTGCTCCACCATTCACCATTATATGTGCTGCTAACGGGTATTCTACTTGGACTCTGTTACGTTGTTACACAGTGTGGCTGTTGTTCCACACGCCATTCCCGGACTCTTGACTGATTCTCATCATCCTTTTCATTCTAATAATGTGCATTTGTGTTGAGCTGTAACAAAATATGCAAATAGAAAAGGAATCAGCCATGTTCCTCCCAAACGGAAAAGGATTACACGTTCCGCTGACGATTTAAATAATCCATAAAAATACTAATTCCAGAACATAAACATTAAGTATCATTTCCAGCACAACAAATGGATTCCTGGAAACCTCCTATATCAAGACAAAATAGCAAAAACATATAAATAATAATAATAAAAAACCCAATAACAGGGATGTCACCTTCACAGGTATTACCACCGTTATATAAAGACAGATAAAGTACCGGAATGACCGAGCATGGGGAAGATTAAGAAGGAGTCCTCGATCTTCCTCGCGTGAAAGACAGGATAGGTACGCCCCATAAAATCCAAGATTTGGCCGAGATAGAGACAGGATAAATATTTATTGAGTGGTTGGAATAACAGGCCTTCAGTCAATATAATGTAACACTTCCATCCTATTATATTTCATGAACTGGAGTATTATGTCAAGATAATGTTTTCCTGCCCCGGGAATCGATATCTCTCCGACCTTTCTTCGGCGTATACATTGCAAGACTTGTTATCTCGTCCGTATAGCTGTTATCCCACCTAGAATTACATCTGAGCTTTTTTCCCCCCATCATATCTATCCTCTTAAAAACGACGGTTCGCGATCCTTTAACCTTTTACTCAGAATTCTATTTATGACGTTCTGCAAGCTCACAAGGCGAGTTATACAAACAAAAACAAACCCCAAAACAATGAGAAATGGTAGAAACAAGAATAAATTGAATTTTATTTTGGGTTTTCTAGACCACAAATGGAATTAGCCGACTTTTAAGGCAGCTGAAGCACAAAAGCCTTCGGAATAAAGAAATAAACTAGGGTTGGAATTGCGTCCTCGCAATATCACGCTTGTAACGATGTGAAATACTTAGTAGCAAATGAAAGCTCCAGGATCCGCACAGAGCGATGGTAAAATATTGGAACTGTCAAAGGAGAAAGTGTTTTATTAGCACAAAACAAAGCCTCGCTAGTTTTTTTTTTATTAAAGTGACCGCGTAAATAATAGACAGAAACTCGCGGCGTCATCGGCAACAATTTGTCACGGCGTGTCGGACTCGTCGTGACTTCTAACGCCTCTTATATTTATAGAAACTGACCAGAACATTGTGTTCTGCAACAACAAAAAATATTAAAAGCGAGAAATACATGTATGATGAAGACATTGACATCAGAACAGGCTGGGTTTCATTTTGATGGAATAATCAATTTAGTAATTTATTAATAAAATATAAAAAAAATAGCCAATCCCATTCCTGGGCTGAGTTATATGTTACTCAACAGAATCTATATTTTAAACCTCATATTTTTAAGGGTTTTACTGTATTTTACTATTTTTATCACTTGTGATTGGTACTTTTTTACAGCATGCTCTTGACCATTACAAAAAAAGCGAATTCTCTCTCCAGCTACGGTCCTAACTTTCTAAGAGAAGCACTAAAATGATTCATTGGGCTGCAGTGGCCATTGAATAGGAAGCCACTTGCTGGAACGGCTCGATAATATAGGCCTAGACTTAAATTATTGCACACCGGGGAAATGCCCCATGGGCTGCTGCCCGACATTAACCCATAGGCCCCTGATTCACTGCTCCAGTGGCAGATCAGGTGCTGCATTGTGCGGCCACTGGCTGGATATGCCTGGTGAGCATAAAAACCTAACATGCGGCCTGTCGTATCCAGTCGGCAGGTGTGTTTGTGTCATTAGGTGGCTGTTGGCCTTAAAGGGCCAGAGCGCGCCTCATTATCCCTGGCCGAGTCCTGATAAAATGTATCTTTTCTGCTACACAGTCATATTGTTCCACTGGCAATTATCAGATGTTACCGGAGATGAAGAGAAGATTTCTGGGATCATTTCAATAAAGGAGATAATGGGTCACCCCCGCACGGTAATTAGGTTCATCCTATATGACAGCGAAAATATTTTATATGTACATAGGCATACCTACATAATTCATCAGGTGTCAAGGAAAGTTATGATTATATGATTTTTAATTATAAAACTCACAACCCGGTCCAAGAATCGTTCACGTTGGCCTCCCATTGATCACAATCTACAGCAATTATCTGGAGCCATTATATCTAATGTTGATTAAAATGCCCTTGTGATTGCCTGCACTTTAACTGGAAATGTTACATCACGTGTCTAAAACTGGTAACAATGTTTAATAGCACAGTATATCATTTATTTTCTATAAATTGGGCCGGAAACTCACAGTCTCTAATTTGCAGTTACAGTTAAAATATTAATATTAATTTTGATTATTAATCCTATAGATTAAATTCGTCATTTAAATTATTATAAACAGGTTTAAAATGTATTTTAATGTGCTTATATCACAAATCTGGGAAAAAGGAGCCAAAATAAATTGACTCTTTCGGCTCAAACCCATAAAATTAGCAAGCCGGATGTTCCTATTGGCTGCACGGTCTCTATGATGACACTCTAGCCAATAGGGATCCAAGATGATGAGCTGCTGGCCTTCCCTGCACGATGAGAGGGAGAAGAAGACCAGATCAGTGATGTTAGGACCATCCTATGACCTTGGATATCAACCCCTCCATGCATGGTGGTGGACCATCGACGCCTTGTGTGTTGCTAGTTTAACGCTCCATGTGGTTTGTGGCATCAGAAAAACAGTGAATTTTTGGAGTTTATATAATTATTTTTTTTTAAGGTTATCCAGTTCTGCCCATTAAAAACTGGTTCCTTGTTACTGAATGTTCCAAACTCCTCGAACGTTCTTTCACCCAGACGTGAGTCATAAGCTTCACCCGCGTCTCTCATTGTTAATTCGGAGCGTTGGAATAGCCGTAGAGTGGATGGCAGCTGGGCTCTTGTTTTGTGCTTCTTTTATTCCTGAGAGGTTTCTTATTAGCCAGTCTGAAGAAGACTACATGAATTCGAGCATCAGCAGTTAAGGATTAACGCTTATTCCCTTAGAGAGAAAAAAATAAGCTAATTTACATCAAGTGGCAAAAAAACATCATGCCAGATAATACGCTCTGTATTGGAAAAATAACATATTTTTAATAATAGGGCTCTTATCATTTTCTATGATGTCGTGTTTTGCAGAACGAGTTGCTTCTTAATAAAGAATATAAACTGACCTGGTGAGCCCACGTTTTGAGATGATATCATCTCTGTGTGCCATATTTAAAAGAAGCAAAAATATCAGTTCGGTCCAGATGGGCCTCAGGAGGCAGTAGGGAGGATGGAGACACAATGGGAATACCCAGTATATACAGCATCAAGAACAATGAAAAATACTCTTCAATGAAACTAAAAAATGTCCAAAGATAGGACATGCGAATGATTAAAATGAAGTCCACCATTTTGTAACGAGAGGAAAGAAGACTAAGTGACATTGTTTATGTCTTATAATTATCTGAAAGCCCCGTCCCTACGACTGGAGGCAGAGGATGGTTTATCTGAGCCTCGGACAAGGTCCTCACCAATGCGTAACCTGCAAAGGCTGGTCAGGCAGAGTCTTGATGGAAACTAGTCCTAGTTTACAGCCGAAGTTACTAATAACTGGATTGTATGAATGATTCCTGCGAATGGAATCTGTAATGAAACCAGTTTGTGGCTCCAGGATCTAGAGAAACTAGAGAAAATCGAGAACGGTGATCTCACCCACAAAAGAAGTCTGCTTCATTCTGTTACCCCCGTGGTGCTCAAACTGTAAACAGAGCTCTTTAGCCTGGAATTAAATGCATTATACCGGAACCCTCTGCTGTAGACGAGACAAGCCCATCGAAAAGAAAAATCAGTTATCAAAGACCTTCTGGTACGGAAAGACTTCTCGGTATCTTCAGATATCTACAGTTTGTTCAGAGAACTATGAAACATTAAGGGTTCTAAGCAGAGTTCTGTTCCATCTTAAAGACCTCTAGACATGTTCAGAGTTCTATGGAGCTATCTAAGTAGAGTTCTATGGCATGCAAAGGTTTCTAGGTATCTTCAGACGTTCGGAGTACTATGAGATATTAAGCGTTCTAAGCAGAGTTCTATTTTATGTTAAGAAACAGATAATTTAGTTTATTACAAAATCTGCAGATCCCATTAAAAAGCAAACTATTGTGATCTGTTAATTAATGCAATTTTCTTTTTTATTTGACAAGGCCAAGTACTCTGTGCTTACATCACGTGAGGTAATTCCACTTCCAGAAGTATTTAGTAGACTGTCTGATTCTACGGCCTATGAGTGGGCATTAGCACGACGAACGGCCGTCATTCTGTAATCGTCTCTGCGGCCTCCGAAATGATTTATCGCCACCCTCTCCGCATCTAACATGCCATCCACGTCTGCGTCTGTAGCCCATTACTCTCGTTGTGGACGTGGCTGCTGAGTTATTTCTTCCGTATATCTTTTCCGCCGATCGCCAACCTTTCACATACGATCTTCATCTTCAATACACAGAAGATTTCATCCTGACATTACTTCCTCTGCTGCCCGCTGATTACTCCGGTTAATTAATAGGCTCTTACTTTCTAGAAGGTCTGTTTGCCTATTAATCCTTCGTGTTTTGGATGCGTTGTGTAGTTCTGTGAAAATCATTCTTTTTAGTAAAGAATTCGTAGGAACGGTATAACCATCTGATTTCCCTGTTTTTATGGCCAAAATCAATAACTCAATATTCAAGTGGATAGGACCCTAGTGTCTATGGGATCCTGGCATGAAGATCTAGAACTGGTTAGTTAGTTTTTGGAATGTTCTTTAGGGTTTGATGTAGCAAATTCCTGAACTCTAAAATCCAGATTCTAGAGAAGATTCTTCCAGTCTGTGGATTTCTCTTGATGTTGACAGACAACTGTACTTATAGAGTATAACAATCTCACTTTAACAGAGAGAAAGTGTCTATGGTGTGGAGATATACAATGTTTCTGTTGGGTGTGGGTACTGAGAATGTCCTGTTCAGAGTCTGGTTTAAATCCGGAGCTGTTTTTACCCATAATAAATGTCCAACCCCCCCAGATCCATGCCCTCCATCCATCATTTTCAGTTCCCATTCTAATCATCCCTATGATATTTCATTCAAGAGCTGCTCCTGGCAACAAGAAATAAAATGTTCTGGTTACGATGACCTTAATTATCTCAAACTAAACCGTCAAGTCACAACTTGTAGTGTTCGATTAGAAAGGGATGGAACATTTCAAACGCAGTTATTTTATTTTTGATATGTTTTTTTTTAGCGAATCTATTTCTGGAACCTCAATTGAAATAATCCCATCAAAATAAGGGGACTTAGGTGCATTAGCGGATGAGAACATGAAATAAGCATTTAGATGACCTTAAAAGAAGAGGTGGAGATTTAAAAATAAAACATAGAGGTGCTGGTTATTGTGAGAAACTTCCGTTCATATCATAAGAGGGAGTCCGTCAATATGAAGGCTAAACCAACTTAACATTATTAAGTAATTTTTAATCAACTGGTACGGCCAACAAGACCCCACGTTCCTGCTGGGTTGGGGTTGATGGAGGCCAAGCCTACTAATCAATATAACAGTGTTCCTCAAAGCCTTGTTATGGGGTTATACCCAAAAGGTTCAGTTGAAAACGCGTAGGGTCTGGCTCTTCACTGTTCTCCTGCGTACCAGGTGAGACGTTGACCTCCCTGCTTTTGTCTTCTGTCTCCATGTTTTGGTAAAAAAGACCGTACGAGGCCTGGTTCTCTTTAATAGACTGTTAACTCCATGCAATGCCAGCTAAGGTCCATTGATCATAAACTTTAATTTCCAGCCTCGGCTTTTGAACCATGCTCTTATTTCCATAATAATTCTTTCCTTTTTTTATGTCATACACCATTCCAGGGGTCACTGCTAACAATCCTGAAACCTTGAGATCTCTTAATATCCAGACAGTAAAGCAGGTAATGGGTATAAATGCAAGTGAAATGCTTTCTTGTCCTTAAAGCTTCATGGCAAGCATTAAAAACATGGATGCTTTGGTCAAAACTCTGGGATAGAGTTAAGACAAATTAATTTTCAGGTTACCTGATTAAGGTTTGAGTCTAGACAAGGCAACGAGACGAGGGCCCGATGGGGCCGATCTGCTGGCGGGTTCTCTGCCTATAGCCCAGTTCATGTGACTCTTCCTCACCCTCCATTGTGCCCTCTCTCCCTGACCTTTTCCCTTCTCTCTCTTTTTCCCTAACTCCCCCATCTTTCACCCTCTTGCTTTCTGTTGACAACTTAAACTCACAGGAAAATTCCTTATTTATAGCAACATGGTAATTACACATTGTTGTGTTGGGAACATACCAATTAAAGTGCAGCGTCGAATTGCAAGGCATAATCACGTATTTCCTTTTAATGGGAGTTATCTGGATAGATCACTGGGTATAATTTCTGGGCCTTTCTACAAACACACCGAGACCAGCGATAATTAAACACTGAACTTCTAAACTATAATTTCTGGCACTTTCTGTAGTTCATTTAACAGGATTCTCTTAATGACATTACAGCTTAAACAGGTTTAAGTCAATTTGTCTAATGAGACCTGAAAACATGTAATGCGTTATTGTAAAGGAGGTTGAGGCTTGGATGATATTCGGAGGCTTTGTTTGCTAATCTGGCTGTGAATGGATCAGAAGGTCGGGATATGCAGAATTTATTATCCATTCTAAAAGTGCTGCATGCCCCAAGGAACAGTTCTTATAGCCCCAGGGTATAGTAAACGGCACAAAATGCATGTATTCAAGACAAGGTTGAACGCCAGAAGGATCATGATACCGTCCCAAAATGTCAGGGACATAGTCGACACCGACTTTGTTTGAAATAGTTTGTAATGTTTTGTGGGATCAGCAAAAACCATGGAACATCACGGAGAGAACAGTCAGCATGTGAAGGGATTTATAGGTTTCTTACGTATCCAGATACACAGGCTGGCAACTTTGTATCCAGTACTATTGTAGCGACTTAGTCTCAATTAGTGAAAAAAATACCCAACACATTTAACATATTAAAAGAAACTCAGAAGGCTACGCCAACAGAATTCCCCCTGCGCTTGTCCATCAGCCAACCTGCCAGTATTGCCCCGGGTGTTGGAAGTGCCCAGAGGTAAGCAGAGTGTCTGTGACAAGGAGTCATGGATGCCTATGGTTCATTTAGCCAAATCCTCCATGTGATAAAACCTTCCTGAGCTTTTTTGGCAGTTATCTGCGTCTCAAATGCAACATTAATTCTGCTTTCTTAAGTACATTGACATACCAGCAAAACAAGATGGAAAGTCTTGGAGTCTAAACTTCAACATTCTGAGTCTATATTCCAACACTCCAAGTCTTCATACCAAGATTTCGAGTCTATATTCCAACACTCCAAGTCTTCATGCCAAGATTCCGAGTCTATATTCCAACACTCCAAGTCTTCATACCAAGATTGCGAGTCTATATTCCAACACTCCAAGTCTTCATACCAAGATTGCGAGTCTATATTCCAACACTCCAAGTCTTCATGCCAAGATTCCGAGTCTATATTCCAACACTCCAAGTCTTCATGATAACATTCCAAGTCTATATTCCAACTCTGAATAAACTAATTCTTGTACTCATTTATGTTACATACTACTGTTTCTCACCCTAATAAGCCAAGTTTCCATTTAATTTTGCTCGTTCACGCTGATGCATTAATATCGAATGAATTATGATAGGTCCTGTTCAAGTCGGTTATTAGGAAAATGAGGGAAATGTGTAACGTCACCTGCAGGCAATGGGAATGAAGTCTACTATATTCTAATACCCCAAGCAAAAAAAATAAAAATAGAAAAGCATATCATTTAAGAAGTTACGGGTTTGGGATTCCTGCTCTGGTGTCAGGAATTTAATTCAGCGATGATTTTTATTGAACCGGCTAGAAATGCTTTAAGATACGCGCATGCATTCGAAGCAATGTGAGTGCTATTAAACTAATTGCAAGAAATGTCAGGCTTTTTTTTCTTGCCTCCAGCTGTAATGAACGGAGAATCTTTCTCTGCGTTTTACACCAAGAAAATCAATTTTGTAGCATGGAAATAGGACAAAATCTACCTTAGCCTATTAGCGAGTCACAGAGTCTCGAAAATAAAGTAAAACAGGGAAAAAGTAACCCCCTCAAGCAATATTAGCTGTATAAAAAAATAAACCCCTGCAGGAACCCCAAAGAACTTTCCAGAAGATGGCGTCTGATGAGGTTTTTATGGCCATCCCAGTCCATTTCCCTCATATGGGGTCCCAAAGACGCGTCAAACGGTTGGGCTGGTTGTAAAATTACATAACGTACCCACTGGTTCATCCGTCGTCAAGGAAGTAGATGGAATCCCGAGAGAAGACCCTCCAACCTTCTTTGATGAAAAAAGTTGCCGAGCATTCTGAGGCCCCCAACATCACATTCGGAGCTTCTCACTTCTCACTCGTTTATTCTTTCTAAATCGTCTGCAATTTAGGATTCCAATATCCAAAAAAATGTGGAAATACAACCATTGGGAATGTGGCAATATTTAATTTGGGGTGGGGGTGGGGGGGTTGATATTACATTGTCTGCAACACAAAAAAAACTTAAGTAAAAGCTCCGTCCCTGGAAAACGACTATTAAAAAACAAACAAACCACAATCGCGTTTTTTTTATAATGGCAGAACTGATGAAAACTTTACTTTATGTTTCTAGATACTCTAACGAAGAAATTACTTTTAAGAGACAATTAAAACAAAATGGAACGGATTTGACCCTGACTTTGCGAGTACCGTTTTTTCTGCGTTTTACACCGGAATTAGCGCATGCGGATACAGTAAATGGCTTTTTGTTACTGTTTTTGGCGTTGATGCATTAGAACACAATCCTGTTCCGAGCTCACACCACAGATTGCTAATTTCACTATAGAAAGCTTTGCTCTATTATATTTCCAAATCGGCAATTAAGATAGGGCGATTGCAGTTCATTTACATGCAGTAATTACCAACCTTCCTGCAACGCTCGCTCGTTAACCCTTTTTGTGCTGGAGGGAACCATTATTGCATATTATTAGGCCTACGCAATTGTATGCATTTCTTTGTATGTCAAAAAACATGTTGCGTTCTATTACATCAAATAACGTGGTTCCCCATAAAATATGTGATTCTTCTTATTTATTATTTTTATAAATAAAAGATTAATATTACATCATAATCCTCTTTAATGTTAATAGCCCAGTGGGGATCGGCATACCTGGGGACTTTTAGGTCCTGCTGATGTTGGTGGGCGGTCCTACTGAGGTCAGTGGGCGGCCCCCTAAGTAAGTGGGAGTTCCCGCTGATGTCACAGGACACCCCCCCATTTAAAGGGGGAAAGTGGTGGGGAGTGGGGCATGCCAGAACCCCTCTTTCACGGCCCGGAGAATTCGGGTGTCTACCTGGAGAGCCGGCGAAACCCAGAGAGGTACCAGGTATGGTGATTGGCATGCCCGGGAACGTTATGGCTCCAGGTAACCAGAGCCCCCCCTTCCGGGATGTGGGCAGGAAGTCCCGATGATGTCAGTGGGCGTTCTGGCTGACATGCCGCTGTTTTGCAAGGAAAGGGTCGGGGAGTGGGGCGTGTCAGAACGCTGCTCCCACGACACAGAGTTTTCCGGTGGTGACCCCGAGACCCAGAGAAGCGGCGCATGGTGATTGGATGCCTGTTATTTGGCAGAGGGCGCTGAAGTCACCCTAGGCCAGAATATACGGCTACCTCCAGCGTCTATGTCCACTGGAAATGCTTGGAGGTTATGCGTTATTCCTCCAGCTGCGTCGCCTAAAAAAACAAAAAAAATGTAAAACTTCTGGTCAGTTTATTGCGCAGGCTTAAAAAAAAAATGGAGTTTACTTCTAACAATTGCCGTAGCGGCGTCTCCTCGCAGGATCATCGGCGTGTTATTACAAACATAAATTTGCAGTAATGTTCACAGTGGGAGCCGTAAAAAGGTCCGAACTAGGAGGTTATTATAAAACCTTGTACCAGACCTTCCTACGAGCCAGCATAAAATATCAGTCCCCGACGGCAGATTCGGCTCATCGTACATCAAACGCGGAGCCGGGCGCAGGAAAAAAACAAAAAACTTATGAAAAGGGGTTTACGGTCTCTGTCTATAATTATATATATATATATTATGTGTGTATCGGTGTGTTGGTGTAAATGTGTTTAATATCGGAGACGCGCAGCTTTGTCTGATTTAGAATCTAATATTTTAAGACGCCTTATTGCGATAATAGCGTGACATGGAGTTCTGCGCATGTGGGGTGAAGCAAGAATACTGCGGTCTCCGTACATTAAGCAATGCAACAGGCTTTTAATAAAAAGAATATTGTATTTTATCTACACATTTTAATGTATAAAGCCGTTTCCTGCTGTTTCTATACACATTATCGGGGCTTTTAGGGCTGTAGAACCCTGCGATCCCCTCATACCCAGCAAACATTCTGACCTCCTAGAAAAGAGGGGCATCAGGGGAGGAGAGAGGGGCATCAGGACACTTGGCAGGTATGCATTTTCAGTTCACGGTCACGGGATGGATGATAGATAAGATAGCCGCGTTACCGCTGGCTTCATGAGCACAGTATGTTGTAGTCCCGCTACATTAAACATTTCCATACGTGTGCGCGGTACGCAGGACCCCGGCGGGAGGAACCCAGCAGGTTTTCCGCGCATGTCTCTTGCCTGCCTAAAACTTCCCTCCACGTTAAAATTGAAATGTATCCTTTCGCCTTGGGCAGCAGAGATATTATTACTAATAAATATTAATGTAACTGCAAATGTCATTCAACGTGTGAGATATCCTCAGCCTGGCCAATATTCACTAAAAGGAAAGAATGATAAAACGAGAAGCCCCCCCCCCCGCCGCTCCATGGTACTGATTATTAATTCTTCTTATTTACGAATAGATTTTATGTGAAATGAAGCGGGGAGGAGAAAATATGACTTTACTGAATGGAATACCAAAGCCTTTCCAACGAACTTGTGTCATTGGTCGCGGCGTATATGGGCTGACCTCAATGGGTCGCGCAACCAATCACGATAAAACTAATTATATCGCACGCTTAACCCGGAAAACGAAAGTATCTTTGGATTGCATCTAAAACATTGTTTTGCCCAAACTGTGGTGGCCGTATTTTTAGACAGAATATCAGTGTAGACCGCTCAGGGTCGGACTGGAGATGAGGTAAGTGCAGACGATGGCTGGATATGAGAGGGACATCAGACATATGGCGTCCACAGAGTGACTGGCCAAACTAAATGTGGACACTTGGTAGGTATGTCCATATCTAGAAACTTTTAGGAGCCGGTTCCCCGGAGCCTACCCTTGCTGGGCGTGGCCAGATCTACCCAGTGATGCCGGTAGGCGTCCCCCTGACATCGCGGGACTCAACGCCGTTTAAGGGGGAAAAGGGGCGGGGAGTGGGGCGTATCAGGAGAACTGGTGCTTCTCCCGGAGTCTCTGCGCCAGTGGGGGGTTCCCAGGCATGTATTAGAGACCTCCCTCCCCCACAAAGCTGCTTCTTTGTAGAGCGACAGCGATTTTCTACATTAATCAGGGCCGTATCCCTCCTGCTCAATAATATTTTCATTCATGTGGATAAAGCAGGCTCTCCGTCCCCGTTGGACTTGACATTTATTGATGGCGTCTCCTGCGCCGCCAATGTTTTTAATTTTAATTAATAACTTCCCGCGCTCCCATCGTCTCCCTGCACTTGATATTTGCATTAACATGCTCCGATGGAGGCTTCCCTTCCAAACTCCGCCGAACATGATTTTGACGCCTCGATCCTCATTTACCGAAAGGACGTTTTGAATAAAGGATGGAAAACATCTCTTCGGGAGCCTCTTCTGATAGCATTGGGATAATCGGCAGTCGCCCCCCCCCACGTTCACAGCTCGACAACCTGTCTTTGTGTTTTACTTATCAACTTAACCCTTTGGCAACCCTGTTGATACACCATTGAAACCAACTGGAAGAACATCATAGGAACTAACCAAACATCAACTTCTATGATGACCTCTGGCCGGTAGGAGAAGCACAGAAGGGGCTTTACCTGCTAAATTCTGCCAGCAGGAGCTATTAGATAAAGTTATGGACTCATACGAGTCAAAACTACAGGTAACGCACCTCACCGGCAGAATGAACATGGAAAGATGGGTCAACCAAGCCACACTAGGATGATTGACCATAACTGACCCATAAATTCCCCATATCGTCTTATCAATACTACGCAGGGTTAAACCGAAACGCTTTCTATAATCTGCAGCTGTGTTTATCATGTGCGGTTCTTAAGAGGAAAAATGTGTAATCTCATGTATGAAAGCAACATATACTTAAAATAATTATTTTTTGCAGAAAAATAAGAATCCCTCTAAAATGTAAATCATTATTTTATGGCTCAAGCTGATTAATCTTTTATTTGGACAGGACAGGGGGGGTGTCTAGCGAGAGATCGACAGGGGCGCAGCCGGCGCGTTTCGCCATTTCTGCCTCTGGGATGCGAAGGGTTAATCCATACGGAGGGTATAGGATTGTGTTGTAATGACCCATAAGCCAGAGGATGAATGCTTTCTATTATTCTATTTTATCAAAGTATAAAAGTTTGCAGTGCGTCATTTGAATTCCGCCCAAGTCGGTAATGGCCCTGCTGGACGCAAACCAATGGACTGCGAGCTCACTAACTTTGAAATGTACCCATTTTACAATAGAAATGGGGCTGCAGGCGGCCAGCCTCAAACATTAAACATTACCAAATAAAAATAAATGATTTTACCTCCTGGAAAGGGCACGAGGATTACGCACGACAGAGGCAATTAAGAGTCTAGACATAAATCCCCGATAAAATCATTTTTATTTAAACGGCCTCCATTAGACGCTATAAGCTAATTGATGTCGAATGTCACGATACAGAAAACAATCAGGTACTTAAATTCCCCCTTTTCAAATCATAAGTAAACACTCAGCCATCAACAAAATGAAGAAAGAAATGGATAAAGGAAAGATTTTTTTTTTTTGTGGATTAAATCTATCGGTTTTTTTTCTACATTTTAGTTTAAAAACTTCCTTTTTTTGTAGCAGCTGAGAAAGTCAGAGCAGCGCATTACCAAAGATAAAAAATAATAATGAAAATGCAGAGCAATTACTTAATTTTAAAAGGATTTAGATCTTCTGCCTTGACGGAAGGAAGAGCTCAGTCAGGGAACTACAGACCGCTGAGTCTAAAACTTTATCCGTTTATAAAAGGAAATGCATAAGAAAATATTCGCCTAAAGTACAAAGTAATGAACGTGAGTCGGCTTTTTTAAGACAAAATGAGCGGCTGGATGAAAACATGGGGGAAATTTAGTTTATTTAAATCAATCAATAGAAAAACTAGTCCAGATACAATTTCTCACAGATTTTAGAAAATTTGGGGCATTTTTTCCCCATAAGCAATGATAAATCCAAAGGTAACAGTTTCACAGGCATTTTTCAACACGTGGTTTAACCCTTGAAGTGCTAGGAAAATTAGTCACTTGTCACCTCTCAGCCAATCAAATAATTAATGTCTCCTTGATTTGGGTAAGAAACCAGAAATTTCTGGGAATTGTTTAGAAAAACCCCCTCTTTTTTTGTACATTTCATCTCAAAGTGTTCCCACTAGTAGAATTGTGTTTAAATATAATGTTTAGTCGTTTTAAGAATTTACTGTCCCTCTAAGTATCAGATTTCTATTTTTTTTGTGTTCTTTGTAATTAAATTTCATAGAAAAGGTCCACAAACTCCGATAAAACTCTGACGCTCCATCCTCCGCTGCTCCGCAAGGTTTGCGCAGCGAGAGTTACAGCCGGGGGGCCGCGGTTCGTAAGCGGCTTTGCAAAGCGCCAACGCATTTTGCTGTCTGTACAAATAAAAGCATGTATTGCTAATGATCATCTTTCTTTTTCGGAAAAAACAAGCAAATATTTAACATACGGCCGCAAATCTCATTCTTTTCCGGCATTAAACACAAACAAATTGACTTTGGTGACTTTCGACGGGGCATATCTGTTGTGAAAATGATTAGTTTAAGGTCGCAAACATCTGTTTTTTACAGCAACCCTCCGAATGACATTTTGTTGGCAACAGACAGCCCGAAAGTCATAATTTTAATGAAAGCGCGTTCACCGCTTCATCTTATCAAATCGCATTTGCATAATGGAAAGTTATTAAATTTCCATGTTTCTAATTTCCTCCTCGGCTGCCGAGTCCGTTCCCGAGCTCCGTGCGTCGCGAAAAAACCGCCAACGCGCTCTGGAAGGTCACACTCGCCAGATACCGGCTTGAAAAATGTGTTTAATCACTCGGGTTAGGGAAGTAACGCGTCCGCAGAGAACGATATTCCAGCTAATGGGATGAGAAGAGGCCGTAATTAGAAGCCAAGAGGAAGATTGCTTTGGGAACTTTGTTCGTTCCAATTCATCAAAGAACGCCAATTAGATGCGTTAGAAATAAGCGTCCTGGCCAATCACAGAGCTCGGATTATCAACGAGACCCACTGGGAGGCAAGCATCCCTCTATCTGAAAAAATTAAGAAAGTTGGGTTATATAATGCTCTTCTGTTTTACCAAGAAAGTTGGACTTGGTTTTGGAACTTGAATGGCTGCTGTTTGTAATCATGAGCAAAAGGGTTATCAATCAACTTGTCCTCCAAACAGCTGGTATCGACCAGTCCGTAGAGAGGATCCAACCCCAAAAGTTTGATGAACTGGGACCCTCAGGAAAAGATTTTTGAATTGAAGACCTAAAATTCCACGAGACCATAGATGAAATTGTAACAATAAACAACAGTTACAATGTATTCCTTAAAGTTACTTAAAGTCAAGCATAATGTTATTGGGAACTTCGACATACTGAGCGTTTGCCTGGGCCGGTTTCATTTGTCCTTCTATAGAGAGAAAAGGACAGTTTTTTTTCTTCTCCTGGTGGCAATTTTGTGTAAAAAACAAAAAATCGAGAAGAACATAACAACAAGAGGAACCTTGCGTGTGAAGAGTCCACCAAAGATTAGGTGGCCTTTCCACTACCCAACGTCCAACAACGTTTCCGCACAGCCTGGGGAGCACCAAAATCCATGTCTAAAAGCCGCCTGTTCATCTTCTCATCTTGGAGCGGGTTTAAGATTTTAGGACACAAACCAATTTTCTTGGACCAACCTCAACCCTAAAATGTATTAATCGCGTTTGGTGACATGCTCCGAGCGTTCTCATCAAATCTTTTTTTTAGCCCAATAATAATCCTTAAATCATACTGAACATATGACACATTTCTCTCTTTTCAAACTACTTTTTAAATCCAATATAAAGCAGCCGGATCAGATGGAAAATCCCCGGTGATCAATTTAATCGGTTAGTATGTCCCGAGGCTCGTGGATTTTTGACCTACAAGCAAATTTCAGCATGTAAAGGGTGTCAGTCTAGAGACTTGACTCAAGTCCTTGGAGGATCCTTTAAACATCGCAGTCACTGAATTCTTGTTTCCTGATGTCGCATTTCACCCTTTTCTCTGTCCCATGGCCAATCCTTTGATAAATTAAAAAAAAGAGAATACAAATTAGCAGCTGAGCCCCGGTCCCCAGGCGATGCTGGGCTGAAATCACTCGGTGTTAAAAATAAACACTCGCAGATTGAAATCCACATTTCCTTTAAATGGCCTTTTCTTTTTTTATGTGGAAAATGAGAAGAACTTGAGAAAGTTCCATCATTCTTATAGTGCTGTATCCCGCAAACTGTGGAGTCTGGAGTCTTGGTGCCCGCATGCTAGCCCTACCTGCACAAAGCGCTGCTCCATGGGACCTGGGGGACATTCCCAGGCATGCTGACATCACACAGTGACATCATCAATGAGTGAAGGGAGCGCAAAGGCACATATACCTCTGATGTCCCTGTGGTGCATTAATGTCCTGCTGGTCTATAAATCCTTAATGCCCCTCTTCCATCCCCTGATACCCCTCTTTTCTAGAATGTTTGCTGGGTATGAGGGTATCGCAGGGTTCTACAGCCCTAAAACCCCCGTTAATGTGTATAGAAACAGCAGGAAATGGCTTTATAAATTAAACGGGGTAAATAAACCCCATTATTCCTCTTCTAATTACCCCACCCGGTTACATAATTGCCAATCAATAAATCAGAAACCCCCCCAAATCCTGCCCCTTCAGCCGCACCTCTAAGACAAACATGTCCCCCATGCTGAACATTTCCATTGCGCTCTCCTGATTGATGCCGAGTTTCATTTTGGTGACAGGTCAATCTGAAATAAAAGCGTTCAACAGATGAATAGTGAAGAATATTTAAAATGTATCAGAGGCAGAATCCCGGCCGCTTGGCTCTTCCACGGAACGTCTCGATGCCTCAGCCTTGATTCTTGAGACGCAGCTTGTCCCATATATCTGACGAACAGCTGATTGCTTGGAGGAAAGAGGCCACTTCTCAAGGTCAAGTGAAGATGCCGCACTTCCCGATAAGTATGGGCTCCTGACGTGACCTCCATTTTCTCTTTTATATATTAAATCTACTCTTTGCGGCGTCTCGATACCAACTCTTTCACAGCTCATCAAAACAGCCTTCTGTATTTGTATCTTTGTTGTGTTATAACGCTATTGTTTGAGGTTCGAACGATCGCCGCAGAATTGATATATATTTTCCGCTGCGTGAATACAGCGTTGAATTTTCTTAAAATCCTTAAAAAAAATGGGGAAAAGACAATATTCCTTCAATATGGAAATATTAAAAATAATATTTAGAATCTTATAGTTACTTGTAATAATGTTACTTTCAACTTTACTTTAAAACAAAATCAAGCCTCTGACAGATCAGGTTTTGTTGTATTTTATGAGGATAAGTCATAAATGATCACATTATACTTTTTTATTAAAAAGGGGAATTAAAAATGGCGTATAACATATTGGCATTAACGATTAATTTAACGGCAAGGTCTGTGCACGACACACACACCGCTACATTATTACGGCGGTGATAGGTTTAATATTACGCTGGGCTCACAATATTTGTTTCATAAGAAGAGAAAGCCAAGGGGGTAAAATAAACACTCGATTGAACGCGTATTAACCTGCAATCCACAAGGAAAGTGATAAAAACGCGAGGTTTTATTTCAATATAAAGATGCTCTCTAGTGGACAGCTTCGTAATGGGAACTTGGGGGGTATAGAATTTATTCCGAGCCGGGATAGAACAGCCTCGGGGACAAAAAGTTTCAGGAAAAACACACCGCCGAGTCATGTAACATTAAACAGATATTACGTTTATTCCCTAAAGAAATTAAATATGATAACTGACCCTGTTCAGGCTGCTGTTTTATGTTCTACATAGGTCCTTCACAAACATAAGCATTTGGTAAGATTCTAACTATGATGAAAATTAAAGATGTAAGAGGGAAAAGGACACTGCTCTGAAGAGCTTGCAATCTAGTGTCTGCCTTTATGCATCTTTCTTATGATAAACTGACCTACTGAATTAGCCCAACCCTAGGATAGAGCTTTGAGAGACCAACTGGAATAATATGTTTCAGGAGGAATAAGACTGTTTGGAGGGAATTAAGGAACTTGGAAGCAGTAGGGGGAGAAATGAAAGAGAGAGAGGTTCTGATGGGCAGGACGTGAAAAAGCACTTAGGAGACAGAGAGGTCTGCTGGGCAGTAAAGGTTAAACATTCATGAGGAGAGGTCTGCTGTGCAGTAAAAGGATTGAGGAGAGAGAGGGCTGCTGTGCAGTAAAAGGATTGAGGAGAGAGAGGGCTGCTGGGCAGTAAAAGGATTGAGGAGAGAGAGGGCTGCTGGGCAGTAAAAGAATTGAGGAGAGAGAGGGCTGCTGGGCAGTAAAAGAATTGAGGAGAGAGAGGGCTGCTGGGCAGTAAAGGCTAAAATATTGAGAAGAGAAAGGTCTGCTGGGCAGTAAATGAAAATGTACTGAAGAGAGAAAGAGAGAGGTCTGCTGGGCAGGAAAGGAGAAAAGATTGGGAAGAAAGAGGTCTGCTGGGCAGTAAAAGAAAAACAGATTGGGGAGAGAGGGGGTCTGCTGGACAGTAAAGGAAAACAGATTGGAGGAGAGAGAGGTCTGCTGGGCAGGAAAGCAAAACAGATTGGAGGAGAGAGAGGTCTGCTGGGCAGGAAAGCAAAACAGATTGGAGGAGAGAGAGGTCTGCTGGGCAGTAGAGGAAAAGGGTTTAGGAGAGAGAGAGAGGACTGCTGGGCAAGAAAGGAGAAAAGATTGGGGAGAAAGAGGTCTGCAGTAAAAGAAAAAGGATTGAGGATTGCAGAGGGGTCTGCTGGGCAGGAGAAAACTGAGAGAAGAGTTCTGTAATAAACTATAATGAGATGGATTACACTAAAGATACTCTGTAACAGTGGAACGGTGGCAGATTGTGACTATACATCATGTACACATGTTAGTGCAGCCAGTAATTAATATTGTTTTCATTTTTAATAATGCTACTGTCGTTAAAACTTTAATCTACGTGGAAAACAAAATTAGATACACGTTCCAATTAGTGTCCACGTCTCAGGTAAAGGGAGAGCAGGTTCGTTCTTCATGTTGTAGAATTTTAATGATTTAATTAGAAGTTTGTTTGAAACCGAGTTTAGGAATGGGAAATAAATGTGGATGATACATAATCCTGAAAAGCGAATTACTGACTTCCTTACTGCCGGGACGTTAGAGACCTGGGAGACGGTAATGTCACATTGTAACAAATTGAGCAATGTTTCTGTCATCTGTAACCACCAGCCCAAAGCTCCAGAGCATTACTGGATCCAAAAGGCAAGAACACGGCACGTCATGATACGTGGAACATGAATGAGATCGCATGTGCGGACTGAGGATTGCGTGGGACTTTGATTTACTCCACTGTGACACCGAGAGACTGACACATGTATACTACGTGTAACATGTAGCAACACCGTGGAGAGAGAGTGTCACATGGTAGCTGGAACATTACTAGGGCGATGGTGTCTGCCTGCGCAGGTATGGTGCAGATGCCAGTTATAAAATGATCTCCGTATAGCCCGGCGTAGCGTATGGACGTTTCTAGTGAGACACAGTTTTAAAGGCAGATATAATAAAACCAAGGGCTATGCCGGTACCGTGTCCCCCCCCCATGTCCCTTATGGCGGTGATATGACCAAGTCAATGCAGACAGAGTTCGCTTTGTTTGTAAGACAGGAGCCAAACTGACTTAATGGTTTGAGGGGTTGGAAGCCCTACTCAAGAGCTTACAATTTAATAATTTGTTGTGCAGCAGATTGAGAAGCCATTTAACAGACTGGTGTCGGCACAACGTATTTGGATTGTTAGCTCACATGGCAAGCCCAGCTCCTTTCTTTTTACTGTAAGGAGACTCGCTGCTGCGTAGAGCTTTGCTGCATACTCATCATTGTGGGTGCGTATCCCGCCATGATGTGCGAGGCATCACCACTCAACATATGGTTATACAGTCTAGATCTATCTAACTCGTGACCCACACCAGTGTGGGGGGGCAGCAGCCTCAGTTACCCCACATCAGTGACACCCCATGTCGGGCAGGAATCCTGCATTGTGAAGCCTTTGAGAAATGGATTAAGGAGGCTGAGGGTCTCAGGAGACAGACCACGGGTGGACAGCAGTGTCCGGTCTCTCCGAGAGTCTGCTTTCTCATCGATATCAGAGTTTATTTAGCGCTCGGGAAGATGCTGAGCTGACAGCCGCCCGCCGCGAAGCCTCTCCACTTAGCCATATAACAGGTAGAGGTTTGGCAGGAATCCCCGCGCTCCTTCACTAGGCATTAACGCTGCAAATAATAAGCATTTCCCACCGGCTCGCGGGCAGGAGACTGTTATACCCACCGGATGCTTCCACCGCGGCGGCGAACAACATTAACTCCGTCCTTATTGTCATTAAACACTCAGATCACAGACACAGCCCTCTTATAAAGCCTCGGCATCTCCACTCGGTGTGCGGCTCGCGGGCATCTCCTGCGCTGAAGCTGCGTGTAGAATACAAAAACTTTAACCCATCAGAGGCCGGAAAGCAGGGCCGTCCGCTGGGGGCCAAAGCGAGGGGAAGCGCCAAATATTTAAAAAAGCAAAAATATTTCCTTCCATCTACAGAATCAGGAAAGGAAGCGATACGTGGAACAAAATGTCATTCTTATCGGTTCATGGTGGAAATTGCCAGTTTACACACACATTCATTATATATATATATATATATATACCCGTGGAAAGGGTTAATTGTTTCAAAGCTGACGGCATTTAATGGGATGTAACTGCATCATATTAAAGACCACATTTACATTCACATCCATGGTATGTTCAGGGGACGGACACAAAGTGTCATAGTCTGCCCCCAGCACTGACGCCAAGCTCCACGGCCTTCACCCATCACAGACGCCAAGCTCCACGGCCTCCACCCAGCACTGACGCCAAGCTCCACGGCCTCCACCCGGCGCTGACGCCAAGCTCCTGGGCCTACCCCCAGCACTGACGCCGAGCTCCACGGCCTCCACCCAGCACTGACGCCAAGCTCCACGGCCTTCACCCATCACAGACGCCAAGCTCCACGGCGTCCACCCGGCACTGACGCCAAGCTCCACGGCCTCCACCCGGCACTGACGCCAAGCTCCACGGCCTCCACCCGGCACTGACGCCAAGCTCCACGGCCTCCACCCGGCACTGACGCCGAGCTCCACGGCCTCCACCCGGCACTGATGCCGAGCTCAACGGCCTACACCCGGCACTGACGCCAAGCTCCACGGCCTCCACCCGGCACTGATGCCGAGCTCCACGGCCTCCACCCGGCACTGATGCCGAGCTCCACAGCCTCCACCCGGCACTGACGCCGAGCTCCACGGCCTCCACCCGGCGCTGACCCCGAGCTCCACGGCCTCCACCCGGCGCTGACGCCGAGCTCCTGGGCCTACCCCCAGCACTGACGCCAAGTTCCATGGCCCATCCCCAGCACTGATGCCAAGCTCCACGGCCTTCACCCGGCAATAACAAATTCCGATCTATAGTCGGGGATAAAGTATTCTAAACCAGAATCACCCGATTGTACCGATAAAAAACATCTTATAAACGCTTCAGTTTGATTTCACATTTCCTTGACCAAAAGCAAACGCGCTAAAAGCCAGGATCTGCGTAGCTGGGTTTCTTTGGAAACTGGAATTATATTCGCCTTCTTGAATGGCAGTGGGCGAAATGTTTGTGAACCAAGACGTTACTATGATACAAAAAAATAAAAGAGCACAAATGTGGCTTAAAAAGGATCTTTAATTATAGGGCAAAAAAAAATGCTCAAGAAAAGTGAGTGAAGATATTAAATAGTTAATTAGGCATTGTGTATTCATCAAAGGGTGAATATTTCCCACGTGAGAAAGCTGCATGCCACGCTATTGTACGGGACTGAATCATCAAACTGCTTTTAAACTGATTTTAGACAGTTTGATGAATCGGAAATGGAGCGGTATGCAGAATTCTCCTTCTATAAAACTATGCGAAATGCGTTGGCATATTTAGCGCTCTCCCCCCCCACTACGCTGGCCGTTTGATTGAATTCAAACAGCGCGTTCTAATTAGCCAGAATGCCCGGGAGCTCTCGTGCCTTGTAGACGCAACCTTTTTTAGTTCAATTGTCGGGGTGTTTTGTAGAGATGTGTAGTTAAATTAAATTGCTGGATACGTAACCATTTAATTCCTGGCGAAGGACAACGTTAGAAGACTCCTAAGCAGATTGTTGGATGCGGTGCAATTATTTTATGCACGTTGAAAGACAAAGATCACGTTGAGGTCGGGAGTTTAGCCTTCGGCCACGTTGCGTCTACCAATAATTAATATGTTCCTATCTATTAAAATAAATACTATGTAACAAGAAGCGATGAACCACTGCAGGCTCCAGGAACCCAGGACTTCTCTGACGGAGGAGAAACTTCAACTAGAGTTTGGCCCCCGACTGTCTTTATAAAGACATTTAAATAAAGTTTTTTTTAGAAAAAAAAAAGCAAAATAAATATTTAATGATTCTGGGAATCAGTGATAGAGTGGAAATGATACCCGTACCTCATCCTTACGGCTTTGTCAACATAGAGATTTTTTTTTATATATATATATAGGTATCATTCTAAATATTCTATAAATAGCGCAATAGAGTATCAAAAACATTTATTTGTATCATAAAGTATCATAAATACACAACTGGGACTTAGGCGATCTCCATCCGTAGCGGAAAGTGATTAATATCGATCATAAGGCACTCGCTGGCAGAGGCCGCAGGAATTATAGTTAATGGGAGCTGAAGGATCGTGAAAGTTATAATCCGCAGGAGCTGAAGGATCGTGGGAGTTGTAGTCCATGCGGACCGGGCTGCCTGAGAGTGCCTATTGTGATCACAGAGCTCAGCATCTCTTCATTTGTATCCCCCCCCCCCTCCATTGTTGTCAGGCATTGACGTTTTTTTTTCCTGAAGCGGAGAAGCATCTAATCCCGAATGTTAACACGGCTCCGGTGATCACTAATTTCCAAACGATTCCGCAACACAAAGCAGCAGCTGGATGGAAAGTCAGGTGGATGGAATAAAAAGATAAAAAAAATAAAGTGCATGATTAATCCGGAGCGAATGAGTCCGAAAAGCATATAACGCCCCGAAGATGGTAATTTAGGAGACCCTGAATCTGGAGGAATCCTGAAATTCACAAAAGAAAAGGATAAAACAAACAAACACAATAACCAACAAACACTACAAAGTTCCATCTGAAAAGAAAGAACATTATGTGTGTTTGTTGAATATATTCACTGGATGGAAGGTCCTCTTGGCATCCAATTTGCTTTCCTTGAATATTTTTTCCTCTATTGCCCACCCTGGTGGGTCCAAACCACAGTTGTGGGTCATGGTCTCTCATTGACTTTGCATTTGTATCTGTGTTCTGAACGTTGAGATTTTGCTGGTGCCAAGTTGTGAATCTGTGTCCCTGCGGAGTCCAGCAGGGGGCTAATTCATCACCCCCCCAACCCCCTCCCCCGTGGTTCACATGTTCTAGTCCAAGATCCACGTAATGCCTGATCCTAATCTGGCCCCGGAGCCTTCCATGTCTCCAAGAATCCAGCTCCCAGGCTCTTAACGTGTTTTGGGATCGAGCTCCCGTGTTCTTGAATTACCCGGGCATCCAGATCCCAGGGAGTCAACCGGTCCTGGGATCCAATCGTCTCAATCTACTCTGGGACCCAGTTCCCATCCCAGTGATGCACCATTTCTAAAAAAATAAGTGACATGACGTGGAACCCATGAAAATCTCTCCAATGACATCACGTAGGCGAGGATGTTTGTGTGCTCCCCAAAACAAATGTTGTATTGAGTAACAATGTTGCCAAACACTTCCTCTTAGCGTGGGAGACAGTGGGGGATAAGAAGGTGTCATTTTGTTGGCCAACCCAAAATGTTTACCATTGATGACTCCTAAATAAGAAGAAATAAGAAAGGTTTTGATGACACAGAAGAGGACTGCAAATTCTCTCAAGCGGACAATGTTTATGGAAATTAAGCGCGGCTTAGACGAGGCTTCCCCAGACTAGGAACTCTAGAAATCTTCTATTGCTGAACGGGAAACACAGCCGTGGAAATATCTCCTCCAGAAACACCGGATGGCATCTGAGAGGGATGCCAGCATCTAGCATCTCGGCAGAAGGCATCTAGCAGTTGTCTGTAATCATCGCGCATGTTAGAGGCAGAAGTCTTGCTGTGCGGCTCATCAGGACACCAACCTGCGCCCATACTGATTGATACTTCACGGCTCATTAAACACGACCATAAGGAGCCCAGGGAAACCCAAGGAGGCTGGAATAAAGAGATGTGAACCAGGAGCTGGCAGCTGCGCTGAATGGGGGGCAGGGGAGCGGGATCACGATCAATAAACCCTGCACAGTCTATCAAAACTGGGAGAGGTTATGCGGGTCCCCAGGGTCCAATGCCGGGGCCAAACACAGGTCCTAACTTCAGCCATATTTACTATCTCAGAAAAACAAACGGTGCTTCTGATCCGAGGCTCATCGGAACTCGAGCTCAACTCAAACTGAAAGATACGTAAAATAAAAGTTCCATCGCGTTTCGCCGATGTGGATTATTCAGCAATATGAATGACGAAATAATCATGAAGCTTTACGGCTGTATTGTGGCCGATAGACCTCACCCACCACGTCAAGGCGAGACTGTCTGAAAGTACTACCGGACGCTCATGTCACGGTCGGGATACCTGCAACAGCGTCGGGTACCTAATCTAATTAGAGACTTTATTGGCGGAGGTAGAACAAAAGGTTCAGGGAAACAATATCTAGGAGAAAAAAAGTGCAAAGGGAAAGAAAGTATGTGTGTACCCCAATACCCAATGGCACCCCAATGCCACCACCAAGGGGGCAAATACTCCGCCATTTTTGGCATCAATGGGTGTTTGGAATATCGAATTGCTCGTATGTGAAAAAGTTGTGCTTTCTGGAATGTAGAAAAAGATGTTTCCGCAGTCATTTGCCTCACGCACATTATGTTTTCATCTCATGACATCACAACATGCGCAAGGTAAGTGGACACCCACTGAGGTTTTTACGTCAACATTTTTGCCCAGTAGACTCGGGATGGTAAGCCTAGGAGTACATTCTGGCCGATGGTGTCCATGTGAGCTGCAGCAGGGCAAACGAGCCGAGTCAGTGAACGATGCAGTCTTACCGAAGAGCGCATTAAGACTCATTCAGACTCAGTGAGCCGTCCCTCCTTTAAAAGGAAGGGAAATGTTAGAACGAGAGGTCAAAATCTAAAAGCCTGGAGGGTCAGAGGCTTAGATGTAATACAAGGAGGTTTTACTTTACTGGGGGGAGGGTGGATAAGTGAAACAGCCTCCCAGCAGAAGTGGTAGAGGGTAATACAGTGAGGGTATTAAACATGCGTGGGATAGACATACGGCTCCTGAATCTAAGACGAGACCAACGACTGATTAAGGTTTGAGTCTTTACAGCAGGAGAAACGGGGAGACCAGACGGGGGCCAGATGGGGCCGACCTGCAGGTAGATTTTATGTCTGGAACGGATATGCAGTATCCTTTTTGTTGCCTTATTATTAAAGTAAAGCTATTTGTTCTTTATCGATACATTGTTACCCCAGCAAAGCCGTGCCCTCGTACTCCTCAGATGCACATTCTTATAAGCTGGAGCTTCACTAGAGACAAAGGAATAAAACACATGAACCCCCCCCCCCGCATCTGCAGCAACCCCCCCCCCCCGTAGATACATCACAGGGGCCCCCCGATACTAAATGTTCCGGAGTTATCATCCTCTGGAACTTGGGTACCAGCGACATTTCTGCAAAGTGATGCAGGAGGAGGATTTAAAAAGAAAAAAAATCTGCGATCTGTCGGCTGGGGGTTGGATCGGATTAAAATCTCCTCCTCTTGGCTTTCTAGTGCAGGCAGACAGATTTTCCATTCATTCAAGAGAAACCCCAACATCTGCAGTAAGCGGCAGGAATGGTGAGTTCAAACCGGAGAAAACGCATGTACTTTCCGCGTCTCCCGATCCTCCGAAGAGGGTTTTTATTTTTAAATGTAGACATTTTTATGCAGAAATCTTGCGTTTTTGGTTTTTTTTCTCTAATACAATCAGAGTCGTTTTTTTTATGCAAAAGGCAGATGCAACTCAACTCTAAGAGGATAAGATGCCAGCTTGTAAGCCTTCGATCACATCGCCATGCTGCAGAAACAGGGGGGCAGGTTTGATTTTTAGGGGCTCCTTTGGGTTTAAGAAAAATGGCTTTACAGGGAAAAAAAACTGTAAAAAAAATGAACTAAGACTTAAATGTCTCAGGTCGTTATTTTAGCTTTGGCGGAACCCTTTATGTCTGGGATTGGAGCGGTGTCATGTTGAATCCCTGCTCGAGGCATTTAAATGTAACCCTTTCGGTGCCAGACAAGGGTATCCACCATAAATGGATTGCTCGGGGAGGCTGGGGCGGAATGGGTTAACCACCCGTTCATGTAACAAGGGAGACGGAATTAAAAAAAGGGTGGGAATGCAAAAAAAAAAAAATTAGCTTTTTCCCCAAACAAATATTTACAGATTAAGGGGTTAACGCGTATTATGCATGCAATTGACTAGCAATAAAACGGTGAGACCGGTCGGTGTCCGGAGCTTTTTCTAGAGGAACACGAAGGGTGCATCGTAATATTACAGCGTTTCTCCAAAAAAACAAACGAAAAACATAATTTTTTGTTGTTGTTTTTCTTCTCACCCAGAGCGCGATGAGGACGAGGCGCATCCGATTAAAACAAGCAGCGCTGAAATGATCGCCTCTCTGTCCTACACACCTCTTTTGGGGCATTCGCTGGAATGTACAACCATAACGAAGATCTAGGGTTCCACCACCTGCAGGACCGCGTTCACCAGTCTGCCCGGCAGACACCGACAGTGTTCTAGGTGTGGTGGATGAAGGCAGACAAGTTGGATTAATGGGTAATGCTACAGCGCTGGGGACACTGGATGTGAGACTATAGGACAGAGTCAACCTCCAGACGGAAAAAGAAGACCCAACGAGAATCACTACGTAACAATTTTGGCGTCTAAGTGGGAAAAACAAAAGTTGGATACCATGAGGTGGCAACTCGTCCTCCTCCTTGCGACCCACCTGCTAAGTCTACTGAACCACTGCGAAGCCGCGGCCAAGGCCAAGGGTAAAAACCAAGGCCCGTCCAAGAAGCCTGTGAACTCTCCCAAAGGGAAGGACCTTAATAACACAGCCGTGCCTCCGGTGGTCACCACCAGAAAGGTGAGACCTCCAGTCGTCATGACGTACGAGAAATGTATGGGCTACTTCGACGTCAGCGGACAATGGGACAAAGAATTTGATTGTAACCACACGGTCCACTCGTACTGCTGCGGGACGTGTTCTTTCCGATACTGCTGCGACACGAAAAGCAAAAGGCTTGACCAGGTTTCGTGTAAGAAACCTCTATGGACGGAGACAACCAGCACTAGCGTCATCGACGTGGTGGAGGTCGATGCTTATGACCCGCTCAATGACAAAACCAACACCACGGTCTACATCACCTGCGGGGCGATCGCCTTCATATTTATCGCTGGGGTCTTCGCCAAAGTGACTTACGACAAAGCGAGACGTCCACCTCGGGAAATGAACATCCACAGGTAAGACGGAAGCCACCAGTTAGGGAGCCTCGCTATTAGCAGAGACCCACGTTTCACACCGATAATAATAACTTAAATCATGTCTTCCCGAGGAAATAGAATATCATGTCTGCATATACCTACACACTAAAGGTCCCATTCCGGTGGGTTTTCACCAACTCAGGGTCTTGGGTGCCAAACGCCACCAACATTACCAACGTCAAGCCATGAAATGATCCATCTGTTCCATTCATTAACGTAGCCCTGTGCCACAAAACCACTATAATCCCGTGGGTCCTTTCTTCCAACAAATTCAAGAACTGGGTGGCCCGATAAGCGTCTCAGATTAACTTGGCTGCAACTTTGTATCCATTATGAGACGGAGAGGGATTTAACCCTTTGAGATCCAATGACACACTCTGGTACACAAAGAGTTAAGACATGGTTGGAAAATTAAAAAGAATTCCATGATTCTCTGTATTAGGCGGCCCGGAGCCTCTTCTAGCCCCACGAGGGGGGGTTGGGAAGGCAAAATGTATATGTAGCCATCGCACCCTGGACCGGGGACAGGGTTTATATATTTGGCATTGGTGGCGGAACGTGGAACAAACATGTGGTTATTATGTAACATGTAAGTTGTATGTGCCGTGACGCTGCCGCTTAACACATGAAAATCTGACTGCAGATCCACAGAGCCCGCGGTAATGTGGCGGTTCTGTGCTTTCAGCCACTGGGCACCCTGGGCACACAAGAGGTTAACCTCCCTGCCATTGTGTTGCGCAATCCAACACACGCCATTTATATATAATATCTAAATTTTTGGGGGCATTTTAATACGTCTTGTCTTTACTGGTGTGGAATGGGTCGAGGAATTTCAGTGGCGCTCACCCTGTGCTCCATCTATAATCTGGGGTACGAGACCTCATCTGGCTCTCAATGTGAATCCCCGTCGTGTATTTTCGATTGTCAGCTCCTTGGGCCAGATGAACACAGACAAATATTTACCCCCCATGAGTGGTAGCTGTTCAGTATAGGCAAAAAAACGCTAAACCCCTATTTTTTACTTTATTTTCTACTATTAGCAGTCCTATGATCTCCCACTGTACATTCTCCGGCTTCCTCGGCTGGACGGCGACTCCATGCAAACACAACCCAGCCAGCACAGATTTTATCAGACAGTTAGAGACAGACTGAATCAGATATCACGGCTTCTTTAGCAAGGGTGACATTTCCAACGTAGAAAAGACTGGATTCCCCCAAATACCGGGTTACCCACCCGGTGATACCGCCCCAGTGGGCTGATAATTGCCCCCAGTTTGGGGGCTCTCACGTTCCCTGTTAAAAGCTCTAGTGCTAAGGGATACACGAGGACTCTCGAGCATCCCTGGGGATCCTTCTTATCAAAAGAGCAGGGAATCGAGTCAATTTAACGGCGGCCGTAATCGCTCCAACCCCAGAGTGGCATAAGGCTGGACTCCAACTCCCATCATGAAGATTCTGGACTCCCTGGCAGGGTTACAGAAACAAACCCCGCTGCGCATGGCCGTGTCAAATATCCAATCAAGATGCCCCCTCTCATAGAGCATATAATAAAATAAATGAAAGAGTACATCTAGGAACACCCGGGGAGGAAAAAGAGCCCACAATTTTCTATTAAATTTCCACCCACTACTTTAAATGGCAAAATGCAGCGCCCCCCTCTGGTAAGAGGTAAATACCCCCCTACTAAAGAAGAGGGCAGCTGTTTAGTGAACATTGCCCTCCTCAGGATGGGTGGGTATGGATACCCCGCATATCGGACACAAAATGACATAAATTGCATCATAATTACCCTGACGTCACCCCCCCCCCCAAAAAAAAAAAATCACAATTATTAATAACACAATCATTATCCTAATGCTAAACCTGGATTTCATTTTGTGATATGTTGAAAATTAGGAATTTTTTGTTTTTGAATCCAAATCATTCCAATACCTAAAGTAGCTAGAAATGAAACGCACGATGAAAATGTGACATTATTGTGTGATTGGTGCAGATATAATGGGGAAAAAATATTTGAATATGGGAGGTAAAATAATGTTTTTTATTTGGTAAAGCCAGACCATAAATGGGTTGCCATAGATCTATAAGAGATTCACACGAGGATTCCCCAAACGGCGCTCGTACTGATCTAACAAATAGATTATATATAATAATAATATCATTTTATAGTAACTTATTTTATATTATTGTTATTATATTTTTTTTTTATATTTATTATTATTTTATATGTATTATTTTATTTATTATATATATATTTTAATATTTTATATTTATTATTATTATTATTATTATATTTATATTTATTATTATTATTATATAAATAATATATAAGCAGGGTATTATTAGAAATCCTGGGTTATCTGTCATAAAGTCTTTGCTAATACTCCAGAAAACATAAAGCAAGAAATTACACAGAAAAAAGAACGGTCATCAGCGTTATCATAGTTATTTATTGTTTTATATATCGCCATCATATTCCGTAGCGCTGTACAATGGGTAGACAGGACATAACAAGTATTATATAACTTATAGAAACAACGGGTGAGGGGGGCCCGGCTCACACGAGCTTACAATTAAGGATGCCTATTAGGAGCATTCTTGTTTGATACATTGTATAGCAGCATGCTGGCTCAGAGACTGAGGGCCACCGACGGCCACTGACGGCCACAGACGGCTTGTTCTCCAGACGATCCCCAAGATCTTCTTCTTTGGAAAGAAAAGGGCTGATAATTGAAATATTGGATTTTATTATTTTTAGACAGCATGATGGGGGTTCTCGTTGTAAAAACTTCCCAACAGACCCCGGAGTGATTTTATTTGGAGGAACGCGTCCCGCTCGCCCGTAGCCCGGCCAGGGTGCGATGTTTATGAAGAGCCGGCTGCTCTCTGCTGGAGGTTAACGTTCCGGATCTGCCTCGGGGGGTTAAATAAGACGATTCGTTTTCTGAGGTTCTCAGCCAGAGTTTCTCGGCAGAACGTTATTTACAGAGAGTTCCTTCCGGATTCCTCCTAACGCCAAAGCAATAAACACGGCCACGGTAGGGGGCTGTAAAGGGGGGGGATTTATGCTGGGAAGGGGGTCGGTTATTCTGGGCCAATGCGAGCCAAGTGTGAAGCGCGTTAGGCTAAAGGTCAGGAAGACATCATCTTGCTTCAGCAAAGAAAGGAGTCAGATCCCTGCCCGGCCCTCGCGTGCTCCTAATCTCAGTTCAGTTATATGCGTCTTATGACATCATAGCTTAAAGGGCAAACGCTCTTCATGCCAGGCTCCAGGGAGTTGGGGGAAGAAGAGATTGGCGGAGAAGAGGCTGAGAGACAAAAGATACAAAGTAAGGAAAGGAGAGAAGGGTTCAAATAATGCAACGGGAGACGCCGGCCCAAAAACGTAGACCCGGCCACCTCCCTACATCATCACGGGGGTTGATTCTCCTGCCGCTGACCAGCGAGACCCCCCCCACCGGTGTCTACCGGGTTTGTGATGCTTCTACGTCATGCTGCTACATGATGATGTCATCAGATGCTCATGACCTCAGTGGGTTCTAGGAAGATTTTTTTGGGTTCTATTAGAAGCGGAAATAACAACGCGGCGCCAGAAACTTCCATTTGGATCCTATTTGCTTGGATTGATTGTTCAAAGCAAGAGACCCGCTCTATTCCCCTGATGCCCCTCTTCCTTCTGCGCTGCCCTTCTCTCCTCCCCCGATGCCCCTCTTTTCTAGGAGGTCAGGATGTTTGCTGGGTATGAGGGGATCGCAGCCCTAAAAGCCCCGTAATGTGTATAGAAACAGCAGGAAACGGGTGAATTAAGTTGTAAAAACTTGTGTAAAATTGTGTAAAAGACATAATGCCGTCAAACATGTAAGTAGAGGGGCAAAGAGTGGTAGAGGGGGCTCCGCATCCCCGCGAGGGGCCCCAGATGGTGTCCGACCTTCTTGCCCCAGAACTCATCTCCTGCCTCTAGTGAGTTAATTCTGGATCCACACGGAACACGCAGCTCACCACGGAACATTAATGTGCAATTCCACCCCCACACGCATGCACACACACAGATACATACACACTCACACGCTAACACCAGTCGCCATGGAAACCTTGACTTATTTATTTAAAGATACAGTTGATTCAGTCACCTGCTTTCAAGCAGGAATATCAAGCATAACATACTGGGAGCAAAAGCACCAACTGGAAGTCCTATATATGATCACAGCGGGGCGAATAGGTTGGGGGGGGCAGCTCCAGACTGTGTGACCCCCAGAATCTGCCCCTTCACCCTGAGATTGGGGCAAATCCTGAGAGCTCCCAGGTATGGTCATTATATATAACAGATTCTTTACTGGTTGCCCAACTGGTTTCCAACGTGGCCAAGAAATTAACCGTCAAAACGCTCAGCGCGATGGAAAACAGGTGGGGTGATACGAGGTCCCTCTGACATCATTACCTGCGTTCTGAGCTCATATCTATTCCGCCGACCAGTCAGGCCTCTGCAGGGTTTATTAGGGGCTTTAGAATCACGATTAATGCTTCCTGCAAATTGCTGTGGCCTGTAATACCTATCCCCCAGAGCACCGGCTGTTTAGCTCTGCAGATGAGTTTTTCTGATCACGGCCCGGTAATGAAACCCATTTTAATCTAAAAAAGGTTTTCACGAAGCTAAATGCACTGATTCTTAGCAGATCTGGCCGGTAAATGGGTTCTCAAAAGAATTTCATCAGCCTAAAACATCTGTTTTGAAACACAGCGGCAAAAACATCCAATTCCAAAAAAAGCCTACAGTTTAAGGCGCGATTAGTAAAAACACCCGACACACTGTGCAGCGATCAGGAAGCACACTATGGAGTATAGGCTACGGGTGGGTGGCTCTTGATGAGCGCAAAGGACAGGCAGGGATTATTTAGGAGTTTTGAGTAATGAATTCCATCCATACGTTGTTTACCGGCAGGGAATCCGTAGCGCGCGCCGGTAATCAGAGAAAAGGAAATAATGCTATCGTTTCCACGGAAACATATCTGAAAGGAAATCTTAACCCTCATTGATTGCTAAGGAAACAGCCAAGCCGCGAACAAACCGGCGAACTGTGCAGAAATGGCAGGTAGGGGCTATTAACCACTTCACGTCCGGAGGCTTCTAAGAACGCCGGGTGTGACTGCAGACTGTTCCTACGATCAGCTCAGTAATGAAGTGGTTAAAGAATATTTTAACCAGATAAAGCCCGCGATGGGGCCAATGTTTTCAGCGATGCCAAAATACACAAAAATTAAGTATTTTTTTTACAATTCTGCTACAATTTCCCATTAACAGACTATTTTCGTGTTAAATAAAACAATCCTGTTAGTCCCGGGAGGCTCCGTTTGGCTGGGTCACCTGTGCTAAAGCAGGGGCTGTATCTATTCCTAAGCAGAAGTTGCAGCAGTGTCACCATAATCTTGCAGAGATCAATCACCATTACCTGGCCAGGCCCCTCCCCTGTGACAGCGCCCTGCCTGCTGCTCCTTGGGGGTGGGGCCTGTCTCGCCGCTTGCGTACTGCCTCAGGTGGTGCCTGTGAGGTCATCATTGCAGCTTTCTGCCGAAGCAGCAGACTCAGCCCAAGAGCTGCAGGGTTAGAGACTCAGTACTGCTATAGGAGGCACCATGGAGCCCCCTGACCCACCCCAACCTGGCAGACACTGCAGGGTATAGACCTCACCCCCTGCTGTCTGCCCCAAAGCCTGTCAGAAGTGCGAGCTTCAGACTGTCAGGAGCCCCTCAGTGCAAACAAGGTACGTGGCGATTACAGCTACTAAACTGGTACTGAGGGGGCACCTGGGTGTCTAATGCCCCCACCAGCACCCTTCCTACCCCCTGCTGTGCCCTGCACCCCCCCTCTGTGACAGTTACCCTTGTCCCCCTCTCTGGCTGTTACCCCCGCACTCCCCCTCCCTCTGTGGCTGTTACCCCCGCACTCCCCCTCCCTCTGTGGCTGTTACCCCCGCTGTATCCAGCTTGACATCCCTCTCCCTCTCCCTCTCCCTCTCCCTCTCCCTCTCCCTCTCCCTCTCCCTCTCCCTCTCCGTTTCCTGAAACACTTGGTTGCGTAACAATGTATCTAAAGATCTGGGGCTTTGCCTGTCATTGTACAACGCTACAGAATCTGTTGGCGCTACCTGAATCCAAGCCAGTGAATGAATGCAGCAGCAGTATCTGAGCTGATATACTTAATCTGTCTCACCTGTGCTCAAGCATAGAGGTCATGTCCTATTACTGGGGTATTTTGCCTCTAATTCCCATCAGGGAGGGGGCTTAATGCCTCTTAGTGCTGATTTCAGGGGCAGGTTGAATTTACCCCGGTGTAATGCGGTCAGGGGGCGCACGTTTGGCGCCACTGCCCTTTATTGTGTATATTTGTATTTAATGTTTTTATGAGCCGGGCCCCCAGGGGTTAATGAAACACCTGATTAATGTGACATCTGTCAGCTGGTTGGGCGAGTTAATGATGTGATTGGCTATAAACATTTGGGGGGTTAATGTACATTTTAATGATTTCTTCTGAATTTATAACGTTGCTGTAATTAAAACCTGCTGAGATCTGTCACCGCTTTGGGCTTTCTCTGTGGTACAGAGGCTTGCTGAGTGTCCTGGGAGTTGTAGTACAAAGCAGCTGGCAAAAGGTTTCCAACATCAACATGATGTATGGTTTAAAAATCATGGAGAGATGTGTATGTGCTATATATGTATATGATGTGTAGTATGCGCTGTATATGTATATGATGTGTAGTATGCGCTGTATGTGTATATGATGGGTAGTATGGGGATGCGCTATAGGTATATATGATGGGTAGTATGGGGATGCGCTGTATGTATATATGATGGGTAGTATGGGGATGCGCTGTATGTGTATATGATGGGTAGTATGGGGATGCGCTGTATGTATATATGATGGGTAGTACGGGGATGCGTTATAGGTATATATGATGGGTAGTACGGGGATGCGCTGTATGTGTATATGATGGGTAGTATGGGGATGCGCTGTATGTGTATATGATGGGTAGTATGGGGATGCGCTGTATGTATATATGATGGGTAGTATGGGGATGCGCTATAGGTATATATGATGGGTAGTACGGGGATGCGCTGTATGTGTATATGATGGGTAGTATGGGGATGCGCTATAGGTATATATGATGGGTAGTATGGGGATGCGCTGTATGTGTATATGATGGGTAGTATGCGCTGTATGTGTATATGATGGGTAGTATGGGGATGCGCTGTATGTATATATGATGGGTAGTATGGGGATGCGCTGTATGTGTATATGATGGGTAGTATGGGGATGCGCTGTATGTATATATGATGGGTAGTACGGGGATGCGCTGTATGTATATATGATGGGTAGTATGGGGATGCGCTGTATGTATATATGATGGGTAGTATGGGGATGCGCTGTATGTATATATGATGGGTAGTATGGGGATGCGCTGTATGTATATATGATGGGTAGTATGGGGATGCGCTGTATGTGTATATGATGGGTAGTATGGGGATGCGCTGTATGTGTATATGATGGGTAGTATGGGGATGCGCTGTATGTATATATGATGGGTAGTATGGGGATGCGCTGTATGTATATATGATGGGTAGTATGGGGATGCGCTGTATGTGTATATGATGGGTAGTATGGGGATGCGCTGTATGTGTATATGATGGGTAGTATGGGGATGCGCTGTATGTATATATGATGGGTAGTATGGGGATGCGCTGTATGTGTATATGATGGGTAGTATGGGGATGCGCTGTATGTATATATGATGGGTAGTATGGGGATGCGCTGTATGTGTATATGATGGGTAGTATGGGGATGCGCTGTATGTATATATGATGGGTAGTATGGGGATGCGCTGTATGTGTATATGATGGGTAGTATGGGGATGCGCTGTATGTATATATGATGGGTAGTATGGGGATGCGCTGTATGTATATATGATGGGTAGTATGGGGATGCGCTGTATGTGTATATGATGGGTAGTATGGGGATGCGCTGTATGTATATATGATGGGTAGTACGGGTATGCGCTATAGGTATATATGATGGGTAGTATGGGGATGCGCTGTATGTATATATGATGGGTAGTATGGGGATGCGCTGTATGTGTATATGATGGGTAGTATGGGGATGCGCTGTATGTGTATATGATGGGTAGTATGGGGATGCGCTGTATGTATATATGATGGGTAGTATGGGGATGCGCTGTATGTGTATATGATGGGTAGTATGGGGATGCGCTGTATGTGTATATGATGGGTAGTATGGGGATGCGCTGTATGTATATATGATGGGTAGTATGGGGATGCGCTGTATGTATATATGATGGGTAGTATGGGGATGCGCTGTATGTATATATGATGGGTAGTATGGGGATGCGCTGTATGTGTATATGATGGGTAGTACGGGTATGCGCTATAGGTATATATGATGGGTAGTACGGGGATGCGTTATAGGTATATATGATGGGTAGTATGGGGATGCGCTGTATGTGTATATGATGGGTAGTATGGGGATGCGCTGTATGTATATATGATGGGTAGTATGGGGATGCGCTGTATGTGTATAGGCATAATTATGCTTTTTTGCCCCCATTAGGGCATATGAGCCGCTGCCAAATGGGTTCAACGAATGCATTGTTGGTAAAGTTGGGTAAATCGGGTAATTTAAAGTGAAGGCCCCTGGTGGAAGCGCGGAGTCGGTTGTGTTTAGAATTATCTCTGCTGCTTGTTTCATGTGTGTGTGATGTGGATACAGTGTAGCCGGACCCCGTCCGGAGCGCATTATATTTTGGGGCCTCCATGGCTCCTGATTTTTATCATCCCCGGCTGTCCAGTTTCCTGTAAACGTGACATTTCCATGCGCCACATGCGGGGTCCCTGCCTGACTTGCACCCCCCCCCCACGGGCCGCTGTCAAGACTTTTATGCTTGAACATGATGTAATGTGTTTGTGTTACCATGGAAATGGGGGAATTGTGTAATTATCTCCGTCAAGCACCGTTATGCCACCAACAAGCTGGGGCAGCCGGTAACCGTTTGAAGCAGTTGCGCATGTTTGAGTCCAGTGTCTGCTAAATGGTGCTATTTCGGGATTCAAAGCTGGATGGCTTTAGAATAGAAAACCCCGCAGGGTATTTATAAAGGGCAATCCTGGTGCAAAGTTAAATACTGGTCTTATCACCATAGCAAATGATAACATTTATTCTATTGGTTGCTATGGTGATAAGACCACGCTGCACGAGAATGACTTTTTATTAAAAAAAAGTTTTTTGTTTTTTTTTATGCTCGTTCTACGTTATGTGGATTTCCAGTCTCTGTTCTGGATACTAGATGCCCCCCCTCCGTCCCCTCCGTCGTGAATGAGAGTAACGTTTTTAGATATATTTTTCCTTTTATTGGTGCGTCCGCCGAAAACTGCCCCTCTTGGATGATGACGTGCCAAGCCGCGTCTCCGGCACGTGTGATCGGTTTGGCTAAGGCTGGTGGGTTTCCTGTGTCGCGTATGAATTGTGGCCGCTTTGATTTTCGTTTGGGGGTCAATAAGGCTTCGTTTGTAGAGAACGTATCTCGTCGGGAACCTATAAATCCATCCTTGTCAAACCTGCTTCTCCCCGGTGGGCGACCCATCAAGACGCGTGACGGGAACGGCTGGAGCACTCCGCTAATGCATTCCACCATCTCTCCTCTATCACCTATCGAGCCGCTTGATAAATGACCCCTCGCCGCTCTGGAGGACGCGTCTTTTGGTAACCCTTTGATTGTCTGGCGCGTGGGGGATGCTTTACTCAACACTCCGTCTCGCCGAGCCATCTTATGGTCGGGAAGAGAAAAATAAAGTGTAAGCTCTTTGGGACGGTCTTCTGAAATGTTCTCATTCCGAATCTCATTCTATTGTCTGCCCTTTCGTGAGCCGTGTCTCACGTGTGTCTTTTTCTGGATTTCTGCGTGTGGAGGGGTTTCCCAGCGCCCGTGGCCCGTCTGTCACTGAGGTGTCACATTGGCCGCAGGATATTTCGTGTCTGCTGTCTGTGCGTTCGCTGCTGACGCGCTCTTTGGAAACGGATCAAGAGTGATTAAGAATTCATTATACGGAATGGCGAACACCTGTTACTGCTGAATAGAGACAGAGAATGGGCTGATATTACAGAATCGAGACAGTTTGGTCCGTTCTGGTGGCGCTGGGAGCGCATGCTCTCGACTCGAAGAAAAGGTCTATTAAGTCGTACGTAAAAATGATAATTTCCTGTAATCGGAAGACACATTTCAGAACTCGGCAAAAAAAAGTTCACCTTGTAACAAAATGTCTCCAATTACCCAGCTTTTAACCTTTTTTTGTTGAACCCGCTTATTTTTGTCTCTGGTATCGACCTGTTTGCCTTATTTTGAAAATCGAGGTTTGTTGTTGGGGAGAAATAACCTGCTTTTCTGTTTCGTTTCAGGGCTTTGGCTGATATTTTGATCCAGCAGGGACCCATCCCGATTCCACATTGTGAGAGAGAAGCCATGTCTGCTGTTGATAACTCTCCCAAGGAAAACACACCCGCGAGAACCTCAAAGAACCATTACACCCCAGTGAGGACGACAAAGACCAACCACGGGACAGGTGGGATTACGTGGTTTCCTTGTTTTTTTTTTAACATTGAATGAGGCAGTAGACCAAATGCCACGGCGGGGCGCTGAATGTTTAAATTAATGACCTGATGTAACAGAAGTTATGAAAAGAGACCTGGGAAAGGGCCAAAGGTCCTTGGGGTCAATGGTTGTGATGGTCATGATGATCGTGGTGGAAAAGGGGGCATCCGTTTCCCTTCTCATCAGATCTTGTTTGTAGAGCTTTGGTTTCTACTGAAGAGTTGTCCTATACTGCGAAGGCCACGAGGTAAGTGTCCGAGCGCCGGAGAACTGCATTGGGAGCTTATACACTGCCCTGATGCATGCTGGCAAACCGCTGATCCTGATCACACACTAAGTGCTCTCGGGGGTATCCTTAAAAATTATTATTTGTATGGCTTACCTTATTTCGGTCACACGTTTCCTCATGTGAGCACCGGTGGACCTTTCGTTCTCACCGTGTGCTCCGCGTGTCCTCTGAAGGACAAAGAGATGAACTGGCCCACCTGTCCTCCTGTGAAGAAGTCCTAGATACCCTCAAGTTTTGTCTGGTGTGAGGATAGACTTGGAAGACTCCTCTCTCTGTAACTGGCAGCAGTTTCTTTGAGGATAAGGGTATTTTTTTTTCCATCCTTCGTATGTTAGAAGTCTAAATATAAACAGCATATGTTGACGTGATAGAATTTAACAAAGTTAGACTTATGGAACATATGCCATTCCTTCGCTGTCATCATCACTCTGATCCTTTTTCGCCTTATTGCACTTTTTTTCCAAGAAGGAAAAAGATATGCTTAAGCCACAGTGGTGTAGAGCCATATCTCATATCTGTTAAAAGCAAAAACTTATCGTTTTTTTGGCTATTGAGACCCATTCTGTCAGCTTCCGGCCTAAAACCACGTCCATGTTCCTTGTGTTCCATCTCCATATTACTTGACCTCTCCCGTTGGATCACAAGGACGGATCTCCAGACTATGTCAAGGTATTTTAAGTGTATTTGGGACTGAGCTTCATAATATCCATGGATACTTTGTAACTGCTGTTAACCCATCATAAGCCAGAGGCAGAAACAAAATATTAGAAAGGCCATACAGTTTCATGACCAAGTCAACCTCAACGTGTTAATTGTGGGAGAATAACGACTTGATGTTGAGCATTCGGTTAATGGAAAGCCGTTTTCATCCTGTAGTCCTGCAAAAAAATTCCATTACTGTAAATTATTTTTCCTGCCTCGAAGAATCCGGCACCGGGGGGGGGGGGGGGGGGGGCAGCAGATGGGACGCGAGAAAAAATGTGATGTTCCCAGATACAATAATTCCCAAGTCATCCTCGTTATAAAATGGTGCGCAGAGTGAAGATCCGAGGACGTATAGATCAGCGTTCCCGACATCATCCTACGGTCAATTAAATCTGTGTGTGGGTAAAGATTAAGCACAGATCTCCGAGTGCTTCATTGATTGTTGCTATTGACGTTTGCTGGGCTGGGAACTTTGCCAAATTCAAAGGAGTTTTGACTCTTGGCTTTGATCCACTCGGGGGTGGAGGGGAGGGGGTTAATGTGGTATGATGGGCCGACCTTTAATTTAAGATAAAGGGATGCAATTTAAGGAACATGTCTTCCTTTCTCAAACCGGGAACGGCCTATTTCTGGGATATTATAACATCAAAACCACTTAATCTAGATAAGATCCCAAATGCTACCGGCAGCTCTCTTTGATCAAGATGTTTTTCCCGTGCCGGTAAAACTGGATTTAACGCCGATGCTCTAGAATTTTCCCAGGCCTGGAAACATTCGGGATATATGTTTCTTTTCTTTAATAAGTCTCCCTCTGTTTCGTAAGATTAGCGGTTAGTAAGCCTGGCGTTCCTCTCTCTCGAATGCACAGTTAACAATTACGTGGCTAGCCTGCCAACGATGTAACGTCTTCCAAACTCATTTTTCACGGGGCGCGACTGACGACGTAGCGTTTAGGCGGATGAATTAACGCCGAGGTGTGTGTCTTGTCCGATATATCCAGCCTCCCCTTGGAAACAATAATGTATCTGCTTGTTAGATTCCAGCCTACTGTGCGCTGCCATCTGCCAAAAATGTGCCAGACAGAGAGCTTCCTCGTTATATCAGAAAGAAGCGCGTTCGTTCCCGCGTAACAGCTTGGCAATGTAATTTAACCCTTTCATATAAGCACCAGCATACCTAGAACTTAAAGAAATGGCTCGCCGCGCGGCGGCCATCCACAGCCGGCTGGAATGGCGACGTATTCCTCTTCTCACGCGAGTCTGAAATTAAACCACTTATTTCGAGCTCACAAAAAGGCGTGCAGACGAGCGAGGAGCGAGGAGTGAGGAAAAGAGGTGTGAAGGCTCCTGGTCAGTGGATGAAGCTCTTGACTTCATTCTTCTATGCGCCCGTCTTTCCTTTTCTTTGTGTTCTTTTTTTTCTAATCCCTAAATGTTCCTGATGAAGAACAGACCAGAGGCGGCAGATCGTGTATTTTTGGCAGAGATATGGGATTCTTCTAAAAAATTAATACTATGTATCGCTGAAACAAAGCTCTGTTGACCTCTACGATGTCATACATAGGAATTAGCAGAGACATACCTCATCGCTGTGTCATTTATAACCTGTGTCATTATATGAATCCAGCCGGTGGAAAGATCTCTTACTGTCTGATATTAATATAATTCTATGAAGTCATTTACCTTTATAGTGTAAAGATAAAGACACAGTCCAGAAATCGATTTCTAGATACGATGTTCATGTTAAATAATTCAAAATAATAAGATCATTCTAGGGAATGTATAAATATTTTTCTAAAATGCCTTAGAAACTAGAGATTTGTAATAAAAGTAAGATCTTGGACAAAAAAAAACCAACCAGTTATGTCTACTTGGGGTTCAGTAACACATAATGGCTTTAAAATAAGAATATAAAATAAAAACTAAGTGAGCCATCCGGGGACAAAGTTTTCCAAACTTTTTAGATTTTTCCAATATTTTTTACTAGCCAGATATTTCCTAGGTAATTGTTTCGATAAGTAAGATGATCAACACAGAAGCTGATTTATTTTTTATTTTTTTCTGGAACTACTGGGTATATTAAATACTGAAATCGTTATAGACCTTAAATGATTATTCCGTTACTCAAGTTAATCGGAACGTTGTTGCATCTTCGTGGGAAGTGTTTCCATTCTTCGCCGTGATTAATAAGCATGTCCGTATGTTTAAAGAAAAAAAGAACCATTTCTGGATGTTCATTGAGAAGTCATCTCATTTCCTCCTGTAAGACGCAGCTGGTAAAATCCCAGAGCGTGCCAATCACCCCCCCCCCCCCTTTAAGATGAAGGTATTAATTTTATGCCATTTGTGCCATGGGATTCCACAGATCCGATCTACAGAACCCCCCCAACCAACAATCTTTTTTTTTTTCATCTCTCCTGCTTCAAAGACGCAGCCATCTGGAAGGTCTTCGGGTTTCTTTTAAGCTCAATCAAGACCATCTTCTTCTGGTTGCGGGATAAAAACTCACAGATTTAATCTTCTATATTACGGCTGATGAGAGTACTGACGTGTGATAACGTAGGCATATGGTGCGCTGTTAGGAACAGTTGGCAAATATCAACTTGTCACTCTATGGCGCAGATAAATACGATGTATCAGCAGGTATCTACAATGTACGTTTCTTTATGTAAGCCTTCAAAAATATAAGGGCATCCATCTTCTTTCGGGGGATTCCTTTAACTGCTCTAAAGTGGACCTGTCACCTAAGAATAATGCCAAAACTTTACATGAGTCATAGAAAACTAGAACCTGCCGGCAGATTGGCCCCCGTTGGCCCCCCGGTCTAGTCGCCCGTGTCTCTAATCTTTATCAGTCGTTGGTCTCGTCTCAGATTCGGAAGCCGTATAACGATCCCATGCGGGTTTAAGTTCCCTTGCTGTAGGTCGGAGCCGACATTTTTTTTTGTGTCCATCTCTCTGGTTGTATCTTTCTCAGAATCCAAGGAATTGGGAACTTTTAGGATTTATGGGGGATGTGAACATGAAATGTTGTGGGTTCTTTAGTGGCCTTTGAGGGTCAACAATAGCCCCCAAACCTTACGATGTATCGCTTTAATACGGTTTCATTGTAGCTCTTGGGATTTGTTATTCATAGTTGCATTCTTGTTACACAAAAGACTCCAGATCCTTGAGTTCTAGAGTTCAGTTTCCTTGAAACCAGATGCATCTTGTCTCGCGTAGAATTTCGGGGGGTTTATGGTTCCGGGGAAGTATTTATTGCATAACAGCTGTTAAGTGACTGATGTTTCACAACCTCGCAGCCATTAACAACTAGATTATTATTATTATTATTATCCTTTATTTATATAGCGCCAACAGTTTACGCAGCGCTTAATACAATACATAAATTCAAGGGATATGACAAGACAAGAATTGACAGACTAAGACAAACCGATACATTTGGTGGAGAGAGCCCTGCTCGCAAGCTTACAATCTAGAGGGAAATGGGGTGACAAACATAAGGCGTAGAGAAAGGGTGAGAGGTATTGTGGGGGTTGTATCGATGACAAGGAAGTTCTGGCAGCTAAGATGGCGCGGCTTCTCTGAAGAAGTGGGTTTTTAGATGTTTCTTGAATGTTGGGAGGGAGGGAGAATGCTGAAGGTTCCTTGGGAGAAGATTCCAGAGATATGGGGCAGCTCGAGTGAAATCTTGTAGACGGGAAAAGGAAGAGGTGATGAGTGAGGAGGAGAGCCTTAGCCCATGGGAGGAACGTAGGGATCGAGTAGGAGAGTATTTGCTAATGAGGTCAGAAATGTACGGAGGAGCAGTATTATGGATGGCCTTATATGTCAGATACATATTAATCATCTTACAAGTCTAATTGCGCTGATCAATCAAAAGTGCGAATTACCTTCTTATCTCCATCCAATTGCCAGCAGCGTCATTCTTCAGGTAGAGGAAGATAAGGCAAAGGGAACCGGCGCGTGCGGCTGATAGGTGACGATATGAGCTTCAATGATCATCAAACAAACACCATTAATATGTGTCAGAAACGTGGCATTCCCTGCCGCTTCAGCCTGGCACGTTCCGCAAAGACTTGGAAGCCTTGTGTTAGATAAACATAAGTGTCTTACGTGCCACTGCACTGAAGGCTTCATATCTAATAATTATTGGCATTAGGGTTTTGTCATTTCTCACCTGCTACGTCCTACTTGCCTGTCGACTGCCAGATGGGTGAGTAGCAAATTGGCGGGTTATAGCCTGCCATACTACAAAGGGACTCTGCTGTGCCCGATAATGCCCCCAGTACTGCCCTATACCCCCCAACATCCTCTTCTATAATCTGCAATACCCATCAATGACACTCTGCAGTATTATCCTTCCCCTAATGTCATTTATTTATTATTTTATACACATCATCGGGGGTTTTAGGGCTGGAGAACCCTGCGATCCCCTCATAACCATGAAACATTCTGAGCACCTAGAAAAGGGGACCATCGGGAGGAGAGAGGGGCTTCAGGGACACGTTGGAGGCCATGCTGCATCCTACACGACATGATCCAGTTTGTTATTTGCTGTTGATACTTTGTATTTCTTGTATCAAGAACATTTTAACAAACCTACCCGACTTGGTCAAAGACAAGCGATTGAAAAGCCTTTTGACGGGGTCCTAATGGAAGCCTCCAAATAGCTACCCCACCCGTGGCTAGATTAGGAAAGCAATTAATGTCTAATTATTTCTAAACGGCTGCTTGTTTTCTGATTACATGGGATTAATCCAGAGACCTCATCAAGGGGACCAATAAATAAAGGAACGGCCGCTGGCGCGCTCTCCGCTTCCTCCGCGAGCCGCCTTTTGTGTCCCTGACATCTGGCCGTTACAAAGTTTCAACTGCAAATTCCGCTTCTCCGTTGTGTGATGTGAAACATCTCGTACTTTCGCTGCCGCAAGTGACTTGCTTTTGTGCAGCGAGGTGGGAGACCGTTAAAGCGATCTGATACGCGTTATCACCGTATTGTTGTTTTTTGTATAAAAGGGGTAATTTTAGTTTTATTTGCAGGAACAGTTACATGAAAGGAGCCACTAAAATGTTGCATGGTCTTGCCAATAAAACTTAGCAGGGAAACCTTATGCGGACCCTCGGGGAGCGAGGGGAGACATGATAGGGACGTTCCAATATGCCAGGAGATGAAATAAAGAATGACAATGGACAAAGGGATTCAAAATGGACAGAATAGACGGGCCACTTGGTTCTTTTCTGCCATTGAGACACTTTGGGTTCGGTTCGGTTCGATAAAACGTGCCTATTTAAATTTAGCTGGTCCCCAACCCCCTGGGACCCCTGTCCTGCCCTGCGCCCCTCTTTCCTCCCCTGCAGTGTATGGATTCTATGGATTCAGTGCAGTGGTTATCATAGATTAGCCCATAGAACGCCGAGCACGCAGGTGTCCTGCTCCTGACTCGCCATCTTAAAGCCCAAGTAGTTGGCGGATTTACGCAATGTCCTGTTTTGGGTGAAATCTCTTCATTAGTTGGGTTTTTGGATGGAGATCAGGGGGTATTTTGTAAACGTCTCTGTCTTCATTTCCCTTCCATTTCGGAGGATTCTGTGCGGAGATTTATTACTGTTCTGCCCGGCTGGTGTCAGGATAACCTTTCCATCGATGTTTTCTTATGGATTATCCAAAACAAATACAATGAAACGCTGAAGCTCCTTCTTCTAGGAATAGAATTCAGGCAGAAGTAGACCAACCACCCAACGGCGTGTGGCTGGGTGGCCTGTCAAGGTCTTTGGATAGCCAGCGAGTTCATTCAATTAGCCAAGACTTTGCCAGCCTTATTAAAAATGATTTTGCCAGAAATGTAAATCCAGATATCGATTGGGTCATCGGGGCTTCGTCGGTTCTGGGTGGCTTTATTGTGATTTAGCGATAATGTATATTACAGTAACCCATTTCTTCTGTATATCTGGTGAAAGGCCTTTAAAGTCTGTGCCGCATTTGTTTTACTGGACGTAGCACGTGCTGATGTGCTTTAAAATATCCGTTTTTGGCTTTTTGTTGCCAACGCCTGGCATTTCTGATGCTGTGTAAAGCCCCGTAAGAGTCATTGTTAATCCCAGGCTGGCGGCCGTCGATAGCTGAAGCCTTCATGTACTTTGTGCGGAGAGAGTCATGCGCAGGAGGCAGGCGGTGGCGTGCGCAGCCGGGCGTGTGAGTCACGGACGCACTTAGTGCCTCGGCTGAGAGTCTGACGCCCTAGGAGGGCGTAGGATTATAGATCCCTGTCAATGTTTTAGCTTCAAAGTGCTGTCAGATGATACGTCTCAAACCCCGCCGTTCTCCGCAGGAACATTTCAGCGTTTTGGAGACGGCCGCGGAGTTCGGCGTCTCTGTTTACGACGCATTCAGATCGAACGAAACCTCTTTATCAAGTTCAGCTAATTATATGACTTTGTTTCCAACTCGGATCCCGCGGGCTCTGGGTTAATACGGAATGCGATGTTTGGAGTTCATTCTGTATCTGATTCCTGCCATACGAGGGTTGATATGAATCAGAAAGAAGACTAATAGTTAGAAACTTTGTTACCAGTCGGTGGTTGACTTCATTCCATCAGTAACCGTTCTTTCTGCGCTGAAATAATCGATAATAAACGCCGATTGTGCGATTCGCGTATTACGCTCCCCTTAAACTAATTCAAAATGTTGCACTTAACAGAAGCCGGAATAGATTTGTACATTTTGGGGCTTTTTGGTTCTTTTGCTCCGTTTTAGAGGACTTGTTCATTGCTTCTCATCGTCGTCTCCAACACCAGGTCTTCTTGGACCAAATGTAGACAGAACGGTCCAATCCGCAAACTTTCATATGTATTTAAAATCCGGCAATTTTTAATGCTTTTTTATTTTCATTAACCCCGTGTTTAAGACGTAATGCATCAGCTGCGCCCCTTCTTAATTTTTTTTTTTTCTGTATTTTTGGTAAAAGGTGCCGAAATCTGATGAAATCATTTATATGCGTGATGCGTTCAGTGCCGGCTGAGGTTAAATATGTTATAATAAATAAAATTAAAACCGTTGGACCGTTAAAAAAAACCCGTTAACACGGCGCGTAGGAAGCTTTCCACGCTCCGGTGATTCATGTAAATTATATTTTGGTGACCGGTCCTTTACTTGGTAAGTAAGAGCTAAAGACTTCTGCAACATTTTACTGATACTTTGTAACAAGGAGCCAAAGCATTGAGGTGGGAGTTTCGCTATGGAGGGACTGCCTGTTTCCCACCCCTTCCAAACCAAATAAGCAGGTGAAACATAGAAACCCAGAATCTGCCGACAGATCGGCCCCCGTTCGGCCCCCGTTTTCACGCAGGGCTCGCTTGTTGGAACGAAGCTGCTGTCCGTGGTGCTGAATGATTGTATCGTCTCTGATGGGGCAGTCTTTTCACTTTGAGACCTAATCTACCCTGCCCCAGTGTAAAGGGGGCGCTCGCTAACCCACCCACCAATCACATTGCAGCTTCCCGTACGCCCTGGGGCATCAAAGACGCTCCTCAGAAAGGCGGATGACTCCCCGTCTCCACGAAACAAAGAATCGGCCGTAAATAAACATCTGTTTTAAAGATATTGGCAAATTCTCTCCATTCTAGAGAATTTCCATTCTGACCCAAATTGTCCCTTTTCTGCAATTGTTGACCCTTTCAGTGCCAGAGTCCTCCAAAGCACCCCCCTCCTCCTGCATTAAAGTGTCCATAACGATCTTATTACACTTTCCATTTTCATGAGACCACCTACTCTGAGACCCCCATTTAAAAAAGGCCACCCACCCTATGCGAGGGACCATCTTCTTACCCCTCCTGCGAGTCGCGGTGGTTGTTACGAACGTGGAAGTGACAGTTCCTAGTTCTTACCTGTTTGCAAACAATCAGATAAATTGTGGCATTGTGCGTCGCGTCTGACAGCTGGATGTGTCCCCGGAGACCCCCGTGACATTCTGCGGTTGGAGCTTTGTTACCCCCTCACCTTGTTTATCCCTTGTCATCGCTGAATTCCAGGTAAATCGCTCCGAGATAATCACGCTGCCTGTGAGTGATGGCGCCTCTAGGCCATTAACCTCATTAGTGCCGGGTGGATAAGCTTCCCGCGGAGTAAAGTGTCACAACCGAGCCGAAATTCTAAAGTATGACGGCCCGTCAGGCTGTCTCTCTGTAGCGACACTCGTTCCTGTCTTCTTTGAACTTTTCAGGATAATAAGGGGGGGGGGGGCCCGCCGTACCTATACGTTAATTAATATAACGACAATGTAGTAAGTTTTTAACCATTAGAGGCAAAATATCCGAAAATATTCCACAAATAATTATAAATTCATCAGAATATTTAAATAAAATTTGTTAAAAAGATTATGGAAACAACTCTTATTTTTAGTATTTATTATTCTTATTTCAATTTTTATAAAATTTTTTGGACAGCATGTTTTCAGAGCAAATGGTTATTTTAGCTCAATGATACTGTATCCGTGGAAAAGCAGAGTTTCCATGAAACTCCAAAAACTGCAGGATAAAATCCACGATGGGAACCATTTCCAGATAGGAATTTATTTACGTTTTCCAAACTGGGACGTTGGAGGAAATTTTACCTGAAACGTCTTGGGATTTCTCTGTGAATCCTTCGTCCCCGGATACATCGTGTAACGGTACTTTTTTGATCGTATTCCGTAGGGTTCCGGACATCCCGACCGATACGTTTTCAGAATTCTAAGTAACATTCAAAAAGTTTTTTTTGCGCGCAAATTGTAATGTTTCAAAAAAAACCCCTAGAATAATTTGGTAAAAGTTCCTTAAATTCTCCGCAGCAATCGTTGGATAAAACTCCATGGCAGGAAGGAAAAACGTCAAACCTTTTTCTTTCCAATAGCGAGAAGCTTTAATGATTTCTTGCTTCGGTAACATTCGCGACGCTCTGTGCCGGTTACGGGGGAGTCTGGCCGGTTACGAGTTCATTTTAATTGGGTCCCAAGGCTTCCAATATTAATGGCCTCAACGAAGCAGTAATAATTTGACTTTCGATACGATTTTAAGCCGTGAATAACACCTGCAAGCCTGTCGCTCTATTCCGGCTAGGTATGCAGGGGTCACTGATCGTTCTGGTATTTCTCCATAGTTTCCGGGGGCGGGGGATGGGTCAGACCCCGCGTCTCTATGATTTCCATGGGCAGCGGGTCGACGGTGTCTATGGTTATAAAAAAAAAAAAATACAAAAAAATCATTGCTGCAATATCTTGGCTTTTAAGATGACGAGTGCAACGCTATGTGTGTAGATCCTATACTCTTCTAGAGATCTGACTAAACAGAGATCTATAAAGTGGGATCGCTAGATCTCTGTGTCCTCCTGGGATCTGCTCTAGAGAACTGATCGCTATACTCTACGAGAGATCTCCGAGGGATCTATAAAGTGAGATCGCTAGATCTCTGTGTCCTCCTGGGATCTGCTCTAGAAAACTGATCGCTATACTCTACGAGAGATCTCCGAGGGATCTATAAAGTGGGATCACTAGATCTCTGGGTCCTCCTGGGATCTGTACAATGAATCCCGCTTCTGGTTTAAAATGTTTTTAGGGCTGTTCTAAACAAATACCCGTGAATAATGTTTATTTTTTTAAAGCCTTGCTATTCCTTTTAATAAAAAAAACGTATAATTTCTTATATAGAATGTCTTTCCTGAAAGAGGACTCGTTAATTGCCAAACCGCACGCTCCCTGGCACTTAGAGGGCCAGTTAACCTTTTACTGGCGCACCTCATAGCAGAAGAGCGAATGGCGTTAAATCTGATTCGAGTCACGGAACCGATACTTTCTGGGTCAGAACCGGGCCGCCGCCGGTCGGAAGGGCCTGTGCCCGCCTGAGCAGGGCCGTAGCGCACATCCGAATGCACTCTGTTTTTGGACTCCCCCTGACGCCCTCTCCGGGGGTTGGTTTTTCTCTTGCAGCCTCCCGGCGTTTCTCAGACGTGCCCACGAACATGGAGCCCGCCGGCCACCTGAATACCCTAGGTACCCTGCCTGTGTCTGCTGGCTCGCTGCCTGTGCGTTGTGTGGCTCTGTTGTCACGGTGTGCGTCTCCGTTTGTGTTCCGGTCGATGTCGTTCTCTGTCCGAGACCCCGGCGCAGGCTGAACGAAGTCTTTTGCATTATGTAATTGACTAAATAAGGAGAAAGCGAGAAAAAAAAAAATCTAAATATTGCAGTTTCCAGGGTAACCTCTTCTCGTGCGGAATGAAAATAACATCTGGTCACTTTAACGCTTCGGGTGCCGGGCTGTGTGCTTTGTCCTCGGTGCTGAAAGGCTTTGCGTTTGCTGTGTCCGTGGTCCGTGCTTCAGGGCTGGTTCTGTGGCTGTCACTATAATGTGTGTTTGCCATGTGGATGAGTTTGTCTTTCTCGTCGTCGGCTTGGAAGTAATATCTTTGATTAAAATATTTCGGAAAAATCCATATTTTTAATCTGCTTCCCACGAAATGTGATTTTTTATTTTTTATGTTGTATTCGTGTTGTGCCTTGTTTTTCGTAAGAGGAAAATGTTATTTCGTAAGATACAAAAAAGACTGGATAGAACGTTAGATTAGAACGCAAATTATGATCCAAGTTACTTTAATAATTATAAATTTAAAAAAATCCCAGCGGCCTAGGGCATTTCCCACAAAGGCTATGCCAGACCCCGGGGGGTTAACGGCCACTTTGGCTATTGGGTAAGGTGGTCCCGGATGAAGAACCACCTTGTGGCCCTTCTTTATCTGCTTTGGTCTCGTCCCAACTCAATCATTTTCTCTTCTAGAATTCCACATTTTGTTTAAAGTTTCCATTCCTTCCTGCGTCCCCTCCGAGAAAACCCTTTCCCGATGCGACGTCCCAACCGACGTCCAAACGAATCAGCCGCGGAAACTGAAACGTTTCTCGTGTCTCTCATAGCGTACGCTTTTCATGCTTTCTAAAATAAAATAAAAAAATTTAGTGCAGAACACATTAGTTCAGCGGGTTTCCATGGCAACCTCTGTTCATTAAAAGTACACTGCTCCTTTCTGTCGCACATTAAAAAAAAAATGGCTTCATCCGCTGCCAACATAAACTGTGCCTTTCAGATACGTTTCTTCCCGTATTTGTGGTTTTCTTTTGCCAAAAGTATAATTTTTTAAAGAAACGTGTGTGTGTGTGTGTGTGCGTGTCATTGTCTGTATTCCACGTCTGTGGCTCTGCCTACGTATAAGTTGCTGATAGAACCTTTCTGTAATAAATGTGATTTTTGGTCAAAGCGGGTAGAGTTTCTTTCCAGGTGCCGTACACCCGACGGTGAGTTTTCTGTGTTGTAAATGAAGCTCTCGTTACGAAGTATCTGTTACTGTTTGTGTGAAACGAATCGGGGCTACTGCCGTGTCCACCATTCTCCGTGCCACGTACTGGTCTGTCGGTTTCCAATGTATTTTACCGGTCTGTATGGTCATGTGATGTACTGGTTGGCATGGTTGTTGGTGCGATCCACTTTTTCTTCATGCTGATAATATGGTTCTGATCAGTTTGGTAAGTAACCGTTTTAAAGACGAAGCTGTTTCTTCTTGGCCAATATCTGGTTCCGATGGGAATTGGACTATAAATGAGCGCTGGCAGGACGTCCAATAACCTAACCATTTGTCCAGGACTTGCAGCAAAAATCATGGCTTACGCTTTTTCTCCCCAGAACCGCTTGTTTATGTGTAACATTCCGAACTCTCAGGGGCCGATTGGATATCTTTGTTATAATGTTACAATGTATCAGAGATTATTTCGACCTTAATCCCTTAATTCCGATGATGGCTTCCTGTTCCTTAGTAATGAGTTACATGTCTCTTATCATAAAAGATTCTCATCCAAATCATTTTATTCTGCGTTAATCATGGTTATCCCACTGATAGATTAATATATTAACAAAACATATTTTCTATATAAAATAATAAGAATGAAGCTTCCTCCAATTACCCGTAACCCTTCCCCTTGAAGCCAGGATTAAGGAGGCCATTGTGTCGAGATGCCATCTTGGAAAAATGCGTATAACTCTTGGCCTTTTCTCCTTCTCGCCAGGTCACTATGGGAAGGACATTTATCGAAGCGGAGGCCCCGACATCCACAATTTCATCTCTTCTGGCTTTGTCACCTTGGGACGGGGACACCTGAAGGGTACAGTACAAAATGTTTATTTTTATTTTCACACATTTGGCTGTTTCTGTGCTCATATGTAATGGATTTCACTGTGTCACGTGCTGAATATCTCTTTCATCCTGTCTGGAGTTAGAAAATTCTGTGTCCCTTTTTTGGGGGGGATATCTCTAGTTTTGCCTTTTATGTGTATGTCAAGCCTGTTCTACGCTTAACGTTTTCAGTTCAGTCCGAAATGTAGATAGCGAAATGCGTTTAAAGGCCTTTTTTGGAGATTGTGGTCTTCAGTGGTCTCCCTACAGACTTCGAGGTGCGATGGGTTTTGTGGCAATGCAAATCCCATGGGTAGGTGGTAGGATTGGGTTGACTAATGCTCTCTCCAATGTGGTGCTCCCCAAATATTTTGGTGAATGCCTAATAACGTTATTTTTGGTAATTTTGCTTGTTTATTGCCTTGTTGGGTTTTTTATGTATCTTCTAAAGGCTTATTTACAGAGACGCTCGTTTAGAGTAATGTGCCGCGTAGGCCTACAGACTGTGGTGACGGTGTGCGCAGAATCTACAATTAAAATGGTTTGGTAGGGGAAAGGCGAATATTCACTAAAAATGCCTGTGTCCCTTTTTTGGGGGGGATATCTCTAGTTTTGCCTTTTATGTGTATGTCAAGCCTGTTCTACGCTTAACGTTTTCAGTTCAGTCCGAAATGTAGATAGCGAAATGCGTTTAAAGGCCTTTTTTGGAGATTGTGGTCTTCAGTGGTCTCCCTACAGACTTCGAGGTGCGATGGGTTTTGTGGCAATGCAAATCCCATGGGTAGGTGGTAGGATTGGGTTGACTAATGCTCTCTCCAATGTGGTGCTCCCCAAATATTTTGGTGAATGCCTAATAACGTTATTTTTGGTAATTTTGCTTGTTTATTGCCTTGTTGGGTTTTTTATGTATCTTCTAAAGGCTTATTTACAGAGACGCTCGTTTAGAGTAATGTGCCGCGTAGGCCTACAGACTGTGGTGACAGTGTGCGCAGAATCTACAATTAAAATGGTTTGGTAGGGGAAAGGCGAATATTCACTAAAAATGCCTGTCAGTGATTGCTTTATGATTACTGAACGCTCGCCATAGGTAATCGTGCAGCCATGATGGATAGCATGTGCACGAGATGTGGCTGCCATCGATCAGTTTTGGTTTTTAATGTCGCTTAATGCAATGAGACACTCTGATATGATGTAACAATTCGAAGTATGGCTGATACATTTTGAGTGAGTGGAACGGTGGGGTTAGGACTCTTCTATAATATCAAAATTTCAATGATAAAAATTGTCACATTTATGTTTATAAAGACCCCCCCCCGACACATAGTCTGGAACCGATGATTCTTTGAACAGGCTGGATTTTGTCTTTTTGACAGATTGATGGATTTAATCATTTTATATTATTGTTGTTGTTATTTTCATGATAAGTTAAACCTCTTCAAGAGTCTTTAGCAGTTTGACGTTCCATTAGTGACCCTTCTATGCACAAGATGCAAAGCCGTGTTCCATTGATCCCTTCTTCAAGCATAACATTGATAAAGGGATACATTGTACCGTCTGAAGGCAGGGAGTGCGCCCAAGTCTTGTTCTAAGAGCATGGTGGCCAGCAGGGCATGACTGGTGATGGCAAGACAGCTCTGGCGCTTTAAGGCCAGCAGGACACGATGAAGTAAGCGCAGCCAATGGCTGGATATACGCGGCCACACACTCTGGTTTTATACTTGCATTATTCCTTAATTTAGCTGTTACGGCAGACGATCTTCGTCTGCCCAATGGAGAAGTTTCCATTATAGGGCCAGATATGTTCTCCGGCTCAATTATTGAGCAAACAATAGAGTCTTCAACAAATGAGATAGTCGAGACTGTGGGTCCACCTCCGACAACCACTTCCCTTATTGCCGGCCAAGTCGTTTTCAACATTATTTTATCTGACTTTCCGCAGAAGATAATCTGAAATTAAGAAGTTTGTTATCTGAGTTTCTCAGACACACACTTTGCAACAACCGATGAGATTTTTATCTGGTGAAAGCCTTGGTCCTCGTCCTCTTCCCTTTCTTAATTAAATTCAGGCTTCCACCTGCAGCTCCGCAGATTGGCATCCTTCTCTGAATGTGTAATTTGGAGAAAGAATTGTCGGAGAGGATAAAAAGAAATATCGTAGAAATGCGTTGAGGTAATGAGTGGCTTTGTAAGCTCTCGGAGAAAGAGGAACGACGTGCTTTGTAAAGAGAAGATACAATTGATCCATACATTGTGCTATTGAATGCATAAATCAGAAGTTTGTATAAATGAGTGAATGCTTCGGGACTCGGACGTTTTACTCACCTATTTAGGCGTTTTTACATCTCCGCTGACAATATTAAGACACAAACCGCAAATATAAATGTAAACTTTTCTAGATTTTTTTTTAAATATGCTTTTTGGTGAATTTGATTAAACAAACATGTAAGCTCTATAGCTGAAGCTAGCTTCTTTGTCCGGCACCTCCTACCGTTTTAGTGTCGTATAAAGACCAGCATCCAGATGTTGATAAATTCATCTTTATGGGATTGAAGAACTTGTGGTGTGTGCATACTTCATCCTCTAAAAGTTCTGGAGGGATCCCAAAGGGTTCAGCACCCCCATTGTCTTTGATAATATCTGTGGAGATAGACTGGTGGCTTGTTTTTAGATGACGAATCATACGGCACGTCTGTCCCAGATGGCTGATCAGAGTTCCCACAGTGCTTACACCGTGCAGATCGTCGTCACTGCCTCTTTAACTAGAATTAGATGAGAATTGGTTGTGTTTGCACGTGAAGTATAAATAATGTATGGCGAGATATACAGTCCTGCAATAACTGATGTTATATAGTTATATTTAGGAATTGTAATGGACTATCCACTTAATTGTCTTCGTGTTTCGAATTCATTCCCCGCACTTAATCTAAAACAGCATGGACTCCCGTAAAGGCTTATGTTTAATTCACGCGTGGCTGAAAGATGTTTACGACACACATGTGCCGTGCAGAGAGCTCACGGGCAAATAATCTTATGTATTACAGCTGGATGATAAAAAAAATAAATGCTAACATTGTGTGCTTTTTCCAGTGTAATGCTTTTATATATCGTCACTTTGCTTCTTTCCAAAGCAGAATGTCCATAATCATTTATAAAGGCAAAACAGCCCCAAAATAAACATTTAGCTTATTAATAAAAATAGTAATAATAATTTATTATTATTAATAATAATAATAATAGTATTTTCTTTACAGCCAAGATTGTGATAATCCTAATCTGACATAAAAAGATATATATGGAGGTTAAGGATCTGTGTTTTTTAATCATTATTGTGAAAACTGAATATAAGAAATAAAAAAAATAAAAAATTTAATTTTTTTGTCAATCCGTGTCGGAGTTATAAAAAAGGTTGACTTTTACTTCCCATGAGATCTTCCCAAATAAAAATCAACCAGGTGGATAATGACCGTAATATTCATTATGTAAATAATATACATTATGTTAATATTCCTTATACCGACGTGTTTGCCTTTAACTTAGCATCGCGTCGGGGAAAATGCTTGCATCTGGGAGCCCAATCTGAGAGAGTTTGACCTTTCCATCCTGCTTAGATAACCGAGATCCATTAAACTCATAATCTCAATTACACAAGATATACAATCGATAGAAGCCAATCTAGGATGGAGCAATTTGCAATATTGACACTATTTTCGGGGGCCCAATGCTTCTTCTTATTCTGTGCGCATGACGCTGTAACATACAATGTTACATTGAACAATCGCAATCATATTCCGCAGTTTCTGGACGAATCATCCTTTTGTCTGCACCGATTTCTCGTAATGTTAATTTTTTTTCCAAGCGAGACTGAAATTTAAATGGATCTTTCAAGGTGTTTCTGCGCCTGCCGCTTAGAATCAGACACAGCCCTCATCCTTTTTTCATTACACAATAACCACAAACAAAACAATATGCAAATGCAATTTTGCTGTTATTTGTAAAAGAGAAAAAACCATACAATGAGCCCCCAGAGCTCCACACGTTTCTGTGCGGACAATATTGAGATGGAGTGATATTTCTGCGAGGATCTTTAATGGAACTCTGTCGTTTGTCAAGGTAATGAGTTTTAGCTTTCGAATAGAACAAAACTGAATCTACCGGGGCAAAATATTGGTTTATGGGGCTCCCGAAGTCCATTCATAAGTCTTTTTATTTAGAGGACTGAAGCTCAGCTTGAGACCTCTGAGGTCCCAAAAGGTTTATATGACTGCATCTTTTTCTTTGATGCCCCAATGAAAGGTACCATCTTCGGCTAAAGACCCCATCCTATCAACAAGCTTATTTCTATTTTCCATACTGAGCTGTTTGGAACGATAGTGGAGAATGATTAGTTAGCCCTTGATGTCCACCCTAAACAGACTGAGTTTTCCTTAAGCCGGCCAAAATCATATTCCACTCCTTTCAACCCAGATGATGCACCAAGCTTTCAAGGGCCTTTCAATGGTGCACTGATAACATTGAGAACGATGTCAGTTGGGTCACATGTTCCCATAAATCCATCAAAACAGCAGGTTCCAAGCTCACATTGCTCTGTAGAACCAATAAAACATCATGCTCCAAGATCACATTCTCCTGTAGGTCCCCGATCACTGTAGGTTCCAAGGTTGCATCTTGCCAAAGGTCCACAAAAGCTGCCAGTTCCAAGGTCACATCATCCCGTAGGTCCACAAAATCTAGACTGCTCCAGATTCCAAGGTCATAACCTATGATTCCCTGCATTTCAGGAGATATTCATCTAAATTTGAATCTGTAATGTTTGTTAAAACCTTTACCCGGCCTGTAGGTCCTTTTATGTCCCAGTGGAGAAAATGTGGGAACTTCACTAATACATAACTGATAACAGGGTGGAATTGGTTCGTAAAAGACATTTTTTTTGTATTTACGAATGCAGTAGATACACATTCTGTGTAATTTACTAAAACTCGCTGCCGGCCCCCACGAAAGGGGTTGCATTAAAGTGCAGCGTGGCTGTGTCTGCCATAAATAATCTATAAATCACCGAAAATCGAATTGGTAGCAGAATGAATTGACACCCTCTGAAAGCTGACATTTAATATTTAGTCTCCAATTAATATGTCTGGAACGTACGAGGCGCGTTTCACTGTCTGGTACACGCTCATACGATCAATGTAACCCTTTCTGTGGGTCGGAAGTGGGTGATCGCTGACACTTGGTGAACCCGGTCCCTGCCAAATGAGAAGCTGACCCAATTACGATGTAATTTAACAGTTGTCTGATTGGATCAGTGTGATCTATCTGGAAAACAGATCAACGTTCCAAGTATTGAATATCCTTGAAACATTTTTGGGGTTGACCAATAACTGTATCCACGTTGGGCCAGCTTCGTTGCATATGATGTTGCCCGGATTCTTTACGTTTCATAGCAGCCAATTAGCTTTTGTTACATTTTAACAATTAAAATGTGTCGGCAAATGAATATCCGACATTAATACGTCTCCGGTCCTCATCCAGAGCTGACCTTGTGGTAAGAATTATTTTATAGGAATCTATAGAGGTTTGTTTTGTACGGCGCTGTGGAATGCGTTGGCATTTTTTAAATCAATAAATAATTATAATGATGTATGACTTGACTCTCGCTGTACTTTGTGTTTGCTAAGTGACTGATCCAAGACTTTTTTCCAAGAAAAGGGACCTGGATCAAAATCTGGATGTTGATGTTGCAGTAAAGGGTTGAATGTAAGCTGTTTGGGTTGCTTGCATGAGCCTTTGGCAAAATGGCACCCGTGTGGCATGAATGAACTGTCAGGGAGAGCCCTGACGATGACCGGATGAAATCGGAATACAGTTCCTTATGTTAGATAAACCACGGCTCTGTTTCCCAAGTTCTGCATGTTTTGTATGTTTCGTATGTTTCGGGAGATACTTTGTAACCGGAGCGATTACGATGAAGCCGCTTGCTATCGGGCGTCCTGCGATGGTCCATCCTGCTCCTGCTGGAAGCCATTTTTAAAAGGCACCTTACAGCTGATCGCCGGCTGTATCTGAATTTACAATTCCTCTCCCGGAAATTTTTATTGAGTTCTCGCAGTTTTGCACATAAAAAATACTCCATAAAAATAAACAGGTTTCAATAAAACCAAATCTTCGGCACTTCATTTCAGCTCAATATTTGGAAATTAAATCATTGTCTTGAAGATGATATCAGATGTTGATTAATGACTCTGCTGCCGGAAAATCATAATTTTTATATGGGTTTTAATGGTAATAGTGTCGTTATTGGGATTTTTGTTGGTATTGTATCTTGTTTTTATTTTTATACTTCCATTCTTCGCACTTTTCTCTGTTCTCTGCTACCTGCATTTGCCTCCCCGTTATTGTTAAAAATATCACCAACATATTCTGCAGCGCAGTATCCAGGACAGGACATGTCACACATACAGAAGTCATGTTTTAATGTCTGATAAAGGGCCGGCAGATGTGTTTGAGACGCAGAACGTTGTCAATGATCCCGGCCGGAGGAAATAACCTCTTTGTTGTTTGTGATGGAGAGAATCGGATGTAATGGGGAAGCTCGGCGATGGCTGCCGTTTTATTATATGAACCCAGACAGGTTATTTATCGAGAAGGCATACATTTTTGTCATTGGAAATAAGGTAAAGCTGGCAAAATCCATGCTAAAGGCAAGTTCTGAAACCCTGCTTCTAGGGCAGGACTCGAGGGTTTATGAAACAGTCCCTAAGTATTTCAGCAATATAACAAATGTTTTTCTATTTTTTTTATTACATTATTTCCACATTTTCATTACATTTTATATCCCTTTGTTCTATTATTCAGTATCTTCCCATGAATGTTGTTTTTTTCTCATGGACATTTTTTCATCAATTTGCCGTGTTATGAAACATAGAGACAGTCTTCGCTCCTCAAGGTCATCTTCTGCGTGACATCTCTAATTAAATATTCATTTAGTAAATGCCAAAGCTCTGCTGTCTTGGGCTAAATGGGCTTTCCTTTTGTAGTAACCCTTTTGTATCAGAGATGCTGTAGCCCCCCATCACGATATTCTTGTCTAAACGTTGGGATAGTGGTAACGTTGGGATAGTGGTAACGTTGGGATAGTGGTAACGTTGGGATAGTGGTAATTATGTAACGTTGGGATAGTGGTAACGTTGGGATAGTGGTAATTATGTAACGTTGGGATAGTGGTAACGTTGGGATAGTGGTAACGTTGGGATAGTGGTAACGTTGGGATAGTGGTAATTATGTAACGTTGGGATAGTGGTAACGTTGGGATAGTGGTAATTATGTAACGTTGGGATAGTGGTAACGTTGGGATAGTGGTAACGTTGGGATAGTGGTAATTATGTAACGTTGGGATAGTGGTAACGTTGGGATAGTGGTAACGTTGGGATAGTGGTAATTATGTAACGTTGGGATAGTGGTAACGTTGGGATAGTGGTAACGTTGGGATAGTGGTAATTATGTAACGTTGGGATAGTGGTAACGTTGGGATAGTGGTAACGTTGGGATAGTGGTAACGTTGGGATAGTGGTAACGTTGGGATAGTGGTAATTATGTAACGTTGGGATAGTGGTAACGTTGGGATAGTGGTAACGTTGGGATAGTGGTAACGTTGGGATAGTGGTAATTATGTAACATTGGGATAGCGGTGGGGTTGCCACCTTTTGCAGAGTAAATTCCTGGACGCTCGCTGAGATTTTGCGCCTGGCGGGTAATCGAGGATGTGGTAAGATTTTACCGGTGACAACTAAAATGTCTGGTTTAGTAGAGAGGAAGGAGGGGAGAGAGAATGAAGAAAAGGAGAGAAGAGCAGAATCCTTCCGGCTGATCCATACGTGTTATTCACAAGTGTGACACCGCGCATGGACGGTGTGTCTCAGATCCTGGGGTCCCTATTCTACTTGGTATCCCTAATACAGCTGTACGGCCCCTCGCTCAGAATATGGCGTCTTGGCACATGGAAGAGCCACCGGTTTGTGATCTGATAAAGAGCTTTGACCTGCAGTCTGCAGAACGGACAGGAACCTCGGCAACCATGTTTATCAGATACGAGAAGAGATGGAGAAAGTGACAGAGAGACTGCTGGGGGGGATTACAATGACCTGGGGGCTACAGCAGTTCTGGTGCAAAGTTGTAAATGTGGAGCAGTCACTATGGAAACCGTTGGAATGTGGCTGCTTCTGCGGAACCAGTTTGTAGCAAAACTGTCCCTTTTATACATATCACCCCTATCACGGTTCTCTTTGTCTCATCGCGCAGCCGCAGGGCAGAACCGGTGCCAGGCTGCAGGTGAAGCCCCCTGCCCATCGCTGCCGGGAGCCGCTCCGCACCCCACAATAAATGATTCCCTCGTACCCCACTGAGTAAACGCCGTGAAGAGCTGGAACCCTTGTTCTGTAGCATCTGTTTAGCATGAACACGGCACTCACGCAGAAAAGCCTCTCCCGCTGAACCTCTCCTACTAAACGGAGCGGCCACGAAAGAGAGCGCACTCCCGTAACGATATGTTTATGCACGGAGCGTCGCGATGCCCAAACCCGAGAGCGCATTAGCGTTAGAAACGGTCCGCCTGCCGCAGCGGGACACAGATGGCCCCTCGCCAGATGCCGTTTTTGGAGGTCGCGGTTAACCCAGCGGTGGGAGCCAAGAAAACTTTGACACAATAAATCATTTTAGTTACACGTTGTGCTGAGCGCAGAGCGGCTCCATCCCGGAACAAATTGAGCATAATCACAGAAGGCGACATTTATATTAGTCTTGCCAATGAGGATAGGATTTATTGCCGAGAGCAGCCGTCGCCATTAAAAGAGACCGCTTCCTTCCCGGCGGCACATTCTTACACGGCCGGTGGGGCAGAACACGGGGTACGCGACTGCCCACCCTGCGGCCCCTATGCATCCTCAAGGGTATTACGTCAGCAGGTGTTGTACCCTATAGGATCCCCCTCTTCCCATAATCCAGTCTATATGTTCATGTGTCCGGGGGGGTCAGAAATGGGGGGGTCGGAGGGGGGGTGACGTGGTCCTGCCATGGCCGTTGAGCCTCGTTTTTCTGTGGTAGGATTATCCCGGAGTGACGCATGCCCTCGCATAAAACATTGACATAGAGAGCTCAGCCATGTGGCAAATTTAAAAAAAGGACGGTTTTGTTAAAAGTCCGATATGGAATTCGTTAATTCATAAAACTGCGCTGAAAACTCGGGGGAAATAAATGGTTTTAGCAGAAACCTTGTTAAGCTGCTTGGCGGATAATAGACATTTTTGAAGGATCTTTTGGTTGTATTTTCAGTTCGGCTGAAAGATAGAATAATCCTTTTTAAACTTTAAAACAAACGCTGTGCAGATTTTTACATGAACTGTTCATCCGCGGACGCCGTTTGCTGTAAATCCGGAAGCTTTTACAGGGAAGCGCTCGGCCATTAAACGTTTTCCAAATAACATCAGCCGCTGCATTACATGACCCTAGAAGTGGAGAAGATTTAAAACCGAGTGTGTGAATGCCTTCTCCTGAGCTGACCTGCCCGTGAGTGTGCACTCCCTGTGCCTTTCCCGTGAGTGTGTGTTCCCTGTGCCTTTCCCGTGAGTGTGCATTCCCTGTGCCTTTCCTGTGAGTGTGCGCTCCCTGTGCATTTCCCGTGAGTGTGCGCTCCCTGTGCCTTTCCCGTGAGTGTGCGCTCCCTGTGCCTTTCCCGTGAGTGTGCGCTCCCTGTGCCTTTCCCCGTGAGTGCGCGTTCCCTGTGCCTTTCCCCGTGAGTGCGCGTTCCCTGTGCCTTTCCCGTGAGTGTGCGCTCCCTGTGCCTTTCCCGTGAGTGTGCGCTCCCTGTGCCTTTCCCCGTGAGTGCGCATTGCCTTTCCTGTGAGTGTGCACTCCCTGTGCCTTTCCCGTGAGTGTGCGCTCCCTGTGCCTTTCCCCATGAGTGCGCGTTCCCTGTGCCTTTCCCATGAGTGTGTGCTCCCTGTGCCTTTCCCCATGAGTGTGCGTTCCCTGTGCCTTTCCCCGTGAGTGCGCGTTCCCTGTGCCTTTCCCTTTAGTGTGCGTGTTCCCTTGTGCTGGCCTTTCCCATGAGTGTGCCGGCTTGCCTGTGAGTTGGCCTGCCTGTGAGTGTGAGTTACTGGTGCGTGTGACTGCTGGGCAGAGTGTACTCAGAGACTTCATTCAGTGACGGAGGAATTGATTATCGCTGCAGGACCGTGACTTTATTTCGGGGAGAAGAGGCGCAGAGCTTTTAGCGATGGAGCAGCCCGGCTCCCGCCGCAGTAATGATCTGGTTGAGAAAACAAGCAGCTTAATTAAAAAGAAGGAAAAGGTTATTTGAAGGCGGGGGGGTCGCTACTTTACAACCCAAATCCGCTGTAAGAACAAAGTACCTCGATACCCGCTAACCATGCGTGGCCAGGAGCTCCGGGCTGCGATGTCCCTATAGATACCGCTCTACGTGTAACGTACACAATCCTTCTAAACATTTTATCACCCGCATTAATAATTCAGAAATACTGCCCCCCCTCCCCCGTATCAATACCCCATATAGATCTATTCCGCTTGCCCGGGGGCAGCCGTTACATCGTATCGACCTCCGAGGAGAACAGTAAATGCCGCAGAAACCCATAAATATTTCCACATCGCTTACGAAACAATGTAACAAAGATAGAAAGAGACACAAAATAACCGGCCAATCAGAAAGAAGGGTCCGGGAGCGTGTGATAAAAGGGCTTTGGAACGCTCCCCTTCTCCAATAACGTTAAAAAAGACGGCACGGGGGCCGATTAACGTGACGGGTCGACAAGTTCCTGCCACGCATTTGTGATCGCTGAGCCCGAAAGGCATAAAAAAAACCAAAATGCTTTTTCATTTTTCTTTTAACGAAACACCGTTAACCCTTCGCATTCCAGAGTGGTGTTCGCCCCCCCCCTAGTGTCGATGGAACAGATTCCCGGTTTAGTAGGTCGGTGCTTAAGATGATTCCGCCGGCCGACGCACAGTGTGAGCTGATCTAAAGGGTGTTATAACACCTATAATTGGCCAAAAGGAGCTGAATGTCCCAATTACAGACCTCGTTATACAATCTGCCCAAAACTCTACATTATACGACCAAAGGGGCTCACGTTAGACATTTTTTTTTGTTCTAAAATTCTGGCTTTTTAGTTAGACTTTTGATAATTATAACCTTTCATTAGAGCTTCTGAAACGTACTTAAGACGAGTACTCTAGTAAGTTACGTTCATGTGAGCGCCATTGGGGGGGGACCTCTGTCTGTAGATATCCCGGCAATTAATTCTTTGCAGCTTTTCAGGTGGAATGACTTATAACAAAGTTACTCTGGTGAAAACCAGCCACTGCACCATTAAACCCAAGCAACGGGGGGGGGGGGGGGGCAATAGATCTACTTTCACAAATTATTTATGGAATAAATAACAAATCACCTAGGTTAGGATACACGTGCAAGCAGCGTGACACAATGGGCTGGTTAGTTTTGTCCTGAAATAAGCATTTCCAGGGCTGGTAGGTAAATCTATGTGGAGATGGTGGTAGATAAATGGCAGAGCTTCCCAGCAGAAGGGGTAGAGGCTAATACAGTAAGGGGTTTAACATGCATGGGTTAAGCGATTAGATGGGCCGACGGGGCCAACTTTCAAAAAGTTGTGTACAAGACCCTTTATTCGCAGTTTGATCCAAATACACGGAGGGGACTTTGTTGCTTTCCAAACACTTTAAAGCTGCAAATAGTTTTTTTTTAGCAATTATCCCGGAGAAGATAATTATCCGCTCAGATGCCGCTCCTTCCCAGCGATAAACTAAGAGGCAAGGTGACCCGACGCGGTAATCCACCGTGAAGATTACGAGACGCCAAACGAGCTCGACTTATTGATGTCTTCTACAAAATCAAAGCGAAGCTCTATACGCGGAGGCCGTCTGTCAGCTCTGCGCTCCCAGATCGCTGCTTGGGATTTCATATTATTATTATTTATTGATTTGTGTAGCGCCATCATAGTCTGCAGCGCTGTACAAAGGGTATAGGTGTGGATACAGTTTATTCTACAGTCAACACGGCTCCCGAGACGAATCAATGATCCTCGGATTACCGTCCACTAAATATCGTTACATTAGTAATTCTTCTCCATGCTGACAAAATGTTCTTTGCAAACATTAGATTTTATTTTTAATGGATTTTTTTATAGATATTATAGCTACATAAAGTAAATATTTTTTTATAGTAATTAAAAGACTAGGAAAAATAAACATTTTTGAAGATGACTTTGGCTTACGTTTGCATGAGTTAGTTAGTTAGTTAATTTATGGAATCTTCCGTGACGGAGAGTGTTCTTATCACCATAGAAACCAATGGAATGATCCATACATTTGTTGCTATAGTGATCCGAATGCCATGTCTTCAGCAGATTTTTTTTTTCCAACCAAAGTGGGTTTTTTAATGTTTTTTTGTTTTTTGTTTTTTTTTTAAATGGTTTTTTTTTTGTTGTTTTTTTTTTAAATATCTAGAAAAATTCCCCCCAAAACATCAGGCAGGTCAAGCGGATTTCCTAAGATTTGGTAATTAGTATCTGCTTGGCTTTTTTTAATATTTTTTTTGTTAAAGGCTAACAATCTCCCTCTCCCTGCCTACAAATGAAGGCCGGATATTCCGATCGTAACATTCTAACCGTAAACGTTCTAATTGTTAAGCCGCGAAAGCCTTGGATTAATCGGGAGTTAACGCTTGGCTTTAACCTCCGCGTTTCGAGCCAGATCGTGTCTTAATCGTCTCACCGTGGTCCGGGAATTTCATTAGACCCTCTCTCGGTAATAATACATGAGGCTTTTCTTCAAGGTTATCGAGGGCTGACGATTAGCTGTTCCTGGGCTGGGATTCCTAAATACGACGCTGAGTCACCAGGAGGAGCTTCAAGGTTCCTTTAGACTTATTAGAAAAATTTAATATTTCAGGTCATCCAAAGTAACTGATTAAATGGAAATTAAAGGTATTGAGTCTCATGTCTTCCGGCTCAGAATCAATTACATTCCAATATATATATATATATATATATAAATTTTTTTATTATTATTATTTTAATATTAACCCTTTTAGTGTCGGGCATTCCCATTGATACATAGAGATTCAGCACTCCGAAATGAGATCTTTTCCTTATTATTTTCTGTCTTTTATCCCCCGTTTAATGTGCCATAACTGATTTTCAAAAAGAAAGATATAAATGTAAAGCGTCAAGCGAGAAAATAAAAGGGTGGAATTAAAAAAGCTTTCATTTTCCTCTGCTTGCCGAGTCCTATAATCTATTCCGTAAATGATATTAATTTCCATGGGAATGACATGACTCACAATATGTTGAGCATGGAAGATAATGTGGCCGATTTGCATAATTATTGTTGAGACAGACTATCTTTGCGGGAGGAAAAAGTCCAAGATCTTTAGCTCTCCGTGGCTTATCGTTAAGCGCGTACAGAGAGACGTCGCGCCGAGGGTTTCCCGGTTGTTATCTCGGCAGATAGCCTCGGAAAGTTGTCAATGGATTGATGGAATACGGAGATAGACCTCTGTACTTAACAGGAACGAGAGTGGGGATCGGAAAATGGCTTTATGATTGGGATTCCGGGGCACATAACAGCAGAAGAGCTCTGTTTCTGCCACATCCGGGGGCAATTAACCCGCCCAACGCAGAGCTGCACAATGGTCATCCAATGGGGTTGGGCAGCGATGGTTAAAAACATTTATATTTAAATGTAGCATTTTATAGTTTCTACCTTTTTTAATCATAAAAATGTCATCATTATGTGATAAGAAGAAATCAATTTGAGCAGAACAATTGTTTCCGGGCCTGGTGCCAACCAGGTCTTTATATGTACGCCAAGTCTAGAACCTCCTAGAACAGGAGCAAGGATCCTAAACATAATGGATACGTTGTTCTAGCAGAGATTGAAATGTAAGATGTATACATGGCTTGGACTTCCCCATCCTCTGCCATTGTCTCGATTGAATTTCACTGTATTTTTTTGATTGTAAGCTCTTGGGGGCAGAGTTTATTGTTGTTCTTCTCATGATGGCCCTGCTATATTACCCCAATTACCTGCTGGGCCATCACGAGAAGAACACATCACAAATGAATCATTAAGCAGAAAAGTCTGTGTTTTTCAGAGCGCCTTCCGGGAATATAAAGATCTATGAATAATTCTGATAACTGGCAGCAGAAACAGAGCAGAGATGGACAGGTTTCATTGATGTCAAAATTATTCTCTAATGTGCCGGCCAAGAACCGAATGCAATTGTGGTAACAGATAAATTGCTAGTTTGTCGGAACGCTGAAAATTATATGTATGATTTGATTCAGTCGTACAAAGTGAAACGCGTACAATTCCATTAAGAAGAGGGAGGGTGACAAACATCCAGGGAGACGGGTCATTAACGCAAAACGCAAGTGAAAGATGACCGTTAAAGTGCGGGTCATTTGTTTTAAAAAGTGGTCTGGAGATACTGAGGAGAGAGAATGGATAAAGAAGCGAAAGCTCCCTTTTAAATCCCAGAGTTCCAATGGTAGAAGTGGTCAGAATAGCTGTGGCCGGTGGCTCCCCAAGAGCTCAACGTGTCCCATGGCTTGGTGGGTTTGAAGACTTGAAATTGAGAAATGTCATAATCTTCATCAGATGGTCAGTTCTGTAGTTCGTATGGATTTTAGTGCAGGGCTGGGCAAGGTTAATGTAGTTTAGCTTGTGAAGGATACATCCACAGCCCCAGCTCTTATACGGCCTGTACTGATAGAAGCTGGATGTAAAGCAGTTGTGGCTTTCAGGCTCCTGGGATTCATGAGATATTCCAAGGATTCCTAGTTAGAACTCTGGCAATGTTTTGGCAACATGTATGGATCAATGAGACGTCCTGATGGTTCCCCAGTATGAATCCCAAACTGCTACCCCATCCCCAGTATTGTTTAGCGTCATTCCTCCCAGTACAGCTTCCCAAGCGGTTCGTTGTGTCTTTATACAGATCTCGGTGTTCCCTCCGGCTCCATGACTTACACCAAGACTCCTCAAAGTCCTTCGTTTTGTACCAATCCTTTCTTTTTCATATAATTCTGCCCCTTCAAACGGTTTTAAATACGTTTCGCTATTCCAGAGTTTTTGTCTGTAATCCATCTCTATGTTGTTGAAGATCTATCGCTCGGTGATGCTGCTGATTTTTCTCTGTAAAGGGAAGTGGAAATGGTTGCTTATCAGTTTACCTGTCCTATAAAATTCAATCCACATCTCACACGCTTCATCTTGTGTGTGCACGTACCTACTTTGTCTACGTGGGCATAGAGTGTCAGCTCTGTGGGTCAGGGAAAACAACTTTTGAAAGCTGTCTTAGCAGCAGAGATGCTTCACAGACTCTCTTGGTTGTTTTGAAGGAACACAAAATTTGCCTCTACTTGATTTCATTTCTTCCTCATTGGGTTTCTGAGAGCTCTATCTAAATTATTCTCTTCTATAGTGACCCCCATAAAACAGAACCTTTACAAGACCTCCCAGAATCCATTCCTAATTCCAGGTTTATCACCTTTTCTTCTTTCCCTGATCTCCACCAGCCTGTGACCATTGGTGGACCTTTCAGCCGGGTGGCCACATCAGCTGCCCCTTCCATCTTCTCTTGTAGGATGTCTCATCCCAGTCTCTCTCTCTCGCTTTCCACTCATCCATTTAAAAGCCTCCGCGGGGAATAAGCCTTAAATAATTTAGATTCCTCCGCACAAATGGTTACCTTACCTTCAATTCTCATTTCAAGGTCATTAATAAAAAAATAAATAAAATGAAACCGTAGAAGATTCAAAGAAGAGACCATCGGAACAAACATTAAAATATGTTGCTTTCCTTTAGAAGACAAAAATCTCTAACCATATGTTATTTACCATCCGTCAAAGGACAGCTGACATTATAATATTTTATACATAACCCGGGGAGCTTTTATTGACTGCGGCTGCAAATAATCTCTGGAAAAAACAAGCCCCTAAATCTTTAGTATAAAAACCAACAATGCTCCATGAAATTAGCTTTTTGGGACTCTGTAAAAATGAATCACAGGTGAAACGCAGCAATGTGTAAGAGAGATTATATCTGAGAGCGGGAAAGGGCTAAATGCATTGTAATGGCGTGTAATCGGGGCGGGCAGAGGTCTGGCGGATGCTGCGCACGTTCTCACCGGGCGCGTAAAAAGGTATTGTCTGAAAACCAAATGTCAGAGCCTCGGCTGCAGAAAAAGTAAGGGAATTAGAGCTGCGTCTGACCTTTTCATCAAGGAGGCTATCTCGTCTGCTGAAGTTCCCTCTGGCATAAAAAGAGTTAAATACATGTTTTCCCAGAAAAAAAAAAGTTAACATTTATTAACTTTTTATGCTTATTTATATTCCTTTTTTATATTTGTTCTTCTTGGCTTGCTAATAAAACATTCTGCTCATGTGCACCATTCTTATTTATTCCAAGACCTTCCCTCCATCCTAGTTTGATCTCAGAGACTGTCCCTCTTCGCCTCATCTACCAAATGTAAGACCCTCTGCCCCCTCTTTGTTGGCTTTCAGAGACATAAAAGGCAACGACAGTTATCCCAATACCTGTGCCAACGGAGCATTAATGGTGGTCACCTAATGCTCCAGGAAATAGTCCATTTGACTTTCCCCCTCTTGTTTTTTGGCCAGCGAAAGACTCAACATGACCAAGTCCATACGGAGGAACAACGCTGAATAACACAACGCGTTTCAAATATAATTGTCTTCTTTCAATATTATTTCAATGCATAGACATCCCAATCACCCTTGAAAGTTCTCCCAGAAGTCCCCTCCTGGGACGATATCCAACCTTCCTTCTTCTTGTACACTTTATAAAGCTTAATTACACCGAGGATAGTAACAGAGTTGTAACGGGGCAGAAAGGACCATGTTAGGTGGGTCGTTGGGGCACTTTTCATTGACTGTAATGATGAACAAGTCTCTTTTGGGGTTTGTTACATGACATTGGCAGATGTCCCTGATGAGTTGTATGTCCTGAAGAAGTGGCGGTAGTAAATCCGACAAGGGAATTAATCAGTGTTTAGATGGAAAGCCAATGAAGTTCCATGGATATCTCCAAGATCTATTTCGATCTCTCCTCTAAACTACACGGTCAACTCCCTTGGTCAAATCCTTACAGTTACACAGAGGAAGACCCAAGAATTTGTTTGGCATTTGCTTGACGATTCCATGCCCTGGTCAATCTTCATCAGCCATGCACACGTTTAATGAGATCTTTATACAATGTCATGTGATTTAGCTATATCGCAAGATAAATATTCAGCTCCGAATGATCGCGTCTGAAGAGCAAACTAATTGCTTTTTCGCTGGTGTTCTTTACCGAGTTTCCGGTTGGCTTCTCATGCGTGCATCCAACTTTTTAATAACGCGGCTCTCCTACCGGCCTGTTAACCTTGCGAGACTTACGGTTTGCGAGGGGGGAGGAATATTTAACCGAGCTCCGTAAACAGAGGGGCATCTATAGGTATAGTCTGTGCTAATGGAATAATAATTGTAAAATAATTGGTCTTTAATAATATTGGCCTCCGTTTTCCTGCAATTTTCTAAGTGGCTTTAAAAGTCCTTATTTCTAATTGCAGCTTTCAATTAACATTTTCTGCAGTACGGGATACAAACTCTTTAGTATGTAATTATGCGGCCGCCGTGTTGTAAGAGATGCATTAACCATTTTTTTTTTTTTAAAGATGTCATTAAATATCTGAATCCATTAATCAAACTCCTATTCTGTAGCCGCCATCTCTTCTCTTTGAAGATCTATCAGGACCGATTTAGAAGCTTGTAGTCCAGGTTTTAGAACGGTTTCGCCGTCGTTTAACGTAAAAATGGCACACGGGGTACGGAAATCACGGGGGATCCAAGTTTTCCCGAGTTCTAGACAAGGTGCCGGCTTTCGGTGAATAGTCTGTATCTGTTAAGTTTAAGAATAAGCTGACAGCGGGGCGGGAGAGGGCGCCCCCTAGTTGTGCAAGTAATTAGTAATGCAAAGTTAGTATCAGGAAGACGGCCATTTGCAGGCGGCCATTTTGCAAAATGCCGATTTTAAAGGTAGACTTGCCTTTAGATTCTCTCTTTTGCTTCCAGTTGTATCCTTTCTGTATTATTAACGCTCTAAGGGGCATGGAAGGAGCAGGGGCAAGTAGGAGTGTGGTGGTAGGGTCATCAAGAAGAGCGTGGGGTAGCTAGGGATGAGATGGCGGAAGAGGCCAAATGAAATCCGCTATGGCGGGAGCAGCGGTGGAGTAATGAGCGTTGGAAGACAGTAGGGTATTAGGGGTACATTTATTGGTGTCTGGTTTGTTCCGAAGTGACCTGGCGTAGGAGTTATTTATTGATATTCTCGCTATTATCAGTCCTTGGAAGTAGATTCTCCTTTAATCTGCCGTTTATCCTGCGCCAGATACTTTAACGCGGATTAGGTGGTTTTAATCGAATTCAGCAATTACCTCCGACTCCTTCCACATCCTTTATGGGGGAGTCCATGCCCTTGTCTGGAAGCAGGGCCGCGTTTAATGCGATTTCTATTGACTTTGCTATTGTAATACAAACCCAGTAAATCCTAATGAACGGAGTCCGCCGAGAGACGTTAGCAGACAGCCGCTGCGGCTATAAATCACCGGCGCGACTGCAAAGGTTTCACCGTAGGGGAAATCAGGACTACAGAAGTGGGGTCCGGGGGCAGAGGGAGGTTTGAACGGCGAATCCTCCCAGGACGTTCGGCTTATCTGTAGTAATTACATGATCGGGGAAATGGCTGGAGCTGGAAGGCAGGCATTGCTGTAAATATTTCCGCTGGCATCCCTCCAAAGCCGCATTGCACGCAAGTATATCATTCCAGACCCGGAGTTCTCCGGGAGATATATACGGTATCGGGTTCTCGAACGTTGCTTGAAGAGATCCGGAGCCTTCGGAGACGCCAACACCGGGCCCCTCTCCAGAAGACCCCTTAAAATGTATCGGCTGCATCTCAAGCTAATAATCCTCCGTTCCTGAGCGTTAAACGTGATCCGTGCTCCTGTAAAGTGATAAATACACATCCATTTATTTAAACCCCTGGAGAGGAAAAGGTTCTGTGTGTTAGACGGGTGTGCAGCAAAGGGTTAATAGCTAAAAATGGTGGCCTCAGGCAGCAGGGTTGTCCTTTCTATATTTTGTGGCGTTATTACACATGAGAGGGAGGATTCTAGGTATTGAAGGCACTTAGTTCTAGAATAGTCAAGGCAGGTTGCTGTGCTCTAGAACTCTGGGGCTCGGTAACAGATGTGCTGTGCTCTAGAACCTGCCAGGTAGAGGTTTCTGAAAGTTTTTGTTTTGCTTTTTAAACTCCGAACAGAGGTTGTTTCGCTTAAGAACTGTGTGGTTTGGTAACAAGCGGGATGGGCTCTAGAACTCTTAAATGTTCTATGAACGGAGGCTGGTTTGCTCTAGAACTGTGCGCTTTAGTACCAGATGTGGTGAGAGCTCTGGAGCCAGGCTCTAGAAGTGTTCTGAGGCTAGGACCGTGAAGGGAAGCCGGGTTGGATTGAGAACTTCAAGGTTCTGCTCAGGAATTCTCTAGCACCGTTTAGTTTTGGAGGCTCCGGATAATAAACCGTTCCGGAGTTTGTGGAGGAAGCTGCTGTAAATCCCTGAAGCTGTTTAGAGATAATCTCCTCGGGGCAGGCTGGCCAGCGATCGCTCGGAGCTACGCCTGAAGCTCTTGCTATGCCCAGGGCTTCGTATGCATACGGTCAGTGCAGGAAGGTCCGCGTTAACCCCTTCTCTACCACAACCATCCAGAATGCGCTGTGTTTTAGGACAGACTGCTGAATACATTAGGACTCTCTGCTTGGCTTCCTTTAATCTGAGTTCTTGGAGGGAGAACATGCGCATTATGTGTATATGTAGGGTTAATACATCCATTATGTCTTCACTGAACAGTAAGCGAGCTAATTACCCCCCCGCGTGTTATGTAGCTTAGCGTGTTGTGTGTGTCTGTATCATTACATGTGTAACTGAGGCGCCTTTAACCCTTTCTTGTTTTCTCAGTCTTTTGTCATGTGTTGCCATCTTTGGTTCGGAATATTTGGGACATTATATTATTTTCTCATACAGCTCAACACCCCCCCCCTTCAACTCCCATGACCATTGATTACATCCCAAAGTGTGATGAGAGTTGTAGTCCGGCTAAGATTGCAAGATTCACTTTGAATCAGAGATTCGATATGATGCAAATGAAGGGTTAATAATCTGCATTTGTGAAGAGCAGCATTCGATATCATTAGATCTCGTTTTCTACAGACGTTCTGTACAAACACAGCTAATTATATGCAATTACCTAATGAAAACACCCCCATCACTCTCAGCCAAGATGATCCCAGAGCTGGCCGGGGACCTAGAACTAAAAGCAATAGTTCTATCTCAAGCCTTTGTTTGGATCCCTGGATCCCTGGAGCTCCTCGGGCTGATGTCTTTATGGTATTTCCTTCAGGAGGTTTCGGGTAGATTACTTCCACAGCAGCATCTCGGCTCGTTCCATCCGTAGTCCATTAAAAGCTACATGCTACATGCTTCGCTCATATATGATAAACACGCCGCGCAAACCGGAGCAAATCTCTATCGGTCATCAGCATTATAGATATACCTGACCTGAAAGCGTAGCTGTTAATCCAGGTAAAGGGGCAATTATTGTATCCGTGAAACCCTCACAGGCCAATACGGTACGTTGACGACATTCTTTTGCTGCTGTCCCACTAAGTAGGAGTCTGTGGTCTTTTGCTGTTCTGTGAAACCAGTGCGTGTGTCTGCGACAAACCCCCCAAATGTCCTAGAGGTTTAGTGTGTCTGGTGTTTTTAGTGTAACTCATCTTCCACTTTCCATGTGAGCTTCGGAACTCCACGTTGGGTTTCTGATTCAGTGTGAATCGGAGGTCCGGGTGCGAGAATTTATTTGTATTTTTGTCCGCAGCGGGAGTCAAGGACTTTGCTCACTGGAGTCCGGACGTCATCAGGAGCTGCAGAAGAGAGAAGAGGAAGATGCAAGAAGGAACGGGTAAGTGGGCATGAGGTGCCACCAAAAGCCAGGGCCGCGGGGGCCGCTATGTTATATAGATTTAAAGGAAAAGTGTACCCCCCCCAAAAAAAAATAAGCACTCGGCTCCACTTCTGAAATATGCCTTATAAATACCCCTTACGATCTGTGCTTTTTGCATTCTTTTGATACGAATGAATAGCGTCATTCTTCCTGATATATATATATTTTGATTGGCGAGATAAAGGATATTATTTCACGAGACGTTATTTAATGCCGATACTTTTTGGGTATGATTTTAAAGTGACGGACGCTCTTATGAGAGAGTTCTGATCTGCGGTGCACACACAAGTGATTTGAAGGGACGGTGCCGACTAAAAGGGATGCTGTAAGGGTTTCCAGCTTATATTTTAGAAAAACAGTGTCTCGGCAGAATTTGGAAAAGTCTTTTTTTTATTTGTTTTGAGCATCGGCGTATTTTACCATGACAGGGTCCCTTTAAGCTTCTATAAAAGGTCTCAAAAAGGCAATATGTAGGTGAAAGAAATGGGACCTGTTTCTTGGGGGGGGGTCCTCCTTACATTTGGTGATTAACGCAGCTCTCTAACATGTCTGCCCGATCCGTAAACTTATCGTCCATTATCCTGTAACACAGACGGTCTTTTATGTCGCGGCAGAGCTCTGGGATGAGCTCTGGGATGGAGGCCGCTGTTTGTAAAAGGAGTCCACGACAGCGACGCGTATCCTGCGGTTACATTATATACACGCTCCTTATTGTATGTAAAGGTGACAAGTGACCCGAAGACATCTCTCGTCCCTTTAACGATCACAACCTCCTTTGGATCCCTTTGGGTAACACCAACTACCCCCAAGGAACGCCCCATTGCTAGGCATAACATAATTATACATAGTCTATGGCGATAATTATTCGGAGATCTCGCTATAAAAGTTCTTCTTTTCACAATGCTTACGGTGTGATTCTGTGACGTCCGTGTAGCTTGAGAGCCTCTTCTAAAGAGAAGAAATTATTCCTAATCGATTGCCCGGTGCTTGGCTCTTTGTTCGTTCCAAAAGTGTCGCCTAATTAAAGCATAAAATCGTTAGGACTGATCATCGCTGCGTGAAAATGAATCTATACGTTGCGCTGGCGGAATTATAAGATTATGTACGGATCAAATGAACGGATTTCGCCTCTTCAGACGTGGAGCGTTCCTGGGAAGTCGCGTTCTCGTGTAGAAAATGTTTGAACTGTTTTCTGAGTGTAACAGTTACTGTTTTAGGTTACATTACGATATTATATGTGTTTGAAATTCGAGACGAAAGATTTCTCTGAACATTAAGACCTTAAACTCTATCGTTTCAAAATTACTCGTATAGAAATACTAAGGGTCTGCTCTTAAAAATTAGGTCTGGCTTAACGTTTCCCCTCAACAACTATCAGTCGTTTGTTTATGAAGCAGTCCTGACACATTTTATGTTTTTATCGCTGCGTCTTCAAAGAAACGCTATTGGTTTATCGGGAAGTTTGTTTTTTTTCCCCATCAGACCGAGATCCAGCTAAATAAAGTACAAAAGGGCCTAATAGCAGAGAGGTTTGCCGGCTGCATCCTCCGAGTGAGGAGAACATGTTCAGCTGCAACAAAGCGTGCTTGGCTTAACTAAACAGACAGTCCCGTGAATTATTACACCGTAAACTCATCCGGCAGCAGAAGCCTTCCAGCCGCACGGCGCAGGCATTTATTCATTTGCTCCTTTGATTGGTTGTCGTTATAGTTTTGTTATTCGCAGAACAGATTTTTTCGTTTACTTATGGAACCCGTTAGAGGAGGATCTATAGGTTCTGTAATTATAGTCACCGTGGTGTACGGTCTACAGAACCTATAGGAGGTTTTTACATTTATAGATCTCACGGCTGAATGGTCCGTAATTTGCAGGAAACTTGCAGAAACCAATAGCAAAGTTTTTTCAGTTAACCCTTAAAAGTCATTAGTCCTCCTGGGGCTCCGGACCCCTTAATTCCCCGTTCCACCTCTCAATGCCCCGTTTCACCTCTAAATGTGCCCTTTCAATCGGTATTAAATCTCGCTGCCTTCTGAATGCTGATCGGTTGAATGTATGCAGCGATTGTCTGCTGTGATCCTTCAGGGTCCGCGGCATCTGAAGCCTTCGCGCTGTCGATGAAAAATTGATCAAAGCCGGATCCGTGTAAAATCCCGAAAATTCAGCTATATTTAGACGCTCTCGGTGGCATGTTGATGATGAATTACCCGCAACACTTCTTTGCTGAACTTTAGGAATTTTTTAAAACCCTTTGCAAGAAAGAACGTTCGTCCTTGAATTTTAACAATGGGCCCTGAGAGCGAGACACTCCGAGCCTTGTACTGAATACGAGATACGTTAAACCGGGAGCATTTTGTACCGTTCCACAGTAAAATGGACACATTTATTTTCTGGGGTAGAATGAAAAGATTAATTACATGGGGTAAAAGGACAGGAGATTTCCTATTTATTTTATTTTTTTTGCTTTCTAGAGAAACAAATGCCAGTTTTATTTCCCATATGTATTATTTTTTTTACACCTGTTGGGGGGGGAAGCCATTTTCCGGTACACTCCTCACTTCCTGGTGACTCAAGTGCCAGTTTGCATGCGGGAGCTATATATGTCTATATAGCTCTTCCCTATTTGATATTCTTTCCTCGATTTGTATCGTTTTTTTATTAATTTAAAAAAATAAATATATATATATTTCTACAAGTTAATAATCCTATTGGCTGTGGTCGCCATCGATCGATGAAGTCCTGGCTTTGAAAGCATAAAATAGTATCTACATTTTAGTATGCTTCATAAACTTTGCTACTTTGTTTATACATTTTTAAAATAAACTCCCCCGATGTGTATATTATCGGAGCAGCCATTTGAACTTCCTGTTAAACTGCTTTAACTTCCTGTTAAAGCTCCGTCACTATTCTCTCCTTTGGCGGAAGCCGATTGGTCCAGGGCAGTAATTGGTTATGCAGGTGCGAAGATTGGGAAACCGGTACCGGTACGGAACTTTAGTGAATTACTGTGATCTCAACTTCTCATCCCAACACGAAATATTCTCTGTGTCTTCTCACCCCGCTGACATGAGAAGGGGCTTCAACGGCCCATGTTACGAGATTTCGTGGAAGACCACGTCCTTCGTCCCGCCGCGTAAGGTTCCACGACCCGGCGCCCCGGCAGCTTTGTGTCCCCCAGCCCGTTCCCTGAAAATGATTCCTGGCTTATAGAACGGTACCGGCGTCTGCTAATGTGTTACGGGAAGCCTCCCAAACTTTATGAATCATTCGGTCTTTAGCAGTTATGTTAATGTTCTCTAAATTTAGACGGGAACAAAATGTTAGAAGGTTAGCCGTGCGCTGTGCGCCGGCCCGACCTCTGCCAGGATTTCTAACGAGCCCGAGCCAGCGTCCAATCACTCATTTCAAGTGCTATAGAGATTAATAAGCCGCTGACAGAGACGGCCGCGCGGTCATTTAAATATCCATATTATAAGAGCGACTGCGGGGGCCGACATCTTTTACAGCTTCGCCTGTAGATCTGGAGTCCTTAAGGCTATATGTCCGCGGTCTTATCTCTGTACTGCCCCGCTGAATATGTTGGTGCTTTGGTATTAAAAATCTGCCCTCCGGGGGAGATGGATTTTCTATTTAACCTGTTAAGTTCCAGGTGCTTGTGCAATGCATTGTAGATAAGACCATAGGGGCAGTCGAGAATTGGGCTGTAGGCTTTCCTTGGGGGTCTTTAAAAATTGCACGGCGATAACAATATGAGCAGCAAGGCTTTCGGCAGACAACAGGTTAAACGTGGCGTGAGTATTGCTGAGCGGGGCGCCGTGAATCATTTTCCTTCGGAATGTTAGATCCAACGTCCATGCAAATTCAGTAATAACAGCCATTTAAACATTTCCCAAACGGGTCCGCGCGGGCGCTCCGATTCCGAACCCTCGCTAAGCGAGTGCTTGAGGAGATTCTACCCCTTCTCCTTAGCGCAGGGGGTATTTAGCTCTCGCTCATGCTGATGGAGGCACCAAGGTTCATGTTGTCCGTTCATAATATAGTTTAAGGGATCTCGGTGTTGGGGAAACTCTTCGTTTTTGGGGTTAGAGGGAGGTATAAACTCCGGGGATCCAGTTATTTAACCAACGACCTCCACTCAGTACTTGGTGGGTCCTCGTCTGCGGTCCACGCAAGTACCATTCCTCTATACATCCAACCGCCCCAGCTTCCCACGGCGAATCCTCGAGTCTAAATGGTTGATGTTCTATAAAGATAAGAAAGTAAAAAAAATCAGCCAACAAAAATACAGAGTAACGTCGGGGGGACCCGAGCAGCTCCAGCCACGGCGAGAAACCCACTCGTAAACCGATAGCGCTGGAGTCGCATGGAATCTGCCGGCCGGGTAATAAGTGCGGGTATTTGAGATCGATGGGGCAGCTGGGGCAGCTTTTAGTTGGGAAGCGAGGGTTATTTGCTGGCCAGGTCACAGGACTCTCTGATTTGCGGTTATGGACCCAGGACCCTCGCAGGCGCGACTTCATCGCCACGACGCCCTCGGTAACCCGAACCGCGTTTCCAGCTTCTGTTACGATGTAACGATCCCTGCCGCGTCCGGGAGTTTCAGATGTCCTCCCTGTGAGGATCTCAAATGTTTTGGGTTTTTTTTTCGGTGATGATGGAGGGGGGTCCCGCTGGGTCTATGAAGACGTTGAGCTGAGAAGCATCGTATTTAACCCTTTGCATGCCAGCCACGTCTTTTGCTCTCTAGGAGTTAAATCCAAACCGTGGCTGCTGCCAGAACCCCGAAGCCGGTTTCTCAGAATCCACTTAGAGTTGCCCTGACCCTTCGTCGTTAATTTGCATTTTCTTGTGAATATCGATTTAGTACGAGCCAGAAAAAAATAACGGGATTATATACCTTTCATGTTTTTGGGGTGAGACCTTGACGCCGCCTTATGAATTGTCTGCTTAATGATCGATCGATTGTGATAAACGCGAATAAAAATCAATAACAACCAGGATTGTCTGGTGGGATTTAACTCTTTAGGTTCTCTACAGATACTAAATACACAGAACCCACCCTGCCCCCTCTAGTCGCCCGTTTCTCCTGCTGTAAAGACTCGAACCTTAATCAGTCGTCGGTCTCGTCTTAGATTCAGGAGCCGTATGTCTATCCCATGCATGTTTAATCCCCTCACTGTATTACCCTCTACCACCTCTGCTGGGAGGCTGCTCCACGTATCTACCGCCCTCTCAGTAAAGTAAAACTTCCTTACATTCCTTTAAACACGTCTTGGGCGCAGGAACCATATTGCTAGTTGTTTGCTCTTCATGCACAAATGCGACTTTATTTTTTTACCACTTGAATGATTTTCTTTTTTGTTCCTTTTTGTCGTGTTTGTCGGCTCCCAGCTGCTGCGGGGAGAGGCGGCTTTTTCTTCTGTTTTTGGCGAGGCTGCTTTTAAGGCTCTAATCTCACAAAGAGCAGAAATAAAAGCAATGGGGTGGTTTTCTAGCGACTTTCAGCCCCGTCTGATTTCCCTGGTGTTGCGAGCGGGGGGCCCGAATCCGTTTCCGTATCGCCGAGTGAGTCTCGTCACAGCTGAGCGGACGGCGTTTTCATCTCTAAAACAAACAGCTTTCTGTTGTGTGATTAATATTTGCTCTCCGAATGGTCTCCGGAGCTGAGCTTCTGTTCCTGGAAACCTGGCGCCCTCGTAGAAGTTCCCGAAATACCGTAGAACCCTGCGATACCCTCATAACCCGCAAACAGTCCGAGACCCCCCAAAAAAAGAGAGACGTCAGGAGGAGAAAAGAGGGATTGGGGGCCCTAAGATGGACTGACCATACTAAACAGGGACACTTGGGAGGTATCAATGCCGTTGTATAGCAGGAAAATAGCGAATGAATGAGTAATTTGTGGTATGGATCATTAATTCCAAGTATCAGTAAGTATATGGGGGGGTCTCCGCCTTCTCCTGGGCACATATAGTCTGCCCAAAGATGATGGAGCCCGGGTCGCGCGGTCCAGCGGTGTCAATGAAGGGGTTAACTGCAAATTATTTATTTATTTAATGGAAAAGGCTTTTTCTTTGCTTTTCATTATCCTCAGCGGTTTTATGGTATATTCGGGGGCGAGCTCCGCCCTCCGCGCTCCACAACGTACTTTTCCGAAGACGAGCTCTCCGGGGGGGCCGCCAACGACTCAATAGAGAAACGAGGGAGTTTAGCATTCCGAGCGCAATTAAACCGAGCGGCTGGGACAAATAAATATCCTTATTAGATTTTCTGCTTTTGTGACGGGAAAAAAATAATAATAACATGAAGCAAAATAGGTTTTTGAAGCCTGAGCGCGGCCCCCCCCCCCCCCGTACCTGCGGAGAGCGAGCCGCCGGTTCCCGGAACCCAGGAGAAGAATGATTGTTCCTTTCGGCTTTTGTGAAGTCTTATGTAACCGGTTAATTAGATTCCAGGTAGGGCAGAGGAGATTCGTTTTATTAACCTCTCCACTGCCAGAGCGGGGGGCTGCCTTGTATATAACCAGCCGTAGATGAAGCAGGATTATACAAGGCCAGCTTAGCCCTTCCCGCAGACTCTCAGTTTAGTGAATCCAGCCCTTTTGTCGTCTGTACCCCGGTGTCACCCTGTAGCCGCGTTGATTTCTGAATGGTGGCATTGCTGAAGTATTCGGTGGCGGCTGTGATCCTGCATATCTTTATCTATACTGTTGGAAAAAAAATGAATAAAAAATGAGAGCCCAAACAAAAATAATGAAAAACAAAAGAATCTAAGAAAAAAAGTACAGAAAACTGAATATATTAAGGTGCACCAACATTCCGACATTAAAGTTCACTGGAACTCAGGCTGAGTGGTGCAAACAGTGGTGGCCTCAGGGCTTAGTTACTTAAAAAATGAAGAATATTAATATTTATATTTTTAATTATTTTTTATATATATATTTTTTTTTAAGAAAAATGTATCGATCTGCTTGGTTCCTTTTTGCGACACTAAATGCATTTTACCTCCCCTTTTAAAGTTAGTCTTTTAATAAAAGCTAATTTGGTTCCCACCGTGAACACGATTCCAGTTTGTTATATGTCCGCCGTCGGTATAAAGTACGCGAGCGGCAGGAGACGCGGGGAGCCGAGGGATCCGGGGCTGCCAGGTTCCTTCATACATAAGAATGACTTGCTAATGATAGTACACGGGGATCCGCAGCCGCGAGATACAGCGTGTACGGAAAGGACGCGTAACTGGGGCTGACAGTTCGTGAAGATAAAGCGCCGAGCGGCGTCCGCGGAATACGAAAGTAGCCGAGAGAGCGTGCGAGATCCCAGAAACACGTCGAGCCGGGTGATCAAAGCTCCGGCGAGGGGGACGGAACGCGAGGGGGAGATACATCTTTATATACGGATGTATCTTATTGTATCTTATTGTAGCTATGTTATACGGAGATAAATCATTGCAGGAATCTACAGTTTTCTGTTCTTTAGATTTCAATTTTTCCAAATAAAGGGTAATTTCTTTTTGTCCCACAATCGGTGCAGGAAGCTTACGGTGTTGAGATGACGCGATCATGTGTGTGTGTCGCGATCATGTGTGTGTTACATCATGTGTATGTGTGTGTCGCTATCGTGTGTGTGTCGCGATCATGTGTGTGTGTGTCGCGATCATGTGTGTGTCACGATCATGTGTGTGTGTGTCACGATCATGTGTGTGTGTGTCACGATCATGTGTGTGTGTCACGATCATGTGTATGTGTGTGTCAGGATCATGTGTGTGTGTGTCAGGATCATGTGTGTGTGTGTCACGATCGTGTGTGTGTGTGTCACAATCGTATGTGTGTGTGTCGCGATCATGTGTGTGTGTGTCACGATCGTGTGTGTGTGTGTCACGATCGTGTGTGTGTGTGTCACGATCGTGTGTCTGTGTGTCGCGATCATGTGTGTGTGTCACGATCATGTGTGTGTGTGTGTCACGATCATGTGTGTGTGTGTGTCACGATCATGTGTGTGTGTGTGTCACGATCATGTGTGTGTGTGTGTCACGATCATGTGTGTGTGTGTCACGATCATGTGTGTATCCATAGAAGAGGTTTGGGGTAAAGACTGGGAAGTAGGCCGGAGAAGATTAGAAGAAGGCGCAGCGCGGAGCTCTTTTTAAAACATTATTGGCTTAGAAAAAATATTTTAAATTCCTGTTTTTTTCTTTTCTTTTTTTTGTTTTTTTTTTTATTAATATCCACAATTTTTTATAAAAAAAAATAAATAAAATTGTATTTGGTAATTGAGTTGGGTTTTCTTGCAAAAATCTGTAATATCCAGGACAGAATCCAGGACAGAAGGGGGTTGGTATCCAGGTTTCCCGTTGGTCTGGGTGGGAGCGCTCTCCGCGTTGCCCGCGTTTGATGACGACGCGTCCGCGTTCACCTCTCGCTGTAATTAAACTGGAACTCTTTAATCCCGTTGGCGTGGAACGTAATGTTATCGAGTGACGTTTCCGGCCGGCGCAGGTCCCACCGGCTGCGATGTGTTATCTTTTTATCCCGTTCTTGTAAAGTGGTTCTGTGCTGCTCTATACATTACGGAATAATGTCTAGGGCCGGGGGGGCCGGGAGATAAAGGCAGCTCTGCGACTCCCTGCATAAGAGCGGCGTAAATAAAATGACGTAAGTGGATTGTTATTGAGGAAGCGGGGCTTCTTCGGGATGGAATCTGCGCTCTGGTCTTCCAACCCTATTAAGTAATGGAAGTGCGCGCGTTAAACTACATTATAGATACATCACGGTCTGGACATTAGCTACTAAGGGATTATGGTGTTTCTTTGAGTGGACATGTCCAACTCTTGGCCCGTGGGCCTAAGTATAGCTCACAAGCTCTTCTGTATATCCATGCATAACGGTTTAGATAATAAGTTGACTCACCGGGCTCTTTGAAAAGAACGCGTTATCCGTTAGAACGTTAAAAGTAGCTCCGTATAAAAATAAGGATCTGTCTTATCATTAAATGCAAGGAGAAAACGCACAACTTCTGGGCTGACCAGAACATTTAAACTCGGGCTTAGAGGACAGACTCGGTAACACAGACGACGCGTCTCCTCAGCTTGTATTTAACTAATCAGCGAGGAAACAAAGTATTGCCGTTTTTGGGGTTCATGATTGATGAATTGTCATATAGAAACGTAATTTCCCTCGCAGGGCTTAATCTTGCTGCACTCCGTCGTCTTTGTTTCTGTACAAACGGTTGTATATTGAAGTTCCGCTCGGAAAGCCGGCAGCGCGCCGGGCCCTTGTAATCAATCATCGAGACGCACTCACCCTCCCTGCTCTAACAGCTGCACTTAAAAAGTCAAATTTATATTAGTGGGAGGATTCGGCACATTAGACCGCAGCGGGAAAAGGCTTTATTAAATGAAATAAGCTTGCACATCCTCATTCTTTCACTGTCCTCCTCCCACTAGACGGAAACATAATAATTTCAGCTCGGAACATCCTGAATTTCTTTATTTTAATATTAAGCGGACTAAAGAAAACATTTTGGGACACGTGAGTGCATCACACGTGTACATTCGAACACATGCGTAACCCGGTGCCGGCTAGTGACGCGTGTCTATCTCATCCACTCATTCTTTCTGGGGCAGCATGGAAACCAACGGAATGTTTCGTCAAACCCTTTCTCCGGAATGGTTCTTTGTTCTAAAAGAATGTGCAGAGCTAACACAAATCTGCAAGAATCCCCCATCCTTCTTTAACCATTTCTTGAACTTTTTGGGATCTAAATTTCCTTGTATATTTAAGACTTTTTTTGCTTATTTTCCTCCCAATCCAACCCTCATGAACGCGGCCTACAGCGGGTTTATCGTTTCAGTAAAGCGGCCTCCAAGCTGAGAGCGGTTTTAATCACGGTGACAGAATAAGCCCTTGAGACGCCCAGACGGAAAGGGGACATTTATTAAACGGCGTATCAAGCTTCGCCGTCATACCCGACGGGAATGAAAATCTGCTTCGTGCTGATTGCCTCTCGTTCCGACGGCTGTCACGAGCTCTTTGCCCCAAACGCCAATCTTTTAGGGTGCAAATTAATATAGATGGAACCCGATGTATCTCTGATCTTTCTTTTAATTAAAGGACAATTTATTAAATCAGAGGTCGCATTAAACGTCCTCTTCAGCTGAATGAATCTCTTGCGATATTGTGGTCTGGCTGAGACCGTTTCAGATAAATTCCGTCTCTTTTTAATTGAGTTTTAGGAACTTTTAGCTCTTGTTGTCTTAATGATGAAGTTACTGTATAATGAAAGCAATATTCTCTAAAATATTTCACTGTTTGAATATTAACATCTCAAAACCCACATTTCTTACATTTATTTTTCTTATTCTGGCCTCAATCTGCATTTTTTTTTTTTTTGAGCATTTGTACCTAAAACCCGCCAAATGACTCCGTGTTCTGTGTACATGTGTCACACGCGGTCTTCTGTTAGATGAACATGTATATAAAAAGGTTATCCGTCCGTCTCCTGCCCGCTGATCGGGGGGGGGGTCCAGGAGCAGCCGCTAACAAGGCCGCCCGTTGTCGGTGCCGCTCTCTTGCTGTCTCCTGGTTAAGGAAAGGTCATATTTGCATTACCTGCTCCCGCCGCCCAGCACATGATTCATTACCAAAGGACATAAAAGGCCTAATAATCTTTTGTCAAGTACAGTGACAGATAAGGTGAGCTGTTCCCTGTCTCTTGGCATCACCGGTGATTAGATTACTTATCATAAAGCCTAATAAAAAGTACTCCTTTCTGCTTTTCTCCCCTGTTCTTGGCGAGCGCTCCGTCGCTGCAAATTACTTCCAATAAAATTATAGTTCTGCAGCTTGTAATTCTGTCAAACGAGGGCAATTAGCATCAGGGCGCTGGATCAACATCCCTTCGATGAAAGAGATTCCCAGACGTCGCCCCCATGCGGTTTTTACGCTATGGGTTCCACAAATGATGTTTTAAAACACAATCCTCTGCCGTTCCACCGCATACAAGGTAGAGAACCGATTTGGTGAAAGATAATAGATTGCGAGCTTTCTGGTCTATCCAGGTTCCTTTCCTCAGGCAGGTTACCTAAAGTCATACTTGGGTTGAAGCCAATGCACAATATCCTACCAATTAGTGGAGGTGAGGATTAATGCCTTGTGTGAAAGTAGGACATGAGTAGGATACGAGACGCTCTTATACGTTACATGGAGTCCCATGTAAGGGAACAGCAATGGCTACTGAGAATTGGGTTGACGTTTAATGTTGGGGTTTTTTACCGAGCGCTCGTGGTTTGAGCGCACACTGCCACGGACACACCTTGCGTTTCAGTGCCATCAGTGGTTCCGACCCTCATCATCTTCCTTTAAAAAGCATATGTCTAGTTTTTCGATGGCGGAGAAGTCACGGTCCATCAAGTTTACCATGGAAGGGGCAAGTCTCCTGTTCCCGTCCTCCATCGATGTACTCGTATAGGACCCACTGCTCCTCACCGAACTAAATGGCCGCTTGGCTGACAAACTATTGTCAACCCAAAAATGTTATGGTAGCGTAGGGGATATTTTTAGGAGAGGAGTGACACCAATTTACCACGGAAAGTGGACCCAGGCAGCATTATGTTTCATATATGGGTCACGTAACAGAAATACAATATAATGCTGTCTGCTTCTTGCTCCATGGAGTTTGGCATCTAGATGTAGATATGAAGCCTTAAACGATCACCTGGACAGGAGACTTTGCTCTTCCGAGGTGTATGCGTTGATAGGCGGCCATGATGTGAAGTTGAGCAGCAGTAATGTTCAGTTTGTTCAGTCGGGGGAAAAGCCATTTCCACAGATTTTCGCTCAATGTATGTGTTATAATACCGGGTATTTGTAGAAAATAGTCCGCAATGGTTCCACATCCTCTTGAACGTAGTTCATACTTACGTGTTCTGACTGGATAATGTTGTGTAGGGAATCAGCAAAGCAAGCAGGGCTTCCTTGTTTTAAGGCTACACGTGTTGATTTAGTAAATGATATATCGTGCATTTGCATTTATTGGCTTAGCTTCTATAAATTGAGTTTTAATGACATGCAATCATCTGCTTTGTTTCAGGTGACCACCAACAAAATTATAACCACCTTGTTCTCAATAATTCATCTCAGACCCCTACAAATGGTAAGAATCGTTCTCCGAACCCATAACTTCTTTAAGATGTTATTGTACACGTTGTTACGTTTATTTAACACAATTGTATAATTAAAACGGTAACGGCACAATCCGTCGTCTTGTTAAAGGATATAATAAATTACTATTATTATTATTAGACAGGATTTTGAAATGTGTTGGGGGAAGACATTTTCCTTTGCACTCTCTCATAAGAGCATTTCCTGTTTGGTGTCTGTGCAGGAAGTAATGAGTGCAAAGGAAAATTCCTTCTCTCAGGTCATTTAGAAAGAAAAATATGTTATTTTAAATACATGTCGCTCTCCCTGAGTAGAAATTTTACCGTGAAGGTTCAACACAGAGTCAGGCATCAATGCACAAACATTAAACTGTAATATTTTTACTTTAAAGTACAGTAAAGACGTTTAACTGTCCTTTAAAGTTAAAATATTACATTTTCTTTTAGTGTCTTTTTAACAGATGTAAAATTGGATAAACCCCTATTCCCCAGAATGAATGTTTTATTTAAAGTATCCAATTAAATGGAGTGTTCAACATCAAACAAGGAAGGGCAGAGAAAGCGAAGAGATTGAATCTAAGCGGCCCCTCTCGGTACTAATACTAACCTCCGACACCCCCCCCCCCTCTGCCTCGTATCAGAATATATACCGGATCTGCAAAAAGGACAATGAAGAAGAATGTAGCGAGAAGTAACGTATCTGAAATCGCCAAACCCGCTTTGAATATAAAATTGTAATTTTATCCACTTAACAATAATGCGTTAAGGGACGTTTCGGGTTTCCAGAAGATCTTACTGTGAGCAAATTGCCCCCCCCCCCCCACTAGGCATTTTTGAAACATTTGCTGGAAGTGATAATCCGATGATTATTATAATGATACATTTTGATAATGATAAATCTTTACCTATGCATTGCGCCTGGGGGGGGGGGGGCAGTTAGCAGAGGGTATGGGTTGAATTTACAAAGAATACGGTACGGCAATTTCTACAAAAACAATTCAATAACGCGGAGTTTGAGGCAGTTTTTAAAGCTGCCCGGATTGATTGCCGCTGACCCCGGCTCGGCTGCCAGGCTCGCGGCTCACGCTGTGCAGCGGGATCTCCTTCCGTATGGAAAGTAATTGTAGGAAAAGTTCCGTCGCTCGAGTGAAGGCAGATAGAGCCGCTCCTGATGGTTTCTATTTCCTGTATTTTTCTCTAAAGCTAATAAACCTGTTTATCGATTATTTATCCATTTTTTCTAAATAAAATCTATATTTCATATTGAAAATGACCGTCGCGTCCGTACGCAGCACCAGCCTCAGACTCAATGCTTGTAATAACGACCGCTCGTACTTATACACGGTATCGATATCGCTCTGACGTAAAAGTACCCGCCGCATAAAAGTATTTTATTATTTTATGTGAAAATAACCCTCCTTTATTTCTTCCTTTACAGAGAAGCCGCGCATGAACAACATTCTTACTTCCGCTACCGAGCCGTACGACCTGTCTTTCTCCAGATCGTTCCAGAATCTCTCCCACCTCCCGCCGTCCTACGAGTCGGCCGTCAAGACCAATCCAAGTAACTATTCTTCTCTGAAGAGATTAAGTAGGTGATGTTCATTTCATTCTCATTTGCTTGGGAGGCTGATCTGGTAAAAATGTTTCAATGTCCCCATCTTGTTACATTGTTTTTTTTTTGCGATGTCTGAAATGGGGAGAAGTAAAATGCGTCGGGTTACAGGGTGTATATGATCAGTGATTGCAGTCATCGGTCATAATTGTTTATAATTCTCTGGTATTCAAAAAGAAGCACGCAACTTTTTGTCTTCCCATCCATTATATGTTCTAGACCGTGTGTGTTTTTGGGGGGGAAATGCTAGAATTCTTGCTACGTGGCTACATGAAATAATATCAATGGCTTTAGATACTGTTTCCAACAAAAGTGTATCTGATCGTACGCCGGGACGCAGTTCTTTGGCAGCGTGACATGAGTCTCGTTGGGACACATTTGTTACTAGCGGGGAAAATAAATCATATTTATGTTGTAGTTATGGGTTACTTTGTAGAAAATTCCTTGTGAGACCCCCGGAACAGTTGAAATAATTCAAAATTCATTCTGATCTGTTGAAAGAAAAGAAAAAACTAAACTACAGGTTCTTATAGCCGAAGGGCTTTCGGATTTCCAACGGCTGCATTCGTTGCCAAACTAGAAATATATATGAAGTTGGAACATCGACCCCGCCAAGGAGATCATCCTCTTAGAAATATAAAGACGATGGAGTGCCTGGAAATTGAGGGCGTTGGGGTAAATTTCATGGATAATGAGGTTCTTTTATTGCGGATTTAATAGTTATCTTCCTAAAAACCCAACGTGGCGATCAGAACGCATTTACCTAACGAGCCAATGGGTGGCGAAGGCGTTTATACGAAGGGATTGATGCTCGCTTGTTGTTTCGTACATTAAATCCTAAACCAGATGTGCGTCTTGGGCTGAATCCATGGTTTTAAAACTCATTATAACCTCGTGCTCCTGGAAAATTTAAATGTTTTTTTTTTCCCCAAAAACTAAAGTTTAAGGATCACAAAGAAAACCCGTAAAGCAGGGACCCCCGCTGCTAACCTCATTTTCTTTGGCGCCAGCTGATGTCTTTTTTTTGTTGTGCTTGTTGTTTTAATAAAAATGAAATCACCGAACTGGAAGATATAATCGGATTAAGTAAACATTAGCTTGACGTCTTTGATTGTGAAACGCGCCGCCGCCGCTCTCCAGCCGCCCTGGCAGTGTGGGAGTGTGTTGGCAGGGGAACGCCGGTGTACGATCTCAGGTGTTGCTGGTACGATATAAATATCTTCTCTTTGCTTCTGCTTTATCTACGTTTTTGTAGATGTTTTTTTTGTTCTTCCTGAGTATTCCAGAACAAACATGTTTCCCGTCTTGTTTGGTAGCAGACGTTAAAAGTTGGCGAGGATGGAATGAAATGCAGTAAGGCGAGTCGGCTCGGTGATCTTGCGAACCTTCCCCGGTTCCGTGCATGAGAAATTATCTTTGAAGGTGGGCTTTGGGGCGCTTGATTTGTACCGTTTGTCAGCGGCGCTCTTGGGGAAGAGACAAAGGAAGCTGAAGGCCCCATTTTATTTGGGAAAGGGACAAAGCAACAGAGATACAGCGTTCTATCTCTAAATCATTTCATCCGACTGGCTTCTGACGCGTGCGTAGGGATTTGGGATGTGCGCGTGGGGCGTTGGGTGGCTTTACATGCCGTACATAGAGTTTTCGCATATGCTATGTATAGGGGGAAGTTATTTAGACGAAGGCCCCAGATCTTAGGTCTTCCCGAGGCCGGTTTTATGTCAACCACTCTGCAGTATTCAGTTTGTGGTGCATGAAATGGACTTTCAATGGGTTATGGGGGTGGCCCCTGAATACAATGGTGGGTAAAAGACATAAAATGTTGGTTAAAAACCTTTTTACCATTCTCCACAACCTTATTTTCTTGACGTTGCCTCTGGGGAAGTAGGACTTTATCAAGACCCCGCTCAAACGGTCAAGACAAGCATGGCGGATCATGCGTCTTATTGTCCTCTTTCTATGCCCGGTAAGCGCCGTCTGTTCTACTGAAGCACAAAACCCAGACCCCGTGGGAATAATGATCACGGGAGAGAAATTCAGCTCTAGCTCCGTACAATCGGGGCAAAGATCAGATATATTCCTTTTCGCTTTCTGACTGCTGGGCAGACACATTCATTTTGCAAATTGCTCCTAGTTGTCACAGCAAGTATCTTAAAACCCCTTCCTAATGAGGATCTTTCTTTGCTGGAGTTCACGCTTTCCCTTATTCAGCTGATTAAATGAATGGAAACGAGAGAAAGAAGCCAGAAGTGTGCGTTTCGTGAGACTTTTCGCTCTAACCGGTTGAGTGCTCCAGCCTGTCCGGGGCGTCCCAATTCCGCAGTCCAACCGCTGCCCGATGATCGTAAGCGCCAACGATTTATGGATTTTCTATCTCTAAAAATATACATTTTTGTTTTCCCCATTAAAGAGAGAGAATGTCTGCTTCATCAGCGTCTGTAATAGATTACATCTTTTTTCTTCGGTTGGGGTCCCGACTTCTGCAGAATGTGCGGGGTGGAGACAAAAAGGTGCACCTTCTCCCTCATCTTTGAACCAGGCAACACTCACGAGACGGTGATATAGTTGCAGCAAATGTTATTTCAAAACCTCAGGGGGGAACCGACAGCCCTTGAGGGGCCGTAAGAAAAAGTATAATGTGTATTGGATCCGGCTTTAGTTTATTATAAGTAAAATGTACTAGGATACAAGGACAATGCGTGGCCTGATACATTTGAGGAAGGATTTTTGGGAGGTCAGAGACCAACACAGAAACCAGTAATACTGGAGAAACATAGAAAGGGTTAACACCTTAACCCTACGTGAGAATGGCGGCAAAATGACTGGTAGGTTAGGTCAGCGGTCATCAGATTCCATGCAGTGATACATGGGAGTCAACATGATCTTCAAAAAAAAACACAAAGGAGGGAGGTCCATCGACTTCTATATAAATGCTCAAAAACAGCTAGGAGTCAAGGATACTCTTGGTTCCACGGTAACCTGTTGAGGGTTCCAGGGGCATGGAGAAGAACACGTCTCAAAGAGCTGATTAGGGTTGTTGAACTTGTCCCAACATGTTCTTACTGTCTTGATTCAGGAGTGTCACTTGTGTTATAACCACTCATTCATACACCTTGCCATCTTCATTCCCACCCCAAGGAACATCCTAATTTTTTCTGTTGAGCTTCTCATTTCACCCACCGTTCATTACAACGAATGCCAGAGCTAACCAAATCCACCGGAACGGTTAACGAACCGCTCTTTGTATCACAATCAAGACTTCGACAAGAGGAGAGTGTGTGTCGAGAAGGCATTGTGTTCATAAGTAATGTTGTAGGAAAATATAATGAATTGTTTAACGCTTCTCGATGCTCGGAGCAATAGAATGAAAGAAATTTAATGTCTCTGTTTTTATTTCCCATGTTGCAGCTGACAAAGAAGCTGATGAATATTACATGAGAAGAAGACATCTTCCTGATTTGGCAGCAAGAGGGACGCTTCCTCTCAACGTCATTAAAATGACACAGGATCAGCCTAACTACAGAGAGAGACCGAGGAGGCCCGTACGTGCCATGTCTCAGGATAGAGTCCTGTCCCCCGAGAAAGGGATGACTGAAGAAGGATACGGATTGCCCTACGACCGGATCCTGTCGGACGAACAGCTGCTGTCGGCCGAACGCCTGCATTCCCAAGATCCGCTGCTGTCCCCGGACAAGGCCATGACCCTCAAAAGGTCCGATTTCCAGGAGAAGTCCATGTCGAGAGCCATCTCCCAGACAGATGTCTTTGTCTCCACTCCTGTCTTGGATCGATATAGGATGACAAAGATGCACTCTCATCCTAGTGCCTCAAATAACTTGTACAATACGCTGGCTGTGAACCAAACAGCTGCCAAACGCCAAGCATTTGCTTCTCGGCGGCACAATACGGTGGAGCAACTGCATTATATTCCAGGACACCACCAACAGTATCGCACAGCCAGCAAAACAGAGGTGACTGTTTGATAGGTCCGTGTGTAGATAATCCTTATAGACTAAAGCAGTCCCAGGACACCACAACAGTGGCCTTGAGGGCCAAGAAGACCTCTTTCACGTTTCATAGGTCAGACCATATCCATCACCCATTCTCTCGTCTTTGTCGTTAGAGGTATCGGGAGCAGAAGAAAGATTCAACGGAACAGAGACGATAATCCGACGGCGTCTGACGAAAAGAGTCAGCTTGGTTGGATAGCTCAAGGGCTCGTGTTTTTGGGTATACTTTCCAAACGTAAAACAAAAATCCCTTTAGGATCAGTCATGAGGTGCCTAGGAAAAAGTACATTTGTCGACAGTAACATTTTTTCTGAAGGTGAATTAAAGTTTAATGACGGCCGAAGAGAGACCCCCCCTCCCCCCCCGCTGTATCCCTGATGTGACCATGGCTTCTACCTTGGATGTAGCATGTAGTTTAAACAGCTTTTTTGGGTTTGATTTCCTTTTCAGTGGCCCGAAGCTACATCTCGTTGGCCGCTGTGTAATATTAGAATGATGCCTCTAGTTGTGCGTTGTCCCCGATAGAGGTGGTGTAATAGAGGCAAATTATTTTTGTTTTATTTCTAAAATCTGGGAGAAAAGAAAAAAAAAATATATATAGTGCCTAACATTTTCAGATCTCTTCACCCTTTCTGTACCGAGGGTTGACTGATGTACGGTAGAGCACTGGCCATGAAAGGTTCAACGTAGGAATTAGTTGGATCCGTGTCTCGATAAAGCACAATACCGCTGATACAGCTCATTGTACTTCACCCTATTTTTAATGGTTCTACCAACGTGTAAATAGATTTATTTTGTTTTGCCATCAATCTTAAAGCCAATAAACTGTGAATCAAAGATATCATCTCTCGCCCGTCCCATTAAGACACTTCCAAATCCATCTTGTACGCAAATGGAGTATTGTATAACAGGTATAATGCCATCTGTATCCTAACTGGGGTTTTCTACTCAACTAGTAATCCGTTCTGATGTATACGGGGTATCTCTATATATTTATTTATTGTCACCATCGTTATGCAGGTGAAACGGCGGCTGCAGATATGTTTTCCGGGCAGTTCCGATACTTTGCCGGCCTCCTGTCCATCTTTGCGATCTGCGTGTTTTGGACAAAATGTTTTGATACACTGAATTCCGGGGTCGACGGGACACTTAGCTTCGTGTTCTGAAGATCTGTTGTTGGCCGTGGTGGGCTCCATACTTGATTGATTATGGAGCATCCAATGCACCTTCGGGTGTCTAAGAGAAATGGCGCAAGTAGATCTTTAACTTCGATATTTTGCCCTTTCTCTATGGGTTTGGTAACCAGAGAAACCAACATATGGCATTTTACCCGACCCCCCCCCATGATAATTCGATGATAATGAGGCCGAATTGTCACAATGTAACCATCTCATTGGATGGATCATATCCTGGTTCTCCTCAGACCATTTCCTACACGGCCCATCTACGTACTTTCCGGTTTCATACAACTCATTGGGAATGCCCAACATTTTGTCCAAAAAGTGCCTGAACCAACAGATCTTCAACATTTCAAAAAGGGGGCAGATGTTTTTTCTTTTTTTAAATCTGACTTCTTTTAGGCTCCTTTTTAGAAGAAAAAACACCAATAGGATGAAATATATCGCTAAACGGTGTGTTGTGCCGTAGTTCGCCCACTCTGTATCACGTGCATTTTTTTTTTCTCATAGGTTTATCCGTTTCAGAACTAGATTGTAAATTACAGAAATGGACACTTTCTTTGGGAATTATTTGCGTATTTGAAAATTAAAGTATATATCGTTGATTTGATCCTTCCAACATCTCGTTCCTGTTCTTAAAAAGCCAGGAATTTGGGACCCTGTGTTTTTGTTTTTGCTCTTCTTCTTAAATAAAATAATTGACGTTCTGTAACAGATTTTTGAAACCACTGTATCAAGCCTGACCCAAAAGCTATTACACTCATGAAATAACGATGTATAGGAACACTTTGTGAGGTTGTTTGGGGCGAAATGACGCTATTTAGCGAAAGCAGACGTGCCATTATTCTGCATTCGCACCTCTGGGCATTTTATTTTCATTTACAATGATATCCTTCTAGAACCTGGTCAGAGGGGATCCCTATATCTATATCTATATAATATATATACGGATATTGTTGGGCAGATATTGGCAGAAATTAGGCCAGAATATCCACTGCTGTGGTCTGCGAGGGTCTCTCGATTTTGTCCGGTCAATGTGACAGCATCCCACCGGAGTGTTAATGGTGGTGTCTCTGCCGGTTAGCGTCTTCGAGGCGGTGCCGACCTGAAGCTTGCTGCCGGGAGCTGGGCTACATCTCCGATAAAGCTTGAGCAGCTCCGTACCGGCATTCACCGTGCAAAGAGTCTGCGTTTAGAGCAATAAATTATTATTTACATGAATTACCCAGATAAATAATAACAGTTTAGACGATTTGTGTTATTTGATCTCCAAGGTGGTCCCAATTTTTTTTTTTATCTGCCTCCTCCCCCTGGGGCTCGAATTCATGCGTCTCTCAAGCGGTTATAGAGTATTTTCACCGTCTCTAAGAGAGCGATGGACGCCATAACACATTCTAGCTTTGGCCCGTACAGCAGACCGTAATGGCGGAATGATTCATCTCTGTCAGTCCTTCTTCTGGGACATGGAATCAGGAGATCCACTGCTCAGTTACAAACATGAATTTAAAAAAACTGTTGTTTTTTTTTAATGAAAGAACATTTTGTATCTGTGGCGCTCAATAATGTGACCCACAAAATAGAATCGGGTTTTTAGTGAGCCTTCCGGGGTCATGCGAAAAGGACTTATTGGGCGCTGGAAAACCCATCTTAAAGTCGCCAACCCTCTACAGGTCTTAGGGTTACCAAAGCGGACGGCCTCGTGATGCGGCATTGATGTAAAATGTATTACTTTTACCAACGTATTGGGGAATAGAATGTTCTGTATGTCTTTTGCTCGTGGAAGGGTTGTACGCTGCAACGGGAAATGAAGAGCACGAGAGGGGAAATGGCTTCCCCCAACAGATGGACAATTTGAAATTTCATGTTCAATTGTGGAAACGGTTACATATCTACTTGTGAGTGTTACAGAATATTTCCTCAGACATGTCTGTATGCTAGCAATAGTTTTCTTGCCATAAATATTATAAATACTAAATAATGTACTCGGTATGTAGACCGGTCAGACGTGTGGTCAGCCATTTTCGGGACTGTAATGGAGTATCCCAACCCAGGAACATGAATTTCTTCCATACGAGGCAGCTATGGGTTACTGGGTTGTCTTACTGGTCAATAAAGTCATCACAATAACGGATTAGTAGCAGGCGATCTGCATATGGATGGGAAGCTTCTAGAAAACAGTATTTATCCTTAAAAATCATCAGGTATCGTCCAGGAGCCATGTATAGAAAATGAAGTCACGCAAATTATATTTTAGATATAAGATCTAATTTAGAAATTTGGGGAATTTATCTTGTGTTCTGACCTCTTTTGGGAAAAAATTTCACTGCTTTTGTATGTTTTTAAAAAAAAAAACACATTATTAAGGGTATCGTTTGAGACAGCGGTGAAACCCGGTTTAGTGCCATGCTGTCGCTATAAATCTTTTGTTCCCTGAATTCCCACCGAGTATTACCTCAATAAACACAAAATAAACAAGCAAACAAAAAAACAAAAACGTGCCAAACCACAATTTGCGCTTTCACCAAAACTCGCATCTGTGACTCGCCGCTAGCGCACTGTGACTTACACATCCAGGAACCTAACGGACCCGCAACAAAACCAAGACACCCTCTGGGCCGAGACATTGACTTTTTAAAAAAATTTTTTTTTACTTTTCTTACGAGACCCGCTAGTTCGACTCCTTCATTTTGCTCTTTCCTGATTGGGTGATGCTGTACTTGGGTAATTTCCTTGGACCGTCCTGCGCCTATTCATTTATATAACCCGCTCTCTATTCCAGGTCTAGAATACGGAGGATTTCAGGGTTTTTTGTATATATTTTTTTTTAAGGAAAACATTACTTTTATTTGTCTGATTGTTAAGATTCAGACATTCACCGCAAATTTACAGTAACTTCTGTAATCCAGCGATATTTTTTTTTCTTTTTATATATAAATATTTTTCTTAACTGATGATGTCACAGAGTTAAAGCCATGATATATTGGAGTAAGTGGATTACGGGACGTGTCATGTGACATCCCCAGGGTTCAGCCCATTTTAGAGAGGGGGTATTATACACCATCACATGCGCCGTACCGTGTTTTTTTTTTTTTGTTTTTTTTTTTAACATTATGAGACCGGGAAGTTACATTTTACAGGGATCAGTAAAAAAAATGTTTTATTGAATTTAAAATCGGCAAAAAAACATTATTTTCAATAACTGTTGCAGAGACAATTTCTATCAGGCGGCAGAAGGTAATTAAAAAAAAAAAAATTATTACATTTAAAAACAACTCATTTTGCCCCACTGGTGGGCAGATATGTTCTTACGCTCTGTGAACTCGGAAGGGAATGCAGCTGCCATAATTGTTTTTAGGGCCAAGACGGCTTTTTATCTGAGCCAATAGGAATCCTTATTTTCAGTAGATTTTGTATCATTGGTCCCTGTGGTTCCTCTCCACCCCCGAGGATTCTATTTCTGCCTCTGTGCGGAGGTAAATGTACAGGGGATATCTGACACTCGCTGGGGTAAAATCCAGAGGAGGTGGGTATACCAAAAGTAAAATATACACATATATCTATATAAATATATAAAAAATCTATATATAACACAAAAAAACATTGTTTTCCACTCACTGTACAAACTCATTTTCTATGGTCTGTGAATCTTTATATTCATTAAGCCCAACATGTTTCTTATAATAAGAGTAGCTTCTGAAATATCCGAAATCATTAGACAATTTTGTAGCAATTTACTCGATCTGTATAAAATAATTAGAATTCTATACTTTTTCCTTCTGGTTCGGGGGTTCATAATACTCTGAGCCAATTACGTTGGAATTATTTAATTACAATTTTTTTTGTGTGCTTAAACCCGATTTATAGACTGTGTTTATTATACTGATTATTGGGGGGGGGGCGATCATTTATATCTGTAAATTTAAAATCTTTTGGTTAACAATTAACCTCTAAGGTGTCAGCGGAGGGGGGGTCTGCAATATGTATAGGACCCCTACCTGCCAAAAAGGGGCCGAGGGGGTGTTTCTATATGCTTTGCGTGGACGCGACATATAATGACGTTGCTGGTTAGTTTCTTTAGAGGTCCGAAGCCTCCGGAAAAACCTGTTAATGGGTCGAGTTCAACGTCAGTGCTGGCGCCATACGAGAAGTTAAAAGGAGGCTGGAAGGAGACGCTTCGGGACGATGAACTGAAATGAATTCTGGCCAAAGCGTTACCTTTAAATACTGAAAGGTCTAAATTTCAGCCCTGGGTAGTTTTTTTTAATGGAAGGAGGGGTAACAGCGCCTTTTAACGGAGGACGGCTATAAATTTACGCTTAATCCGGATTCGCACCCCGAATCCCCATACATATATATATATATATATAGACACGCTTCGTCTTTGTGTTATTGCCCGCGGCCAGACGACCCCGTAAAGCATATAGAAAGGTTTCCCGCAGACGCCCCGCGGCTTCTTAATGTATATGACTGTTTTACTGCTAATAATCTTGTTGTTCTAACTGTTCCTGTATAAGCACATTCTGTACTCTACCAGAAATTGGGGTTAGTAACAATCTAGAGTCTTAAGGATTTTTTTCAACTTTTGTCAGTAACAAATATTTATGGATTCCAAAAAAAAAAAATAAAAACCCAAGAAACGACAAAAACTCTAAAATAAAGCAGTTTCAACAAATTGAAGTCTCGTGGCTTTTGCTTAAAGGGGAATCCGCTCCGGTCTGGTTTCCGGTGGCAGTCGACGGTGACGCTGACCATGTTCTAGGGCGACGATCTGCGCCATTCAAAGTGAATGAACCAAGCAATTTTATTTCATTCTTATAAATTTGTACCCTGTTGTGACGCCACTAAAAATACACTTAAATATTATATTCATATATATATATATATATAAATGTGTCTTTCTGGTAAAACACATAAAAAATTCAAATAAACATTTAAAGTTAAATCTCGCAGAGAAGGTGGAGGTGCCATAAATGTGACGCCGATGATTAAAGAAGTCTCTAAACTGTTAGGGATATTAATGAGACAAAATAGGCAAAACCAATATTTTATCACATACGCAAAATAACGACGCTACCAAATATTGTAGAACCACATCCACAATATTAATTTAAGGAGATACCCTATATTTTATCTCCGATCCTAAATTCTTTCAGATCGCCGAAAATTATAATTCAAATTAGATAGATATCACGAAGATAATCAATCAAAAATATTATTTATTGTGAATACAATTTATCAAATCTATATATGGGTCACACAGTGCATGATATAAAACACAAAATTCTTAAAACATGTCAAAATGAATCAATTCAAATACAGTATATTATCGATAGTTATCAATATAAGTTACTACTTTATAAGTAACACACAATTAATTTCCATCCCACTCAGCAACCAAAAATTGATAATAATCAGGGCAGTAATAAAGATATCACTATCTCTCTAATATTAGTTCAACTAATATAACAAATTAAAAATAATATAATTGTGTCTAAGAGTATTAGTGAAGTTCCTAATAGATGCAAATAATGTCAAACTTCATCTATAGGTAAAAATACCTTTTCATTATTGTTATTATCACGGGTTATAAGCTGCAGTCTCACAAGCCGTCATATACAATAATGCAATATAGTACTTCCCAGAAACAGGGAATTCTATACGAAGAAGACAAAATTCATCTCTATTCAGAATAATAAAACAATTATATTTACCACCACTTGTTGCTGTTATCCCACCGGTCCTTGTAGAAATTAATCCAGGTTCAGTGGCAAGAATTTAAGTGGAAAAAAATATAACTGTCTACCAGTTATATAGGTTATAACTCAAAGTAACTCCAAGAGTGAAATATGGTGCCAGAATCTTAAGATTCCAAGTCTCTGGGGAAAATTTGGTGAATCAATCCGTCAGGGTCTGTCCGTTCCAGGGTGCGATCTCTTTTTTTTTTTTTTTTTAAAGGTTCCCCCCTTTTTTTATTAAAGACATAAGCTTTTAAAGACAGGGCTTATTATCATAGCCTCCACCTTTTGGTAGGAATTCTCCAATCATAACGGTGGGTTTTACCCATTATAATTAGAATTTCTACTCATATTTACACCGTTGTAATTTCTTACTTTACCTGTGAGAGACGCTCTGGTCTAAGAATTAACTTAAAACCATTACATATATGTTTGGAATTTATCCTTGGTCACCCTTATCGCTAGGTGTTACCGCCTAGATAGTAACTCAGGACTTGGTAGACTTACCATGTATCCCCCATACGAATTTACGTTCCCAAGGATATGCAGCGTCTACTCCTTAACTTTCTCATGGAAGATAACGTTAATTGGATCATACATACGCTGAAACATCTATATACATGAATACTTCTTTGTTCTCAATTATAGAGAGAACAAGGACAAAAAGAAATAATCACTATATGATTAAGTAAAATAAAATGGCTCTGACTCCATTTTGTTTTCATGTAAAATACAGAATATGTGGAATACATGTTTTCTATCATAAAATATCTGACAAAACGTCTCTTCCCCAAAAGCTTATTCCCCTCTATAATTATCTGGGTAATGGCCCTTTAACGCTGACGTGATATAGCTTTGCGTGTCCTACACGTGTATGAGTTGGATGTAAAATAATAAAGATATATTTATATTTAAAACATAGAAATTGTGTATTCTGCGCATGAGTTTATATCTAATAGAGCCCTGAAGCTGATTAGTTCCAGTGTTGTGAAAAGGGACCGTATCTGCCTAATATCTATTCACGAAGGCCAAGTCAGATATAAGAATGCCCCATCGCGGGGTTAGTACCTATTCGGATGCGCAGGGCTGATGATAGAATCACATGGAGTAACGTAGAATGTAAAGGGATTTGTTGGAATTGATGCTCCTGCTGAAGGATCCTCGGGGGAGGGAAGCCGCTCTCGAGGTGGCTTTGATACCAGATTAAGACTCATAGAGGCTGCGGTATGTATTTAACAAAGTACTTTACAATTAGCCCAGCCTGGACCATCATAAGAGCCAGTAGGCAAAGGTACCCACCCTGGACCCTGGAGCGGTATCTCTCCACGGACTCTCTGTGAGGAACCGCGTGGGCAGGTCAGCAGAGTGAGTCATTTACATAATATCTGCATATGCAGCACAGCGCATGTTTATGTTCAGATGCTGCGGAATCTGTATTTACAGTCACCGGGTTTTTATGAAACCCTCATGTCGGTGGCTCTAAAATCAGAACTCTTGGGGCAGACACATATCCTCCTCCGAGGAGATCCTGAAAGCTGTTGGCTTTGCTTTAGTTTCCGTGCAGCTGTCCGTGTTTAGTCTATTTTACTATCCATATAGACCTCTCTGCGAGTAAATCTGTTAAGCTTTTAATTCCACGACGAAGCCCTCTGCGGAGATCCAGCTGCTGCTGGCCTATTCCGCTCAGACGTCGAGCGGTCCTGGTACGACGCAGTGGCAGCGCCGACATTTTGGGGGTTTTACACTGGCTGGGATTTGTGGGAGTAGTAGTTTTGTATCGCGATCCCCCTCCTGTTGATTATTCAGCAGTTTGTGTTTATTTTATCGAAGAATACGTCCCCGTTTGCTTCCTGGTGACCTTGTCTGTGTATAACGGGAGGTTTGTGGTGAAATAGACAGCGCCATCTTGCCCTTGGATGCACAGAGTAGTATTTACAGACCTTGGCACGGGAGGGGGGGGGCTTCACTTAGTGTCAAAAACACATCTTGTATTTAAATAGCACATTTCTCAAACGCTCCCCCCTGCTGATACCAAATGGCTCCTGTCAGCGCCGGAGGGACACGGGTCAGACACGAGATACTGAACATGACAGCCGAGAGGGATGCCTGGGCATGGTCGGTATACGCCAAAGATTCGGGGCAAATATACCGAGGCGCTTACAGCATTGATGGTAACGGATCCGTCGGAGGCGTCTGTCGCAATACGTTTATCTCCCAAAAGTGCAATAAAAACCATTAAAAATGTAAAGTCATCACGTGTTAAACCGCTTCTCGATACCCCAGGTTTGGGAATGAGGATCCATCACTACCCTCCGTGATCTATTAACCCTTCTCTCTGTGGCTCTCTGGTCACGCGGTATAGCGGTCAGCGTCCCTGTGTCCGCTGCTTTGTCTCCGTGTGTTGGGTCTTCTCTTACAGTCCAGCCTGGCGGTCAAGATGTCTGTCGGTGAACCGGACGTTGCCGTGTTTATGCTCAGCAGGAGTAGTCCAGCAGGGACCACCACCGCCGCCGCCTCCATCAGCCTTTTCTTTTCATACTGGATGAGACTATAAGGTAGGATTACAGAGCACTCTATGGGTTCTGATCACTGTAGATATTTATGTCTGTTTTGTGGATTGTTAGGGTCTTGTTATTGTGGCCAAGAGATGGCTGCGCGTCATGTATTGGGGGCTTAGTCTGGCTTCTTAGGCGATGATGGGATGCAGCTAAGAGTGTAATAAAACACTGATTGGAGAAACCCAAAGATCTATAAAGTGGGATCACTGGCTCTCTGTGTCCTCCCGGGATCTGCTCTACAGAACCGATCACCATACTCTAGGGAGGAGATCTCCCAGGGATCTATAATGTTGGGTCGCAGGCTCTCTGTGTCCTCCTGGGATGTGCTCTATAGAATGGATCCCAACACTCTAGGAAGAGATCTTCCCCGGGATCTATAAAGTGTTTTTACTGTCCTGTGATTATTGTAAATCTCTCTCACACATTATGTTTTTATTATTCCGCCATCAGAAAGTTTTGTCGGCTCTGAAGTCGGTTCCAGCCCCATACTTTGTGCCGGATAACCATCTGCCGCCGGCTGCCGGTAAGTAGGTCATTACAAGCTAATAATTTATTGCTGATGAACACCTTCCTTTCTGAAATGTATTTGTTTGTGATGGAAGCTAAAGAAAGAAAAGCTTTCAGGTCACGCGTTTCGATAGAAATACCGACACAATGTATCCGTTCGCTTCAAAGGCCAAAAGAAATAGAATGATTTATTATTAGACCCCCCTCGTCGTGGCCGAACGCAACGGTCATGGTCTGGACCAAAGGGATGATACGAGGTGTCACGGTCAGGACTACTTGCCAAGCCGTGACTGTGTGGAGGGCGTGGGCATGAAGGGGTTAATAGCACCAGGCCTCTGGATTTACTAACTTGACCCCTTAACAAGGCATAAGCTATACCAAATTAACCCCCAAATCCTGCCTGTATCCCCCCAGGTAGTCTGCCACCACTCACCATTTTGATACCGGATTCGTGAGAAATCCGAATTAGAACCTTTATCTCTATATATATATATCAACCCACCCCGGGCAACTAACATATATATATATATATATATATCCTGTAAAACTTAATAACAATATGGTAACGTGTTATCCTCTCTTATGGTTTGTGGATATCGATACTAGAGCCCAAAGACAGACTTGGATTATGAATATTTTAATAACAAAAAGACAAAGATCACACAGTGCCAGAATTACAAAAACAAGACATACAAAATAAAAGTAAAACAGCAAACAGTTCTTAAAAACAAAGGGACTTAAACACAGGACCCTCACTCACGAGTTTCTCCAATACACAGGACCCTCACTCACGAGTTTCTCCAATACACAGGACCCTCACTCACGAGTTTCTCCAATACACAGGACCCTCACTCACGAGTTTCTCCAATACACAGGCCCCTCACTCACGAGTTTCTCCAATAAGCCGGCCTGTGGGAACTCCTTAAGTCCAGATGGATTCTTACGATGTTGTTCCGATCAGAGTATATCATGGAGTTCTGCTTTGAGGTCGCTGCTTTGTCCCTAAATCAGACTTTTGCAAGCAAACGCCCCTCTGACCACATGACCGATTATATGACACCATCCCCAAGAATCGGGTCCCATCTTTGATGTGCCAATAAGTTATGGGGGGGTAAAGGTGATGGAAACCCCTCCACTTAAGATAGGAATGGAATTCCTATAACTCAGGGTCCTTATCTGTTAGGCCATGAATCACCACAGGGGTCCTTTGGGAAGATGACCCCTCTACCCAGAACAGATACAGAGGGCATGCACAAAGAAACACATTAAATCAACCTCAGATTAACTCATTGAATGCTTAAACAAAGAAACTAACCACCTCTGCTGGGTTACCCTTCCATGCATCCACTACGTTATATGAGTTAATCATGACACGAGGGGCTTGTATTTGGATCTGCATACTGGGATTTGTAATCCTGCTTCTGGGCACCGATAATGAAATACGTGTTAATATTTTGTCTTCTGACGATCAGCGGGTCTCAACCAGGCGTCCTTGGAGCAGAAAATCCAACTACAATGCTATCTGCCGGGGGAGGGGGGGGGGGTCCTTGTTAAATCGGCCGTCATAATTAATTGGGGCCAACGAGAGTTCTTTGAATGCTGAGAGATCATTGGAAGACATTGAACGTGGTATTTATCACCGTGGAGCTAATGAAGGCTTTGAGGATTGGACCCTAGTTAATATGTCAGACTGCGCCTTGCGAGGGTGATCGCTCCTCAATTATAGCCATTTGTATAATCAGACGCAGAGAGATGGCCTTCCTCGCCCCCGGGGGCCGGCCCGGCGTCATTCATCGTATGGCTTTGTCTGTCGCCGGGCTGCCGGGGGTTAAAAAAATAACACAGAAAGACGCGTTACCATCCAGCGTCTGTAAATAAGCGAAGCCGTCTCCGCGCGGGTTATTTGGGAAGCCGTCGGGGCGTAATTCACCTGCCAGTCGTGTAGGCCGTAAACTTCACTCACGGTTAGAGCAATAAAGGACCTCGTAGCTTCGGCCGGCGGAGGCGATTAGCGAGCGAGGGTCCGCGCACCTGAGACGCCCGCGTTCCGCTCGCGGCGAGACAATATTGTCATTTTTGGAGCTGAAATGACATCTATATCGAGCCATAACTCGCGCCTTTTAATAATTCCAGAACCCTCGGCAGGCGATTTAGAGGACAAATTGATGAAGTTTTAGGCCGGCAGAGTATGTGATTTTTTTACTCGTAGGAGATTTTCTTGTAATAACCGGGAGCAGATACCTGTCAATCACCGATACCCCCCCCCCCCCCATGCTTTTCAAATGCGGCGGAACATTTCTGTTTAGAAACAAAATATCGCGTTTTGCGGCTTCTGTTACCGAGCAACGGGAAGTAATGTTTGAAAGTGATATCTCCGTGTCGGATTGCGTTTCTGTGATGTCACACATTTTGGTGTTGAGGCTTCCATCAGCGTCGACTCACATCTGTCATGATTAACTCATATAACGTAGTGGATGCATGGAAGGGTAACCCAGCAGAGGTGGTCAGTTTCTTTGTTTAAGCATTCAATGAGTTAATCTGAGGTTGATTTAATGTGTTTCTTTGTGCATGCCCTCTGTATCTGTTCTGGGTAGAGGGGTCATCTTCCCAAAGGACCCCTGTGGTGATTCGTGGCCTAACAGATAAGGACCCTGAGTTATAGGAATTCCATTCCTATCTTAAGTGGGGGGTTTCCATCACCTTTACCCCCCCATAACTTATTGGCACATCAAAGATGGGACCCGATTCTTGGGGATGGTGTCATATAATCAGTCATGTGGTCAGAGGGGCGTTTGCTTGCTAAAGTCTGATTTAGGGACAACGCAGCGACCTCAAAGCAGAACTCCATGATATACTCTGATCGGAACAACATCACAAGAAACCATCTGGATTTAAGGAGTTCCCACAGGCCGGCTTATTGGAGAAACTCGTGAGTGAGGGTCCTGTGTATTGGAGAAACTCGTGAGTGAGGGTCCTGTGTATTGGAGAAACTCGTGAGTGGGGTTCCTGTGTATTGGAGAAACTCGTGAGTGAGGGTCCTGTGTATTGGAGAAACTCGTGAGTGTGGGTCCTGTGTATTGGAGAAACTCGTGAGTGAGGGTCCTGTGTATTGGAGAAACTCGTGAGTGAGGGGCCTGTGTATTGGAGAAACTCGTGAGTGAGGGTCCTGTGTTTAAGTCCCATTATTTTTAAGAACTGTTTGCTGTTTTATTTTTATTTTGTATGTCTTGTTTTTGTAATTCTGGCACTGTGTAATCTTTGTCTTTTTGTTATTAAAATATTCATAATCCAAGTCTGTCTTTGGGCTCTGGTATCGATATCCACAAACCATAAGAGAGGATAACACGTTACCGTATTGTTATTGAGTTCTACAGGATATATATATATATGTTGTTTGCCCGGGGTGGGGGGGGTTGATATATATATATATATATATATATATATTTTGTTTGCCCAGGGTGGGGGGGGGTTGATATATATATATATATATGTTGTTTGCCCGGGGTGGGGGGGGGTTGATATATATATATATATATGTTAGTTGCCTGGGGTGGGTTGATATATATATATAGAGATAAAGGTTCTAATTCGGATTTCTCACGAATCCGGTATCAAAATCGTGAGTGGTGGCAGACTACCTGGGGGGAGACAGGCAGGATTTGGGGGTTAATTTGGTGTAGCTTATGCCTTGTTAAGGGGTCAAGTTAGTAAATCCAGAGGCCTGGTGCTATTAACCCCTTCATGCCCACGCCCTCCACACAGTCACGGCTTGGCAAGTAGTCCTGACCGTGACAGCATCTATATGATTTAGATCCTCGGAGGACGTTTAAAGTCTTTAAATCTTTCTAAAATTTCTAACAATAAGCGTCCGGCTCTCTTGATTTTTTTTTTGCTATTAGTACAAAACGGAACGACTGATCGAAGCTGCCAAATACTAAGCCCGTGGGTATGGGATGTCCTACCCCGGAGAGAACCGGAGCTGTAGATTGCGTGAAAAACCTAATATACAAAAAAAAAAAGATTGGCCCTCGCAGGGAGAGAATTCTCCAAATTTAAATAACGAAATAATAATGAAAAGAAACCGCGGAAAAGTTTATTTTTTCCCAAAAACCACTTTGCTCTCTGGTCCCGTACTTTTAATAAACAGCTGTTTTTCGGATACATTCGTTTTTAAAGTGTATTTAAAAAAAGTACCAAAGTCTACATCAAAGGAATTCATCTCGGAACTCGGAACAGACGCTTGTTTCATAGATAATAGATCCTGAAATTCCATTTTGAATACCTTTACAGACAGATGTTTCTCCGGCCTCAATCCGAGCACCTCTTACGGGAAAAGCGCAGATGGGTTTTTTTTTTGTTTTTTTTTTATTTTAATTTCCATTTGAACAAAATACCTTTTTAGTGTTTCTGTGGAATGAGAGCGTTTTCTCCCTGAGCACCTGCCTTACTTCTCTTTTCAAAGCGAGGAATCTGATATTAATTAGCATTGCGGCAAAGTCCTATTTAACTTCTGCCGATCGGCAATCAGCGCAGGTTTAATTGCAGCGGATTTGGGGGGAGATGTATATCGCGTACAAGGGTGTATTGTACGGGCCGCCCGAGCGGCTCAAAGTTACTATTTTGGGATAATATTTGCTTGCCTGTTTAGTTATCGCACCGAAGCTACCATAAAAACGTCTCGGCGAGTTCAGCTCCATGAATGCACTTTCTGACTTGCTCACTTTTGTGTTATAGACCCTTCCTGGTGTAAAATGTCTCTTTAGCCCCGTCTAATGCCCGCTGCGGTATTGGACCTCGTTCAGTGCAGTCTGGGGGGTCCTGTAGTCCGCCCGGTTTGGTCTGAGGTCCTTTAGTGCTCCCACTCGCTTCCGCTAGTGCACACTTGAGTCCCATAGTCCTCCTGCTCATCTCGCTTTATGGACTGTTGCCCCCCTCGCCCCGTCCTGAACACACTGAGGGTTTTACAGTCCCCATCTCATCCTCAGTAAGGACTGAGGTCCCCTAATCCTCACTCGCACCCACCAGGGCTCCCGATCCTTTACCCAATGTTTCTTCGAGGTTGGGACACGGGTTTTAGGGTCACCCGAACTTATAACAGCCTCCGACCAAGCGAGTAGCAGAAGGGCTTGATGATCGTATTAGTCATCTACCTCGATCGCTTGCATAATATACGCTTATATAATATACGTTAGCGATCCCCCCGCCGCAGCTCCGCTTTCATCCTTTACTCGCGGATCCGGGAGCCGCGCTTTCTAATGGGAAATTATTTGTCATTGTCTTGTGTGCCTGGCAGACAGAGATTGGTAATTACCATAATAATTGTTTAAAAAGAAGCTCGGTGCATTTCTCCGCACACCCCTTCAGTGCCGGGCAGCTCCGTCAGCTCTTTCTTGACGTGGCTCTGTGTTCACGTTCCATCTATACAGTAATCGCACCAGGTTTTTAATTTTCTATCTAACTGCGGCGAATTCGTTTGTCTAGCCTCTTAAACACTCGAAAAATGCGCTTTTCACCGTTTATTATTATTATCCTCGGAGAGAGTGACGTTCACTGAAGGACATGTCCTTCACGACGCTTTTTGAGATGACAATGTCTTCCACGTTGGCCTCCGAGCGCAGCTCTTACATTCTCATGGATAAATACAATAGAGAAATCTATATCTATTACCCCGAATTCATAACAAGAATATCATCTCCTCAAAGGGCCACGTGACCCTCAGGTTCAGGTCGGCAGAGACCTCTCCATCCTCGCTCCTGAACGTCACGTTTGTGTTTTTCGCGTCTGTTGCAAATGCCGGTAACAATGTTTTGTAATTTTGTAACTTCTTTCCTCGTTTGCTGTTTCCGGGCCGAATTGTATTCGTTTCTTGCAGAAGCTCTGTAGATATTGTAAGCATTTTCCAGCATTCCCCCCCCCCCCCCGCACTCTTGTTTTGTGTTCCGTTTTATGCGAAGTGCACCCGAGGTCACAAAAGCCGTCCTCGCCTCTGGAGATTTTCTAATCGCAAAAATATTCCGAGCTGCAAAAAAAAAAAAAGGCCTATTTTTTGACACCAGCAAAACCAGAACATTGTGTAAGCACCTGTTTATAGCAGCGAGGGCCATATGGAGAGCGCCACGTTCTGGGATTCTTTTTATTTTCTTTGCTTTCTTTTATTTAGTGAGAAATGTATCATTTGTCAGATCTGCACAGAAATTCTATTCACGGTCGTTTGCAAAACAGTGAGTTGCATTCTGGCGCATAACGACGGTTTATCTGCAATGTTTAAAACAAGCCGCCGACATCTGATTATTTTTGAATTGGCTTTGTTTTTCAGAAATATAAGCTTTACGTATATTGGCTGCGCTGTGTTGTCGTATATACAACCCATCCCCCCCCCCCGGTGACCGATGTGCGCCCGTTAACTCCGATTATGTGGGGGCAACAAGAAGAGTGATGGGAAGCAGGTTGGTAACAAGCTGTGAGTGTTTAATACTTTACATCTTATAGACCTTTTGCCACCTGATCCTGATGGGTTTACCGGTCGCTCTCAGGTCTGGACTGGCCACCCAGTGGGCTGGTGGCCGATGATGATAGGGCCACATACTTACTAATACTGCCATTTGAGTGGTGAGAGTATCAAACCGTTACAAGAACAGCCCCGTAAGGGAAAGAATTGGACGGAGGGGCCCCATGAATGAAGTGCCGGACGAGGTACCCCGTTGAAAGCCTAGTGTTAAGGGTTAAGGCATGACTAGGCAAAATTTTAGCACGTGCAAGACCAGAAGGGAGGGGGTAATTGCCCTCCCTGAGGGGATATATAAAGGGGGGGTTTATGCTATAGGGTCAGCATTTTAAAAAAATATTTGACCTTTTCTGTTGCAGGTCTTTGATGGCGTCCAGCATGGAGTCCTTGTTCCAGGAGCTGCAGGATGCTGCCGGGGGCGATGTGGAGTGGCTCCGGGAGCGTCTGTCTGGCGTCCTGTCTGCTGCTCCTACTCCTGGCCCGTCTTCTGACCCGGTGACGGCGCCGATCCAGGGTCTCCCGTCCGCCCGACAGGCTCAGGCCGGAGGTGTCCAGCCGGAGGGTGACCGCCGCATCTCCGGCCCGTTCCGCGCCCCGTTCGGGGGCCTACCAAACGCCGCAGTTCCCGCCCGGCGAGGTCCGGTAGGGCGGGCAGGCCTGGCCCTGACGTGCGGCCCCTCCATGTTTCCCCGCCGCAGTCTCGATCCAGCTCCGGGGAGGAGCTGGGCGGCGTTGTGGGAGAGTCCGGTGCCGGTGCGCCCGGAGCTGCCGGTGCGGACCGTCCTTCCTGTAGTCCCGGCGGTACAGGCCGCGATCGGGACGACGATTTTGAGCGCTCCGGTGCTCGCGCCCGGGTGCCTTTGCCGCAGAGGGCTGGTTCCCGGAGGAGGGATCCGGCAGGGAGGGTGCTGATGTTCCTGCTGCTCGGCGCTCTGCTGCTCCACGCCCTGAGCTGGATGATGACCTCCTGGATACTCCTGCTGTGTTTCGGCCCAGTGATTCGCCTGCACATCCTTCTGAGGCTATGCCTTCTACATCCACCGCTGGGGGCGCCGCATCTCAGGGTGAGCATTCTGTTCCTTTAATTTCTCCAATTGCTTTGCACTCTACGCCTGTTGGTGGGTTGGCTGGGAGTAGTGGGAGTCCTTCAGTTTTGTTGGGTAGCACGTGTCACGGTCAGGACTACTTGCCATGCCGTGACTGTGTGGAGGGCGTGGGCATGAAGGGGTTAATAGCACCAGGCCTCTGGAGTTACTAACTTCACCCCTTAACAAGGCATAAATTACACCAAATTAATCCTGCCTGTATCCCCCCAGGTAGTCTGCCACCACTCACGATTTTGACACCGGATTCGTGAGAAATCCGAATTAGAACCTTTATCTCTATATATATATCAACCCACCCCGGGCAACCAACATATATATATATATATATATATATATATCCTGTAAAACTTAATAACAATACGGTAACGTGTTATCCTCTCTTAGGGTTTGTGGATATCGATACTAGAGCCCAAAGACAGACTTGGATTATGAATATTTTAATAACAAAAAGACAAAGATTACACAGGGCCAGAATTACAAAAACAAGACATACAAAATAAAAGTAAAACAGCAAACAGTTCTTAAAAACAATGGGACTTAAACAGAGGACCCTCACTCACGAGTTTCTCCAATACACAGGAACCCCACTCACGAGTTTCTCCAATACACAGGACCCTCACTCACGAGTTTCTCCAATAAGTAGGCCTGTGGGAACTCCTTAAGTCCAGATGGTTTCTTGTGATGTTGTTCCGATCAGAGTATATCATGGAGTTCTGCTTTGAGGTCGCTGCGTTGTCCCTAAATCAGACTTTAGCAAGCAAACGCCCCTCTGACCACATGACTGATTATATGACACCATCCCCAAGAATCGGGTCCCATCTTTGATGTGCCAATAAGTTATGGGGGGGTAAAGGTGATGGAAACCCCTCCACTTAAGATAGGAATGGAATTCCTATAACTCAGGGTCCTTATCTGTTAGGCCATGAATCACCACAGGGGTCCTTCGGGAAGATGACACCTCTACCCAGAACAGATACAGAGGGCATTCACAAAGAAACACATTTACATCAACCTCAGATTAACTCATTGAATGCCTAAACAAAGAAACTAACCACCTCTGCTGGGTCACCCTTCCATGCATCCACTACGTTATATGAGTTAATCATGACACCTCCCCCTTTAAAATGGTGGACAGAGGAGGTCAGCACACGCTGATCTGCTATGTCTGCCTAAATTCTAGTCTCCCCCTGACAAGACAAACAGTCAGCGTTCCCATAGAAGCTGACTTGTCACACCAGCCAGTAGAACAATACTGCTGTAGCACCGGACTCCATCTGAGCAACTTGCTAAACTTCCCCTCTAATCTATCTGCCTGAAGAGAAGGGTTGTGATAGATTATAACAGTGAAGTCACAACCATACAAGCATGGCTGTAACTTCTGCAAAGCACACACCATAGCTAAGCACTCTCTGCCAACCCTTGAATAAGCCTCTTCCTTTGGCGATAAGTTACTCGGATGTTTTAAGGCCTCATCCATTTGTTTCTCTGCCCTGCTTAGGATAGCAAAACGCTGCCCATTCCCAAGCAAGACAGCAAACGGGTGTCCATTGTCCTGGGCATCCGGTGTGGATCCCAGGCTCTGCGCTTCACCTACACTCACAGGGCGAGGGGTTTCTTGCTGACTGGTCAATGTAGCTGTCTTTTCATCAACCTTTACTATATTATCCTCTGTAGCTGTTGCCCCAGCATCTTGCTGGTATGCCACTATAGCTACAGGGGAAATATTCTGCCCCTCACACTGCCCACTCGGTGAACACACAAAAGGGATATCAAGATGTGAATTTTCCTCCCCCTCCTCCTTATCTCCAGACAGAGCCGGCCTTAGGCGTTGTGGCGCCCTGTGCGGACTACTCCTCTGGCGCCCCCCTCACTGCCCCTTCAAACTACCCCCCCATGCCCCTCAAACTACCCCTCCCCTCTGCCCCTTCAAACTACCCCCCCTGTCCATTCAAACTACACCCCCCTGTCCCTTCAAACTACACCCCCCCTGCCCCTTCAAACTACACCCCCCCCCTCTGCCCCTTCAAACTACACCCCCCCCTCTGCCCCTTCAAACTACACCCTTCAAACTACACCCCCCCCCCCACTTACCTTGTTGCCGGAGTCCTGCGGTGAGAGCGGGAGGCATCCGTCTTCTCTCTCTGCCGCGGTGCCGGCATTTCATGTTGAGAGCCGGAATAGTCCGGCGCTCAACATGAGATGCCGGCACAGCGACGGAGTCACGGAGAGTAAGGGGCGCCGAGCGGTTGCCGAGAACTTCACGAGCAACCGCTCGGCGCCCCTGACCGGGACTTAGATTTAAGCATCGGTTTTTTTTTAAACTTTATTTAACATGAATGATGTTAAATAAAGTTTTAAAAAAAACACAAAAAAAAACAAAACGATGCTTTAATCTAAGTCCCAGTCAGGCGCCCCTGCAACCATGGCGCCCTGTGCGGTCGCACAGGTCGCACACCCCTAAGGCCGGCCCTGTCTCCAGACTGTACAGCTTTAGGGGTCTTAGGCACAGTGGAGAAACTACCCCTTTCCTGCTTCTTAACCTCCAGCACTTTAAGGGTTAAAGTAAGCATTTCCTCTGGAGCATTAAAACTGAGTTTTGGCTGTTGATTCACAGAAACATCACATTCCATATATCCCTTGTTTTCCCTTTGAGAAAATTGATTAACAGGAATATCCGCAGACACCCCTCTATCGTGCATTCTTTCTCCTGCACCGAGATCTAAGTACTCAGGTGCTGTAGACACGGTTGGGCACACATCCCCAGTCCCCTTTAGTTTTCCAGGGATAATACCTTCAGGACATACATCTTCTGAAGACACGTTGACAGAAGTATCCCCAGCATGCCCGAATCCCTTGGCTACCTGATCACCTATAGTAACACTATGCTTTTCAGTATCAGGGGGCATTGAACCAGAAGAGCCACTACAGACTCCCTGTTCCTGAAACTCTGCCCCTCCAAAGGTCAAACCACACTTTTCCCCTAGAGCTTGCTCGCTAGGTCTGGTCCCTTGGTGCACATCCCCCTTCATCTCATCAGGAGACAGGATCCTGGGTGCTGGTTCAGACAGACATACCTCTACCTTCCGGGCTCCCTCCCAGCTACCCACTACTCCCAAAGTTTCAGACAGTACCTTAGGTTGGACAGGGCCCTCTACCAGCCCTCCAGGTTTGCAGGTTTCCTCAGCTGGTGCATACTGGCAAACGAGTCAACCCAGATCCTTGCCCAGCAAAACATTAACAGGAATATCCTCGGATATACCCACCTCCCGCAAACCCTTGCCCACACCCCAATCAAGGTACACACGTGCCACTGGCACTGCAGGGCGCACCCCGCCAATTCCATGGATGGACATGGTCTTCCCAGGGATAAGATCCTCCAACTTTACCATCTCAGGCCGCACCAGAGTGCAAGCAGCCCCCGTATCCCTGAGTCCCATAGTCACACGGCCACCTACAGTTACTCTTTGTAGGTTCTCTTCTTCATTCCCCTGAAACCTGGAAACAAACAAGACAGCTGGGTGTTCCCCAACTGTTACACACTGCAAATTGTCTCCTTGTGCCTCCTTTGGTCTAGCCACAAATAAAACAGGTACAGCTCCCCCAGCTGTACCTCCATTTCCATTTGTCCATGGAGATGGTCTCTTAGAGGGGCAGGTGGCACTCAAGTGCCCAATCTGGTTACACCGATAACACCGGCGGGTATCCCCCTGGCCCGATGTGGCCCCTGCTCTGTTGGCTAGGAAAGGTGTGGGTGATGGTCTCCCTGCTGGCTTAGGAGTTGGTGGCTGGTAGGCTGCTCCTTTCCAGGTAGATGGTCCTTGTGATGCTTGTACCCGCTTGGTTGTTGGAGTACGGTTGTTGGCATAATCGTTAGCCAGATCTGCCGTGGTTTTAGGTTTTCCGTCCAGAATCCACTCTCGGGCCTCCGGACTTCGTGTCCTCAGGAACTGCTCCAAAATCATCAGATCCTCCAGGGCCTCATATGTAGTAACCTGTAGGCCTCCAGTCCATTGCCGTAAAATAGTCCGAAGCTGTCCCGCATATTCGGTGCAACTGTCCGATGTAGCTTGCTGCATCTCTCGAAACTTTTTCCTGTAGAATTCAGGGGTGAGGTTAAAACTTTTTAACAAGGCAGATTTTATGGCCTCATAGTCCTGCTCAACTTCCATTGGTAAGGAAGCAAACACATCCAGGGCTTTCCCCTTCAGACGTGGGGTTAAAAACTTTCCCCACTCTTCCTTGGGCAGCTGGTACTGCCGGCACACTTTCTCAAATCCTCTCAAAAACACATCCAAGTCAGTGTCCTTTTCCAGCATTGGAAAGTGTTCCAGGCGAGGTCGGTTAGCATATCCATCTCCGTTAACTATGCTTTGGGGAGACGGACTATATTGCTTTAACCGTAGAAGTTCTAGCTGATACCTCCGCTCAGCTTCTCGTTCAGCAGCTGCCCGCTCCGCAGCTCTCTCAGCAGCCTCCCTCTCTCTCTCTCTTTCCGCAGCCTCCCTCTCTCTCTCTCTTTCCGCAGCCTCCCTCTCTCTCTCTTTTTCCGCAGCCTCCCTCTCTCTCTCTTTTTCCGCAGCCTCCCTCTCTCTCTCTTTTTCCGCAGCCTCCCTCTCTCTCTCCTTGTACTGCAGAATCAGGTTGAACTTTAGCTGAGGATCCACGCTCCCCAGATCTTTTAGTGCCACTTGTAACTCAGAGTCCATTACACTCAAGGCGTTAACTTTATCAGGAAAACATCCTTGATCCCCAGGCTCTTCCAAAATCACATCTGCTCCAATGGCCTGCTCTGCACAGAGTTTATCATATTCCAGGAGATCCAAAATCAGCTGCTCTTTGCTTTTGCCAAAAATTTGTATATTCCTTTCTTGACAAACCAGCTCCAGAGATTCTTTTGGCTGTCGTCGATATGCCTCCATAATGCAGTATGGTAGAGAAAAATAAAAGGGAGAGGAACGAACTGTTTTGCACTGTATGTCTGTAATTAGGCACTGAGTAATGTCTTTGGGAAATTACACAAAACCCATGTAATTTCTTTTAGTACTAAAATCACCAAACCGCGCAATACAAATAGCACTAAAAAACTCTAGATATCCCACCGAGCAGGACCCTCACTCACGAGTTTCTCCAATACACAGGACCCTCACTCACGAGTTTCTCCAATACACAGGACCCTCACTCACGAGTTTCTCCAATACACAGGACCCTCACTCACGAGTTTCTCCAATACACAGGAACCCCACTCACGAGTTTCTCCAATACACAGGACCCTCACTCACGAGTTTCTCCAATACACAGGACCCTCACTCACGAGTTTCTCCAATAAGTAGGCCTGTGGGAACTCCTTAAGTCCAGATGGATTCTTACGATGTTGTTCCGATCAGAGTATATCATGGAGTTCTGCTTTGAGGTCGCTGCATTGTCCCTAAATCAGACTTTTGCAAGCAAACGCCCCTCTGACCACATGTCCGATTATATGACACCATCCCCAAGAATCGGGTCCCATCTTTGATGTGCCAATAAGTTATGGGGGGGTAAAGGTGATGGAAACCCCTCCACTTAAGATAGGAATGGAATTCCTATAACTAAGGATCCTTATCTGTTAGGCCACGAATCACCACAGGGGTCCTTTGGGAAGATGACACCTCTACCCAGAACAGATACAGAGGGCATGCACAAAAACACATTTACATCAACCTCAGATTAACTCATTGAATGCCTAAACAAAGAAACTAACCACCTCTGCTGGGTTACCCTTCCATGCATCCACTACGTTATATGAGTTAATCATGACAGCACGCCTGTGGGTTCTGGTGATGGCTAAGCGATTGCACTTCAATTGCTTTCGGTCTTTCGGGACCTGGTGGCTACGGGTGTGGGGGTCGTGTGGTACGCCTGGGGCTGGTGGTCTCAGTGCAGCTGGGGGGTAGTGGCGGATCGCCTGTTCCTGCTGGGGTGCCGTCTGGGGCGGTGGAGCCAAGCCCTGTGGCGGTGGCTGCTAGCTCTGGTGGTGTTTCTGCTGAACCGGCTGCTGCGGGTTCACGGGCGGAGGTTGATCCTGTGCAGTTGGCGGATGCTGCCGGGGGGGGAAATTCATGTGTGTTTTGAGGCCCCATTGGGTACTCATTCGAAACAGGAAGTGCGGGAAAAGATTTGGAAAGGGGAACATGTTGAAATATTTTCCCTTCTTCCCCTTGAAAAATTTCATCTGGATCGGCCGTCTAAGAATGAGGCCACTAAAAAAAAGAGGATGAGGAGAAGAGGATGGGCTGCAGGCTTTTGCGATTCTGGCCAGCGTGATTGGTCAGAAGGCGCCTGAGCATTGCTCGGGTTTGTTCTGCTACCTTGACTCTATTGGGGAGGCGTACCGGGTGTACGGAGGGCAGTCTTGGTTGCGTTATGACGAGCAGTTGAACTGCTCGTCATAACGCAACCAAGACTGCCCTCCGTAGAGGCGTCATAACACGCAGCCACAAAGCAATATATTTATGGTCCCAACGCACCCCAGGGCGCACGGCCCTGGGGTGCGTTGGGACCATAAATATATTGCTTTGTGGCTGCGTGTTATGACGCCTGGTCGGTCTGTTTGGCAGCCTTTTCCAGCCGGTGCGGGTGTGTTGGCCGGTCAGCAAAAGGGATTCTGCTGCAAGTTTAACGAGGGGCAGTGCAAGTGGGGCACGCTGTGTCGTTTTAAGCACGAATGCTCCGGCTGCAGTGGTTCCCACCCGCTTACCAAGTGCCTTAAGCGCCAGAAGGGGAGTAAGGCCGACTAAATATTCTGATCGGGATGCCGCCCGTTTGCTGGAGGAGGGTTTTCGGGATGGGTTCCGCATTCCTTCCAGGGTTGAGGGGGTTGTCGGTCGGTTCGGTAATTTGAAGTCTGCTTTGGCCAATCCCGCCGTTGTTACTGAGAAGCTGCAGAAGGAGGTTGGGTTGGGAAGGATGGCGGCTCCTTTTCCTTCTTCGCCTATTCCTGTCCCCGCTTGGGCTGGTTCCTAAAAAGGAGCCGGGGAAATTTCGGTTGATCCACCATTTGTCTTATCCGAGGGGGCAGTCGGTTAATGACGGTATCGACCCGGCGCTGTGTTTGGTTTCGTACGCTTCCTTTGACGTGGCGGCTTATTGGGTGAGGGGTGTCTGGGAAAGGGGCGTTGTTGGCGAAAGTAGATGTCGAGGCGGCCTTTCGTCTTCTTCCTGTACGTCCCGAGAGTTTCTCTTTGTTGGGGTGTTTTTGGGACGGTGGTTTCTATGCGGACAGGTGGCTTCCGACGGGCCGCTCTATATCTTGCGCTTATTTCGAGACCTTTAGCACGTTCCTCGAGCGGGTGGTTAAGGAGGTTTCAGGTCTGCCTTCCATTATCCACTATTTGGACGATTTTTTTATGTGTTGGTCCGGCAGGTTCTTCCAGGCGTGCTGTTTTGCTGGCTACGGTTCAGCAGGTGGCTCGGCTCTTTGCTGTCCCGTTGGCACTTGATAAAACTGAGGGGCCGAAATTGATTCTGTGGATATGTCTTACCGGCTTCCCGAGGCGAAAGTGGCGGAGCTTTGTTTTTTGGTTGCGAGTTTTCGTCGGCTGCGCAAGGCTCCTTTGCGGCAATTGCAGTCTTTGTTGGGTGAGTAGAATTTTGCCTCTAGGATTATGCCTACGGGTAGGGTTTTTTTTCCAGGCGTCCCCCTCCCCCCCACCCACCATTAAGTGGGCCCCGGATACACAAACATCAAAGAAGGGGCCGCATGATCAGGCCTGGATCATGCTAGGGGGGCATGATCACCTCATGGCTAGGTTGCCATAGGTCAAGAGTTTATGGTGGGGTGGGGTTAAGGGTCTTTAAATGTGGCTGCTTTTCTCTGACCCTCTACCATTTTTTCTTTAAACAGGAAGGAGAGGCAGTGAGAAGCGTTTGACTGCCGTGTGGCGTAATGGTAAGCAATCAACCTTCCATCCAAAGGGTTGCTGGTTCTAATCCAAGCGCGTCGAAAAGCTTTATTAGTAAGAGATATGTCCTTTGTGGGACCATAAAGACATCGCGTTGTGGCTTAAGGTCACGGCCCCTGTTCGGCAGCCCTTTTCAGGGACTGCCGGCGGGGCCAGCAACTCGTCGCTGGCAGGACTCAAAAAAGGCTATTGCTGGCAGTTTAATGAAGGGCAGTGCAAGTGGGGTACCGGCTGCAGGTTTAAGCACGAGTGTTCCGGATGCTCCGGTTCCCATCCCCTGTCTAAGTGTTTTAAGAAGGGAAAAGGGGGAAAGGGGTCCCTTGGTTGTCTCGTTACCCTGACAGGGCGGCTGGTGGGTTGTTGGAAGCTGGTTTTTCCGAGGGTTTTTTCATTCCGTTTACTGACGTTAGTGTTTGTGGCGTTCCAAGAAACCAGAAGTCTGCCCTGTCCTTTCCTGAGGTTGTGGGGGAAAACTTGGCGAAGGAAGTTGCTCTGGGTCGGAAGGCGGGCCCTTTCCTTACCCCTCCACTTGACCATTTGCGGGTTTCGCCTTTAGGTGTGGTTCCCAAAAAGGAACCCGGGAAGTTTCGGATGATTCATCACCTTTCCTTTCCTAAAGGGGGTTCCGTGAACGACGGGATTGACAAGGAGCTGTGTACCGTTTCGTATGCCTCTTTTGACTCGGCGTTACACTGGGTTCGGCGTTGTGGGCCTTTCGGCTCCTTCCTGTTCATCCGGATTGTTTTCACCTTCTGGGTTGTTTGTGGGAAGGACAGTACTTTGTGGATAAGTGTCTCCCTATGGGGTGTTCCATTTCCTGTTTTTACTTTGAGACCTTTAGCTGTTTTCTGGAATGGGTGGTCAGGGAAGAGGCTGGGGTTTCTTCTGTTATCCACTACTTGGATGATTTTCGGTGTGTTGGTCCCGGGGGGGGTCACAGGTCTGTGCCATGATTTTGTCTACGCTCCAGAGTGTCATGAGGCGTTTTGGGGTCCCCTTGGCCCCCCGACAAGACGGAAGGGCCGGTTACTAAGTTGAAGTTTTTGGGGATCGAAGTTGATTCGGTGGCCATGATGTTCCAGTTACCCCTGGATAAGGTGACAGACTTGTGTTTTTTGGTTGGTCATTTTCGTTCGGTTAGGAAGGTGACTCTGAAGCAGCTGCAATCTCTCTCTTGGGAAAACGTAATTTTGCTTGTCGCATAATCCCGATGGGCTGGGTTTTTTGTCGACGGTTGGCGATGGCCTCGGCCGGGGTTAAGGCCTCCCATCACTTTATCCGGATCACGCACGATTTGCGCCAGGATTTGGCGGTCTGGGACGTGTTTTTAAGCGAATATAATGGGAGAGCTGTTTGGATGGATGAGGCCGTTTCTAATGTGGATCTGGAGTTTTACACGGACGCCGCTGGTGGCGACGGCTACGGGGCCTTTTTGGGGGGTCAGTGGAGTGCCTCTCCTTGGCCCGCGGATTTTGGAGGGAGTCTGGCCTTTGTCGGAATCTCGTGCTCCTCGAACTTTTCCCGGTGCTTGTGGCTGTGGAGTTGTGGGGCAATTTGTTTCAGAATGTGGTGATGGCCATTAATAACGTGTCGGCCTCTTCGCCCCCGGTCGTGAAACTGTTACGGCATATCGTTTTGCGCTGTTTGCAACTTGACATGTTTTTGACGGCTGTCCATATACCCGGTGTTGAGAATTCTATTGCTGACGCTTTGTCTCGACAGCAGTGGTCGCGGTTTCGACAGCTGGCACCCACGGCCCTTCCGGCGGGCTCGCCTTGCCCGTCCTGGCTTTGGACGATGGGGGACGTCGCGCCTTGCACCTGATACGTCGGTCGCTGGCTCCCTCTGCTTGGACGGCCTATCAGAAGGCTTGGACGTATTGGGATGCTTTCCTGGGGTCCTGCGGAAACCCTTCCTCTACTGATGGCAAGGTGCTGGCGCTGCTGAGGTATTTAGGCGACTCGTTTGAAACCGGGGTGTCGGTTTCCAAGGTAAACCAGTTGGTCTCGGCTCTCTCGTTTGGTGGTAAACTGATGGGTGAGGCGGATTTTTGTAAAGCCTTTGTGGTTCAACAGGCTTTGAGGGGTTTTCGCAAGGGTTTCCAGACGAGGGACTCTCTCGTCGGCCGGTTACTTTTCAGATACTGGGCGAGCTCTGCGATGGTTTGGATGCGGTTTGTAGGGACCCATATGAGGTTGTCTTGTTTTGTGCTGCTTTTGTGGTGGCCTTCTTTGGGGCGAATTTGTTAGTCCATCGCGTGGGGTCGGTGGCGGTGTGCGCTTGCAGGACGTGTTGATTGGGGTTGGGGACGTGGTGAAGTTGTTTGTTCGGAGGTCCAAGACGGATCAGTTGGGTAAGGGTTTTACGGTGTCTTTGTTTCAGTTGTCCGGGTCGTCGTCGTGTCCGGCGGTGTGCTTGTCGCGTTTTTTACAGTTGCGCCCTGATGTACAGGGGCCATTTTTTGTGCACGCTGATGGCTCCTTTTTGTCGCGCTATCAGTTCGTAGTGGTGTTTCGTAAGGGGCTTGCGCGGCTGGGACTGTCCCCTGGTGCGCTCGCGTCTCGCTCGTTCCGGATTGGTGCGGCCACGGAGGTGGCCCGGTGGGGCCTTCCTGATGAGACCATTCAGTGCATTGGGCGGTGGAGATGGTCTCGGTTTCGGTCTTACGTCCGGCCTCAGCTCGTCTGATGTTGTTGTTTTCGCCCCCTCCTTTCTGTTGGTTTTTTGTTAACCGGTTTTGGTTTGTTTGTTTTGCAGATCGTGCTTGCTGCCAGGTGTGGATTTTTGGCCATTCCTTTGTCTACTGGGCGGAAAGGAGGGCGGCTGTTCGGGAACGGGGTGCTCAATTGGGCCTTTCTGTTGACGACGCACAGGTCAGCTGGTTCGGTTTTTGGGGCGAGCCCTGGGGGGATGCGATCGCCGAATTCTATGCTAAGGTACGGTCCGGTTCTCCTCCACATGTTTTAGTATTGCATGGCGGTGGTAATGACCTTTGTGGAGTTCCGTTGAGGGTTTTAATTCGGAACATTAAATGTGATCTGTTGCGGTTGTGGACGCGTTTTCCGGGGCTGCTGGTGGTTTGGTCCCATATCACTCCTCGGCTTTTATGTCGCGGTGCCAGGTCCTTGCAGGGGGGTTAACAGGGCCAGGGTTAAGGTCAACAAGGCGTTGTCTAGGTTTGTGTCCCGCTTTGGAGGTATTGCGGTGCCTCACTCTGATTTGGAGGGCGATAATGCGGCTTTGTTTCGCAGGGATGGTGTTCACCTGACCGACATTGGTTCGGATATATGGTTGCTAGACGTTAGGTGTGGCGTGGAGAAAGCGGTGTCTTTGTGGAGGAGCCAGCGCATTCAAGTGGGGTCGAATGCGCTGGCCGTGGCGGGGAACTGAGGTTCCCGTCAGGTTTTATGGTTGGTTTATTCATGGTACGGGGTGAAATTGTCGCGGTTTTCATCCGAGGTATGGAATCCGTGGTTATTGTGGGCCTTTTTTCCACGGGCAGGGTCCCACGGGAAAGGGGGGGCCTTTGTGTTTACACCACGGGCTAGTGCGGCTTTACGGCTCGTGGTTGGTGTACGCGGCAACATGTTGGTGTGAGTTACCTGTGATGAGGTATCGATGTTATGTACGGTCGGTGGTTGTAACCTCCTTGATTCTAAAGGGTTAAGTCTGGCGGTTCGTACACTAAGGTTGGAGGTTACACAAGTTTAAGGAAATGTATGTTTGAATAAAGTTTTTTTACGTGTCACAGTACTTTCATAAATAAAACCGTGGCCTTTCAGAATCCAATTTGGTGTCTGTCGTTATTTATTGAACATACACTCTCAACATGACCCACGAATGTATCTAGTGCCTTGATCATGTGCGGCTGACCAAGTCTCTGAAGGCCGATCTTGCGGTGTGGGACATGTTTTTGTGTGACTACAATGGCCGGTGTTTGTGGATGGAGGAGGCGGTGTCTAATGCGGATCTGGAGTTGTGGACGGATTCCGCTGGAGCGGTGGGGTTTGGCGCTTATTTCAGGGGAAGCTGGTGTGTTGGGAGCTGGCCGGACGGCTGGGTTTGACGGAAAATGCGACCTTTTATGGAGTTGTTTCCCATTTCGGTCGCGGTTGAGATTGTGGGCGTGCAGGCCCTTACTAGTCTTACCTCTTCCTCGGTTCCCTCGGTGCTGCGTTTGTCGCGGAGATTGGTGTCGCGTCGTTTACAGCTTAATATGTGTCTCGGGGCTTCTCGTGTTTTCCGGGTGTTGATAACTGTCTAGCGGATTCCCTTTCTCGTTTGCAGGTGGAGCGGTTCTTCACTCTGGCGCCCGGGGCGGACAAGGCGGGCGCGGAATTTCCGCTGTGGATGTGGAGTCTGGGCGATCCGGAGTAGAGTTCCTTCTGCAGCGTTTGCTGGTCCCTGCTACGCGCCAGTTTTACGACAAGGTTTGGCAGGAATGGTCTGTGTTTTGGAAGGAGGCGGCTGTTTTGGAACGGGGGTCCTGTTAGGGCTGAGGGTCTGCTTTGGCCCGTGGGCTACTGGTTTAGTAGTGGGGTTTCCGTGGCTGGGTTAGATCGCCGGATGGCGGCTTTGGCTTTTCATTTTAAGGCGGGAGGGGGAGCCTGATTTCACTAAGCATTTTACGGTACGTCAGGCTCTCCGGGGTTATCGGAGGGGGTGCGGTACGGCGGGACACGAGGCGTCCGGTTTCCTATCCTTTGCTTCTGGATTTGGTGGCGTTTTTGAAAGGGGGTTTCTGTAGTTTTGCCTGGCTTTCTCTTTGGCGCGTTCCGGATTGTGGAATCGGTGAGCCCTAGCAAGGTCGTCCCTGGGGGTATTCAGTTCGAGGACGTGTTGGTTGTTAGTGGGGGGGGGGGGTTTGGTTGTCTATTCGTAGGTCCAAGACGGATCAGGAAGGTAGGGGTCGTTTTATAGTCTTGCAGGATCTCCCTGGTTCTCCTGTTTGCCCTCGTGGCTGTTTGTTTGGAGGAGTATGTTGCTGTGCGTCCTAGGGGTGGGGGTCCTTTGCTGTTGCATGTGGATGGGACATGTCTCTGTCTCGTTTCCAGTTTATCGCTTTGTTCAAGCGGGCTCTTGTGGGCCTTGGTTTATCGGTTGGTGATTATGGGTCCCATTCCACGGAGGCTGCCCGGTGGGGGGGGGGGGGTTGCGTCAGGAGGTGATCATGCGGATGGGGAGATGGGAGTCTATTGGTTTTTCGGTCTTCTATTCGTCCTCGTTTGCTGTGATGTTTTTCCTGTTGTTTGTTGGTGATTTCATTTTCTTTGTTTGTTTCTCGCAGGTGCGGTCTGGATCCTGGGGCACTCCTCTGTATTTCGGGCGGCGAGGCGTGCTGCTGTCGTGCGGCCGAACAGGAGACGGGTGGGTCTGGATCCCGCGCTGTTGAGAATCCGCTGGCTCGGTTTTCGTGGTCTGCGTCGGGATCGTGCCTCCCGGGAGGTGTCTCGCCACGTTCGGGTTCATGGTGTGCCTGGGATCCTGCTCCTGCGTGTCGGCGGGAACGATTTGTGTTTTGATTGCTGATATTAAGGCGGCCTCGCTTCAGCTTTGGGCCGCTTATCCGGAGACGGTGTTTGTCTGGTCGGAGATTGTGCGCCGATTGCGTCGGCGTGGGGCCAACTCGTTGGCCGGTATTGCGCGGGCTCGGAAGCGGGTTGACAGGTGTGTGTGTCTGGTTTTGTGGCTTTTCGGGGCGGGGTGGTGGACCTGGGGGGTGATGTGGCTGGGTTGTTTTGGGAAGATGATGGGGTTCATCTGACGGATATCGGTTTGGATATCCAGTTGCTTGACGTTCGGTCAGGTTTGGAACGGGGCCGCGGCTGTGTTGGGGGAGCCGGTGAAGCGCAAGGGGGTCGCGTTCACCGGCTTTGGCCGGGGGCTCAGGTTTTGAAGCTGGTACGGTGCAGGAGTTAACCCTCTAGGTGCGGTTACTTGTGGTGCACAGAGGTGTAAGTGCAGGACGCTCCGGGGGCATCTGCCCCTGTGAATCGTAGGGTCGCGTGACTGCCGCGCTGGGGATACAGGTGGACGCGTCCATACCGGCAGGTGACTTTATGGTTACGATTGGTTATCATCGTTGTTGTTGTTGTGATTTTGACGGTGAAATGTTTATATACTGGGCCAAAATATGTTTGGCTAATAAACGGTTATAAAGTTATCATAAATGATGTAAACATTTAAGAAGGTTGAGTGTCGCGGTGCCGTGTTATATGCGGTCCGTAGTTGACAATTAATAAAGTTTTGAAATAAAGAATCGTCTCTTGTTTTATTTAGAAGGGGGGGGGGGGGGGGGGGGGGGGGGGGGTGGGGGGGACCGAAACTGGACGCTACTTCATTCATGCGGTCTCAGCCACTGACCTTAAAGCTCTTTGGCCAATTCCTGATTATCCGTTGCCCCATGCAGAGGTGGACTTGGCCGGAAGCCGGGGGCAACAGGTTGAAGCCGAGTTACAATGAGCGTGTAACCCGGCCCCTGTGGCGTAGCTCTTTGTAAAGAATAACGTATTTATTTTGTGACTTCTGGTACTTGGCTCTGTATTGGTGCACGGACCGATCCCGCGGCGCTGCGGACGGACAAACAAACAAACAAACAAATGCTCTTTTCTCCTGGATGTTTTGTAAGGGTTTTCTTTCTTTTTAAGTAAGTTGTTTTCTTTTGTTTTATATAGATCTTATCGTGCGCTCCAAATGGCAATTGTAATATCTATCATCTCCCCGACTCTTGGCTTTCCTGGAAAACAAAAACCTGATTTGATTTCCCTTCTAACAACAAACAAACAATGGCTTCACGGCGTCCTGATATTTGATGAAGAACAACGGCTTTGAGTAACGGCGGTCAAACTCAGGTGAGGTTTTTAGTGCGATATTTATTGATGTAGCGAGGAAGTGGCCGGACCTTTTATACGAGTGAATGTGAAACGTTTGGGGATAATTTGTTCTGGGTTATTTGGCGGTATGCGTTCTGTTTTCAATGTTGTAGAGTTGGCCCAAGGACAATCTTGTGGTGGGTATTCACAAGAAGCTAAACTGGGGCAATAAATGTAACCAGTTTCAGGTTTTACCCCATGCGGGCGAGGAGCATGGCTCCTGGTGGTGTCCTGTGGTGATCTTGGTTGGCGTAGACTCGTAAGGGCAGGGAAGATAGATCTGTAGCCCCCCCTTGTGCCAAATGTGAACCCAATGACCTTCTGGTTATTGCATTAAACCCACGGGGTAAGTACTCACTCCATATGCGATGCCCCTTTTTGTACCGTGGCTCGTGTCACCTCTCTCTCTCTCTCTCTCTCTCTCTCTCTCTCTCTCTCTGTGCCAAGAACTTGTTTTGTCTGTTTGTTTGTTGGAGTATTTTAGAAATAATAAATCAATTAATGAGTGACCATCGTGAGGGGATTTGACAAACTATTTTCTTTATTAGCAAATATAACAACAAATGCATTTCCTTTGGCTTCAATAGTTAAAACATTGGCTAATTATGACATCATCACCATTTGACTCAAGGTGTTTGTTTGTTTGTTTAGTGCATTCATATACATTCGATGTGCCCTAAGGGCGCGGGGCCAATCGATAAATATTGGTTATCTCTGCCCAGGGTCCCCATTAATGTTGGCGATGATATTCAGAGGATATTTGATGTTTGTTTGGCGATGTTCCGTGTATCCGTTTAAATGTTTATTGGCCGTCTGCGGGAACGTTGGAGTGGATTACATGCAGAATCCTTCCACGCTAGATTTTAGAAATAGAATTACGGGACACGTCGGAGGATTTGTTGAAATGCTGAAATGTGCTGTTTGTTTGTTTGATGGAAAATGTCCAAATATTTACCGACGACAGCGGTGGTCTGTGACTTGCTTCTAGAAGCCTTTAGAACATCAAGTCCGTTCATAAAAGCCACAGAATTGACTGCTTTTTATGGTGGAATGGTGTGCAGAAATTTACAAAAGCAGAATAAGCATGACTCTGGTACAATGGGAATTCTCCTTCCTTTGTCTGTATCTCCTATCTATCTTTAAAATGTCTAAGTAAGTAAGTAAAAAGGCAGAAATCCGCTGGCGATGATGTCTCTTTGGCGTCGGACGGTTAGATCTGCAGAAGTAGGGCGAGGCCGGCTAGGACCCATTTGGATGGGGTCTCCTTGGTTTTGAGGTTGAACGTCCATACGTAGGTGGGTCCTCTCTGACGCGTTTTGTAGACGGGACAGGCGTACATGTTCCGGGCGTCCTGCTTATCCACAGGGATGGCCTTGATGAAGATGACGGGCATGGGCGGCGTTAGGTCTTTGAGCCGAGCGTCTGTGATGATGCCGGTCTACAAAGTAAAGAAGGCAGAGATGGTTTAGTGGATACGTTGACTTCTTCTCCCCCCCCCCTGACCGAGATCAGCAGTAACGGGGGGACGTGACGACAAACCCCCCCCCCCCCCCCGACGACATTCCCCCGATCTGTCTCTTTTCTGTTTGTTTAAGGAAACTAAAGACGTTTTGTTGAGGTTTGATACGGACTCGAGCGCTGTTAAGCTTTCCTTATTATTTATTTGTTTGCTGATGATTGAACATCATCTCCTTAACCAAATGCTAACAAACAAACAGTTTGAGGGGGGAAAACCAGGCGCGTTGCATCGTGATGTGTCGTCGTTGTTATAAATTACCATGGTAACAACAACAACAACAGCAACGATATCCAGAGAATTCTCCTCTATTCGGCTCAGATAGATACCCAGAAGAAGCATCGTAGAAACGATGTGGTGATGCAGGGAGAGGAATATTCGCGAGCGGAAGGAAGGCGCAGCATATATATGTTAATGATGAATTATTAGGCACGGATGCGGGACGGGGATATTAATGTTTATGAGGAGACGCCGTATGTCTAGTGTGTTTGTTATTTTGTGGTTATGAATCGTGATAGAGCGAAGTCAGGTGGAGAGGTCTCGGCGTGGAATGCATTTCATATTTGCTGGACAGGTCTCGATAATAAAATGCAGAAATGCTAGAGAGAGAGAGGGAGACGGGCTAGTGACTAAAGGGGGAACTGGCAATGTTTGTTTGTGAAATATTTGTTACCGGTGTGGTTCATGTTTGAAGCCTTGTCTAATAATAATAATGAATGATGATGATGATGATGATGATGAGCAAACTGCTAAGACTGCATTACAGGGTGCAGGTATTGTTTGGAGCGCAGCAAGCGTGATTATTTATTTGTGGTGTGCTTTATATTCCTCATTGTTTGTTTGTTTGTTTGTTTCCTCCATGTGATAGATAGGGGACCGGCTGTGTGGAGATTGTCGGAAAGGTCCTAGAAGCTCCTTGTGGGTCTGAGGAGTCTGGGGGTACCACGGAACGTGATGGAGATTGCCGTCGGGATGTGCAAAGGTGGGTATCATGAATCAGCACTCGACAGTGAGGTGCGGATGGTGCTTGTTTGAGTGAGCGTGCGTGGAAGGCGGTTTTCCTTTGAGAGATTAAAGGGCGAATGGAAGATCTGTGCGGCTCCAGTTCAGACTGCGATTGGGTTCGACAGGGCCGCGCCGTTTTTCGCTATCCCGCTTTGTTGATATCGGTCCTCCGTTGATGATTCCCCTGGCTTGCCGCTCTCGAAGGGTTAATTCTGCTTCCCTCCAGTGCCGCCTGATTGATTGTGATGGGACACCTGTGGGGGCGACGCCTGCTTCCTGCGTGCCGGCTCGGCCCATTGGTGGGGAGGGCCTATATGTTTGGCCGTGGCTGGCTTGGCCACAAGCTTGCTTGGCCTAAGTGGCTGCTTAAGTGGCGGAGTTCAACCGGGAGTTCCGCCGGGGCAGCGCGGGGCGCCCCTCAGCACAAGGTAAGAGCACCTCTCCCCTATCACCAGTCCCAACAACCCCACAGCCACTCCACACCCACACCCTTGTGATATCCCACCTGCAGTATCACAACTGCCTTCCTTACTAACCGTTGCTCTCCACCTCTCACCCCCTGCAATCCATTCCCAACGCTGCGGCCAAACTAATCACTCTCGGCCGACAACCACCGCTTCGCCGGCTCCCCACACCCTTCGGAATCTAATGTCAAAACACCCGACCCTTGCATCTCTATCCTCCTATCAATCACCATACACCCCCCCCCTATACAACACAACACAACGACACTATCCCCCCCTACCCACCCTCCTCGCTACTCACTCTCACAACCTGCGGCTTGCTTTCCTCTACTGTCGTCATTACCTCTTCTCGCTCCCAAAAGCTCCCTGAAAACCCACTTCTTCTCCTTCATTCCTTTACAGAGCTCTCAACCAGCGTCCTAATCACAGCCATCGCAACAAACGGCTTCAACGCATCGGCGCAACCACATCGGCTCGTCCTCACCCCAGCCGTCCGCTCCTATCGTCGGCTCTCTCGCTCCCCTCAACCGCCAACTAGATTGTAAGCTCCCGGGAGCAGGGCCCTCTTCGCACCAGTTTGTTATTGTATGTGTGTGTGTGTTTATATATGGTTCCAACAAACAGTTGTAACAACAGCACTTTATAAATAAATACGTAAAATCTATATAATGTTATGATGTAGGAGCCCACAGTCCTCGCTCTCTGACACATTCGTTCAAAGCTTTGCAGCTCATGTCAAAGCCAATGGCACAAGGGGAAGAGCTAAACAACGCTCGGATAACAACGTGCCACTTGACCACACCTCGGAGATTTAAATAAATACATCATCTTCTTTTCCCCCACTGATCTTCAAGAACAAAACAAAGTCAGAGAGAGATCGCCTTCATGTGTTCCGTGTTTGTTATTAGCTCCTTGTGGAGCCTTCACAGATTCCCATTCCCTAGATCTTCGAGAACGTTCTCAAATAAACAAACAAGATGATGCAGGACAAAACCCCTCTAATCGCTAACGCACACAAATGTATCTTCTAAGGATGTTTCTAGAGGTTGACTATCTATCTATCTGGTCACCGTGTTATGTGATGTTACAGTGTGGAGGTAGTAACATAGTAACAAACATAGTAACATAGTTCATAAGGTTGAAAAAAGACCAAAGTCCATCAAGTTCAACCTATATACATATTGTGTCCCTACTGTGTTGATCCAGAGGAAGGCCAAACAAAACCCTTATGAAGCAGATGCCAATAATTGCCCCATACCAGGGGGAAAATTCCTTCCCGACTCCAAATATGGCAATCAATCAGAATAAATCCCTGGATCAACGTTCTGTCCCTATTAATCTAATATCCAGAACTTTGTAATATTATTGCTTTCAAGAAACACGTCCAGGCTCCTTTTGAACTCTTCTTTTATTGAGTTTTTACCATTACCACTTCCTCTGGCAGAGAGTTCCATAATCTCACCGCTCTTACTGTAAAGAACCCCCGTCTGTGCTGGTGTAGAAACCTTCTTTCCTCCAGCCGTAGAGGATGTCCCCTTGTTGTTATAGATACAGTCCTGGGTATAAATAGGTCCTGGGAGTGATCTCTGTACTGCCCCCCTTATATATTTATACATAGTTATTAAATCCCCCCCCCCCCTAAGCCGTCTTTTTTCCAAACTAAATAACCCCAATTCTGATAATCTTTCTGGGTACCGTAGTCCTCCCGTTCCCCTTATTACTCTGGTTGCCCGTCTTTGAACCCTCTCCAGCTCCACTATATCTTTCCTGTACACTGGTGCCCAGTACTGTACACAGTATTCCATGTGTGGTCTGACTACCGACTTGTACAGTGGTAGAATAATTTCCTTGTCGTGGGCATCTATGCCCCTTTTGATGCACCCCATGATTTGTTTGTTGCCTTAGCAGCAGCTGCGGTCGCTACGGGCAAATTTACAGTTAACTAAAACTCCTAAGAAGTCCTTTTCCATGTCGGTCGTCCCCAGTGTTTTCCCATTTAATACATATTCCCAGCCTGGATGTTTCTTCCCCACGTGCATAACCTTACATTTATCCGTGTTGAACCTCATCTGCCACATCCCAGCCCGAGCCCCCAACCTACGCAGATCCATTTGTAATCGTGCGCTGTCCTCTATTGCGTTAACCACGTTACAGAGCTTGGTATCGTCTGCAAAGATTGATACTTTACTATGCAATCCCTCTACAAGGTCATTAATAAATATATTAAAAAGAATAGGACCCAAAACTGACCCCTGTGGTACCCCCGCTGGCAACAGTCACCCACTCAGAGTATGTACCGTTAATAACCACCCTCTGTTTCCTATCACTGAGCCAGTTACTTACCCGCGTACACGCATTCTCCCCCGGCCCAAGCATTCTCATTTTACGTACCAGCCTTTTATGCGGCACCGTATCAAATGCTTTGGAAAAATCAAGATATACGACATCCAGCGATTCACCCCGATCCGGTCTTGAGCTCACCTCCTCATAAAAGCTGATCAGGTTTGTTTGACCGGACCGATCCCTTGTAAACCCATGCTGATATGGAGTCATACACTTATTTTCATTGAGATTCTCCAAAATAGCATCTCTTAGCCAGCGGCAGCAAACTAACCCATATACACTAGATGATAGATAAATATAATTTCATGTTCCTTCATCTTTCACATAGACAGTCACCCTTGCATGGGGTTCTACCAACCTTCTGGTAGGAGACGACTTTATTATTTCACAAATAATAATCATTTTTTCCCAATAACAACAACAACAACAACAATAACAACAACACATCATACTTTCTAACGTTAAGGAAGCCTCTACCTGTGTGTCCCAGCGTGCTCCTTCCATGTACAAGCCGTGGATGTACGCCCCTTCTCGCGGTGGGCTGCCGAAATCTTCCCGATTCTTCTTTGTCACGTCGCACTGCAAGGTCATCTTGTCAAGAGGCCACTCGTTCTTCCTGGCCATGGACTGCATGATGGCGGTGAGGAAGGACTGCGGGTTGAAGAACCCCGCCAGCCAAACCGCCGACGGCAAAGCAAAGTCTCCCGTCCACGTCTCCAGCTCCTTGATACGACTCAAGAGGTCGACAAACCAGCTGGCGAGGCCAGCCATGGACGGATAAGCTCTCTTGGTCCAGGACTCAGGAACCTGGTCCAGGAAAATGGCATTCTGTAAACTCTCCATGTCGTTGGTCATCGTCAATTCGCCCTGAGGAATAAAACAAAGTCATTTCCTGCCATTGTAAGGCACATCTGGATGTTCATCGAACCGGTTGGAGGTTGACCTTCGCCGTAGATTGCCCCCCCCCCCCCACCCCTGCAAATGTTAAAGACTTTTATGGCTCTCGAGTCACTTTTCGGAAATAGCAATCATCGGTTACATGTGACCTTCACAGCCTCACCCGGCCTCTATGTGTACTTTACAGGCTGAGCGTGAAGCCAGCACGTTACACACACACACACACACACGTGTCAAGTCATTGACGGAGACTGCTGCGTGTTTACACAACCGGCCAAGTACAGCGTGATTTGTCTATATTTGTTTTGGATTCCGAGCGCACGTGAAGGGAAGGTTGGCCGGCCAATCTCTGTCCAAAAACACCAAAATCCCGCTCTATTCTTGTATCATCGTATGTTACTACAAGAGCTGCTGTTACCTTCAACCCCAAGTCGAGCTCTTTGAGGGACCGTTTGATCTCGTTGGTTAGGACGTTCATCCTCTCGCACTCCTGGAAGGCCACCACTATGTACGGCGTCCTCTCCTCCACCTTGGACATGAGTTCGGGGATGTTAAATTCCTCCGGCAGCTTCTCCAGGATCTCGTCCAGCGTGGCTTTCACCTACCGGGAGATAATACGGCTGAAGAAGAAGAAGAAGAAGAAGAAGCGCTCCCTGTTCGGGGGGGGGGGGGGGGGCTAAGCCCTCATCAGAACGCGCTGACCTCTGGAGTTGTTAGTTATGGAATAAAAGCAATCCAGTCCCTTAAACAACTCCATTACTGAGCACGAGATCATTCATCAACACGTCAACCCGCGCCATTTTTTTTACCGTGACATTGAAACGTGTTAACCAGTTGCCTGCCAGTGCCCTTTTGTTATTTCATGTAGTAACATCTAATAAGTCATCTCTATATTATAATCCCCCCCCCCCCCAAAACACTACTTTAGTGCCACTTCTTACACTAAAATATCCAGAAAGGTAACCAACCTGCAGACACGGCTCTTATGCATTGTGTCCGAGGCTATATATACATATATATACATATATACACATACATATACATACATATATATATATATATACACATATACATGGCTACCGGGAGGGGTCAGGTCTATACCTTTTCTTCCCGAGTGGCGCCCCCGCCGTCGCCCATGCTGCTGTCGCGCGGCTGCATCTCCAGCACCGTCCGGAAAAGCTTCTCGGACGTCTGAGTCAGGAACCCGATCTCCGCGTTGGGGTGAAGGCCGTACAGGTACGGGGATTCGGCCGGCAGAACGTCGTCGATATACTGCACGGAGGGAGAAGAAGCGTTACACGTATACGGGGCGGATAACGGCAATCGGAGGAATACAAACATACAGATTCTGCGACTCCGCTATAGAAACTCTACATTGAGAGGAGACGCGTGGAAAGCCATTCATAAATACCTTAAAATAATACAACTGAGAAGAGACGTTTTAATAGTACGGCGTGGGGGGGGGGGGGCATAGCTCATTATTACCTCTTCGCGGGGGGGGTTTGGGATCACCTTTTCTTTTTAGTTACTTTGTTCCTTGTGATCTTTGCCATTAAACTCATTATTTAGTTATTATTGGTTTCTGATTTAGGGATTAGTATGTAACAGTTGCAATGTTTCTTTTTTTCTTGTTATTTCACATTTATTTGGTTCCTCTTAAGCTTTTAAAAGTTACATTTTCTACGTGTTGTTTTTTTTTGTGGTTTTTTTTTTTTTTTACCCTTTTCTGCATGTATCAGCAGATTTCATTCCAAATCCACATAACTGGGAGTTGGCTGTTTTGTTTTGTTTATAAATCAATTTCCTAATCAAATCAATAAACAGTAAAAATACCCCTGGCGTGTATTAATACACGCGTGTTTCAACTGTGGAGCGACGGTCCTCCAGCGGCTATGAGGTACCGAGGGGTTCTACGACCACTGCTGGAGAGCCTACGGGCACCTAATGCGACATTTACTTCTATGACCCACTTCAGCCGGCGACTGTTATTGCGATGTCATACCTGGTGATATCCGTTGTAATCCATGTTTCCGGGAAGAGGGAAGCCCGGAGCCAGGAACAGCTCCCCCTCCAGCATCTCGGGTTTGATAAACTCCTCCAGGTACGTCCTGCAGAGCCTTCGGTCCCAATCATCCGTAATGTGACCGCCGTACATGATCTCCCCAAAAAGATAGCGCAGGTCGTCGTACGGCACCTGAGAAGACAGACGGGCGGCACGGATCAGGACACGTCTGGATCGGAACCGGCCGCCGGCCACGGGTCGGTGAGCTACGTCTGATGGATGCTGATCCCTCGGCTCGGAGGCAAACAACTAAAGCGTCCGGATCCCCCCTCCAAGGAGGAAAAATGAGCCTTTCGCTGGTACAAACGACGAGATTTGGCCCTCGGCTCCCTGGCATTAGCGCCAAGTACCGGAGCTCTTGTTATAAAGAATAACGATGCAATACCTGATCTACAACTCATTATTACTGTCTGACAGGAGACTGCTGTGACTCAAAAGCCCCGCGTATATTAACGTTTCAGGCCGTGGCCATTAACCCCTGCCGTGCCACTAAAGTGGGAATTTGCCCCCCCTTTCATCCGTTCGATTCTTACTCAAAGTCCCGCTTTAGCGAACACACTCCACGGGGTACGATAAGCGCATCTTAAACGCCGTCGTGAGCTTGCCCTCCGATGATGTCATAAAGTCAACTCTAAACTAACTACGTGCCAAATATTTCACCGTAACATAAATGTAGACGCGCGACGACGTCATGAGATCCCTTGTTTGCCAACCAAAGGGTTAACGTATTTTGGCAAAGCTCCCGGAACAAAGCGTTACAGAAAATCATCAAACGAAATGAATCCGCAGCCCTCGCTGTTATTATTATTATTATTACGTCTGCCCTGGAAACTAAATGTTTCACGCTGGCGCATGATGAGCGGTGAATCGTAAGCTCTTCGGCACCGTAACCCCCCCCCCCCCCCCTATAGTAAAGCTGGGGGTCTCCTGCTCCGTGTTGCTGACAGCCACCATGAAACGGGACGTCGCCGTCCGCATCGTTTAGTCTCCCAGGGCCCCCATGAATAATTCACGAGACGCGGGCGAGGTGTCTGCGCTTGGGGCGAGACGCTTATCAGAAGCGACGCTGGGTGTTGTCATACTAACTCAGGAGGTGTCACGCAGGCTCCATGCTAAGGAGACATTGCCCGCGTCCCTTCCCCCTCCCGTGCTGCGCAAACATTAACTCTTCGGCTCCCAGGCGGCTTCGGACGGCAAGCGCTGCATTCCCTCTGACAATCAAAGGGTTAATCCTATTAACCCCGAAGGGCATGGTTTGTTACAGACCCCCCCCCCCCCGAGAACTACAAAGATTCTGGGGGATTGCATTTATATTCTGGTTCCCAGGTTATATTTGCCCCCAAGCGCGATCGATGGGCGATGCTGCGGGAATTGCCCCCAAGCTAATGTAAAGGCGAAGCAGAGTACACTAGTCTCTGTGAGTTCTGCTTGGCTTTCGCAGTTGCATTTAGCTTGGACACACAAGCGAATCCTGAGCTGGGGCGAATCTCCTAAGTGACATCTCTAAGTGAGGAGTTACAAGCAAAGAAGGAGTTAAAAAGCAAGAAGGAGGGTAAAATATAAATCCTTGTGATTCCATATATTTATATATATATATTGCGCCTTACTGTCTGTTTTTGCCAGTTATTTGAGCTATCCCCATTGCCAAGATGTCCTCCATGTTTGACAATGCGGTCAGGTGTACATCTTGCTCAATGTATGCAATCCTTGATCAGCGCTTCGAGGGTGCATATTGCTGTGCGAGATGTGTGCGGGTTGCTCATTTGGAAGCACAAATCCTGAGTCTAGAGGAGCAACTGGCAACACTGAGATCTATTGACAACTTGGAGAGGAGTCTGCTGCTCACTGAGCAAGCTCTCTCGCGGGTAGAGGTGGGGGAGGATAGTGGGATGGAGGTACAGGACAGTCAGGCAGCTAGCTGGGTTACAGTTAGAAGGCGGGGTAGGGGTAAAAGCGCCAGGGAGGCTAGTCCTGATCTAGGACACCCCAACAAGTTTGCCCAGTTGGCAGATGAGGGGGATGTTAGTTCAGAGTTAGCAGTACTGCAGCAAGTCACTGCCTCTGACCACCAGAGGGGTGTCTGCTCCAGTAAGGAGGGAAGGAGGAGCGCAGGGCAGGCCAGACAGGTGCTGGTAGTGGGGGACTCAATTATTAGGGGGACAGACAGGGCGATCTGTCACAAAGACCGGGATCGCCGAACAGTGTGTTGTCTGCCTGGCGCTCACGTTCGGCACATCGCGGATCGGGTTGACAGATTACTGGGGGGGGCTGGAGAAGACCCAGCAGTCATGGTGCACATTGGCACCAATGACAAAGTGAGAGGGAGGCAGAGTGTCCTTAAAAATGATTTCAGGGACTTAGGTAGCAAGCTTAAGGCAAGGACCTCCAAGGTAGTATTTTCTGAAATATTACCTGTACCACGTGCCACACCAGAGAGGCAGCGGGAGATTAGGGAGCTAAACAAGTGGCTCAGAAGCTGGTGTAGGAAGGAGGGGTTTGGGTTCATGGAGAACTGGGCCGACTTCTCTGTCGGATACAGGCTCTACGGTAGGGACGGGCTGCACCTCAATGGGGAGGGTGCAGCTGTGCTTGGGGAGAAGATGGCCAGAAGGGTGGAGGAGTGTTTAAACTAGGGAAAGGGGGGAGGGAAACTACAATATAGAAGGGGAAGATAGTGTAGATAGAGAGCTGGGGCTTACAAATGTACCTGGGGGTGGAGCGGAGGGAGGGGTTAGAATAGTCAATAGGGATAGGCTTCATAGGGAAAAAAACCATACACCTCTAAATTGTATGCTTACTAATGCCAGAAGTCTGACCAATAAAACTGACGCACCGGAGTTAATAATGTCTGAAGAAAATTATGACATAGTGGGTATAACAGAGACATGGTTGGATGATAGCTATGACTGGGCGGTTAACATACAGGGGTATAGTCTATTCAGGAAGGATCGGAAAAAAACTAAAAGGGGGAGGAGTTTGCCTTTATGTAAAGTCCAGCCTAAAGGCCACACTGCGGGAGAATATATGTGAGGGAAATGATAATGTGGAGTCATTATGGGTAGAAATATATGGAAAGAAAAATAATAAAATACTGATCGGGGTTTGCTATAAGCCACCAAATATAATGGAAGCAGCAGAAGATCAATTATTAAAGCAAATAAACAAGGCAGCAAATCACAATGAGGTGGTTATTATGGGGGACTTTAACTATCCCGACATAAACTGGGAAACAGAGACCTGTGAATCTCATAAAGGAAACCGGTTTCTGACTATAAGTAAGGATAATTATCTGTCCCAAATCGTACAGGACCCGACCAGAGGGGGCGCCCTACTGGACTTAATATTGACCAACGGACCTGACAGAGGAACTAATGTGCAGGTCAGGGGGCATCTAGGAAATAGTGATCACAATATGATGCATTATAACTTGTCCTTCAATAAGGGAACTCTTAGAGGAGCCACAAGAACCATGAACTTTAGGAAGGCAAAGTTTGATCAACTAAGAGAAGCCCTTAACACTGTAAATCGGGAAAATGTCCTCAAAAACAAGAGTACAGACACTCAATGGGAGATTTTTAAGGATATCTTAAATTCTCACTGTGAAAAGTACATACCGTATGGGAATAAAAGAGTCAGGAACAAGAGAAAACCAATGTGGATAAATAAAAATGTAAAGGGGGTAATAAATGGCAAAAAAAAGGCACTTAAGCTACTAAAACAGGAAGGCAGTGAGGAAGCACTAAAAAGCTATTGGGAAAAAAATAAAATATGTAAAAATCAGATAAAAGCAGCAAAAGTGGAGACAGAAAGACTCATTGCCAAAGAGAGTAAAACAAACCCCAAAATGTTCTTTAACTATAGAAATAGTAAAAAGGTTAAAAATGAATGCGTTGGCCCCTTAAAAAGTAATGAGGGAGAAGTTATAGACGGGGATCAGGAAAAAGCTAATCTATTAAATATATTCTTCTCTGCTGTATTCACAGAGGAAAATGAAATGCCAGGTAATATACAGCAGGATGAGATAACTGCCCCAGTACATGTCGCCTGTCTAACCCAGGAAGAAGTGCAGTGCCGCCTAAAAAAAATCAAAATAGACAAATCACCAGGTCCAGATGGCATTCACCCCCCGCGTTCTAAGGGAGTTAAGTAATGTAATAGACAGACCCCTATTTCTAATATTCAAGGACTCTATAGTGACAGGGTCTGTTCCCCAGGACTGGCGCATAGCAAATGTTGTGCCAATATTCAAAAAGGGGACAAAAAGTGACCCGGGAAATTATAGGCCTGTTAGTTTAACTTCTGTTGTGTGTAAACTGTTTGAGGGTTTCCTAAGAGATGCTATTTTGGAGAATCTCAATGAAAATAAGTGTATGACTCCATATCAGCATGGGTTTACAAGGGATCGGTCCTGTCAAACTAACCTGATCAGCTTTTATGAGGAGGTGAGCTCAAGACCGGATCGGGGTGAATCGCTGGATGTCGTATATCTTGATTTTTCCAAAGCATTTGATACGGTGCCACATAAAAGGCTGGTACGTAAAATGAGAATGCTTGGGCCGGGGGAGAATGCGTGTACGTGGGTAAGTAACTGGCTCAGTGATAGGAAACAGAGGTTATTAATGGTACATACTCTGAGTGGGTGACTGTTGCCAGCGGGGTACCACAGGGGTCAGTTTTGGGTCCTATTCTTTTTAATATATTTATTAATGACCTTGTAGAGGGATTGCATAGTAAAGTATCAATCTTTGCAGACGATACTAAGCTCTGTAACGTGGTTAACGCAATAGAGGACAGTTCACGATTACAAATGGATCTGCGTAGGTTGGAGGCTTGGGCTGGGATGTGGCAGATGAGGTTCAACACGGATAAATGTAAGGTTATGCACGTGGGGAAGAAAAATCCAGGCTGGGAATATGTATTAAATGGGAAAACACTGGGGACGACCGACATGGAAAAGGACTTAGGAGTTTTAGTTAACGGTACATTTACCCGTAGCGACCGGCGTCAGGCAGCTGCTGCTAAGGGAACAAAAAATCATGGGGTGCATCAAAAGGGGCATAGATGCCCACGACAAGGAAATAATTCTACCGCTGTACAAGTCGCTAGTCAGACCACACGTGGAATACTGTGTACAGTACTGGGCACCAGTGTACAAGAAAGATATAGTGGAGCTGGAGAGGGTTCAAAGACGGGCAACCAGAGTAATAAGGGGAACGGGAGGACTACGGTACCCAGAAAGATTATCAGAATTGGGGGTTATTTAGTTTGGAAAAAAGACGGCTTAGGGGGGGGATTTAATAACTATGTATAAATATATAAGGGGGCAGTACAGAGATCACTCCCAGGACCTATTTATACCCAGGACTGTATCTATAACAACAAGGGGACATCCTCTACGGCTGGAGGAAAGAAGGTTTCTACGCCAGCACAGACGGGGGTTCTTTCTTTACAGTATGAAAGAGCGGTGAGATTATGGAACTCTCTGCCAGAGGAAGTGGTAATGGTAAACTCAATAAAAGAGTTCAAAAAGAACGTTGATCCAGGGATTTATTCCGATTGCCATATTTGGAGTCGGGAAGGAATTTTCCCCCTAGTATGGGGCAATTGGCATCTGCTTCATAAGGGTTTTTTTTGCCTTCCTCTGGATCAACACAGTAGGGACACAATATGTATATAGGTTGAACTTGATGGACTTTGGTGGTTTTTCAACCTTATGAACTATGTTACTATGTTACTACCAGCGGCTCGTGCTGCGACGTCACCGCGCGGCTTCTTGTATCGCCCAGCAGCCCTCTCGCTCCTCGCGCCTGCTTGTAATTGCCCTGGCACAATGGACGGATCGTTTTAACTCCTAAACACCATTAGGATATCTACCCCCCCCCCCCCGGGACGCACCTTGGCGTTGGCCTCCAGGTAGTTGTACAGCACGTTGACGGAGATGGTCAGGTCGCCGGTGTTAAACGGGTACGAGCGGTTCCAGCCCTGCGGTCCAAACTTTCTCCTCTCGGCCACCACGGCGTGGAAGTAGCACAGGGCAAACAGAATGCTCTTGAACTCCGTTTCCCGGGCGCACATCTCCAGCGTGTCCTGCGAACACAAACGTCGCGTAAGACCCAGAAGCCAAAATCGTACTCGGCGCCGCTACACGGCGGCGACATGGAGTCTCCACGGCTTACCCCAAACTTAGTACCACTAGCCGCTTCTCTGTCACAAACAAAACATCTCGACAGCCCGACGTTACCGATCCCTGCTCCGGTGCTCCATATTTCAATATTATTTAAACTGCCCCCCCCCCCCCCCCAACCCTGGACATGGGTAACAATGCACTTTGGCTAAACCGGGGGTCTGCGCAGGACGCTCGTAAGGGACAAACCTCGACCGGCTTTTACTTGGGTAACAACGGCAGCCGAAACAAAGTAACTCCGTGACAAGAGGCGGCGGCTCCTTGATAAACGGCTTCGGCTGTGAAAGGACCGGGTTTGTTCTCAAACGCCTGCGCAACCATCCTGATGAGTGCGGCATAACGGCGTATCGGTAATTAGGGCTGGCACAGAGCCATTTACTCTCGGACCATAGAATTTAAGTCTTTTACCGGCAGATTCCAAACTATGACAACGCGTTTTATAATCTACGTCCCTGTTTATCGTATCGTTTGCCTGTGAAATGACACCGACGGCATCATATTTTCTTTCCCAGGGCAAAACTTGCCACCGAAGCATGACATCACAGCCAGCCGTTTGGCCAATAACAGAATGATCACCTGATTGAAGTTGTCCAGGGCTTTGTGTAAGTTGGCATGCATGCCAGTCGGAGGCTCGTTGGTGATCTTGATGGAGTTTTCCAGGATGCCCTGCGGGATAATGTGCCCGTCCGGGGACCCAGCCGGCTCGGCGCTGATGAAGACGCGGAAGTCGGGGTGACTCCCTTCGCTGTGATGCTCCAACTTCTTCTCCAGGGTACCGAGCCACTTGGCCACCAGATGTATGTTCTAGCAAACGAGAGAACGGCCAACACAAAGAAGCTCAGAATGAACCGATCCACGCGTGCAATGCTCAGTAATGTGTCGAGTTGTTACTATGTGTCGAGTTGTCACTAATGTGTCAATCCATCAAACCCCAGGAGAACTCCACGCTTCATGGAGCTCGGGCTCCAGAAGGTTTGGATGGGAAAGCGTTTCTGCTCTGGAAGGTTCGGCTGGAACTGAACTTCTGAATAAAGCAGCTCGAGCGGCGGCCGCTTCTGACTGGCGACTCGCGTTGGGTTAATCTGTGTATTTATGAAATGTTTCGTCTTTTTTGCGGGTTGCCGGTGTCGGTGGGAATGAATCAGCCGACTGCGTACGGCTTTCAAGTGCATTAAAGAACGGCATCGCCAAAATGACTGACAGCCATTCAAAATACATTTAAGAATAAAAATAATGAAATAATGAAATAGTCTATACGCTACAAAGCTTCCAGGCTATGCTTTTACTCTACGACAGCGTTCCTTCTAGGTAGCAAACCAAAGCCGTTTTGGGACGTTCTATCCTGCCAGGCACTTAATAAACCCAACAAATTAGTAAAATACCATCAGGAAGGATTTGACCAGATTGGAAACCCGATCGGTAATTAAAATCAGACTAATGAATTGGATTCTGAAAGCGTAATTACGGCGCAGCCTCGCTCAGCGCGCCGTGAGATCGCACGTCCGTCCGTCCGTGCGTCTTATTACAGAAAAGCTGTTCTCTGGAACGTTGCCATCGTTCAATTTACGGCGCCATTCCGAGTCAGCGAGGCGACAACGTATGAAAACGAATTCAATTAACTTCACCCCGAAACGCCATCAAAGTGACGTTTCGCCTAATAGGTGCCGACGGCAGTTAAAATGAGAAGATCCACTGAACTTCTCTGAACCGAAAGCCTGTAACGACCCGAAAGGTCCCCGTGATCTCTCCAAAAGGTTCTGGCGCTTGGGGCGGCCACGTTATCTACCCACGCTTAGTGTAACGATACAGTGACGTGCAGCCGGCTCTGTGCCCTGCTAGGGCTAAGAATTATTTGAGGGCAAAAGGCTCGTTCCGTGCAGAGGAAACGCCGGGCAATAATTCCTACTAAACCTCTAAGTTGTATTCAACCTGACGCTCCAAATTAGACAAAAAGTAGTGGTTTTTCTGGGGTGAAAGGGTTTGTTTGGTAAAGCGTCTGGCTCGGCGGAGGCCCCAGAGGGTGAGTCTCGAGTTATATTACTATGATGTTATTCCGCCGTCAGGATAACACGCCAGATATTTGTTCGTTTCAGCATATTATTTCTTTTTCGAGACTCACCCTCTGGGGCCTCCGCCGAGCCAGACGCTTTACCAAACAAACCCTTTCACCCCAGATCTCTTAAATCCTCCTATCGATGGATGCGAGCCACCGGACCTGAATAAACCCCAAACCCCCCCAAATACCTGCAGAATGACCCAATGCCCTTCTTTGGCTGCCAGATCCAGCGCTTGCTCGGCCACGATCTCCTGACCTTGTCCCAGCGACACGTTGTGAAGATTGCCGTCGTCAAAGGTGAATCCCAGCTTTCTTCCTAAGAGACGCAGAAAAAAATTAATCAGAAGCTGGACTACCCCCCAGATCCCGTTCCAGCCAACGTAGTCAAGAACGTGGCTTCGTCATCATCAATAAAGCACTTAAAGGGGATCTATTATAAGATTAGGAGTAAGTCACGTATACGTTGGGAAAACGAGGGTCTGTTTTACCTCCGTAAAGTAATAGAGGAGGAAAAAGTCATCATTTAGCAGAGGACTTGGTAAGTTGATGGACCCAGTTCCCCAGACCGCCCGTCCACGTTGACCTTTACACTAGACGGTGTTTGCCGTTGGTATGAATGGACATCTTTTCTCGTTCTGATGGATACAATGTTTAAGGGGAACCCAAACTCTCTGCTGTAACCACTCGCTGAATCGCGTACCCTGCTTCTCTACATCCTTCAGCGGGTCCACTCCGGGAGACAAAATGAAGAACATCGGCGTGGAGGGTCCAGACTCCTCGAACGAGGTCCCGAAATCTAAAGGCCTCCCCACCACGTATTTACTGCCCAGTTTTTCTTCCACGAAATCCCTAGAAAGCAAAGAAGTACAGGAAGAGGTTAAACACAAACTCCATGGAAGAACGTGGATGCCCCCGAACCCCCCCCCCCCCCGGCAAAAACGGCACGGAGTCATCGGGTTAATAGGTGGCGTTTCTTCTACCCCCCAGGTCTACACAAAATACCCCACATTTAGAGGCTAATGTGCACAAAGTGTGTATGAATGCCAGGAACAACACCCCGAGTGATGTCATTGTGTGTGAGTACCGACAATCACCCGCCACACTACACTTACACACAGACCCTACACTTACACACACGCGGGCGTATTCACTGAACCCGGACTCTGCATTCCAACTCGCTGTTTATTAAACGCATCCCAGGATACACCGTCCAGTTTTTCCTCCTCTTTTCAGCGGGTGCATTAACGCAATAACCGCGGGTCTCACACAAAGTGCATTTCGCTGTCTGTTGTGTTCTATTTAAAGAGTTCCAGGCCACCTATGCATGCGCACGGCCTCCGGAAATACCGCGCGTCGCTGGGGGGCCGCTTCGTTAATTGAGAATTTCTGTAAAGTCACCGGCGGAGGGATCGCCAGCCGCTGGGAAAAGGCAAAGGTCGGCCCCCCCGGACAGAACTCGCTGCCTCTAGATCCCGTCTCGAGAGGAGATGATCGCGTTCGCGCAGAGCCCCGTGTCCTGGACGTGGCCCTCGAGGGTTTTTAAAGGTTAAACAGAGTCAGGGATCCCGCGTCATCCGTCCCAAGTCCTCCGTCGGTAACGCAAGGGGTTAAAATCCATCCAGAAAAATAACATCGATTCTGCGAGAAAACGGTAATTCCCACCCAAAGCGCAGAAGCTGCTCTCTCTGCCCACGGATTCAGTCCCGCTGGTTTCCTGCAGTTTACTCAAAATGTGACAATCTGCACCAGAATTTCCCCAGAAGACAAATCCTAAGGCTTTACGCGCATGTACTGATCGCTGGCGCCCGCGGCCGCTTTAGCCGAAAAGCTTCGAAAGGCTTCTAGATGGCGGGAGGAAGCGGGAAGCGCCCCGCGCCGCCGTTAGCTAGGGCTCGTCAAACAATTCTAAGAGCCTAAGAGCTTGCAATCTGATATTAGAGGGCCCTAAAGCTTTTATAGCTCCCCCCATAGCTGCCCACTACCACGGTGCCTACTTTACGTCCTACGAGACACTCTTCGTGTGCTGGCCTGAGTTAGGCAGTAGGGGCCATTAACCGCATACAGTTCATTTTAGAGCGTGGGTGCAGCCCCCCCCCCGGCAGCAAAAGGGTTAACGTTTTAAACATGCAGAGTTCGGAGAAATAGGCCAGAGGCGAGAATTGGTAATAAACGGAGACGGCTGCGATTGGGAGGCCTCTCTGGAGAATGACCAAAGCCAATTAGCGGAGATATTTTTACTGCGTGACCTTCTACTCCGTATAATTAGAACCCAGGACAGCAACATATCTCATCCCTCTAACCACCGGAACTCTGCCACGCTCCGGAACCGCTCCACGGCAACACGACGCGCCGCAGGTCAGGCCTCGGTGATGTCATAGCCCCAACGCGACACAAAGTAGCGCTCACCGAACAGCGTAGGTCATGCGATCGGGCCGGAGGGCTCTCATCATGCACAGCCTCTGCAGCGCCGTCTTGTTCTTCCATTCCTGGGGAAACTTTTCTTTCTCGGGGCACTCGGACTCCACAAACTTCTTCCAGCGCTTTGCCGACCCTTCGATGTCCCGATCGAGGTTCCGGAATTCATCCATGGACGACAGAGCCTTTTGGGTGGGAAAGATAGGAAAACTCAAGCGAATCGTTATCGGGATTATGCGGCTCGTTAAGGGGGGGGTCGGGGTTAATTCGCAGTAAACGAGGAGCCGGCATCTCATGGTCTGACGAGCAAAGCCAAATAAATGATATAATTAAATAAATGATTTAAATGATGCATCCAGAACCGCAGTCCAGAGAAATTATCTTATTGGCCAGATTTGCCGCAGTTTTTCTGTATTAATATTATTATTATTATCTAGATCCAGACTATTTCACCTGTGGTCAAGTCGCCGCTCAACAATGGCCAAGCAGGGATCACATTCATTCAAGAAAAGTCAGCTACAGGGAATGGGGGATATTTCATCAGCCCACGAAAGAGCCAACAATCTCTCATATTCCCAAATAAATTTAGTTTTCATTGTTTCGTCACATCCCTGCGCAAACAGGTAACCGTTAAGAATGATCAGCCGGGAGGGGGGGGGGGTTTCACGGCACCCCTGCCCTGACCCATTTGGGGGTATCTACTCGAGTCCCCCGTCTGCCCGGATATCCGTTCAGCGCCCGGTAATATATTCACAAACAAGCGACCTTGCGAAAGATGCCGTTTGTGTTAAAGATGCCCGACGCCTCCGCGGTTTCCGCTGCCTGATAATTCCTCTCTGTAGCCTCGGGAAACGTCCACTTCCACGAAACGCGCCATCAAACGCTTCGCTAGAACAGTCATTCGAATTTAAAGGTCCTTGTGGACGAGCAACACCGACAAATCCGAGCCATAAAACCAATTAATAAAGCACTGGAGGCGAAGGGACTCTTATACGGGCCGTAAATGGCAGAGAACGCCACCGCGTACCTTAATGCCACCCCACGACTGGCCGGAGAGAAAATCCACGGGGCTTGTGAGGCCGGGCTGGGCCGGGTACCGCAGAAGGAAATCCAGCTCCGTCATGTGGATCTCCTTATTCATCAGAAGGATCTAAAAAAGACATAAAATTACACGATTTTCATTCCACGCGCAAAGTAAAGTCTGGAATTCTGTCATCTCTCTACAGAACCGATCACCACACTCCAGAGGGGATCTCCCCAGGGATCTATAAAGTGGGATCCCTAGATCTCTGGGTCCTCCTGAGATCTACTACATAGAACAGATCACAAAACTCTAGGGGAGATCTCCCAGGGATCTATCAGGTGGGATCCCTAGATCTCCGTGTCCTCCTGGGATCTACTAAATAGAACCGAACACAAAGCTCTAAGGGGAGATCTTCCCAGGGATCTATAGGGATCATCAGCTCTCTGTGAGGGATCCGCTGTATAGAACACAATAAGCTGTAATAAATATTGTGTTACCTGGAAGGCCAACTGCGCCGTGTAGGTCAGTTTGTCGCATTCAAACAAGCCCCGGCTCGTGTACTGGAACACTGAAAACGTGATGCTGTCTATTAGGTTCATCACGCGCTGCTTCAGGACCTCGTCTGCTGGCGCCTTCCGAACCGCTTGCTGGAAAACCACGCTGAATGCCTGCAGGAGGAGGCAAGCGCCACGTTACACAGAGAAAGCGCTGCCGGGGCAGAGAGCTCTCGGGGCGCGGGGGATGCCGTTTACAGCACGAGAAAGCCGGGAATGCGATGGGTCAAAGAAGTAGACGCCGAGGTTAAAAAAAAAAAGAGAGGTAGAGGTGAGGAGGGTAGACAAGGTGAGGAGGGCTTAGCGGGCGCCGGACCGGCAGCAAGTAAGGTTAATGCCGGAGATACAGAGGAGACATGCAGAAAACCTCAGACTGCAGAAACATCGAGAGATTCATCTCAAGCCGGTTAGAGAAATCAGAGTTACAGAGATCGAACAACACATCACGGTCAACAAAAGAGAAATCCACGCCATTTAACGCGTCGCAACATTTATCGGAGCGATTTGTCGCACGGCGGGACGTTACTGACCTTCAGAGAGAACTGATACATGGGATGGATCTTGTTCAGGTCGTTCATGATGAAGTAAAGCAGCGAGGCGCGGGCGGCTGCCAGGCGGTAGTGCTCCCTGGCTTCGTTGATCTTCGCTTCCGTCACTTTGGCTTCTTGGACCTTTTGAGAATTTTAATTGTGAGAAAACCCAAGATTCTACTGTTAAGTTGAACTTGCTGTTTTTTGGCGCTGGGGGGTATCCCGTGATTAGCCGGTGATAGTGACCGGTCTCGTCAAACCAACCTATTAGCAATCTATGAAGAAGTTAGTAAAAAATATAGACCCGGGGGTGGGATTTATCTGGACTTTGCCAAGGCGTTTCATACGGTCCCGCATAAAAGGCTACTCTATAGATTAACAGAAATAGGCTTAGGGGCAAATGTCTGTCTGTGGAATCCGAAATCGGCTGAAAGATAGAATGCAGAGGGTTGTTGCGAATGGATGTTTCTCAGGCTGTACGCAGGTATTAAGTGGAGGCCTCAGGGGTCTCTCCTCGCTCCTCTACTTTTTAATTTCTTTATAAATGATCTCCCAGGCTGCATTAAGAGCCATGTCACAGTTTTTGCTGATGACACAAAATTAGGCCGGGTAATTCAGACTGATCTGGATGTTTCTTCTTTGCAGGAGGATTTAGACAGAGTTGGGGACGGGGCGGGCGAGTGGCAGATGAGGTTCAACATCGATAAATGCAAAGTTATGCATTATGGTTAAAAAAAAAAAAAAATGCTACCTATTCTTTAAATGGAACATCCTTGGGGGAAAAACTACCAATGAGAAGGATTTAGGAATAACGGTTGACAACAGACTTGGTAACAGTGCCCAATGCCAGCGAGCAGCTGCGAGGGCCAATAAGGTTTTGGCAGCATAAAACGAGGTATTGATTCACGGGAGGAGGATATCATCCGCCTCTTTACAGGTCATTGGTAAGACCTCACCTTGAATACGCGGTACAATTCTGGGCACCGGTCCTTAAAAAGGACATTATGGAATTAGAAAAAGTGCAAAGGAGGGCTACGAAATGAATAAGGGGATTGGGAGATACTAGTTATGAAGAGAGACTAAAAAAGTTACAATTATATACACTGGAAAAACGACATCTTTGAGGGGATATGATAACATTATATAAATATATACGGGGCCGATATACATTATATAAATATATACGGGGCCGATATAAATTATATAAATATATACGGGGCCGATATACATTACATAAATATATGCGGGGCCGATATAAAGAGCTCTTCAGTGTCCCGTTCATTAACAGAAATATACAAAGAACAAGAGGTCGCCCTCTGAGACGGGAAGAGCGCAGGTTTCATAGACGACAAAGGAAGGGATTCTTCACAGTGAGGACAATTAAGGTACGGAATTCACCGCCAAGTGAGGTGGTGTTATCCAATACATTAGATGCCTTCAAAAGGGGCCTCGATATTTTCTTAGAAAGGCACGATATACAGGGATATAAATAGAATAACATTAATATTTTAGAGCTTCTTCATCCAAGGAGAAATCCGATTGCCTCTTGGAGTCAAGAAGGAATTTTTTCCCCTGATGGCAGAATTCAAAGTCGCTTAATTAGGGTTTTTTTGCCTTCTTTTTGGATCAAGAATAGAAAGGTTAGGTAGAAGGGTTGAACTTGATGGACTTAGGTTTTTTTTCAACCTTATGAACTATATGTAACTATATGTGACAAGATATCCTGGGTTAGCCTGTTCAGAGACCATGGCTTTCCCACCAATGGCCTCCATATCACGTGTCCTGCTTTCTCCGGCTTTGGTCCATTTATTTAGAGAAATCATTAAAATGTGAAATTTCTATGCTGGATCTTGCACCATGATGGATTATGGGCCAAGCGGACAGGGAAATCGCTTACCTTCTCTTCGATTTCCGCTGCGGTTTTCTTGGTGATCTCTAGGTTCTCCACCAGGGCCGTGTCCCCCAGGAAATTACCAGAGGCTGAAGAAAGACGAGAAAGCAGGTTGTCTTCCAAGGTCTTCAGTGTAATCTTGAATCCGTTCTGCTGCTTGGTCAGATTAGACTGGAAAACAAGAATAAGGAACTTAATAAACTTCTGAGAGTGTCTATGAATGTTGTGAATTTCTAACCCCCCCCCACACGACCCAAATTTACTCTCCGCTGGCATGAAGCCCTTAAAATTAGCACCTAGAACAAATTCTCCATGTGTCCTGGAAAGTGCCATTTGGAACCAAACCCTCAGAAATCTAAAACCAGTCCCTAAAGGAACATTTAAAACCAAGCCCTTAAATATCTTGAACTGACCCCATAAAGTGACATCTAGAACCAACCCCATAAAGTAACATCTAGAACCGACCCCATAAAGTGAAATCTAGAACCGACCCCATAAAGTGACATCAAGAACTGACCCCATAAAGTGACATCTAGACACGACCCCATAAAGTGACATCTAGAACTGACCCCATAAAGTAACATCTAGAACCGGTCCCATGAAGCGACATCTAGAACCCGCCCCATAAAGCGACATCTAGAACCGACCCCATAAAGTGACATCTAGAACCGGCCCCATAAAGTGACATCTAAAACCAACCGATTTCCGAAACAGACCTGTTCTTTGGAACGTTACTTCTAAAAATGACTATTTTACAATCACCATTCCCCCCCCCCAATAAATAACTACTGTACGGACGCCTGCGTTATTTCTGAACGTTCTGTGAAGCTTCCAGAGCAGACATAAAAGAAAGAAGATTGAAAGGCAGGAAAGAGTAAAGGGGGGAGAAAAAAGTGCATTTCTCAGAAATTTGCGGCGTTAAATCAAAGCACAGGAGCCTTGAGGACGCGTTTCCTAATCGTGACGTCTCCACGCGGCCATCGCAGCCTCGTCCTCCGTGTTTGGATTGAAATCAGAAAACAATGTCAGGAATAATTCCAGCTCATTATCTCTCCCGAGCCTTCTGCCGCGCACCTGATTATCCCAGATAAGAAACTTTCTCACAAAGTAAACGAGGCCAGCGGCGGATCGCACGGCGTTCTGCCCGCCTCGAGGAAATATTTCAATCTTCCAGGGAGGAGGGGGAAGAAAATCCCCCCCCCCCATTAATTAGAGCGAACCGGCCCCTTCTGTAAACTCCTTTATTACGGAAAAATGGATTTTATTTTACTAAAACCTTCCTTCGCCTTCTGTAACCCCGGGAAAGGTGAGCGAGTCTGCTTCGCGCGGGTAAAACATTCACGAGGTTCCAACCTCAGACATCTGTTAGTTGGTGGGGTTGCCTGCATGCGGAGTGAGCTGCATTACATTAGCAGGAAACGGACACCTGTGGTTAAGTTACCTTCAGCTCCTCCAGGTCCGGCCTCTCCATGCTCACGACCGCAGCCAGTAACTGGTCCTCCAGACCGTCCCGGGTCACGGTGAAGTTTATCAGGGTGCACTGCGCCTGCATCTCGGGCTGGTAGTGAGGGTTGGCCAGCTTGGTGTGCAGGATGAGGCGGAAGTCGGGGCTGTACTCGCACTCCTTGTCCCCAATCTTGATGTATCTGGAACGTATCGGAAAGAAAACGATTGGCTACGGACTCAGACGTTATGTGAAGACAGGTAGGTCAGATACGCATCCCAGGGCATTCTGCGCTCACTCCATTTACCAACAACGAGACTCGTTGCGGAAACGAAGGGATCGCTTATTTTAAAGGCTCCACGAAGCGGGTTTCCGCTGAGCGCTGCTTTAGAGGAAGAGCCTGCAGGTGGCTTCACTCCGAGGGCGTTCGAGGGCCGATTGCTCTAACGCAGCAATAACCGAAGGGGTTCGAGAAGTATTTCCCTAAGACGAAATCTGCCTGTAATTCAGACAGAAGCGCCTGGAGCCGTGCGTTTAATGCAGAGGCGGCTGAGCGAGGCGTGGGTTATCTGCCCACCCAGACGTTCCTGCGGTAGCGCTTCTCCACCCTGCCCGCTTCTCCACTCTGCCCGCTTCTCCACCCTGCCCGCTTCTCCACCCTGCCCGCTTCTCCACCCTGCCCGCTTCTCCGCTCTGCCCGCTTCTCCACCCTTCCCGCTTCTCCACCCTGCCCGCTTCTCCACCCTGCCCGCTTCTCCGCCCTGCCCGCTTCTCCGCTCTGCCCGCTTCTCCACCCTGCCCGCTTCTCCACCCTGCCCGCTTCTCCACCCTGCCCGCTTCTCCACTCTGCCCGCTTCTCCACCCTGCCCGCTTCTCCACCCTGCCCGCTTCTCCACCCTGCCCGCTTCTCCACCCTGCCCGCTTTCAAGGTAAAGTCGCCAAATCATTTGCAGGAAGCGTTTTATATTCCCGAGCGAGAGGATTGTTCAGGCTCTGCGACAAAAGGAAGAGCCTCGCAATCCAAACGGTATTTAAAAGAGAACCAGATGCAGAAATCAAAGTTTACAAAAGGAAGATTGATTAGCAGAGGGGCAGTGATCCCGAGTGATCCCTTGGATGATCTCCCCTAGAGATCCATTCTATAGAGCGCTAGGAGGATCCCAGGAGGACACAGCGATCTAGTGATCCCAATTTATAGATCCCTGGGAGATCTCCCGTGGAGTATTGTGATCAGTTCTATAGAGCAGATCCCAGGATCCTGAGATCTAGGACCTCAAACCAGAACAAAAGCTGTCTGGACGCTCAGATGCATTAATATGCGCTCAGCAGAGTTTGTGTCACAAAGAAATCCCATCCCTCCTGGCTATAAAGGGGTTAATTGCAGCAGCCGGGTCACGGATATTCTGAATCCGCTTTCAGTTAATCAGCCGTTCGGGATGCTTTCATCGCGTCGCGGGACGCCCTCTGCCAGATGCTAAACCCGAGAGCTTCCTCCGCGCCGGAGCCGCCGCTGCGCTCTAAAACTCATTAGCAGTCTGACAGCTACCTGGCGGCACTTCGCAAATGGTTTGTCATCTGAATTGTCACATCTTGTCACCAAGAGAGGTCCGTGTCACCGGTTGTTGAAGAAGTGCCGTCTTAAACGCGATCGGCGCGCGGGACACGGCCGAGAGTCTGAATTCTATGCCGAGATTCACATCGAGCAGATAGCACAAGCAAAGTGTCTCGATAAGTCCCGCTATACAGGAAATCCGTAACCGCCGCACAGACGGTTAAGCCAGGGACGACCTTTAACCCATCGCTACATTGTTACTGAACGGTAAAAAGGCAAAGGTTGGGGGTAGACGAGGACGTTTCATGCGCCGAATAGTTTTTTACCTTCCTTTTTTGATGGTCTCTCTACCAAGCAGCGGCCCCAGGACTGGATCCACGCTTTCTTCAAGGTTTTCAATCAAAACAGTTTCCCCGGCTCCAAGGGCTCTCTCCAGCGTGTCCAAATATCTAAAAAAACAAACGATGGCCTTTAAAAGGACTCCCGCTACAAGTCATGGGACCACCAGATGCCCCCTTTAACTAGGAACACATTAACACCATGACACCATGCAGGGCAACGAGGATTTTAACGCAGTCCACACCGTCTATAAGGGAAATGTGGCCACCCAGGAGCCCCTGCTACAAACAACCTATACAGAGTACAGAGGGTCCAAACACCATTACCCCCTCTGTCCAATCCGGACCACTCGAAGATCCTCTCCATATCTATTCTTGATCCACTTGATCCCTTGCAACTGAGGATCAACCATGAGCGGCCACCTCTCGCAGCTGCTCAGAATGGTGGCATTCTCTGTGGACATGCGGTCGGCGGGGAGACCTTCGTTCTGCCAGGTGGCCACATCCGCGTCATCCGTCAGCATCGTCAGGGGGTCCAAAGATGGCGTCACAGGAACGGGGACCTGGATAACAAGAGGAGGTTTTAGTAACAGGACTGCTGGGGATGGACGCTCGATAGACCGTCCTCGGCATTAACCATTCCTGTACCATCCTCCGCTCCAGGCATCCACGGTCCCTGCGCGCTTTTCTTACCCAGATCCCAACTTCTATCTCTAGAAGTAACACAGTCTGCCTGGACTGAGATAAAAGCCGTATCCGCCAACACATCCACAACCGGTTCCCTTCCTAAAGGCGGCTGAATTAGGACTCTAGCGGAGAACGAGCTCGGGTGGTCTCTTATACCACCCCTTCCAATGCTGGAGTTGATTAATGGACGGCTGCAACCCCCCCCAGCAGGGATACACTTAAGAGATTTGACTGCTGTGGTCCTTTGTATTCCGTTTCTGCATAATCGGCACGTAAGCCTCGTGGCCGGACGTGGCCCTCGCCTAGTAATTTGTCGCACAGACAGCAGGTCCTCCAACTCGAAGCATTATGTGGGACCCCCTGCCGCCCCTGCGCCGACAGCAGTAATAACCACGTTTCACAGGAACGATCTTTCATTTCAGGGCTTGGGTTTAAAAGTCCAGAGAAAATTCAGATTCAAATAAGCAGGCGAAAAAAAACAGATATACGATTTCGGGGGGGGAGGTCGGCACGAGCGTACCTTCAGCTGGCCCAGGTACGGTTTCCAGGTTCTGTCCATAAGTTCTTGTCGGAACTTCTTGGTGAAATACCCCAGGTAAGAAACAAAGGCGGTGATCAGGAGGACGTCGCCGCACAGCGTGCTCTCCTGCATCTTGAAGTTTCGGACGGCTTCGGCCCATCTTACGTTCTCAGAGGCCAGGCCACCCACCTAGACGCGGCCGGTGAAGAAAGATCGAGTCAAAGCCGAGACGTGGTCCAAGCGGCACAAGTCAGACGCACGGCGAGCACCGAGGAAAGAGGGGCATCCAAAACGTTACTACCGCTCCCTTCCTATCCATTAACCATTTTTCCATTATTTCCAGTGTTTTGTCATTTTTATACATTATATACATTTCTAGCCCGATACCACAAGACTAGGACTCCGTATTCTTCTGATGTTTGATTTATGGGAACCCAATCACTGCGCCATTATAATGAAAGCCAAGCAGATCTTTGTCTCTTAGCGAACGCAGAAACGCACATCCCTTGCGGGGACAGACGTAATAAATTCATCTTTATCAAGTATGGCTTAGCCGTGACAGATCAACCCCGACCTCCCATTATTAACCGTCCCGGTGACAGAAATCAAGAGTGGATAGATTACCATAACAATGCACGGGCGATCTACTTCAGTGCATAGCACGAGGCGGATTTCCTTTGGGGCCGGCGGTGACATACAACGCGGCACTCGATTCGCAGCATAGCAACGAAATAGAGCATCGGGCAGCCGCGCAGCGAGGACTTGCCTAAGAGAGGTGTTTTTCAGCCTTCTCGCTGTGCGGTATTTACAGAGGAGGCGCTTTCTTGTAACCGAGATGCAACGCAGCCGTATAAACCACGAAAAACTGTCCCATGTCTAAAGCACGCTAAGCAGATGGTTAGGGTGGTGGACGCACATTAGTTGGGGGATGGTTAGGGTGGTGGGCACTCACCAGTTAGTGGGGGAAACGGTTAGGGTGGTGGACACCGATTGGACGGCTGGCTAAGCAGATGGTTAGGGTGGTGGATACACACCAGTTAGTGGGGAAAACGGTCAGGGTGATGGACGCTCACCAAACGGTTGGCCAAGGAGATGGTTAGCGCAGTGGCTTCAGCTTCCTGTTGGCACTTCAGTTTATCAGCAGTGGCTTTCTCGAACTTTGCCGTCAGTTTTGCGAGGTTTTCGTTCAGGTGCTGTTATGAAATGATAAGTTGTTAAGAACATTTGGCGACGAGCTTCAGCCTTTATGCTCTTCTTCAACGACTCCACATAGAACAGGAACAGAAAGATCCAATGTTTCACAGGTAATCTTCCTTCTGGAATCCTTTAAGTGATTCCATCGCCCGCCCCAAAGCAGTAAGGTAAGGACTGATTGTCATCGATGCTTGAAAGGTCTATCATTAACGGTATTTACTTACCGCGATTTTGGCTTTGATGTTGGCCAGCTTCTCTTGGGCTGCCGCTAGTTCTGCGTTGGCTTTACTCAGGGCCTGGCGTTTGGGCTCCACCTCGCAGAAGACTTCGTAGAACTTGACGATATTGATGACCCAGGAGCACAGGCCGGCCGCTGCGTTCGATTTGGAGGCAATGAATTCCGGCTTGAATTCGGGGTCCTGCAGGTACGGCTGGATGGACTTGATGCAGTTTTCATGGATATGCTCCTTATCGAAGTTCACCAAAGAATCCAGGAAGCCGTCCACTTTGTTCATGATGCCTCTGGCCGTCTTCCAGCTCCTGTCCTTGGGGATTTTACCTCCGGGGGCTGTGAGCACCGTGACTGCTGCCACCACGTTGACGACTGCTGTAGGGGGCGCTCCAAACGTTTTCAGTTCCGTCAGATTATTCTGCGAATACACGGCAGGTCTGTTACACGAAGCTGGGCCGATGTTTTACAGCAGCAGACGCCAATTACTAAATCATTAAAACTCACATCCCGCTTTCCTAGCGCGGACGTTATCTGAAATTGGTTATCTTTTGTTGCACAAGGGGATCAACACAACTCTACAACAACGTCGTACCTTATTGAGCGTGTTCAACGCCTCCTGGGCTGCGGCCAGCGCTGGTTCTGCCTTTGCCAAGTCTTCCTCGCAGTCCTTCTGCTTTCTGCCCACTTCCTCCGCGATCACCGCCACCTTCTGTTCCTCCTCGTCGGCTATCGCCTTTTCCTTGCTCACCTTCTCCGTTTCCACCCCCACCACCTGGATGAGTTTATCGGCGTCCTCGTTCTTCTGTTTGAGCTCCACCTCCTGCGCCGCCAGCTTGGCTTTCAGGTCGTCCACCTATCACGAGGAGGACGGAAGATTATGTCATAAGAGAAAAGGTTACCGGAAAGCGAAGGGTCAAGAGCGACAGGGGGCCAGGGGCCGTGATATGGTTGGGGAACGGGCGTAGGCGTTAAAAGCCAAATTCTGGCCCCCTTGGGTACCAGAATTTGGGGAGGAAAAATGAATACCGCTTATGGAAATCAAATTATACCTTGCGATCTAAACAGAACATTCTACAAATTCTACCCCGTAACGCTGTATCAGTTCCAGGAGGATTACTGCAAACAGAAACGACTGCGGGCTCGGTAATTACTTGTGTGTTTTTGTCCGATCGCGGGGTTTGCGAGGGCGCGCGTGACGTTTCTGTATGTATCGGAGATTTGGTACAAAACCAGCTGGGATTTTACTTTACAGCTTCACAGAATCACGAAAATAATTCCATAAAACGCTTGCTGGCTGGAGAACTCCGCAAGGGATCCGAACGGCAGAAACACAAGGACTGCCTCTTAACAGCTAATAGCGGGCGCTTATCCTGCTGCGTGCGGTCCAAACACGCCATGACTTAACCCTCTCAATTCCAGAAGAGTGAGCTACGCAGTGCGGAATAAACATGGCCGCCGCCTGCGGAAGGTCCTATGGATTAGCCGGGGGGGGGCTACTAGTTTCTTGTAGGTTCCGGCATGGCGCCTGCTGCAGCAGGATCGCCGCTCACCTGCGCAGACGTGCTGTTCAGTTTCTGCAGACCGTTCTCCAGACGCTCCATCTTGGCCGAAAGCTCCTTCCCTTTCTTCTGCAGCAGGTTCTGGTAGAGCTTGATCTGCTCAAGGAAGGATTTGGGGGTGGTGTAGTTGTACCGGCGTTCGTTATTCAGATAACTTCTGGACATCTCGTTGACGCTCGTGTGGACAAAAGCCATGAATTTACTTATGGATTCCTTCACTGACGGCTGGAACAAAGAAATATACGTAAAAATACTTATTTATTGTATTATTATATCTCGCACATGATGGAGAGGACACCTTCCCTGCGACAGCACGCCTTCACTGCGAGAGGACACCTTCCCTGCGAGAGGACGCCATCCCTGCGACAGCACGCCTTCACTGCGAGAGGACACCTTCCCTGCGAGAGGACGCCATCCCTGCGACAGCACGCCTTCACTGCGAGAGGACACCTTCCCTGCGAGAGGACACCATCCCTGCGAGAGGACACCTTCCCGGCGAGAGGACGCCATCCCTGCGAGAGGACGCCATCCCTGCGAGAGGACGCCTTCCCTGCGAGAGGACGCCATCCCTGCGAGAGGACGCCATCCCTGCGAGAGGACACCTTCCCGGCGAGAGGACGCCATCCCTGCGAGAGGACGCCATCCCTGCGACAGCACGCCTTCACTGCGAGATGACACCTTCCCTGCGAGAGGACGCCATCCCTGCGACAGCACGCCTTCACTGCGAGAGGACACCTTCCCTGCGAGAGGACACCATCCCTGCGAGAGGACACCTTCCCGGCGAGAGGACACCTTCCCTGCGAGAGGACGCCATCCCTGCGACAGCACGCCTTCACTGCGAGATGACACCTTCCCTGCGAGAGGACGCCATCCCTGCGACAGCACGCCTTCACTGCGAGAGGACACCTTCCCTGCGAGAGGACACCATCCCTGCGAGAGGACACCTTCCCGGCGAGAGGACGCCATCCCTGCGAGAGGACGCCATCCCTGCGAGAGGACGCCTTCCCTGCGAGAGGACGCCATCCCTGCGAGAGGACGCCATCCCTGCGAGAGGACGCCATCCCTGCGAGAGGACGCCTTCACTGCGAGAGGACACCTTCCCTGCGAGAGGACGCCGCGAGCAGCCGGGACTGTCCAGCTTAGGTTCTTTCATGGGGTGTAAATGTATCGCTATAGGAAGTGCGTCCACATCATAGGGACCTTCACATCAAGAGCCTCCCCATTTCTCGTTGGGGTACATGACCCCCAGACTTCCTCTAGACCCTCGTTACCTTCAGTCGTTCTACGGGTCACTTGACGTATTAACTAACAGCGCACGGATCCCCCCTCAGCTCGAACGGCAGGGAAACACTCCACCCAAAGCTTAAAATAATGAGTTATTCCTTTTATATATATATATATGTTTAGTGGTATTGCCCCGCTGTATACTCTCAGGATCGGGGGGTATCTTCCAGAAGGTATCTGCCGCGACCTCACCTCAATGTTCTCGGTCTCCTGGAGGAAGCGAAGACTGACGGACTCCAGAGCCTCCTGCGGCCATTCGTGGAACCAGTCGATGGCCGTACAGTTGACCACGGCGGGAAACTTTCTGCTACGGACACGGAGTTTGTTCCCAACCGGGGAGAAACAGAGGGCCACCTGCCAAAAGCACAAACGTTGTAGATGTCACGACCCAGACGGTGCCAACGCGGCCCACCTTCTCCACGGCTCTCAACTATCCTACGCCGTTCCCATAATACGGGACAAAAAGTACCCTCATTAACAACAACAACTCTCTAATATATTTCCCGGAAGCGCTCGTTCCTGCGTTTATCACACAGTCTAACACGCTGCTCACGGAAACTTGGCAAATAAGCAGGTTCATTACGTAGTAATCCTCGGACGAGAGCCCCAAAGTAAACCTCTTTCCATTAACCGGGGAGGAAACAGTCTAAATGTCGTCGGATAATTAATGGCCTGAAAGCAGCTAATATCTGCCCTTACGGATTCAGCGAGGGTCGCGGAGGTCGAGGAGAATCCATTTGCGAGTAAAGATTGGGGACTAATTGGCCTCTTTCAGGTCGCATAAGAATAATGTACCTCGTTTATTTCTCAGACATGAAAAAAAGGCGATTTGGATAATAACGGGCTGCTTTTTCCACATTTGAAAGCAGAGATCTCGGCTCACAAAATCAAGCGATTTGACATTTAACACGCGTTCCGAAAGCCGGAGTTTCATTAAATCCCACGTCCAGGTTTAAACACTTGGCCAAATTGTCCAGATTTGTTGAAAAGTCATGTAATTAGTATATTTTTTTTTTTTTAAAGCACCCTTTTTTCCCCCCTTCTTTCCCCCAAAAAGGTCAGACAAAAAACAAAATCCAAACATGAACTTCAAAGGAAAACATCATTTTTGGAACGTTCTCTTCTTTACAGAACGGAAGCCGCTCCCCCCACCCCTGGGGCTCCCCATTTCATTGAACGGATTTTCCTTTTTTTTGCCCGGATTTTGTTATTTAAGTCGTGATATTTAAGTACAGCGTCTCAGCGAAGGCTTCTAGTGATCAGGAAGAAGGAATCCCACGTTTGGGAATGAAGGCTGTTTATCCCGGTGTGAATAGACCAATCACTGTCGCTCCTCTTATAAAGGATTGTGTTTGTGGAGTCATATTTGAGAAGAGTCTTTTCAGCACGTATTGATTGGGTAATCTCGTCTAAACGGCGGCTTACGGAGCCGTCTGCCCGGGACGCAGATACAGAGACGCCTTCTAACGCAGCTCACAAAACGCGCAGGGAAACACGGCTTCTGATCGTGGTACCCAGCAAACCCCCCTCGGAATAAACCCCCCCTCGGAATAAACCCCCTTCACTGTTCTTCTGACTTCAAACCGAGTCCTCGTTAGATTAAGGAGAGTTCACGCATCCACGACGCTCTCCCCAAAACGCATAAAATTCTAAACCAATCTCCGTAGCTCTGGAACGAACAGGGATTCCGTAGGAAAGCGTAACAAATTGTATCAAGTTATCTTAAATATCGCGTAAGTACATTGACCCTGCGCTCGCTCATCACACCTGTCGTCTGTCGCAATGTAGCTTCATCCGCCGATGGCAGCGAAGGCAGAAGAAGGGGATTTAGCTGCCGAACTACAGTTACAACCATCGAGAAATAACCGGGTGTTTATTCAACAAAGGATTTAAAAGCAGCCCAGCCATGTGGCGGGAGCGGCGGGAGCGGAGGGAGCGGCGGGAGCGGAGGGAGCGGTGGGAGGTAGACTTGTTACGGGAGAAAGGATTTTAACAAAATAGGCGTAACTGGGACCGCAATAAAGATTCGCTTAGCAGACTGATAGTCCTTATGTTGGCTCTTTCCTCAAGTCTTTGTGGCTATTTACAGTCCTGCAAACACTAGTATATACACACACATGTACACACGCACACACACACACACACACACACACACAGACAGTCAGACAAATGGCTCCTTTAATTGCGTCTGTGATCTACAGCCAACGGAGAACGTTTCCCATCCATGCGGGCGATTACGGCTCCCTGCCGATCTGAAACGATTCACAATCTGGGAATAACGCTTTGGAGCAATCACCTCTTCCTGCGAAGCATTTATCATCGTCAACAACCGGCACGGTTTATGGCAGCCTACGCCGAGTGCCGGGAGAATCGCCGCATTAGCTCAGTGCATCCTAGCGATATAATGGGGAGCGTTGGGTTGTACGACGCCAATAACATCGCTAGATTGTGTTTATTACCACTAATAACCCCCAGTGTGACTGCCCAGTACAGCGAGCCATCGATCTACCTTGAGTTGCCTCCTGACTCGGTCTATGAAGAATTTCCAGCAGTTCTCCCTGGTGTCCATCAGACCCTGACTCTTCACCTCGTTCCTGACACTTCCAATGATATTCTCCACTTCGTCATCGGGAAACAGGTCCGGAATTTCACCTGAGAACAGGAGATAAAATAATTACTTAAACCCAAGAACGCAAACTCCAACAACCCTACAAAACTGTTAACGTAACACCTGAGCCATTCAAAGAGATTCTATGTAATGTTTGGTAGACAACTCGGGCGCGAAGAGATGCCCCTCAGAACGATATGGATGACAGAAGAAGAAGAAGACAAAAGAAATATCAGACACCCAACACTTGAATCCCCGGAACGTAAGGTTTGTTTGGGACCATTGAACCCGGGACTCCTCTTTAAACACTTTATTACTGACCCGATGCCAACAAATCGTTGACCAGAACGAGGAACTTTTCATCAGCCACTTGAGCGTCGGTCATGAGGAAGACGGTGCCCACGTTCTTCACGCCGGCTTTAATGTACTGATTGGCCAAGTCAACCTGTAGTGATGAGGCGTTCATCCGATGAGGGAGCATCATAAACAAATACAAATTAAAATACCAACAAAGGAGCGAGACGCTCCGCTCTACAGGGAGTCCTGCTCAGAGCTCAGGACAGCTGGGAGCTTCAGGTTATAAACTTCAGGAACATAAATGTTTGCGGTCAAATGAGGAAGAACTCAGATATCGGAGGGACTTTTTGACGTCTGCCCCATCCCCATTGAGCCGTAATCCCTGACCGATCAGCGTCCCACCTTGAGATCCGGGATCCCGTAGCCTTTCCGGAGGGTGATCTGGAAAACCTCCAAGGAGCTGATGTAAGCGGCGAGCCTGGTCAGACTCTGCTTACCGCTGCCACCCACGCCGACCAGCAGGCCGTTCCCTCGCGGGGACTCCAGGATCCGGTTAATTCGGCAGCTGCAGTGAAACAGCAGAAAGGCGAGCTTTATACAGGGGCAGCATCCTCAGAAAACGCACGATGTCATCAAACAATAGCCAGTGCCAAGCGCAGACCGTGACATCACTAATAATAAAGGCCGGACAGCCATAACACATACCACAGTAGGACTATAACTCCCACAACTCTATGCCAGGCAAACGCACAATATGAGTGATGTGGGGGATTTGGGCGATGTTCAGTAACGGCTCGGGGTCGGTCGAACGCAATGCGTCACTTTGTTTAGCTGCTCCTAGATTAATAGGCATTTAAAGCCAACAGAACCAGCCCTTATATCTACTACTTCTGTAAACCCAAAGCCCGGCTCGTCCGCCACGTTTAACGTATATATTCGGGAACGTTACGCAATCCTCTTTGATATGGCAGAATGCATTTTCCCCTTGAGGTGCCTCCAATCTTTGTCTCTTCCACCTAAGCCGTACCAGGCAATTATGGGTGATTGGAGCGGCTCGAGAGGCGTTAAAGGCGTCTCTAATCCTTGTAAGTGTTTTCCTGACTGCCCCCCCCCCATCCTCCGGGGAAATTACCAGCCGCTCGTTTCACAAACCGATGAGTCTGCGCCTCGCCGGCTGATTTACTGGAGTTCTCGGGAACGGGAATCGGTCAGACGGGGAGGAAAGCGCGTCTCTCTATTAAAATGACCGATGCTACCTGGAAACATCTACATCTCCGGGTCACGGCTACGCTGCGCTCAATGGAATGCAACACGCAACACTGTCATGTTAGCGTCAACGTGCGGCGCCGCAAGTCAAGCGCATGCTTTTCCTATTAAAGGCTGAACATTCCTGCGGAACGTTGGGGTTTCCCGGTTTAGCGATCAGCATTCCGGAGACCCGATGTAATTATAAGAAGAACGACCTTCCTTTTGTGTGTGAGAGACGGGGACATTGCTTCAAGCTCATAGTGGAAATGCACTAAGATGTTTTTGAGCGCAAGAACATCAAGCAAAATTTCCTATATTTTTACATTTTTGGAAAATTTAGAGTTGGCCTGGAAGCACCCCAATCCAGAGCCAAGAGCCCTTACATATGGCACATGGCGTCTTCAAACAGAACCAGGTTCATCACGGCGTTCACTTCGTTGTGGTTGTCCAAAGCCTCCACCAGGATTTTATTCAACGATTCCCAGGACTGGACGGGCATGTACTTGGGTTCCCCGACTCCGTTGGCAAAATGGCAGTACATGTTCATGGTCCTGGTCTGTTCTAAGGTCTCCTCGATGTCCTGCGGGGCACACAAAGTAAACCTCATCACACATCGGTAACGGAATCAGGTGTGTCGAGTTACGCCCGGGAATCGGGCCACGTGGGGTAACGAGGAGATACTCACATCATAGAACTTTTTCACCATTTCCGTCTGTATTTTATCAAACGTATCAGAATCCTTCTCCTCCACCATCTTGTCCCGGTAAACGCGGTTGGACTCGTGCAGGTAGAGCTTCACCAAGTCTTGCGGGGTTTTCAGGCACTCTGGGGTCGAAAACAGAATCCCCTGGGGGAAAAAAAAGTATGGATTTCAGACGCCACGTTCCATTTCTGAATCATAAGGCTGAGCCCCATGGGGATTACAATACAAGTGCTGGGGGTCGCTCTCTTGTTAATCTTTCCAGCGGATAACTAGTTAAACCCCAGATAATTCAGGCTAAAGATGAGGAAATAAGTATCTGGAATTCTGACAGGTCTGGATACATTGTATTCGCGCACATACTCCATATAAATGTATCATATCTGTGCTTCTCCACTCGCAAACCCATCAGAGCCGCCATGGTGGAATTTATTACTCCAGACGCATTTTGCAAGGAAACCTAAATGAATGAAAGAACCGGCGGTGATTCCCGCGTACAGCGAGAGATTAGAGAAGGTTTCATTATGGAATAATCGGGGATGACGTGGACTGTGATAATCATCTAGGGCGTCTATTGAGAAGAGTAGCGGGAGGACGGTAATCATCCCAGCATGGAGGCTGCTGATCGGACCCTCCTCCCCGTGGTGGTCTTCCGCGGGGCTTCAGGGCCTGAAATTTCACAGCAAACAAGAGTTTTGGCGTCTATTTAAATATAATAAGCGGGAAATTTGCCAAACAAAATTCGTAGTTTAACAAAACACAACGCTAGGGAAATGTAACCTATGAAGTGGGATCACCAGATCTCCGTGTCCTCCTGGGATCTACTCTATAGAACGGATCACAATACTCTAGGGGGGATCTATAAAGTGGGCTCACCAGATCTCTGTGTCCTCCTGGGATCTACTCCAGTGGAGATCTCGTCAATGTCCCGGTTTGTTGTACTTCACAGATAGATGCACACAGACCGACGTACAGGCATTTAAGAAGTTTAGCTGCACCCGCGGAGATCATTTTATATCGGGGAGGACTGAATCCCCAGCGGTCCCCACCTGTGAACGGTGTCTGGCGTCTCTGTCTCTATCATGTTACCTGGCAGGTTTAATGTGTCATGGAAGTGTTCGGCAGCGACTGGAAGGCCCGACACGCTCCTTCTTGTCAAAACATGGTTGACAGCTCCCTTCGTTACAAACGGGACTATGGTAATTGGCTCATTAGCACCCGGTCTAAAATCAGCGCCTCAATTAGTGTTGCTAATGAAGAATGAGGTGAGAGAGTGTCCCTGATTTGCGAGATCTGAATATGCATCCGCCTGACAGCCCAGAACGACTTTGTGCAACGAGTGTGTGAAAACCAGCCGCCGGCGGGGGGCTGTCACGGCGGGGCTGTCTCTTAAACTCTCTTTGTTAGACAGCCTGCTTGTCCTAATGTCTATTCTGTTAAAGAGAGAGACCGCGATCCCCCGGGATCGTGACTGCTCATACTACGATTCCAGTCCCGGATCAGCTATCGCACATCACAGCTGCCGAGCTCCTCTCACCATGCGCAGAAACAGTGACAAAGAAAACGCAGGGGAAAAAGCAACTTTTCAGAGGACAAAAAAAACTTTTTATTAATCGTTTCTTTTACATGCAAACCCAACCGGCGGACTATAAGCTACTTTATGTATCTGCGCGTCTCTGCACTTTCAGGCTGGATCCAAAAGAGTTAAACCCTCTCGTTATTGTTTTATTTAACATTCTCTCCATATATTTTTTATCAGCCATCAGAACGCAGAATGTTTGCATTAAACATTTAGGAAAACGCAGATTAAACCAGCAAACAGTTACATTGTCTCAACTCAACGTCTCCGCGTGCAACGGAAACATCCGACTCGGTGTTCTAGACCTGTTCTAGACTGATGGATCTAGACAGTCATTCCAGAGCAGGAAGAAAATGCTTTTATAGAGATTTCAGAGCAACTGTCCAATTGTTTTAAGGAAAAAGGACCCCCCAAGATACGCTTGTCTTCCAGGACTTCTTTCTAGACCTTCAATCTACATTGTCAATAATAAATGAACCCACATAACCCAAAACACAAAGACCCCAAAACAACATAATTCAAAAAAAAAAAGAGAGCCCCCCCACTTAAATGGTGCGGATCTTACCTGGAAGATGTTGGACAGGTCCCGGAGGTTAAAGATGTAGTGGAATTTGATGGCCGTCGGCAGGAAGGTGGAGGTCACTTTTTGGTGTAAGGACAACGCCAGGTTGATGAGTTGAGGAGATGCCTTCTGGAGGGGCGCAGGGAAATTACCCAGCTTCAGATGCTGGGTCAGGATGGTGTTGTAGATCGTACCCAAGGCATCGGTGCCGGGGAAGGAGAGAGCAAAGACGCTGAAGTGTCGCTACGAGAGATGAGAGAGACAACGGTGGCCGGTTTCAGCAAGATGGCGCTAGGATTAAACCTTCTGGAGCTCAGCTCTCACCGCGAGTAAATACCCCGTGGATATCCCCCCATACACCGAACCTCTATACCAGTCCGATCAGGGGCTTCCTGGAAACTCTGCCCCATTTAATAAAAATTGTAGAATGTAACCATATCTTGTATCTAGAAGCATGAGATCCTCCTGGCTCCCTCCACCCACCTGACCCTCAGAGCTTACATTCTGCCACTGTCTGCTAAGACTGAATCATATCCACGATGTTTTAGCTTTTATTACCCCAACGGTGAGGTAGGGCTCTTTCTGGTGGATAAAACCCTCACCTGCAGACGGGGGTTGATGGTGAAGCTTCCGGCGGTGGGATTCATACAGGACACGTACTGGACGTTCATTATCTCCTTCAACGTCAGCTTGTTTCGGTCGTACCTGGGTGTTAGAAACAGCGTATTTAGAGCGGCGAAATCACGAGTCCGCCAACCCGGCAGCTTCGCAACACCGTCCGACAAATCGCTCACCAGTGGCCGTAATCCAGGTGCTGCCGGATCAGGGTGTGCGGCTGCACCGTGCCGTACGTGTCCACCTCCGGCATGTTCATGTCGTCGATAAAGTAGATGAGCTTCTTGGTGCCCGGAGGGCCGTAATTCCTGCCTGATTTCTTCTCCAGTGGCTTCTCCAGTATAGCTGTATGGAGAATAGGATGTAACAGTTACCCCAGATACTTTGTATCACCGATAGACCTACGGGGAGCGCGTAAGCAGTGAATGGCAAAAGGGTCCTTTCTACAGCCTTCAGGATGCCCCCCAGAGCCGAACATCCATCGTCCTAAAATACAAGCAGGGTGACAATCTGCCGTTTAGCTTAGGGGGTCTTCCTGCGCGGTCGCATCCACTGGATACTTGTTACCTATAGCCAACATCATTAATCCTATAGATTTGGGAGGGAGGGAGGGAGGAAGGGGGTTCATTTTCAGAATTTCTGATAAACTTGTGAAGCGTTTATACATTTTAGATCCCGTTTCTTTTAACTCTTAATGAGTTGGCATCACTTCAAACTTGGAATGAACGACTGGGAGGACAAAAACAATTTCATTATTTATATATACATATACATGTGCGTTTATACTGTATGTATGTCATATATATATATACACACACACACACATATACACACACATACAGTATTTATACACACACACACACACACAGTATTTATACACACACACACATACAGTATTTATACACACACACAGTATTTATACACACACACATATACACACACACACAGTATTTATACACACACACACAGTATTTATACACACACACAGTATTTATACACACACACACACACACACATACAGTATTTATACACACAGTATTTATACACACACACATACAGTATTTATACACACACATACACACACATACAGTATTTATACACACACACATACAGTATTTATACACACACACACATACAGTATTTATACACACACATACACACACATACAGTATTTATACACACACACATACAGTATTTATACACACACATACACACACATACAGTATTTATACACACACATACACACACATACAGTATTTATACACACACACATACAGTATTTATACACACACATACACACACATACAGTATTTATACACACACACACACACACATACAGTATTTATACACACACACACACACACATACAGTATTTATACACACACACATACACACACATACAGTATTTATACACACACATACACACACATACAGTATTTATACACACACACACATACAGTATTTATACACACACACACATACAGTATTTATACACACACATACACACACAGTATTTATACACACACACACACACACACACACAGTATTTATACACACAGCGGGATCTGGATGCACATTTCTAGAGCGTTATTAAAAAGCCCCATTTACTCTGACCTTTTACTCCGTCTCTTTTAAAGAAATAAATGAAATCCCTGCTTTTTACCAACTGCTAAGCGCGGCGGCTGCACCGGCCCTAATAACCCCTTCTGTGCTTATTTCTCAATAAGTTACCATTCAAATCTGCTGTTTGGCGAGCAAATTGGCCCTAATTATTTGTCTGAACTCCCGTCTAGGACGCGCGTTTCTGGCCTCTCAAGAGTTTACGAGGCACTTATTAGCCCGCGACGCTCTATAAAACACACAGAAGCGAAGGGTCGCTCGCACGCCGAAGGAAATGCCGAGCAGGCAGATTTCTGAGTAACGCGGGACGGCAGAATTTGCCGTGTTCACAATGTCCGTTTTTTGCCCAAAATATGCAATTTTTCGCTAAACAGTAAAGAATGCGGTCAAATTAACAAAGTACTACAACGAGAGCGGTTTCCGCACCCCGAGCATCATACTGTCGTTATTAACTGGGTCCAAGAGCCATAGGCGGCTTCACCAAAAGGAATTAACTGATTAATGGGAATGCCCCACAGAGGGGACATTGGGGCAACCTTCCCAGTCGGCTACTGGGACTTAACATCACTTGGTCTAGTTCTGAGCTCCCAATCTCCTGATTAACCCCAGGTGTAGGATTGTGGGACTCCAAGTCCAGCAACAGACGACAATGGAAACAAAAGCGGGTCGACGAGTTAGCCTGGACAGAGATTATTCTGGCACTACCTTGCAGCATGGCAGACGTGGTGTAGTAGTTAAACGGGACGTTCTTGATCATATACTCATCGGGATCCAGAGAAGACAACTTATCTCCCACCAACACGGACTTCCCGGTGCCGGCATTGCCAACCAGCATGATGGGCCTGCGGTTATCCAGCAATTTATCCATGAAGTAACGAACCCGGATTGTTTCCGTGGTGTGAACCAAACATGCCTGGAAAACACAAAAAATCAATGTACCCAACCTGTGGACCGACGTCTCGCATGACTGGCGTCCGGAGACAACAAACACGGCGAAGGTCCAGCACTGGCCACGTGCGGTGAACTCGACTTCACGCTCATAAGTCAGGTCTAGAAGCATCTCTCGATCAAGCAGTAAGAGCGGTAAACATCTGCCATTCACATGTATCATGGACACCACGAAGAAATGGGGTTGTTCTCTTAACCATATAGTCTTGGGGGTATTTTGAGGACCTCTTCTCTACGCCATTGATGGAACACCTTTAAACAGGAGCGCTTTCGCTTTAAGGTATCTCAACAGGAAAAAAAAAAGTTTCTTTTTCAAGAAAGGACTAACAATAGCATTTCTTCAACAGAAAATCTTTTCGCTTTGTGTCCGACACAAAACAGCTGCGGCTGAACTCAAACATTTTCATCCCGTCCTTTTGATTGAAATCTAAGCCGCATTTAACCGCTCTTAAGAGCCACGAAAGCAAAAACTCAGCTGTATTGTGCGGTTTTGTTTCTGTTGTGTATATACAATGAGATTGTGAAAATCATGTCTTGCCGAGAATAATGCAACATAATACCCACTGTTACAGCAACAGCGGCGGGCTTTTAGACGAACAAAGGGAGGGTCAGTCGAGTCGGAGCGTTTGACAAGCGGCTAAATTATACAGAGCCCGGAATAAATTAGGTTAAAAACGTATCCACTGTACACACGATCAGCCAGAACCAATTCTTCCTCCCGGCGCGGCGTTACCGTAAAGTAACGCGCAGGAACAAAGCCTATGCTGGGGTAAGACGTTTAAATAAACATTGTAATCATACACAGCTTCCTGGGCTCCTACATGAAGTCCCCACAGCTATTGCCTAAATTATTAACGCGGCCGTTTTCTCTAAACTGCGTATCGTCGCTTAGAAAACAAAACCGTGCGACGGCCGTGCAGCTCCCGGAGATGGAAAAATCCAGAACGTTTAATGTAAAAAAAAAAAACAAACAAACAAACAAACAAAACACAAACCTGAAGCGGCATATCGGCATCGAATTCAAATTTAGGGATGAGTTTGGACCACGGCTCGAACTTCTTGGTCTCCGAGTCGATGTAGTAGTCAAACACGGTGCCCTGGGACGGGAACTTAATGGTCTTAAATTCGGTCACCCACCACTTGCTGAATTCTACTCTGTAATCCACAAGCTGGGAAAAGACAAGAAAATTAGACAATCGCACCCGGAAAACTCCTACGGCAAGCCGGCCTACTATAAATTTACCGAGAAATCTCACATAGGAACCATTTCACTGATACAGTTACCAATTTCTAGAATTCCGTAGAGGTTCTACGTTACATTTACAGACAGGCTGGCGTTCCGTCCGGCCCTGTAATGCTTCCAACCCCAACAAATGCCTCACGGTACCCCCCCCCCCGGCCAGAGAGTGATTTCCCGAAACAGCCATGGACTTTGAAGACACCCTTTTTTTCTCCTTTAAAAAAACGTCCAGTTCGCCATCTTGGATCCACTGAACCCAGAAAAGCTTTATCTCAAGTTGTTACGTCAAGAGGTTTTACTGACAACTAAGGCGGCTTTCCCTAAATCTTTTGATTTGGCCGTTGGAAGCTTAGAGCCCCTGATGGGGGGTAATTCTAACTCGTCTCATGGCCCGCAGTAACCATCACAGCTTTGATCCTGACAAGATGGGAATCCAACCACCAAGACAGCTGCACTCGGGTCATCGATGGACACCTTGTGGGATACATGTCCATTAATGACCCGAGTGCAGCTGTCTTGATGATTTTACCAGATATTTATTGTTGGTTTTTGTTTTTTTAACAAGATCTTTCCAAAAGCACCATTCACAAGACAATGGTCCATGTAGGTGCCCCTTGGGTAGTAGAGGGGGGAGACCGGCCGCTCACGGAGGAACTTCATGTCTTAAAGAATGGAAACGGTTTTACGAATAAAAGAGCAGTCAGTCAGATAACAGGCTTACGGCGCGTTTATTTGCGAAAGCAGTTTTTTAACCTTTTTCTGTTGCAACAAAAGCCTTGACATTTTGCGAGCTTCTTAATATTGATTTAATGGTTTGGCGAGAGATTAAAACCAAAAGCGCAGATTTTAAATGAGAGACCTTCGGCTGATCCACAGGGAGGTAGAGGAGCCGGGAAGAAGCACGGAAGGCTTTCACGAGACGCTCCTCTCCATCTACTCAGCGGAGAGAAGAACAACCCGGAATCCCAGAGAGCCATGTGGCCCGCGCGTCCTCAATTACGGGCAACTCTACACAACGCGTGCAAAAACAAAGATACTCTGTATCTAATTGTAGCTAAAATCATAAAAAACGGTATAAAAAGAATACTTTGGAATGTTTCCATAACTAAAAATTCCGAGATATCTAAAATTGAATTTCGGTTTGGGGAACAGGGTGACTTTCTCTGTATTTTTCAGTAACGAGACAAATGACAACGGAGATGCCAGACGCTTTAGCGCGAAATCCACACGACGCGGCGATAAAGTACTTCTAGGATCGAGATGCGATACTCGCTTAAAGACCCTCACGGAGGGCAAACCCGTTCATTTTATGAAGATTCTGACATATTCATAAATAATTAAATGATTTGGTTTGGTCCAAAGCGTAAAAATTATGAAAAACCAAAAAACTTTGGGGGTCTCAAGATTTCCAACTAGAATAATAAATTTCCATGTTTTTATTTTTTATTTTTTACTTAATGTGATAACCGGTTTTCATATTCGACTCGGAACGACGTTCCTCCCCCTCCTCACCGAGACTCTTGCAGGAAACTTTTTGTAATCCTATTATCTATATTGCTTCTGCTCCTTTCTATCAGACACTGGATTAATGTTGTGCTCGACGGCAGAAGAAAATACTTTGCTAAATGAAAATACTATATGCCAGTTACAGTAATCCTCATAATTCTTCTATATTGGAAGCCGGCAACGATCTTACGGCTCTTACAGCTCCGCTCAGCGCGGTTTTAATAAAAGCGCGGGGAGATTATATCTGTACAAGTCGTAAACCATTAGCTAAGGCCACGAGACAACGGAATCAACCCTACTAAACGAGGCTTGTTCTAGAACACTCTGTGCTCGGAAGCCAGCCGCCGGTGACATTAATAACCTCACTGTCTCGGAAAACTCTGCGCCGAATGTATCTTTTTCTCCGCGTTCTCAAAGAGGTCCGAGAGAATGCTAAGCTGGCTTGGGCTTCACCTCCGTTCTTTGTGAAATATCTTTATCGGAGGTAACCGTATCCGCTGTGTAAGACTCCAAATCAGAACACGGCCGCCTATAAAAGCTGAGACTACGTTTCCTAGCGGCCGGATACGCCTCGGCGATCTGGGAATGTGCTTCTGCATGTCCGAGTTCCTCAAGTAAAAAGTTGGGTGGAAATTCCAAAATACAGAGAACAACAGAGGTCATTCTAAGACCCAAAGTTGCTTTGGACCTGGGAACGCTCTGCGTTTCACCCGGAGTCTCCGAGTGAAGATCTACTTCTCTGGTTCACCATGCTCCAGGTTGTGGGAGTGGTGTTTAGGCACACCCACTTCCCTCCCTATTTGCCACCCACCCTCCTAAAGAATTAAGATCACCCCGCCCCTTTACAGTATGAGCCCCACCCCTGAATAAGCCACACCTACAATTGAGGGGGCTCCGAGTAGGCTGAGCCGGGAAGTTCTCAGCTAGGCTTTAGACATCATGCATTTTACATCCATCTTTCAAAACTAAACTGCCAATAAACACGCCGCCGCCCCCCCCCAGCTGTTTTCTCCCACAGTTTACTTAAGTATATTCAACAACGAACTAATCTTTATTGTCGCGTTCCCCAATTTAATATTATATTCAAGCAGCACGGTTCCTTTGTTAATAATTAGCGTATATTGTTCCGTCACCTTTCTTTGTTAAAAAAAAAAAAAAAAAAAAAAAAAAAAAGGCTTGCCAAAAATACAAACGAAGAAGCAAAATTATTAATAGTATGACAGGAGACAAAGAATAATAAATTATTATTTAGAAAGTGACAAAACATTTCTCAGCACGAGACAGAAAGGAAAGCTAATTGGCTCATTTCTGCGCACAAAGAGCGATACATAGAATTAGAGATATGAGATGTGTCAATCAGAAATAAAGTTAATAGAATGCATCACAACACTTGGAACGCTGCAGAAGTTCCCAGCCATTTGTTATGGAATCGCTGAAGTTCTTTAGAGAAAAATCATAACGAAGCGGACAGTCTGTGGCGTACTGATGATGTGTACTGCAAGGGGGCTTACGGTTCACGACCTTTGGCCTTTGTATACAATGGAGGTGCTTACAGTTCCTTGTGGGTGGGGCTTAATATTGTATCCCTCTGCCTCCTGTAGCTTCCAGGCCTAGTGTCTGACTACTCTACTTAAAGCTTAGTTATACTTAACCTATAATCGACCACCGATCACGTGTCATCATTCCATAACAAGGGCAATAAGGGTTATTGTTAATTTCCATGCCCCCCCCCTATTGTAATAGCAGTATGGAATCAGTTGGCACCCTATAAATGTCATGTAACTGTATAATGCGAGCCTATAGACAGCACTACCTCCCTATGGCAGCCAACCGTGTGGAAGAGGCTTCCCCCAGAGCTGACCCCGAGGAACACAGCGCACCGGAAAAGTTTCCGATATCCCGTCAGGCTAGTCCAGCCCTGCCGTATGGATGCCTATAACTCATCTCAGTACCATGAAAACCCAAGTTCCCAGCAGCTGTGTTTCTAAAGTCAGCCAAGCACTGGTTCAGTAAAAGAGTTTAATGGTTGGTAATCCCAAGTAAGATCTGAAATGCCAAACCTGATCCTGAAACATGGCTCCGCCGAACGCCCACACCGCGGCAAACACAAAGTACAGTTCGTAAAGCTCCTTTGGGCAGTCTGGGGGGGTGTTCTCCGGGGTGAGCAGACATTCCAGAAGATGGCACAGCATCTGGACCATGCTTTGCTCTGGGATTGGGATGATCTTCTTAAATCTATATATAAAAAAAAAAGTATTAGACCGGTCAACGACGCACCACGCGACCCCCTTACTCTGCAGAACCAGGCAATCGTCAAACGGGTTTCTTTACAGAACGGTGACAGAGAGCGGGTTTCCGTAACTTCTCACCGTGCCACCTTCATGGATTTTGGCTTTGCCGCCATCTTTGTTTTCCTCAATATATTAAATATTACATTTTGGGTAGTTTGTGTGCATTAAGTAATTCGTAACAGCACTTTTCCCAGCGATTTGGAATAATTCTCTGTAAACCAGTTTACTTTCAAATTGACTGTTAATTTTAAATTAAAGTGAACCAGAACCTCAAAGTTTACAAATTATTTATTGATACAAAAGCGACACAATTCCCACGCATAAAAAAAGAGATCTGTAATGATTTTTTCATGCGGTTTCTGTTATGTAAAAGTCCAGCTGTGGATTTCATTGAAAGTGAATTTTGCATCAAGGAAAAAACAAATACCAGCTAATTAATTCATATTCTGTAAATAAAATATTCAATAATGTCGTGTTTGTCATTTTCTCCCCGAGCTTGAACTCATTCGAAAAACGGATATTTTTTTCTCCAAAAGTTGGATAAAGGCCCGGCTCACATAATTCGCAGATAGTTTCTCGGTCATGGAAAACATGTTTACATTAAGTACTGAGTCAGCGCCGGTATTACACAGGAGTAGTGGGCAGGGGGTTACCGGAAAGCATGCCAGGGGTAGGTGGGTGCTTTAAATAGATCAACGATCAAAAATACAAAACAAGCAGTGCCATGTATAACAATGCCGCAGGGACTAAAGGGTTAAAGGGTGGCGTAGATTACAGTATACAGCCCAGCCAGCGCTGAGCTTCGGGGCCTTCCCGGGGAGGAAGGAGTTAATGGTGTTTTTTCCGATTCTTAGAAGCCCAAAGTAATGGCCGCTGCTAATGCATTCCCAGTAAGATTGACACAGACTGCTCCGGGGTCGCACCCGGCTCCATTAATAAGAGGCTGGTTACTCAAACAGAGAGCAGTCAATTCTCCGGAAGCGGCTTCCATTTAAGCAGCGGGATCCCGATCGCTGGAAAGGTCACCTGTGATGGATGCAAATATCCGCCTAATGGAACAGTATCAATTCCTCCAGCATGCCGAGAGGACAGGAGCCGACAGAGAGCGGCGAGAGAGCCACGCCGGGGCAGGGGGAGCCACGCCGGGGCAGGGGCAGGGGCACGTTTCAGCGCTAGTTACACATATACATGACTAAGTCCTACAGGCCCAGTTGACAGCAAATAATGATATCTCGTCTCGGTTTTTCTTCGCACGAGAAACGTTAAGCTTAGAAAAGCATGAAATGTTACAATAACATTCATGTTAGGAATTCATTAACGTGATGGAGGCAGGCGCGTGTTACCGCGTGACTTTACCTGGATCGCAGGGTGTCCAAGCATAAGGGCAGGTACTTATCAAACAGGATGGTCAAGTTGGCTCTTTCTGACTGGATCTCCCTCCTGTCGATCCAGCTGGTGACCGGCGGGTTCCAACCTAGATCGGCCGGGTTGATGTAGAGTATACCTGGAGAGACGCACGGATATAACATGACTGAGAAGCAGTCTCCACATACAACACTTCCATGTGCAAAGATTGGCAATCGGCCCAACTCTGGCAACAAGCCTGGTGCCGATGGAAAATGGTCAGGAATTTATGGACCTCCACCACCTCTTCGAGGTTAGGACATTCTAGTATTTTAACTATTTTGGGGGACCTGAACATATACGTTATAGTACACTATAGTTATAGTTTCACTCTGAAAGGGATAAAGAGACCAAGCTGACGCTTACCTGCTCTAGATACAGTAGCCGGAGTCGCCGTTCTCAAGTGACTGATCTCAAACACCAGCCTCATGGTTGGGTTGAGCGGAATACGTTCATTACTGGCCAGGGTAAGAACCTACAACAACGTACAACGTGAGTTTAGCAGCGAGTCACGGAAAGTTCTGGGTAACGACATGCGAATAACATCTCGTCTGTGTTTTCCTTCATGCCCTGCTTAACAAGGACCCCGTTCCCCCTGCTGCATGACAGAGACACCTCATTAAAGACGTCGGTGAACAGGTAAGACGTACCTTATTATCATCCATGACCGTGTTCAGGGACTCTATCCACATCGGATCGATATCTCCATCGAGGACTATCCACTTGGGTCCATCATGTGTGACGTTGGCCAGCTCGCGCATGATTGAGGAAAACAGCCCTGTAGACAGATGTGGTGTCAGAGGGTTTAATGTCCCCCATTATCAGGTTTTATCTCACAGAATCTGCTATAGAATCCTTTCTGAAGGTGCGATTAGGAGCAGGGCGAGAACCACAGTATTGAGAACCCCGTAACACAAGGTAACAATTTTTTTTTTTAGGACTGTACGCTCATTGCTTGAGTGTCAAAAAGGACATCCAAAGAGATGGACACCCCAGAGGTGGAAAAATAGGACGCGTTACTTGAAGCAATCATCAAGAGAAGATCCCCCAGAGAGCAGAGGGACCGGTGCGGAGACATGAACAAGAAAAGGTTATACGGGTTAATAGCCTGAGCTTCGGGGGCTCATGGCAGGAGAAAGGGGATGGAAAAGGCACGAGTTAGAGAAAGAATGTTATAGTTTGACTTAGTACAGACCGAAAGGAGGAATAATACGGAGAAGTCGTAGAGAGGAAGCAGATCCAGACTCAATGCTGTCCACGACGTACAAAGGCACAGAGACCACGTTGCCTACCGTCTTTCCACTCTCTGGTTGCTGGATTAATGATCCCAAACAGCTCGTCGTTAGTGACCGCTTTGGGGTTCAGGTCAGTCCACACAGGTCGCCTCTTCATGATCTGGTAGGTCTTGTTCAAGGACTTGAGGACCTGAGATTTACCAGTCCCGGCATTTCCCACAATGAAGACGGAGTGGCGGACAGCCAGCAGCTCCTCTAACTGGACAACCTAGAAGAGCACACAGGGTCCAGACTCAAAAATCATTTTCATATCGATCGTATTTCCTACAAACATGTACCCCCAGCCATCCATAGCCATTTGTATGAATGACTGGTAGTAAATATGAATGATTCAATCCACTAGCTACACACCTTTAACACAAAGTTGTCCTCTGCTTGTAGTTTGAGGTCCAGAACAGCTTGCTTCACATACTTCTCAAAGTCAAGGTCCCTCTTCCTGGGGACATCCAGAGCGGGGAAAAGGTCCCCGATGAGACCCATGAAGACGGGCATGTCATCCGTCACGATTTTGGGTATGTTGAAGTCACGTAAGGCTCTCATGAGGACCTGGTCCTCGGGACGGTCAGGGTCTCCTCTCTTCAACGAGCCAGCGACAACCAACACGGATTTAATAGCCCTCAAGCCCCAGTCGTAATGGTCCTGCACGGGGCAATAAGATGCGAGAATCCATATGAAGGTCAGCGGAAGCGGCAGTTAGATACCCGCAGATCTCAGTGTGAAACCCAAATAGCATCAAGGATCTGGCAAAGAACAGTATTTTCTGGATTCGGGGACAAAGGTGTTTCTTAGATTACCCTAGGAGCACATATTACTGGCTCTCCAAAATCAGAAAGGAGAACAGGAGCAGGGGTCAATAATCAGTAATCGGGGTCAGGCAACAAAGATAGAGGCAAAAAATATATATTTGAAAGGAGGAGGCTTCGGGAGCCGGGTCCAGGAGTAACAGGGTTAACAACGGAGCCATGATATAATACTCATCTTCAGTTTAACCGACGGTGAAACTCAAAGGCTTTAAACTTCAGACAACCTCTACCCGCTTGTAGTTCTCTCTCCCACAAAGTGTCTCATTTAACTCAACGGAGCCTTTGTCACATACAGTATTGTACGGCGGCAGCAGGACGAGGCGGTTCAGCGAGCCGCGGAGAGAAGGATGGATTGTTCTGCTCCGGTGCTAGACTACAATGTCACGCGGCGGGCCCAGCGCTTCGCGTTTGATACCGAAACCTTTACGATACGCCGGAGAACAGCAAAGAGACGCATTCCACATTAAACGTAGCGGAACGGCTGTGCGACCGAGCGAGAGCCTGTGATGACTCCTTATAACAAAGATGGAGAACCCAAGGAAGTAAAAGTGTAGGACCGGGCAACAGTACGATGGGGAGAGGTTATTTATCAGGCGGTTCTCCCCAAAATTCACAGAGAGAAGAGCCCCGTCTTAAAAGCGTAAAGAACTCGGTTGGGAAGAGACGCCCCGTCCTCCATACCTGTTTAGAGAGCAGTTCCTTGCACAGCTGGTAGAGGGTGATAAACTTTCTCGCCAGAAGTCTGGCTTCGATGAAACCTTCAGCCACCAACATGATTTCGCAAATGAGCTCAAAGTCCGGGACCACCATAGCACAGGGTCTGAAAGAAAGGGGAATAGGGCATCGGTTTAATCCACCGGCCGTAGACTGGAAAATACCCTGGGGGTAAACCGCAAAGTCTCATTTTGTCCCGACGCCCATAGCCAGCAAAATATATGCCGTACCCACTGACATCGCGCTAACGGGGGGGGGGGGGGGGATTACCTACAGATATCTTTTAGAACAAACATTGGGATTTCTGGACATCTAGGAATCTCACCTGAATAAAGCCTTCAGGTTTTCGGGAAGCTCTGTCCGCCCGGCGTACCCCGGGTTCATTGTGATGAAGATACCGACCGACGGGATGAGGTTGATTTCTTCCCCCAGGAAATTGAACCTTTTCTTTTTGTCCCTTATCGCGTCTTGTATGCTTTTCACCTGCAGAGAAGAAGCCGCGTCACGACACAAAAACACATGCAACGCGGTTACACGAAACTCTGACCTGACCGGGAGCCTGGCCGGACCCGGGGACTTTCTATACCAAGTGAGATAAGACTTACAGAGATCCTATGACAGCGAGAGTGATGGGAGTTTGTGGAACAAACGGTTAATATTCACATTCATTTGCAAAGTCTGCGTGTAAACGGTGCCATCGCAACATAACCTAAAGCAGGACTAATGCTCGGAAATGGATGGCATTTAACTCTTCACTGGCATCACTGCCTATAGGACAGGGAAAGGGTTAACAATCAGAATAAAAAATGTAACCTTTTACAGAACCCCCACTTCTCTCCGGGGACCCCGGAAACTCTTCCTGTAAAGGTTACGCATTTGTAAAGGTTGATATTTGGAAGCGGTGAATCCCCTGCAACGCCTCTGACCTCCAACCCGAACGTCTCGCTTCTTGACAGGACCTGGAGCATTATTAAAACCCGATAACCGCACCGGTGGACACCAAGTCACCGTATGACATCATACAATAAACACAGGGGCTGTGAAATACAAACGATTCTCAGCTTTTTTTTTTTTTTAAAGTTAATGATACAAAAGCTAAGGATATTTGTATTTCACAACCAGTATGTTTGTTTCTTAGTGATGTCTTTTAAACAATGGCTTAGAGAACTCTCTGTAAAGCGCTACACGCACCGGCGGAGGGACGGTCACTGACCTGAACAGCCACCACGGACAAGACTTCCACGGAGATTCTGTTAAATTCGTCAAAACAACCCCAGGCTCCAGTCTGAGACAGGCCTTTGTAGATATTTCCACAGGACTGAGGAAGAAGAAGAGAGAAAAGGGTCGGCGGGCACGCGAGGACGCAGCTGGGACAATCGGGCGCTCGCGCAGAGACAACCGCGGTAGGAATGTGCGTCCCACGTGACTTCTACCTTGTAATCCATCTGCTCCGAGCAGTTGAACACGTAGACCATGATGCCGAGGGCTCTTCCCAAGTCCTTGGTGGTTTCAGTCTTTCCCGTTCCAGCCGGCCCGGCCGGAGCGCCGCTCATCGTGAGGTGCAGGGACTGGGTCAGGGTGATGTAGCACCTACAAGGAACGGGCAGAAAAGGAAGATGTTGATATACTCGTCACTTCTGGGAGCGTAGTCACAGTGACAGACCACGCAGCCGGTCCCGTCAACTACCTGTCTGTCAGAGGCGTGATAACCAGTCGGGGCGTGTTGCCAAGATATTCATACGAATAGAGGAACTGAGCATCGCATATGTTGGCAAAGCAGTGCTTCTTGTCATCGTCCCAGCGGTGCCTGAGCTGTGACAGCCACACAAAGGCCTGCGCGTTATCAACCTGCGAAGGAGAGAGACGTACGGGCAGGTGAGGAGCGATCAGTAATGGTAGACTTTCCGAACGCGACCACCGGTTCAACCCCAGACAAACAGAGGAGTCTGCCAAACCCGGCCACACTCTGCGTTTATAACCCCCACAAAACCATAAAGGGTTAATGGATATTAAACCCAGTTTTTAATAGCAAGGCTTCGATTCTTGATTTATCATCGCACCTTTAACTACCACCATCAAAATGGATTTACACGGAGGAGAAATATCTTCTCCTCGCCCCGGGTTTGCGGGTTACATCTCGTCTTCAAACAACAGAATGAGGCCCGGGACAATTTGGCAGAAACACATGGAGGACACGTGACGTCTGACATTACTGACCTTCTGTGTGATCATTTTGGACACCACATCTCGAGCGTGCACATCAATGGTGCAGATGGTCATGATCTTCTGTCGGTCGCCCTTGGACAGTTGGCCAATCAGCATGGTGATGAGCGTGTTCAGCTGGCTGACCTGCTTCTTGTAATACTCCTTCATCGCATTCTCGTAGCCTTCCTCCAACCGGGCAAAGGAGATGCCAACTTCCGTGGTCCACCAGATCTGCGTGCACGTGAGAGCCACCTGTAGCAAGGAAAATCAACGATTAAGGGAAGGAAAAAATAAAAGGGGACACCGATGCTCTGATACTGAAAAGGTGCTGATATCCACATAAAATAAGTATCCAGGCGGTTGAGGTACCTGCGCAGGATAGTCAAAGAGCCACTGCTCCCTGGGCTTCTCTTCATAAGCAGTGACGGCTTCTGTCATTTCGTGTCTGACTGTGGCTCTCATGGAGTCCAGAACGCGGTTCAGCCAAGTCTCCACCTGAAAAACAATCAACACCAAATGTATCACAGCAGTCCGCGGTCGGGGGCCGTGTACTAGAACCAGTACTCTGGAGATCATCAACATGGCGCTTGGCTGAGAATGCAGAAGACCCCTGAAGTCATGTTGATCAGTGTTCTCCAGCTCAATCTCACCTGTCCGCTGCAGTCGCAAGGTTCGTTGAACGAGACGTACTCATCTTCCTTGCTGTACATCCCAAGACCCATTTTGGACTGGCCTTCACTCGAATCTCCTTCAAACTTCATCTTTGCCATGTTGTCGAATAATTTGGAGAGATGACGCATGACCTGTTAAATGAAGAATAGGAGCAGACCATCAGAAAACACAGCACATTTATTTCATGGCCAGAGCTGGGGTAACGACCAAGTATTAGAAGACTCTTACAAGCTGGGGGTTTGTCCCATTGGAAAGAATATCCAGCAGGTCAGCAGCAGATATGAAGTAAAATCGGGGGAACGCAAGTCTTTTAGTGTCCAGGTATTCTGCTAGAGCTTTTTCACACAATGATAACCTGCAGGGAAAGAAGTTCAGTTATCCAAACAGGCAGCGGAGGGATGGACGCGTTCGGCGTGACTACCGGCGTTAGATCAGATAGGAATGGAATGGAGAAAATGAATAAATGTGAACTGAAAAGGTTGCGAAAGCCAGCATAGCTTGCAGCCAGGGTGACCTCCACCGAAAGGACCTCACCGTTCCTGGATATCTTCCAGCTTCTCGTACAGTCCTGGTTTATTGGTGGCTTCCACCACATTGGGCGTCCCATTGGCATCGTTAGCCAGCTCTTTGAAATCGGCGTCGATGCCTTCAAAGCGTTTTGAGTCCTGGAAGATAATAGAACCAAAACAATAAGCTTTCAAGTGTCTCTCATTGGGTTCTTTAGGTCTTTAAACTGCCAGAACCCAGCACAAAAGAACGATGGGGGTGGGATGATAGGAGTTACTGCTACTACTTGCCCAGCCTGGAGAGCTTTCCATTAGCAGAAGCTTAAAATGCCCCAATGCTTCACCAAGCACGTTGCTACATATTAAAATTTGCTGTAAACCATTAAATATCTGTAGGAATTCTAGAATGTACTTTTCCCCCCTCTCACAGCATCTGCTTTTTTGTGGAGTCTGCATTCGCAGGCATTTACTTACAAGATGTGTATCTGCTGGTAAAACCAAACATATATTCAATTTCCTTTGCTTTTATTACTGTCAGAGTACAGTGCGGAGGTACAGCGGCTGAAAGCTTCAGGCGTTTACTTAATATAAGAGAAAATTATGGAATTGAGAACCTCGGCTGCAGCGAGAACGGCCCGAGGCGGCGGCTCAACAGCAAACAAAATCAAACGGCACCCGAAAAGTCTCCGAAACAACAGGTGTCTCGAAAGGTGGGTACCTTTCAATGGGAAGGTTATGGAGGGAACGGGGTACTAAAGCAGGAAGGGGGCAAAAAAGCATACAGTAGGGCTTTTGGAGGCGATCAAGTGAGAGGTTGATGAGTTTGGCCTTGACGAAGCCTGAGGAGACTAGGAAAGATTTAGAGCTCGTGGTCCATACCTCAGGAAGCTGGGATCGAATATCATCAGAACCAATGAAAATGCTTTCCAGGTGAGACCACGTGCGCTGAACTTCAAACCAGATGGAAATGACAGAGTCGGCTGTGGACAGTTTCTTTTGCCATCCTGACACTTCTTCCAAGAAGAAGGCTATGTACTTTGAGGTCATCAGGTTCTGAAGTTGGACTTGATTGTCTTCCAGAGTCTCGATGAGTTCTTCGTCGGATTTTATCAGCGGCACCTCGGTACGAGGGTGGCCCTCGTATCGGAAATTCATACCACTCCAGGTGGCATTGAGTTCTTTCAACACTTTTTCCATGCCCATTTCCTTTACTGCTTTGTCCACAATCCCACGAACTTCATCTTCAAAATTATGGAGACTGAGTTTGAGAAGATCTGCGAGGGTGGTCTCTTCATCCATTGTGAACCTGACGCCGGTCGCCTGCATCAGCTGACTCCAATGCCTTTCTCGGATGGCAGGGTTTTGAAGCTCGGCCACAGCTCTTAAAGAAGTCAAGATGTTTTTCACTTGGTTATCAAGTCCAGTGAAGGCATCCCAAGCCCTCATTTCTTTGTCCAAATTCCGGATATCCTTTGCGAACCTCTTACACTCGAGATCCATGTTTTCCACATTGATCTCTCTCCATTTCGTGGTCTGCCAGTCGTCCATGCTCGACGTCACAAGGGAAATCATGTCCCAGAGCTCCTTAAGGAGACAGACCTCTTTTCTGCATTGTTTCAGCTGTTTGTAATCGGGAACGTTGACTTCAAATAATGCGGCAGATTCAAAAATCGTGGCCATCATGGCTTCCATTTGCTTAATCTCGTTGTGTTTGACGTCCAGCATCTGATAGGGGAATCTGCTGTCAAACCTGAGAAAGATCACATGATACATTTTTTCTTTACACGTTGTCTTCAAAGATGGACGCTTATTACAAAAATATCCTAAAAGCTGCCTTCTGACAGGACTCGCTCTACATGGTCCTTTACCTGAAAGGCGCTTCCTTGCGGAACTTCTCTCGGAAATTGTGCTGCTCGACATCGAACGAAGCACAGTTCTTGCGCAGGAGCGTGACTTCGTTGGCTTGCAGAGGGGCCACCTGCTGCTTCACTGTGATGGCCATCTTCTTAATATTATTCCACTTCTCCGGCAGCTCCTGTAACCAGACAAAGAAACAGTTTCCACACCGTAAGGGTTGCGCGCGTGGAGCTGTGAGAAATGCAGCAGGGAACACGACCTGAATAGTGATAGGACCATCGTATAAGGGTCTTAACTCAGTCTAACCTTATCGCAGAACACTCACAACTCCAGCGAGAGATTTAAACACTCATTCAAAGGAAGAGAACATTCTCGGCATGCATGCAGACTCGGCGTGATTTCGTTAACGGCCATTGTATAAGATAATGGAAGTGATCCAAAAAGATACAGATGTTTTAAAGCCACAGAAGAGAGATTAGAAGAAATCAGACAAGCGCTATTATCCACAATTACATCCCGCGTTTTACGAGTGCGGGCGATATTCTGTTGCCTGCTGGATGATTATGGCCTAAGAAGCAGAGTTTAGGGCTGACCTCCAGCTGCTTGTAGACTTCGTCGGGCAGTTCCTGCTCATAAACCTTCAGCAGCTCGATGGTTTGCTTCAAGGGTTCAAACAACTCGTCCGTGCTGGCCTGCCTCTCCTTGACGGCCATTAAGTGGCCCATTATCTCCACCAAACCGTTATAATCTCCTTCTTTCAGCTGCATGCTCAACCCTCGCTCAGCCACCTTGATAAACTCTTCGAGATCAGCCAAACTGGGGGAAGAAAGGGAAGGATTTCTTTGTAACAAGAAAGCTCTGTGTTGCTAGCAAAGCGGATCCGAAGATAATTCTAGAACGTTCTTTTTCAGACAAGGCTATGAAGAAACGTGGCTTGGAGCATGTCAAAAAACTTGGTGGGTACCCTTGGAGATACGCGGTCCCATTACCCTACAGTCATCTTTCCAAACCTTTTGACAGTGGGCCCTTCGTGGACACCCTTCCCCCATCCCACCTATGGATGAAAAGGCCAGGTTCCTATCAAGGTTTAGTGAATAAACAAAATGTCTGCTAAGGTCACTGGCCCTGGTACCTGTTTGTGACGTGATCGATAAGATGCTGCTTGAACATCAGACTCCATCTCTTAATCACATTGAGCAGAGCAGATTTGAACGGCTGGGCATCCACCTTCATCCAACTGTCAAAAACATTGATTGGCTCCATCCGATTCACCTCGTCGTAGATCTTCTCATACGAGTCGATCTGTTCCTTGAATTGCTGCAGGGTTGGTGGGGTCTCCGGGACGCCATCCTCAGCGTGAGCCTCTATCTCCTCGGCGGTCAGTACGTGGCCGTACAGCAGAAACTGGCGCATGAACTCTTTTCTGTCATCCACGTACAAGTATGAGTAGTGATCAAACGAGTTACGGTATTCTGAACACGTGGTCATCATGTTCTGAACGGATTCCATGAGGAAGTTCCTCATGTCGGCTAGGTCTGCCATATCTTCCATATCAGCCTGAGGGGACATAACAAGCAATTATTTGGAGCTGAAGACGCCATAAGAGAGTTTGTTTTCTAAAGCTGCAAGGAGCGTGAACTAATGGGCAAGGCCGATTCAAGGCTCTGGTGGACCCTGTGCGAGAAATATAATAGTGGGCCTCCCTCCCACTAATTTCCAACACACCCATACTGACACATTTACCCATACACACCCATGCTCACGCACAACCATACACACACCCATTCTCGCACACACCATACACACACCCATACACACATCCATGCTCACACACACACCCATACACACATCCATCCATGCTCACACACTGAGCAGCCTTGCGTTTAATCGCAGGGTCACGTAGCTTTGTGTTATGGGACCCTGCTACACTTGAGGGTCTTCTCTGTGTGCCCTAAACAGACTGACCGTTCGTGAATACAGCCCGTCCCTGTGTGCCTTGGGGCTTCAAATTGCCCATGTAAGGGCTGGCTCTGGTAGACCCTAAGCATGTGACCACTTTGCCCACTTATCAATCCAGCCTTGCTAATGGGTTATCAGCTGTCATATTACAACTCAATAACCAAGGAGTGTGCACTCATTAAAAAGGAATTCACCTGATAATGAGGGAAGGTGCCGTGCTCAGCGAGTCTTGGCACCAAGGATGATATCCTGTAGATGTCATTGATGATCCCCTCGATGATGTCAAATAAACCGTCGCTTGCCCCTGGGTCTAGAGAGGGTCGGAACAGCATGTCTGGTACTACAAGATCCAGAGCAACTTCAAACAGCGGAGAAAGGCCAGCCTTGGAATCTGCAAGAAGAATATTTAATTATATGAATCTCAGTCCTTTCACATCTACAGCTCGAGGGCCATTTGTATTCTTACGGATCTTCAGGTGAGAACGTTCATACCTGTGTTATCAAGCAGGTACTTCAAGGAACATTCAATGGCATTAAAGAAGCCATCCAGAACCATTTCATCAATATAATCCACGTACGCCTTCCAGATATCAGACGCGGGATCCGCAGAAAAGAGCGCCAAGTTCTCCTGAAAAACAAAAATTCCTGACTCAAAAACTATTTGATTTTATTTGTATTCATTATGAACCATTATAGCAATTCATAAAGCGTAAAATACTATTAAATGAAAGGCGTGGATACACGTGTGTTATGTATGTTGTGGTCTAAACACGGAAATGAGATAAAACTAACTCAAAGCAAATCACAAAACGACGCGCATCTCCCCGTACCTTCAGCAGGGTGTGAATTTTGGTTCCCGACTCTTTGATTACGTTATATCGCTTCTCCAGCCGCTCGCTCCGGTCATCGAGATTAAGGAGAGCGTCTCTTTTACCATCTTTCCGCTCGAAGATTGGAGACACCCACGCCTTGGTTATGGCCTGGATTTCATCCACGTTGTCTCGAGCTTTCTGGACCCTCCGTTCCAGATCGTGGACGCCGTCTCTGACCTCCTGGATGTATTCCCAAACCCCTACGGAAAGCAGCGGTAGTAAAGGGGGTTATTCCCAGGACCGGGGGGGGGGGCTTCAGCTTGCAAAAGACCAATTTCATTATTCTGCCCCGGATACCAGAACATTAGAGAAAAGACACGTTGTAACGGAACAGGAATGCGAAAAGGTGAAAGGTTTTCCATACCAAGTGCTTTCCAGTTCAAGGTCTCTTCTGCGTTTTTTAAGTGGATGTCGATTTCTTTGAGCTGCTCTTCCACCAAGGGATATTCCACCTCCAGTATGGTTTTTAAGATCTTGTTGTACCAGTTCGCCATCAGTTCGAGGTTGGCAGTGAATTTTCGGTAAGATTCCTTAGCGGTGAATATATCTTCTGCTTCTTTGGGGATGGTCTCCATGCGGAGATTCTGTAGATACTTCACTTCGCGGAGGACGGAGACGAGCTGTGGGTAAAAAAGGTCCACAGGTCTGTCAGTTACGATTCTTAGAACATCCAGAACTCTACAATAATCAACGGGCTCCTCTTCTTCAAAGACTTAAGAACCCATACAGCCAGCGAGGTCTGTCCTACAGAGACGTGATATTCATTATTAAGGGTCAAGGGGTCTCCTGGCATGGGCTGGTCAATCAAAGCACGTCTTCCAGATCTACCTGTGCTCATGGAGGATCTGTCGGACTGGGAGGACAACATAGAACATTGCAGGGAAAGACCATAAAGGCGCTTCCATTCCCACCTTATATTGTTACATTTATACTGTTCTTCTCAGGGCACCATCGTATCCGAGCAAAGAGCAAACCTGTGACTGATATAGATACCTGTGGCTGAAAGTTGACAGAGATCAGTCTGGAGCTCTCATCGCGCACAATAAGTGGCCGCATGAGGTTATACTGTGACTTTTCCGACACCGTCTGGCACCATTCCTGATACATCCTCTCGGTGTATCTAAAAGACAGAGGCATCCGGTCAATCAAGGTCAACCCTGGTGTAAGCCAATAGAGAGCCCAATATAGGTTAATAATGTCAGTGACAGTAAATCTAACACGGCGTGAACGAGGACACCAGACAAGTTGTTGGAGACCGATTTAGGACATGAAGCTCCTGCTGTTAAAAGGTTAAGAAACGAGGGCAGAAGCTGAAGAAGAAGAAGGACGGAAATCCGGAAGCACGCCAGGTCCTCCAACGAGGTGCCTCAACCCGCTTGGGATACAACTAACCAAACGTGGCAATTAATCTACCCCATCGCCCAGACACATGGCTTTTGACTCGTATTTAAATACTAGACTTACTTGTCCAACAGATCCATCATCTCCTCATATTTCTGCTTCGTCCGTCTGCCCTCGGCAGAGTCCATGCAGCTACGAAAAAGAAAACCCAAATATAAAGTCAGCGGCTGCTTAAATCTAATCAAGAACCACATCCTGACGTCTTCTGCTACTTACGGGTGCGTCACATGCCGAAAGTTACTGAAGGGTATCTGGAGTCTCTCTCGAAGCTCCTGAGCCCAGTTGAGGTTGCCCGCCACAAGCGGCATGTTCTTGTTAATTTGCGGATACGCTGCAAAAAAAACAAACAAACAAAAAGGTGTCAGACAGCCCAAAATGTCAGGCGGGACAATCTAATCAGGCATTTAAAGGGCTGTAAACATTATATTATCAGAAGCCCCCATAAACGGGTGATCAGACCATGCTCGGTGTAAGAATAAGCGGTATTACATTTATTGTATTGAATTTACGGCTAAATGACAGCACAGGATGGTTACAAAGTATCACAGACCGTGTTCTGCATCGTTCTGAATTTGTCTATCAAAGATGATCTTTGCAGCATCCAGTTCCTGATCAAACACGGTTATCAGGCGCGGGTATTTATCATAGACGTCTTCAGCGATGATGGGTCTGTCCAGGAGGCTCCCAAACATATCCACCAACTGTGGACAAAGCAGATACACCACGGTCACAAGGATATTAATACATAGAGGAGTGAGGAGTATCGCCTGTTCCCTCACTACTCGCCACGTAGACATACTAACCCTGAAGGCATGTTCTAGGCCAGAGGCGTCATCAAATCCGAGGCAGAAGACCGTCCCCAGCCTCCGGTCCATGTCCCGCACGGTCAGTTTGAACTCAGACACGTCCTGCTCGAACTCCTAGCAAGGAACGTACAGAACGGAGTCAGCGGGAGGCAGCGACGCGGATGTTCCGCCAGCCCGCCCCATCGGACCGGCCGCCATTTAACAAAACCAACCACCAAAAAAAATGCATCCATTGCAAGCCAAACGGGTTATCCTGTGTCATTACGATAAAACACTCCCACAGAAAAATACATCACTTCATTTCTTACATTTTTGGCAAAACCCAACAGAAAGTTACATTATTAACGCAACCAGCAGATGAAAATGAAAAACGAGGGAGAGACGGCAGAAAAGAGTATATTTTACGCCACAAACCGTGTTGCTCGTGTCCAGGCAGTCGTACGTTCTCTCGGAGAACACTTTGTAGACGTCCTGAAATTCCTGGTACATGCCGGACACCGTCTGGCTCAAAACCTTTCCCTTAATCCCACCGAACTCGATCTTCTCGAGCTTCATCATGTCTACAGCTGTAAGCAACAGGTCCTGAGAAGTAAAAAAAAACAAAAAACAGGGTTATAGATAGAGCCAAGCGATATGGGGGTCTGGTACTGGTGTAACACAATCATGGCAGGCACTCAGGGTTACAGACCGTGCTTCGTATTCTGCCGACATGCAGCAGACATGGCAGAAGGCTTATTAAAGTATTTTTTAAGGGAATGCTTAATTCTAGCCTGTAGTCACGTGACGCAAAAAGGGGGCACCGATATCCTCGTCGGGCAATCGGCGACGCTGCGTTTATCCGGCGACTTCACTGCGATATTCTAATGGCGGGACGCGGACCGCCGACGGGGTTAATGGAATCATTCCACGCGGCGGCCAAACGGCGGATTAAAAACCGGATGCCGCGGGATCATTCGTAATCCCCGCTATGAGAATATCCTAACCCGGAATATAATTAACTCGGTGGAGCAAATTGGATTTACGCCTATTACGTAAAAACGGTATACGCATTTTCAGCTAAATTTACATTTTATTGTAAAAAAAAAAAACCAATGTTCTCTTTTGAGAACAGAATGACCAACTTCTGTCCCAACACATGGACCAGGGCTTCAGATCCGGGCAGTAAAAGGCGTCCACGTTCTCCTTCTAATACTCACCTCTATGGTTTCGAGCCTCTTGGTAAAGCAGTCCAGCCGGGCGAACACCATGATGGACGGGAAGTCCCAGGGCTTCACCTCCTGCCCATCCTTAGAGTAGCTCTGGAGCTTCTCCCGCTTCTCCTCAAACGTCTGTACGAGGAAACGCAGGGCGCCGAGGACCTCCTGGACTTTTCCAAGGCTTTCTTCAGTCTCTCCTTTGAGGAGGTCTTCAGGGTTCAGGTAGTTCCGAGCCTGCGGCAAGACACAAAACAGTCAGTCTCACGTCCATTACAGACCAACTGGACGGGAGCGGAAGGGATCAAGGCTACAGGGATGAAAAAGTGGGTTGGCAGCCACCACGAGCCCTTTCTCGTTTTAATGCCACCAGTGATTAGTTCTCGTTGGAGATAATATCCGGGCTCTCTGCACCCCGTGGCGCGCGCTAAATAAGCAAAAGGCGATTTCCTTTAAAATAAGTTAAAAGCAGAACACGGGAAGACAGAGTATCCATTACCGCTAACTTAATCGTGTTTTAGACGGGAGTTACTCTATGGAGACAAATTTTCTTCTCTAATCGCCTCTTTCCTCGAATTTATGTCCAACTTTTAAATTTTAATTACCAAGAAACAGAAAAAGTTCAGGAAAATGTAATTAGGCGCTCCTGCGACCTCTTACAAACCTTAAGTCGTGTAAAAGAACCTCTTACTCGAGGCACGATATTTCAGCTCGATGAAACGGATCCATTGAAACTTTTCGGGGTAAAGTTTTTGCGTTTAGGCCAAATCAGCATGGAGCTGGAAGGCGATGAATTCCACGGAAATGCTAGATGAGCCTCGTTAGCGAGGACTCGCGTGCCGGGTCATTAACCTGCGCCGTTTAGTATAGCGATCACTCACCTGCTGGATGAACAGGTTACAGATCTCCTGCATCAGCACGATGACCCGCGCCGGGGTGTTGTAATATTTGGAACGCGCCCACAATAAGCACAACACGTGAAGCAAAGGAGCAACCAGACGCTTCGCCTCGTTAAATTCCACGCTTTCTATTTCTTCTAAATGCCGCTGAAGGGGTTTCAGGTGTAAGTTAATGTCTTGAGCTTCGGACAAAGCTGGAGGAAGGAGAAGAGGAAGGAGAAGAGGAAGGACATGGATTTAAGGCCCCAAACAGTGCTAGACGCAGGACACAGACGTTTAACAACCAAACTCATCAGCTGGGGAGAAACATTTCTATTTTGGGAAAAAGAAACGGAATGCCTGCAGCGCCGGTGATTTAAGGTCATTCTCCATCAGTTCATTAATGGGGTCAAATATCTTTTTCCTGGTTGCAATGCCCTGTAACATGCGCTATTTATAAGAAGAAGTTTTTCCGGCTCCCAGATAAAGAAATGCGAGAAGTCGGAGGATCACAAGGTTGCTGCTACTTTCTAGAGATTTCCTTCCTCCCCCTGACCTGAGATCTGCACCGAGCTCTATTATACCAGCCAAAGGGTCGTACGCCGAGCGCTCCACCAGCTAAACGCCTACCTGCGACCACGTCGCGGAATAAGGCTTTAAAGGCAGGGAAATAACTGCTTTGGACCCTCTCGAGGAGCTCAGCCATCTTCCGGACTTTCTTGGCTCTCAGCTGGTTGTAAATGCATTCCAGGTCGGCGTATCTGGAAGATTAGAGCGTTCCATGAGACGGTCCGCATGGACCACGGGTCGGCTTTACGGGCTTCCTAGAGGATCATAATCTCAGGAGAAGACAAACGCCCCCCCCCATACCTGTTCTTCCAGAATTCCAGCTCCGTGTGGGGAATCGGGTTCTTTCCCTGAAGAAGCGGCTCCGACGATTCTTTCTTCAGCACCCCCCGTACCTGATGGCTCCATTGTATGATGGCAGACTCGATGGCGTGTACGATCGTCTTATCCAGATGGTCGTTGCTATCAGACAGCGGACAGAAAAAGAGGGATGTTAACCGGGTTCACATCCCTGGATATCATTTAATAAATGACATTGTGATATTATTCTGTTCCTACCCCAAAAGAGGGTCTCTATAGACTGAAACCCAGCCAGGCGCCAGCGGCCTACTGCCCCCCACAATGTTTCTTTGGTTATTGGATTAGTTTTGGGTCAGCACAGCGCGTTTCCACTGGACGTTAATAAGCCTTTAATATCCAGCGAAATCAACACAGAGTATAAATCGATAATTTGAAATGGGATTTTGAGCCGTACGACAGAAAACCAGGCGGCCACGGCTTCGGAGATCTCACAGCTTCAGCCAACTCAGTGGACTTGTGGCTGATCTAACCATGTTGCAGGGCTCTAGTAGAGGCCAATGATAAAAGCACCATAAAGAAACCTGGTTTTAGCCAACGGCTTCCGACCACAACGGACGTATCTTCTGAGCGGTGGTGCGGCCCGCGTGTTGATTAAGGTAACAAATGTAAGATTTCGCCACAAACGTTTGGAAGGTCCGCTCCCCCCCCCCCACTTACTTCTTCTCGTTTTCGTAATCCACGTACTCCACTTTCTCCGAGCCGGCTGGGAGCGGGAGTAACGTTTTCCCTCGAACTTGACCCACCGTGACAAAGACGTTACTTTTTAAATTGCCGACGTGACGCATGACGTCCTGCGAAACTACATGAGGCCAGTTCTGATGGTTCCTCTGATTGGACAAAATCGGTAACACTACCTATAAACCAAAGGAAAAAAAAAAAGTCTGGTCGATGAGAGCCGAGGGGGACCAGGCTGAGGGTGATCACCCGTGTCCGGCGTGGACTCTGACGGGGGGGGGGGGGTACTAAACGCCCCACCATAGAATATGTGATCTCTAAGAAGTTTATCGGTTATTAGCGAACGGGAGACACGGCCACCACGGGGAGGAACAATCAAACTGTGAGATCATTCGTATAGGTTTATACTGACCCATAGAGCTTACCATCTAGACATATCTGACGTATTTTATAGAGATGCAGACATATATTATATAGAAATTTGTAGGGTTTTTGAGCCACAGCAGTAAACGGTCATTAGGCGCCATTCATCGAAGGTGCTTTAATGTCCGTCGGTTGCCGTAGCGTAATTACCCCGCGAGCCGGCGCTTCACTAAAGGCAGAGGCTTTCATTGCAAAATTTCTATCGCAAAATGAAGAAGCGGGGGCTGAAATACCGTAAGAGATTCTCGTTTAAGGCCCAATCGTTCATTTTCTGGAAATTCCAACAAAACGCAGCGTCCGCTAAAGTTATATTAAAATTCTATATAAAGAGCAAGGCTGCCACCCGGTGGCCACGCGCGGTAATGACGCCTTTACACAAAACATTTAACTTCGGGTTTTCACGTTAAGCAAAGAAGTGATTTCAATCATTCCTCGAAGAAGTTTCCAAACACATCCAATCCACACAAAGAAACATGTTTATTTTCTGCTGCTATGAAAACAAAACTTTTCAACCTATCAGAGTCTCTCTCCGTGAAAGAAAAAAAAAAAAAGCATTAATGCATTAAAAAAAAACAGAACCCACCAGCATATCGGCCCACGCTGGCCCCCCGTTTCTTCTGCTGAAACCTTAATCAGTCGTTGGTCTCATCTTAGAGACTTATGCCTATCCCATGCATTTTAAAACTCTCTCACATCTGCTGGGAGGCAGTTCCACTTATCTACTACCCTCTCAGCAAAGTGAAACTTCCTTACATTACATCTAAGCCATTGCCCTCGTGGTTTCCAGACAGGGTAGGACTCTGAAAATAACAGGAGGGTTTGTAACGCCTCACGGAGAGATTTACTAAATAACTTGCGGTATAAACCTCTGTGTCATATTATAAAGGCAGCTGACTGGCGGCTCCATTTGGCAGCTATCGGCATGGGTTCTCACGTCTTAGTAAATCTTGCCCTAATTTCTAGCTCGACGTCTTTCAAACACCACGCAGATCACAGAGTTTTCGTCTGTCGCGTGTAATTAGTCGGACACAGATGAATAGTAAGCTCTGCGGGGGAGCAACAGAAGAATGGCGCCATGAGACCCACTGAAGAGGTTAAAATGACTAAATACCGGCATTTATGTTACCAAGACGTCGCATCACTGGGTTTAATGCGGGCAAAAAAAAAAAAAGTGCAAGTTTATCAAGTTTTAACCCCCTCACGGCCTGTGTCAACGTGTCTTACTGGCCAAAGTGCCCTACAGGGTTAATTAGACGTGCGAGAATCCAACCGGCCCCGGCTATTCACTAAACTCAGCCTATTGTTCGTGGTCCAGCAACCATTGTGCTGAAAAGCGGCCGGGCCGGTCTCCGCGTGGGGTGTAAGGGAACGTGGCATCGTCGTCACCATGACAACAGAATGCACCGATACAAACTTTCACTGCAGACAATCAGTTTTAACTCTTCAGCCCCAGAAAAGCTTTTCTCAGCCTGGCACACTTGCCCCGGTGATGTCATCTTATGTGTCACATTTAATCCCGCCTGGTGCCGGGGGGGGGGGCGACATATTTTATATACCAAATGACATTTTCACTCATAGAAATATCAATACAGAAAGACAATGCAGGGGGGGGGGGGGCAGCGAGTTCCCATATAATAGTACCGGGGGGGGGGTCTCGTAATTACACATTGATTGGGGGTCTTACCTCCTCCACCAGGGCAGAGAAGTGATCCAGCGGAGCGTAGGACAGATCCCCGTAGATCAAGCTGCTCTTCATGGAGTCCGCGCTCAGAGAAGAAGCGCTCCGTTTCAGAAAGAAGACGGCTTTGCTTTTGCCGGTGTTGGGGAATTCTAACGCGGGCACCAGCTGCCCCGCGGGGTTCAAAGCTACCACCAGCACCGGGTGCTCAGCCTTGTCCAGGAACTCCTGCAGGATCTGCCTGTGCTCCTCCGCGGAGACGCATTTCTGCCAGCGATCGGGTTTTAACTTGAGAGTTTTCAGCACGTAGTCCTCCAGGAATTGCAGCCTCTTGTCCGCGGGGGCAGGGTCGCCCATTTTTCTTTCGGAGGGGGTAAGAAGGCGAGATTCGGTGCCAGGGGCGCAGAGATTTCTAGTGCATGGGTGCTTGGCTGCCGGGGACTGAGCGCTTTTCGGTCACGGCTTTGGGCTTTTGAGTCGTGGCTGTCATGGAAACTCTGTTTACTTTCAACAAGTTGCATCGATCTGTTGCAGCTCCAGGGAGAAAGCTGCCTCACTGCCCCCCCCTAGCAGGTGCAACGGGACAGAACTGCACCGGCTCTGATTAACCACCACCTGCGACACGATCGAGAAACGCCGGGGAGGAATAATATTTACTGATCTCTGAAAGTAAAAGGTTACAAATGAAACCTCTGCATTCAAACAATTTACTAAAAATAAACAATCGCTGAGCCTTTTCCAGGCCGGGGTTCGGTGTTCCGTATGATGCCCCCAAAAATGAGCTTTATAAGAGTTATTTCTAAATAAACCTTAAATCTTGTTACAAAGTTAATAATAATAATAATAATAATAAATAATATGACTGGGGGGAGGGGAAGGGTTCCTCTTTAACACATTGTGTGCTGAGACAGGGCATTTAAAGGGTTAAAACAATTTGATTTGTGCACAAAAGGCAATGTTTTTGTTTATGACACAAATAATAATTGTTTATTTAGTATGTAAATATCACATTGTAAGCGTTTTGCAGGAAATGATGTCTTTTCACTTCATTGTTGACATGTGAGACTGAAGTAAAAAACGTGCAGCGATATTTGAGGTTAATTTACCCGAAATGCGTTACTTTTTACTCTTTATAGTTGGATGAAATTAACACTTTGATATTTCAGGCTGTGAACAACAATACAGGGAGGGCTTTGGTTTAAGAGGAAGTGTCTGAAAGGGTTAATGAAGTGACGTTTACTGACCTGCACGAGGATATTGGGGGACAGGTGAGAGGATACCCCCAAATCTACCCCTCCACCTCACCTCCCTGCTGCTGCCTCCCGTGAGGGGAGTGAAGGGCGCGGTCGTGTAGCGTCACCCGCGGGGGCGGGGCTCCCCACTTCCTGTTGCCCTGGGCTGCTGTTTATGATTATGGCAGTTCAGGTAAAATGTATTATTAGGGCTATTATTATAAGAACATTCTAGACTGTCCCTGCAGGTAATTCGGATTAAAACTACAGTTAGGGCAGGGGTAGACAACCTTCGGCTCTCCAGATGTTGTGAACTACATTTCCCTTGATGCTTTGCCAGCATTATGACTGTAAGAGCATTATGGGAGATGTAGTCCACAACATCAGGAGAGCCGAAGATTGCCTACCCCTGAGTTAGGGTAAAGATGTATTAAGTGTATATTATACCCCAATGGGGGTAGGTGTATTAAGTGACTGATATTATACCCCAATGGGGTAAGTGTATTAGGTGACTGATATTATACCCCCATGGGGGTAGATGTATTGGGTAACTGATATTATACCCCTTTGGGGGTAGGTGTATTAGGTGACTGATATTATACCCCAATGGGGGTAGATGTATTGGGTAACTGATATTATACCCCAATGGGGTAGGTGTATTAGGTGACTGATATTATACCCCCATGGGGGTAGATGTATTGGGTAACTGATATTATACCCCAATGGGGGTAGGTGTATTAGGTGACTGATATTATACCCCAATGGGGGTAGATGTATTGGGTAACTGATATTATACCCCAATGGGGGTAGATGTATTAAGTGACTGATATTATACCCCAATGGGGCACTGTAGGTTCATTCAGGGGGAAGCATTATGGGAGGAGGCCGGCAGGGCAGGAAGCCGTCTAATTAACCCTCTTACAGGTAAAAACACCTCCAAACTGTGTGAATAAAACGAATGCCTTCCTTATTAAGCCACATAAAAAGTCCTGATAAAGCCCCGCCCAATAACACCTCCAACCACACCCCCTAATATGCCCCTCTGACCATTTTTGATGTTGGTCGCTACGGGTAACAGAATCCAACAGGGGTAGCTGGGAAAGCCAGGAGAATTCTGATCCATAGACGGCAGAAAATAAAGAATTGCCCCCTCTGATCTGCCCCTTATGAATTCCTTTAACGTGTCACTGATTTACCCGCTGGACCTTGGATTAAACAATATCCACTTCGGGGAGGAATTAGCGGTGCATGCGGGTCTACAAACATTATAACACACGGCGTGCAGGTACCTTCCATCAACACACACACGTACTTCAATACTTTGTCCTCTGTAACGTCGGTGAATAAAAATAACTCTCCGCGTCTCTTCCTCGCTGGCGCCAGGGGTTGCTACGATCTTCCCCGCGTTCGGCGACAATCTTATCTTTATTGTTTTGTGTAAACATTGGATGACACGGATTGCGCGTGCAGCGTTATAACACACGTGTGCTGCCTCCACCGCTGTGATTTTACTACCAGGGCTGTCTGGAGGGGGTGGTTCTCACGACATCAAGACGCTGGCATTTGGAATCCTGATACACGCGGCTGTAAAACCCGAATAGGTGGAAATAAAGTCACCCCGCGAGCCGGGGCCGTCGGCGCGTTAAATGTAACCCACCTGAAACTCGCACGACACACTACATATATCATTGGCAACAATAACATTTATTTCTTCACTTTATTCCAAAACGATGAACGGGGAAAAAAAAGTATTTTAAGCTCATAAATAAAATCCATTTCATCGTTTATGCTAAAAAAAAATATATATATATATATAGTTGCCTTTTTTTTCAATTTCCCATTTACAAGACTTTTCTATATTTATTTATAAACTCGAAATCATAGAAGGCAGACGCTGCGGCCCGTCGGGAAAATGTTCTGTTGGGTTTTAATGGCACAATTCAAATGTATACGTATTTTACACGTTCTTCGGAAAGTTCTTGCAATTAATAACCGCACGTTCCACGCGCTGTCCCTCTCTTTGCTCCCGGGATCCGAGGGGCTTTGTATCCGGCGGGCGTTCAGTTGGCTTTTAATTTTTTGGCCCCAGCAGCCGGCCCGGGATCTTCCAAGTCCCGCTTGGGTCTGGAGCCGTTCAGCGGATCGTCGGGCTGTTGAGACTCCATCAGCTGCCGAAGTTCACGTTTCTCCCTCCTTTCCTCCATTTCTTCGAGTTCCTCGGCAAACAGAACTTTAAGGGGGTCGACCAGTTTGGGGATTATCCTGCAGTCACTCAATCGGATCTTAAAAGCAAGGAAGCCGAGTGAGCAAAGATTCAAACTAAACCCTTGGAGGGGGCGCGACGGCCACGGATCGTACTCACCCTCATGTGATCGAACGATATTCCAACCTTGTCGCTGAAATCATCGCTGAACAAGGGGAGTTTGGCGTATCGCTGGCTGAAGTGGTTTAACATAATGAACTCCGCGTTCATCTTCACGCCGATGCCAATAGCCTGGGACGTGGTGCTGAAAAGAGAACGGAGAGAAGCGACGATAACGGAGGTATCCGCTGACTTGTGATCCGCGACTCTGCCGCTGAAGTCGGGATTTCCGGCGGGAGAAACCGGGGAGGGCAACGACGAGGCAGGAAAAGCCCGGAAAGCGAGCGGTGGGGGGGCAACTGGCCTTATAGCCACTAAATGGCTATTTAAAAAAAAAAAAAAAAAAAAAAAAAAAAAAAAAATCGATCACCTGTGTGTCTTTTCTACAGCCTCTTCCTCCAGTCCATCTTCCAGAGTCGCTTCATGGATAAGTAAAGATGCGTTTTTACCTTTTGAGGAAAAAGAACTCTTACGAAAAGCCATTGGGTGAACATTTTTACAAAAATAACCCCCCTGCCAGCGGCCGGATCTTGGGAACAGTTCCTCCGACGAGTCCCCACATTGGTCTTACCGTTTCCACCCGTCTACACAAGGCAGCTTATCCAAAACCCTACTTACCCATCTGCACCAAGGCATCGCAGGGCATGGTGTCTCCGGAGAAGACCAACTTCCAGCCAGACCGATGAACAATCGCGCAAGCAAAAGCGTTCCGGCAATGCCTGACCAGGCAGGTCTGGAACTGACAGGGAGAGATCCACAATGTTACGGATCCTGCGGTCAGACGCGCAGAAGTGTTGGCAGACTCGGTTACAGAGTATAAACCCACCTTTTCCAGCTCATACGTTTCCAAAAGGGAGGCGATAAAACCCGTTGTCTTTGGGTGAAGGACCTCCGACCCTTCCATTAGATCCTTCGCTGGGATTAAGCTGCGAGCAGCGGGGTAAATACATTCGTATTATTCACACGTTCTCCGCCACCCAAAACGACTAAAGAGCAAAGACAACAACTCACTTGATGTGATGGAGGATTGCCTGGCAGTGGTCGTGGTATTGGTTTAACCAGGTCATTATCAGAGAGGGCCCTACGACAAGCACCGGAGTGAACGCCTTTCCCTTGGATTTCTGGAAACAAATGAAAAAAGGAGCGCGTGAGCAGAACGAGGAGCCTCGCGGAGAACAGCTGGAAGCGATCAGTTCACCTGGATACGTACGCAAGCCCGCTGTCTTTCTAGAAGGACGCTTAAAAGGCCCTAAAAAGAGAAGAGAAAACAGAAGAAGGTTTTCGGGGCTCACTCAACAAGTGACTGCTAAAATAAAACGCATTAAACTTATACATATAGTATCTCGTAGAATCTTTGCCGTGTTTTACTACTGGTGCAAGACTCCAGAAAGGTAAGCGCGAGCCTCAAATGTCTCTAGCAGTCCTTACCGTGTGGTGATCTGCGTGTATGTGGGAAATGAACACGGCTGATATATGGCACAGGACGTCGTCCACCTTGTCCCCGTAGTGACGATGAAGCTGTCCAAACGTCCCCTCGCCACAATCCAGCAACAGAGACTGAGAGGCACTGAGAGAGAATATTAAACGCTGGTTTATAGTAACTACGACATCACTTTACTAACCGCTAAGAGATGTGACAGAAAGGAGCAGAAAAACAGACACAAAATCAGTAACACAAAATGTTATATTTTCCCCTGCAGTGAGGTATTTGGGGAAAATATAACATTTCTCGCGTGTGAAAGAGAGAGTGTTGGTGGATCTGTGGGGTTTCTGTGGCCTTGGAAGAGCGCAGGCAGCTTTCATTTCACGCAAGGATTATCAAGGGGACCCCCAGTTTCACGCCGTCTCTTACAGCTGCCTCCTGGTCGGGTTTGTTAATATGGAAGTGTTGAGGAATGAAAGTGTCAGCGAATGAAAACCTTTACATCTTTCTATACAGCAGTTTTAAGGTGACTCTGATGGAGGCTTACCTGACATTTACCAGAGTGGAGCTGACGTTGCGGGTTTTCATGGGGACGGCCGACCCAGTCCCCAAGAACACAACTTCTGGGTACTGGGGATCACCTGCTGTCAACAAAAGCAAGGACAATTTGGTATCTAGAGTCATGGGCGGCTAGGAGGTACAAAGCAATACAACCGGGAAGCAGATGTTTCTTACATATTAAAACCTCTTAACTGGCATCACATCCAGAGTTATAACACAGAGATAAACCAAAAAAGCAGAGTATCGGTAGAAGTGCTCCGAGGCAGCGGGAAGGTCACGCTCTTGTGGCATAACGCACGCGCTTCACCTTTTATTACCTTTCGAAAGCGCGAGATTGGATTCCAGGATCTCCTTACACTCCTTCAATGCATCTTCAAAGCCGGGGAGTTCAATGGCTTCTTTCACAAACTCTGCACTATTGTTATCAGTAACAGCATCCCTGCAACACAAAACATCCGGTAACAATAGTCGTGTAAACACAAACGTCTCTGTAACGCGGCCTCTTTATTCATAGCCTTTAGCGCTCCTTAAGAACACTGGAGCGAATGTACGGTACCAACCACATAGTCTGACGGCCCTATAGAAACCATAATAATGTGATGACCAAGTTCAAACACCAGCCCTGACGCCCCCAAACCCCACATCGGTCCTCACCTCTGCCACTCTAACTTCGGCCTCAGCTGGTACTTGAGTAGACACTCTCCTCGCACCCCGTGGAAGTCTGCAAGCTCCTCCTTCACGGGAATTAAGACAGGTCAGGCTTAATGTGGCCACAAACGGCGTCTACAAAATGATAGCAGGACACGTACCGTCCTCTGGAAGTTGGCCAGCAGGGGGAAGATGGTCGGGTGAACGAGGTTTAGCTGGGTCTGGATCTTGTAGCTCCGGAGGTTATGTACTGTACTGGCATTTTCATTTAGAATCAGGTGTTCTGTTTGAGACCCAAATCTAGAGAAGAATGCAACAAAAAGAGTGAAAAACGTATAAAGTCTGCTACATAAAGACAACATTATTAACTTCCCTGTCTCTGCTAAGCAGAAAGTTCTCGGGTAACAATACAGAAAGTAAGCAAATGGCAAAACCCACGTACCCCGCCATCCACTGCCGGTAGCTGCTGGTCCGGAGAATGTGCTCAGGGGTCATGTGGACGACCATCACCAACGGACTCTCTGACTTGCCTTCTTGAAAGCTGGAAAAGTTCAGATCATCGCATTAAAAGATACTTCCTGATATAAATCATTTATTTCTCAGAAACATCCCACGATATATTTAAAAATACACATTAAAGAAACAGGCGGGGTGACCCCATCGGGGAGGGAGACGGAGTTATACCCGCAGTTACGCTTATAAAGTAGTCCGGTTTGGATCCAATGCACCGCGATGGAGCGGCGTTCACACACAGATGCGTCAGGCTCCGTGGGGTTACCTTTTAAGAGTTTCGTTTTCAACGATCGGGGCGATGAACTCTTCACTGGGACACTCCACCACGATAAAAGCCGGACCGGGCTCCGCAGGTGTGCACACGTCCTCAGGGAAGATCTGCCAGGCAGAGAAACACAAGGCACCATTTCTACCGGGAAGCCAGAGCTGGCTGCGCTGCGTTAAAGTGTTAATTAATGACTACGGGAAGCGAAGCGTCTCCAGATTGTACGGCGTTGTTGGGGATGATGGAGAAGACGCTCAGGACAACAAAGAAAATCAGAAACATCCGCGTAGTCACCGCGTGACCTGTGAACTCCGTTAGTCCAAAGTGTATCTAGAAATGTCACATGTATGAATTGAAATTGTCATTATTGTACAATTATTGTAACGGCAACTGGTGTTGTTGTTTGTCGCCCTCTGGAGGCCCCTGTATTAACTGTAGCGGGCCGACCCATAGAGATTTAAAAATTCCAGATAAAATTCTATCGAAAACTTTATATTTCGCGAGTGCAGTCATTTCACCTCTTTTCCTTCATGGACGACGCTCTTCCCAGCCTTCAGCTGCGCGATTATAGGTCCGATGGCAGCCGTCCCCCTAAAAGAACAAAGCCACGGATACACCGTTACTGCCGGCATGAACCCCTTCGCTGCGCCACAACGCCAAGATATGCTGCTCAAAATAAAATCTGCAACCGGCACAGTGACATTTATAAATACAGACGTAAACCCCCATATAGTGTCGTGGATTTGTGGTCTGTCCCCTAGACACACAATGAGAGCATACGTACACCGGGAGTCCGAGATCCTTCGCTTTGAGGACCAGGAAGTTCCCCTTTTTGGCATGAAGCTGAAAAACAAGAGATATCGGTGTGAGATGTATTTTTTTCCCTAAATCACTAACTAAAGTAAAAAAAAAAAAAATAATCAAGTTAAATGTTAATAAAGAGAGAGAAGAAAAATTGTGTAACCGCTAAAAGATCGCCTGCCAGGAACACTGACAGACAAAAACGTGGGCTTCCATCTCACCTTACACACGAAGGAGACCACTAAAAAAGGGTCTCTTGTGGTGGTCCTCTCCCAGCGCCCTGAAAGGAGATGGATGATAAAGATCATTAGGAAGACCACTGGGCGGTGAGAGGAAGACATAACGAATAAGAAGATGGCCATACCCGGCCCCGGGGACTGTCTGCCCGCTGTTGGCTCGGCACCGTTGGGTGCTGGATTGTCTGGCTGCCGACTCTCTCTGTTGGGGGACCTCGGGGGGCTCACAGACCCAGTTGAGTTTTCTGCTGTTGGTTTGATGTCTACAAGATGAGCCAAGAGACGCAGGACTCTAGTCAGATTATCATACCCATTATCATACAAACCCCGACAGAAGGGAGGTTTGCGTCAAACTTATAGCCGTAACCGTGTTCTGGATCAGCCCAAACACACAATATACAAGCCCGTGAGACGCACTTACTGGTGATCGGCACCTGGTACACGGTCATGGTGTCATCCTGGTATTCTGGATCCGAGCAGGGACGCACGGCTACGGAAGAGACGGGACAGTCAGCTAGTATCGGAACAAAACGTATCGCGTTCCCCGAATAAACAAACAGGAAAGAGACTCACAAAGGTCGATGCCGTGCAAGGGACCCGAAAAAACTTTAACGGCCTCAAGATACTTTTGCTGTGAAAAGATATTAAATAGACGTTAGTATCGCCGGGCGTTCCGAAACGTGGGAAAAACATATATCACTCGGTGGATTTATGCATTTTTAGACAGTGGGGGGGCTGTTGTTCTCACTCAGACATGAAATTGGTTGTCACCCGCGTTCACTCAACATCTCTCTACAATCTCTGACAACCGCCTTTTCTCCTCTGTCTGGATTATTCTCTCCTCTTCCGACCACGGGGACAACCTCTCTCCCGGGTGGAGGAAGGAGACATCATGGAAGCGGTTGGCGGAGAAGGTAGGGAGAGGTTGAGTAACAAAAAACCCTCAAATTTGGGGGTCCCTCCCCTTTTTCAGACATTCACACAAATGAAGGAAGTTAACGAAATTCGATTAAAATTTGTATGAAAAGCTGAAGATCCAGCTTGAAACGTACCAGCTGCGGGGGTCCAGAGAGAGCGCACCGCGGGAGCCCCGTGTCCCTTAACGTCAGAATCATCCCTGGAACAGAAGATCAAAGAGCTTTAAACTTTCCAAAGCCCTGCGGTTACTGGGAACGTATTCACAGAGAACCATGCGCAGCGCAGTACCATTACCTCCACGAATACTACGCGTGTCCACGGGGGCCGGCGCTCACCCACAGGGAACCAACAAAGCGTTAATTACAAGGGAATGTGTTTCGTTACCTGATAAACCCCCGACGTTCGCCCAGTTCATGCGCGTCACAAACACGTTGTCCAGCCGCGCCACCTTCACCCTTACAGAAAAAAAAAAAAAGGAGTTAGACCGTAAATAAGAATCGGCCGACAGATGGGCGCCGACGGCAGCCGCTCTTACTTGTGCTCCTGCATCAGTCTCTGCGTCCCCTCGCCGCAATTAAACAGGTACCTGAAAGAGGAGGAAGAACGGCATCTAACTACAACGACAACAACAATAACCATGATACTTATACTACACTACAACAATAATAGCATCTAAACAACAACAATATGAACAACAATGATACTTATACTACACTACAACAATAATAGCATCTAAACAACAACAATATGAACAACAATGATACTTATACTACACTACAACAATAACCATAATACTTATACTAAACAACAATAGCATCTAAACAACAATATGAATAACCATGATACTTATACCACACTACAACAATAATAGCATCTAAAAAACAACAATATGAATAACCATGATACTTATACCACACAACAATAACCACAAAACTTATACTAAACAACAATAATAAACAGCATCTAAACAACAACAAAATAATGTCAATAACAGCAGCAGCATCACCAACCACTAAATCCCTGTGTGACGCTACGTGCCGCGGATGTTTTTTGTCATTTCGCAGAAACGTCACTACTAGACTTCTGTCTGTCACATGACAAGATTTCCCCCCTGTCAGTGTCCCATCTCCCCGGGGGCACATGTCCCTCCTGTCAGTCAGTGTCCCCTCTCCCTGGGGTAATTTGTCCCTCCTGTCAGTCAGTGTCCCTTCTCTCTGGGGTCACGTGTCCCCCTGTCAGTCAGTGTCCCCTCTCCCTGGGGTAATTTGTCCCTCCTGTCAGTCAGTGTCCCTTCTCTCTGGGGTCACGTGTCCCCCTGTCAGTCAGTGTCCCCTCTCCCTGGGGTAATTTGTCCCTCCTGTCAGTCAGCGTCCCATCTCTCTGGGGTCACATGTCCACCCTGCCAGTGTCCCCTCTCTCTGGGGAACAGGGCCCCGCCCCATGCTGTCACCTGTTGAACTCGGAGAAGACGTAAAGCGAGGCCCCCGAGTCACGGCTCCCGGCCCCCAGCACCTGCAGGTAGACCGTGGACGGCCCGTGCTGCTCCACTCCCTTCCGCTTCTCGCGGTTCTTGATGTGCCGCAGCGTATCCTTGGGCGGCTTGGCCTTGCGGGCGGAGAAGGCCCTGACCTCCCCGGGCTGAGACATGCTGAGAACACCGGATAACCGTCTCCACACCAGGCCTCGGAGCCACATTCACGCCGCAACACGCTGTACCGGGGACCAGCCTCCAGCCAATCAGCGCGCACACACTCCGCTGACGCGCAGCCACCTGACCAATTACCACTCAGCGTCCCCGTTGCTAGACAACCAGGCGACCAATCACAGACACAACACTCGTTATTATGAACAGGAATGGCCGCCGCCGCCACCACTGTCACAGCGCCAACCACTGGCCCCCATCATACGGTTGGCGCTCTGTAAACTGCACGTGGGCAGAGGCAGTAATGTTTAACCCTTTAACTGCCACAGAAGCGTGACATGCAGCCAATTAATGTGTCTGATTTAATTAAAAACGATCCCTTATTCTATCCAGTACAGATATAACATATCATATAAAGTAGGCTGTATAGGTGTCCCCGGCGTGCTGCTCCAATTTGGCTGTCAGCAGAACTTATCGAGGCACTGACCACCATCCACTAAGCATGCGCAGCATCCAAACCTGGCGCAGGTCCGGGTCATCGGTCGGCGTGGTGCGGGCTCGCTCTCTGGAGCAGTCAATCCTGGCGGTCTTTTTCCCGCTGCGCAACAACGTGTATAAAAAGCAGCAGGAAATGGCTTTTTTTTAAATAAAAACCCCATTATTCTTCTTTATGCCCCACTCAGTTACAAAAAAAACCCCCTCAGGTTCATAGCCCGCCGTCCTGGGGAAATGGATCTTTTTATTTAATATATAATAAACTTTTCTTTTATATTTGTTTTAATTGATTATCATAAAATATAAGGTATTGTTTTTTTTCCACGATAATACTCGTCTTCCATAAACCTTTAGCGAGGGCTTTTAGTAGCGTATATCCCCGCGCGTAACGTTTCATTAAATCACTTTATCGTTCCACGTAGCGCCGTTCTATACATCGGCCCGTAACGTTCCATCAGAATGTACGTAAGCGCCGTTACATTCAGCGAAAGGCAGTAAACGTGTGATTATACATCATATATTTTCTTTATCACCAGACCAGGGCTTTTTATGACCTGCCCTGCTATATAATTAGGAAGACCTGAATATATATCAAGCGGTTTATTGCACAGAAGATGCCAACGCGCCGGCCTTAAAGGAAAAAAAATATCAAAAAATAAAGTCAGCCTTTATTACTGCGTCTCCAGGAGCAACCCGCCATCTTTGCTGCGGCCAACGGTGGATGTATTTAGGAGACTGGTCCTAAACGTCGGGTTCCTGGGAGCGGCCATCTTGTTTCTTTACTGTTTCCTCTCTGTTATCACAAGCAAAGTTTTTGAATAAAGCTGGATCGAAGATTGTTTGGTTTTTTTTAAAGTAAAAAAAAAAAAATGTTTTTAACACTTTCTGGCCGTATTATATTTACCAAGTCTCATGGTTTCGGAGATAATCTTTCACTCGCCAATGACTTTGAAACTAGAAATACGTTGAAGACTAACGGTTTCAGACAGGAAGGGCTATTTATATGCTATTTATAATTTTTAAACTCATGGCGCTGTAACGGGCGTAATTTAATATGCACGTATAGAAGATCCTACATAGGCTACATCTTAAAGGATCTAGGAATTCTTTGTGTGAAATCCATATGACCGGCCCTGCTACATCACTACAATATATTCAGCATTTTACAATCTAACATGGCATGTGCTAACGACAGAGGCAGCTCCATAAACCGCATGCCTGCTAGTAACAGTGCACAGATGGCGCTATATGGGATAGCGAGCCAAAATAAATGGAAAATGGGCATAACATACAACGTACGAGATGCCAAGGTTTCCTGTAAACAGTGCGTTATAAGCTTGACGGAAGACGTATATCGCGGTGAAAGTCGCCCTCGATGTCTCAGGAAGGTGCATCTCTGTCGTGGGGTCGAAGGAAGGTGAAAAAGGATCGTCGGCGATGAACTCTTGGCAAACGTCAGATTTCAGGTAAAATCGGTCGCCATGTTGAGCTGACCTCAGCTCCAGAATACATTTTGTGGGGTTTAGTGAATAGATTCCAAATTTTAGGTTTGTAGGAAACTGCCTATGGGCAGGTAAAACCGGCAAAGGGAAGAGCGCCTTGGGTCTAAATACATCGCGCTCCCAGCTGCATGGACCGGTCCTGGTTGTGTAATGTGCCCTGTAAAACACCCGGTTTACACCCCATCCCATATCATGCTAGAGAATGTTGGCTATTCATAAATCTTTACGGAGCACCATGTTAGATACAATGTATATCCCCTTTGTTCTATCCACAGGGTTTATCTGGCTTTAAATTGTAGCTAAAAGTTTGATACGTTCGATACGCAATATAAATAAGGTAGATGTGTCCTCAGCTTGGAGGGAAGACCGTGTAAATGCTCTGCTGTCCTCTTCTGGGGTCACCTTGTGTGACCTCATTATCTCCTGAGCTGGTGCTGAAGGCTTCAAGTAGTGACATCATACACCGAGCCTTCAGTCGGAGAGCCGGACTTCTGCGTTTGTATGCGCAGGTATCTGCTCTCAAAAAAGACTGGATGAATGAAGCTGCATCCACTGGGAAAACCATACATCAGGGGTGTCCAACCTGCGGCCCTCCAGCTGCTGCAGGACTACATGTCCCATGCTCCTCAGCCAGCCCCTTAGTTGAAAGAGCATTATGGAAAATGTAGTCCTGCAGCAGCTGGAGGGCCGCAAGTTGGACAGCTCTGCCATACATGAAGGAAAGTTTAATAAGAACAGAAAACATCTTGTTTTGGTTAAAATACTATATACGGTATACCTCGGACTACTGGCCCCCGGCACTTTTAAACCCAAGAAAGTTAAATGTATAAGTATTTGTTTCTCTGCTAAAGAAAGACAAAAAGAAAAGTAAAAATGTTCATCTCTAAACTCCTAAGTTCTTAAAGCGAAAGGTTTGGGGTAGCAGAGGAATAAATAAGGGGTTAATCGCTCCATATACTCCGGCTTTAGATACGCTCTCACTGCTAGCATTTTAACCTAAACACAGGGAAAGGGGGAGATCGTCTCAATCCAGTAACGCCACGATCGAGAACTCTGCGAAACCCTCTGCTGGGCATCGAGATCCACCCGAGGGGTGACGCGGAGGCAAATAGGCCACTGTAACCTCCTTGTTCTCATCCCAACTTGCAGATTATTTGCTTTATTTCTAAACAGCCACTCTCAGAAATGTAAATAACCATTGAAAAAAAATATTCCCATTTGATAGAAGGCAGATCCTTAAAAGTAAAACAAAAAAAAAGAAAAAATATGTTTTTCAACTATTAACCTTTCCTTTGAAAGGATTCCTTTCCGAATACGATTCCTTTCCGAGGAATCTGAGCTATTACGGCGTATAAATGACTTTTAACGAGGCTCTTACGTTCAGATGCCTGCTGTAAACAACCCCCAAGAAAAACCCTTCCTATAAATAACAGTCTGATCTTTCCGTTTTAAATACAAATCCGGGTTTTTGGCGGGTCCTGCCGGTTATGATAAGGTTGTTGTTCCATTGTTTCACTTTGACAAATCGTTCACCGGGTTCCGACTAACAGAGATCCCCCCCCCCCCTCCACGAGATGAAAGGCTAGGTTTTGAAAAATTTGGCAGAAAATTTTAGCCAACAAGGTTTCTGTTCCATAATTTGTCATTAAGGATTTGTCGTGATGCTCGGGCGTCAGGGTGCAGGGAATCCGAGGGGGGCACTAAGCAGCTCCCTATAGGGCCACATCAGATGAGGGTGAGAGCCGTACGAATGTGACACAGATCCCTTCTGTTCATTGTTATTCTGTTTGTTGGTTTATGTTTGTTTATTGCTTTTAAACGCTTGAGCTAAAAGGGGGTCCTGATAAACTTTAGGGGTCTCGTGTGGAATAATCTCTCCGGCATTAATGCAATTAGGTGCTCTGACTGTCTACCACCCACTGCGGGGTCACATTAAAAGAGAATGGAATACACAATAATGCCGCGGAACCTTGGAGGATTCCGGTTTCGTTCTTCTTATGAGTTGCTGGTGTGTAGGGCTCGGTCTCCCCCTACAAATGCCCGCGCACCACTATTTTGTATAATTTCATCCATTCTACCCCAAAACCGGAAGTATCATTTTCAAAGCTTAATATTCCTGTTAATATAACCCTTTTAATGCTGACGCTAGTGCTGCGCTTCAAAAGAAATGTTTGTTTGGACCACAAGGAGGTCCATTTGAACATTTTGTTGATGGGGGCTCTATAGCTCATTGCAGACTAATAAATTGACCAGTTTTTCTGGATTAAATATTTACGCCATTAGACAGTTTAGTTAGCCAGCCCTCGACCCACGGAGCACTTTTGCCTGTATATATAAACTCCGTCAGGAGGGGAAGCAAACCAGCATCGTGATATAACGCAGGTCCACGAAGGTAGTCAGCTACTGAACACGGCACGCTTATTTCACAACTGCTTCGACTTCAGATATACCGTTACTCGCTGGAAACCAACATTCCTACGAGAAACAACAGAATAAATCTAGAATTGAGGACATCGCTTCTCCGAACCCAAAGCCCCCTCCCCCCTTAGCCTGGAGGACAATTTTGCCTGGGGGTAGGAGCCTCATCCCTCTGTAGGCTGTGGGGCCCCTTCTAATGTCAATGAGGTTGGGTCATCAGCCATTTTTCTTCTAGAATATAAAAATTGTGCTTTCAATCTAAAGGCCATTTTATCCCTAAAAATACAATTTTAAGGGAAATACCACCAATGACTGCTGCTCAAATATATATATATATATATATATACATCAGAGGAGAAAGCGAATGTATAGTTGACTCCCCTTATTGTCTCCATCACCTTGATGTAAAGTGAAACGCCAATGAATCAAAGCTCTTTTCTTCTCCCCGACATTCAACGCGTAGAACGTACAAGTCGCTGCACATCCCCAACGGGAACACCGCGGTTCCCTTTAAATATACTTATTTTCATGTATGTTGAAAGCAGTGCATGCTGGGAATGTTTCTTTCTTCAGGGTTCATTAAAGGACAGTTTTCATAAACTTCAGGCTGATTCTGTTTATAAGCGCAAAGCTTTAATTTGGAATCTAATGCAATTTCTTTCCCAAAGGAAACGTTGCCAAATCTCAGTGTCTTGCTACAACTAAGAATGGAACATTTAACGCCGGTGCTGAACCCTGGCCATCGGGGATTACATCGCTCGCTTCTTACGGAGAGATGTACCCCAAATCTGACAAATTCGGACCAAATCTGAGATGTAAATTTCTAGGCCAGCTTGGTGTTTAACATGTTTTTTTCTGAGATTTTTCCAGAATGGAATGATGAATGTGTCGTTGCCCCACCGCAGAGCTCAATTCCACAGCTAAACCAATGGTAAAAAAAATGATTTCGGGACTGGTCTTTGAATAAGATATTTCAGACCACCCAACGGGTTAAAAAAACATCAAAAGCTTGTTACCGGAGTATCTGATCCCAGACTGGAGCTCAGGCTCCGGCTGCAAGCGGCTGATTCTGCCGTTGCGTTCTGCGCCGCTGTCAAACCCGCGTGCTCGAGAATCGCCAAACCGTAAAACAGACACTTGGATTTTCTGTAACACCGGATTACATGACGCTATTAGCTATTTATGGCCCCCCTAGTAAAAATGTCGTTAAAACATAGATGTCACGGGGTATGGCTGTTAAATTGTACAGATAGCTATGGTTTTTAGCACCAGGCATGAGGTCATTGTTTTTAGTAAGAAATCGTATTCGTGGATCCTAATACTGGGGATTCTAAACCACGCAGCGAACCTTATTACAAAGAACGAGATAAACAAAGCACTTTATGGCACTCAGATTCCAACAGAACAACTAATAAAATAAACATCTAATTGAATGAAAAAGGCTTACGGTTAAACACGTAATTATTGCTGGAATGTTTGCAGAGCATCAGAACGGTGGCTTCATTTTAATTTAAAGACTAATTGATTACACGTGGTTTTAGAGATACGGGGAACACGGTAATGAACATATGAATACATGTGAAAGGATTTTTGATGATAACGAAAAAATCTGAACTTTTTGAGTAAAGTATAAAGTATATATTTTATCCATTTCTGGTTAAATGCCATATTTTTCTATGAGTAGTCTATATACCGAGCCTTTAAATCACGTGCATTTTTATTATTCCGGGGGGGGGGGGGGGAGACGGTTTTGCCCCATATTATCACAGATATTTTCTCATGCGGCAAGGTGTCCTAAATCTGATTCAGGAGAGTAAAGTTTAACCCTTTGCTGCAGTGACCATAGTGTAACCCATTTTCATGTCAAGGATCGCTCTGCCTCTCCTGATTATTGAGTTGAATCATTTACATGTAGGTAAAATGTATATGTTAGAAAGTGAAAGCCTTTTAATAAAGTCTAATCCAGGAGGCTGTAATCCGGGGGTCTATTTGTTATTTTTTTGTCTGTTACATGTAATATGTGTAGGTAGCAGATGTCTGGACAGGCTGGGTAAATAATCAAGAGAAATGGGAACCGTCCTGATGGTTTGTTTTACTCCATGTGAGTTTCCAAAAGCGGTTCCCATAACATATTCCTTGCGAACACTTTATTTATTTGTTCCATACGATGGGAAAGGGGATACATGCATCAAAACCTATAAAATGAGCCCAAACGGAGGTCTCTTCTTGGAGAGAACGGGCACGCGTCCTCAGATAAGAAGTCATTGCCAAGATTGTGGCAATCACCAAGTTGCGGCTCCCTGCAGGATTCACACCATGTCTTGGATATAATTATGGAACCCCTGCTTCTCTGTCAGATGGTATGGCCCAGATAGAAATGAGTGGCATTGCCAGGTTGGATAGACACAGACAATGGCAAACCTCCCATAAAGAGTTAATTACAACTAGACCTCTACAAGACAGAATGGCGCAGACCACCCTTCTTGATCCTTGTATGAATGTGTATGAGTTGCAGAATTAGTGCTACATTGTATCATTGGGATACTTACAAAAAGTTCGTAACATGTGGGTGCTGTGAGATATACTCAGAGGCCACTAGGGGGCAGTAGAGATCTCTTAATAAACCCGTCGGCTTTAATCCGTTAAGTGTTGAAAATGATTCTCTTTTGCGCGTGCCGTAAGAAAAGCATTTCACCCAAAATAAATACGGTTGGACAGTGACATTGTCCAGGACCTATAAAGGTGTAATCTTTCCAAGGAGATTTCATTTTAAAGGAAAACACTGAAAATCACAGCTCTCGGAAGGCATGCTATTAGTTTTCTCCAAAGAATCGTGTTTTATGTATTTAAGCTAAATAGTCCGAGCCCATTACTCGCTGGCAGAAGAAAAAAGCAGAAATCAGGGGAAATGAAGGAAAAGTTATGCCGCAATCAACAAAACTTTGATTTTTTTTTTCCATGTACCTGATGAATGAGGCTTTTTCTGGATTCAGTCCACTTTCTGAATCTTAGATCGTTATATACTTAGGACAGTCTGACATCTATCCCAAGCTTGTTTGAATAACCTTACAAGGGTAACCTTACTACCTAGGGTGCAGCGACGTGATGCGTTTGGTCCAACGCTCTATTCAGCTTCAAAACATTATCATGCCCCTTTTTTCTTGTAGGTGTTATTCCACCCAGATTAACGATTGATGCGGCAGCATGTCGTGCATAGAAACAAATTACAGAAATAGGAGAACTGGACAGAAATAAAGAGGTTAAACTGGAGAAAATCCGTAATAATAGGTCACAGTCTAAAACCAGAGGGTCAGGGGCTTAGATGTAATGTAAGAAAGTTCCACTTCACAAAGTGAGTTGTAGAAAAGTGGAACAGCCTCCCAGCAGAAGTAATTGACGTTAATACAGTGAAGCAATTCAAACATGCATAATCCTTTAAGCGCCAAAGATGTCTTTTTTTGCACCACTGTGAAACCAAACGGGTGAATCCTTTACGTATCATTTTCCGTCGCATAAACCACAGAGCTCCGATATTATTAGTGCGTTCACGAATACCAACCTCTGGGCAGTTCCAGTTACTAATGAATAAATATTTCCTTAAGACTTAAAAAAATATCTGGTATCATCTCCGGACATGATCCAGTAAGTCGGCTTAACTCTGTGTACATATCTTTAGACATATATTACCTGCGCTGACACTTAATACATTGCTGCTTTTAGCTCCCAATCTGTGTGGCATGGTTTTAATGACATCGGCTTCTTCTAATCTTTCTATGGACCCTCCTAATGTCTCTGCACTTCCTCAATGTCAGAACATCCTCGTCAATTTACGCAGCAAACGAGGGGTTATGGTATATAGACCACATAATTAATCTTCTGCAAATGTGATCGGGGATTAGCGGGTCACCCACTGGGACAATTAGCATTGAAGAAGTCACATTCATTTCTTTGGTTGATACATGTTCTTGAAAGTTGTTACAGTTACTAATGGTTTATAATAAGCAGAGGAAAGATTTGACTCTTAGTCCCGGAAGTTTTCCGTGAGACGAGCGCTAATTTGAAAAGACAAAAGGATGGGCGACTTTAAGAGCCAGGCTCCTCAGGCAACGGACCCTTTAAGACGAGATGTCGTCAAGAAAAGTTTAGAAAAGGGATTGTTGTAAAAAAAAACCAAAAAAAAAAACATACCCTGTGGTTGGCGTGGGAACAATAAAAGCACAACGAAGCCCTGAACATCACAAAGAGCCCATTGTTAATCGCTCACCTTAGAGGAAACGTGGGACAACAGTCACCCTTCCAAGCCAAGTAGAATCTTATAGGAGCCAGAAGAAAGGGGGCAGCTTTAGACAACCATAGAATATTTCATAAAACAAAGGGAAAGCGGTGGGGCCAAACATCACAGGGGCCCAGGAGGAATAAGATGAATACTCTTAATATTTTATGTAAAGCTGAAGATCCATGGGCATTACAGCAGACTAGAGGCGATATACCCAGAGCGTGTTTGGTGCTGGTCAGTTTTAGTCATCATTTTGATTGGAAAGTGTGATGTAAACAGATGACATCATAAGATCCAAAAAGCGGGGCTTGGAGAAAGCGACGGATATGGTTAAGAAACATTTAGAATGTTCACCTTTTCCCGTACAATCTCTCTTTAAATAAAAAAAATCTTTATACGTTATAAAGCAAAAGCTTCTCCTCCGGTATTAAGGACATATAATCTAAAATGAATCTCACGTCAATGTTTCCCCAAAAAGCCTAAAAACAGCTGAGTACACAAAGGGCAGGTCTGTAATAGCACCGAGAGACTTGAAAGGGAGATTTAAAACTAATCTAAAGGGAACACAGATTCGGTTTACTATCTCTCCGGTTTATTCGTCTAGATGGCCGCGACGATGTAACCGCATTGTATGTTCGTCTTGTGTTTTTTTTAATTCTCGTTTTATCTGCGTGGCTTTATTAAAACAAACTTCCCACATTATTAGCGATGCTGGATGAAGATAGAGAATAGATCATAATGAGGTTGATTCAACCCAAACGTTTCGTTGTCGGAGGGTCAGAAACACAAGTTTAGAGTTTAGTTTCTGACTGTGGAAAGGGTTTGCCTTGAGGCTCTCAGGGATCTGAGGTTACAAAAGGACATCAATGAGTTTCCACCATGAGAAGGACACAGTTGGCTTTTGACACTTTTGATTAACATTTTATTTGGGGGTATTTACAGGCCACTCTGCCCCTTAGTGAATAGACCCCATAGAGGTCTTGGGGATCCGGGTTCGGCTCTCTGATCGAGTACTGAAGCCTCGGCCGTACGCGTTGGAGCCTCTTCTCGGCATCATGCATTTAGTGTCAGTCATGGTATTCTGTAGGTGATATCACGTAAATGAAAACGTTTCCATTACAAAAATACACTCTTTTTTTTTCTCTTTGAAAACAATGTAAATTAGGTAACAGATTGACAGATATAGGACACTAAGTAACTAAATAACACTCAGCCTCTCTGTCTTCATTTTATAATAAAAAAAAAATATTTATTTCATCTACACTCATTTTGCTGGATCCATCATAGCGTTACCTTCACGTTAACTGCACAGTTATTTACAGATATAACGTTTTATGAAACATTGAAACATTCTTTGTGTGGCTGAGCACGGTACGTATGATAAAGTGTGATCTGTGTGGCTGAGAGTGGTTTGTGAAGCAGCAAAGTGGGACGTGGGGCAGACTCCCTAAATTAGGGACTGTCCTGCAAATTTTGGGACGGGTGACTTCATGAAGTCACATTAAGCTGACCCTTTAAATGACTTGTAGCTTCAGTCCCTTCATTTGCTTTTCAAATGGTTGGCAGCGGCTCATCTCTGGGGTGTGCTTTCGATTTGGTTTAGGAATTAGTAAATGGTTCCATTTTGGTATCTCGCTGCCCCAGGAAAAATACTTTGTTTTCATTTTGCTGTTGGAGTACCGACACTAACACATTGTTCTCCACAAAGAGCTCGTTTCACGTCACATTCTAAACTATTCTGTGTAAGTGGGTCCTAAAATACATCCATTTGTCATGGTCTTGGTTTGTTCTTTTAACTACGTCAAGGACTGAATAATAGTTTTACTAACAAAACTAAGACAAGTTTAGTTCTCCCTAAAGTATTGTGTTCAGTTCTATAGAGCAGATCCCAGGAGGACACAGAGATCTAGTGATCCCACCTTATAGATCCATGGGAGATCTCCCAGTGATCAGTTCTACAGAGCAAATCACAGGAGGAAATTTAGGGTTGAGTCCAAAAACATGTAAAGGAAGACAGCAGTGAGCCTTAGGGGTAGACACTTAATCCAGATTTTAGATGTTAGAATAAACTGTATGACATTCATACACATTCATTCATACACATTGTTTGTATTGATCATTTTCCTAATTTAGAGACCCTGGTTTAGCCATAGCAGACCTATTATATTCAATATCTTGACTTTGCGTCTGAATGTGGCTTTTTCATACTGGGGCTTTTGTGTTATAATTCCAATCTTTTTTCACCACATGAGATTTGGCGTGGCGTGGCGTTGGGCCTCACCACTGGTCTTCATGCCTTTAAAAAGGTGGCCAGTTTCCAAGAATAATGGAACAAGGCTACCTGGGGACACTCAAGTCTTATAAATCACCATCATTTATACAAGACAAGAGATGCACTCCACATAGAATATTATCTGCTAATCTGAGTGAGGCATCTCGAGTGGTAGTCAGTACCCAAAGAATGGTATTAGGATAAATAAATTGTATTTAAGCTTTATTCATATTGTGTTGTATCTGCTTAAATTCAAATTAGAGTCCATAGACATGCACCCCAAACGTTTTCATGTCCAATTCTCCTATCTCCCTTTCGTACCAGATTCCACAGCTGTTTAACAACAACATATATACGTGGTATGTTTAACTTTTTATATTATTCCTGGAAACCTTCATTGTAAAAACACAGGCATTTCCTTAAAATGTCCCTCTGGAACTATAGCAGAATCGTCGCTTATAATAAATGGCAAAATAATGACAATGCAGAGGATCGTACGCTTCGTCTTCTCATGAGAGAGGGAGGTGTATCCACATGAATAAACCATGGAAATATATTTAAACCCCACTTGAAAACACATTCAATAAATTGCAACCATATTGTATTATAGTCAATACAAAGTAGTCAGCAGGTTGTGGTCAAACTAAAGAACCCTCTCCTTGTTAATGTAACAAATGTCTCTAAATGTAGTTTTAAAATGTCTACGGAACACCGGAATTAGCAAAGTACCCTTCTGTTCTCCTACCCTGAAGCCCCTCTTTTCTAGGAGGTCAGAATGTTTGCTGGGTATGGGGTTATCACAGGCTTCTACAGCACTAAAAGCCCCGATAATGGTTATAGAAACAGCCAAAAAGTGCTTTTTAAATATTTTACAGTGTGTATTAGTTTGTACGATTTTCAATGTCCATTTATGTCCCCAAAAACCCAGAATTGTCCACCTCACCCCCCCCCCGACACATATGACGCTGTTTGCCGCTCATTACACTAGCGTTCCATTCCGTGCATTTATGGAAGGCAATGTCAGATACAGCTTTCTTAGAATTGCGTTTTTATTGTGAGGCAAATAATGACCAAGCTGTCATTTGTTAATCGCTGTCCTTTCCCGTTGTCCTTATTTAGGCTGAAACCTGAATTTAACCTTGCTGATTTTTGGAGCACTTTTAAACATATCATTTTGAGAAATTGCAATGTCAAGTTTATGGGGAATGATGTAATTTATATCAAACATTGCTTTTTTTAAAAATAAAATTAAAAAAAACATATTGTCGAGCAAAAGGCATTTCTCGGTAGAATTTGGCCAGGAACGTCTCCACTCCAAAGAATAATTGTACATTAATGTCAATTAATTATTTTTGTTAAGGTTCGGTATTTTATCTTTCTGGAGGACAATGTGCATGAAATCCCCAGTTTGTAAATATTATTAACACCGGTGCATAAATCCACAGAACCACTATCTAGAACACATACCCAATGAAAAACAAAATTACAGCCTCACCTGTAAAAACTCAATAAATTCTAAAAAAAAAGGGGGTCAAAATGAAGAAGCGCACAAAATGTTACCTCTAAAAGGTTCAAAATACAACTGTGACCTACTTCTTATATTGTATCATATATGTTTTATAAACAAGGTCGGAAGTTACAACCTCGGGGTCGTTCTTATGGAATAATTATTATCCCAATGTATTAATATTAGCTGGAAGAGACTGTCCTGGTCATTTTTTGGAAGGTGATACAGTCCACAGGGGAGAACGTACACCAAAAAGCGGCAGCTTCAGGCCGTGTCTCTAACTTAGTTACAATAGTATTTCCTTTCCGATGTAACAAATTAGGCAATGGCTTAGTTCCTGTATTGTTCTTGTGTGTCCCTCTGTGTGTCTGCTGGCAGCACGCGACACCGCAATGGGTTGGCGCGAGCGGGAAACATTTTGCCTGCATTTCCTACACCATGGAGAATATCCGTCTCGATGCTCCATATGTTCCGCCGCTGGATTTGATTATGTTACGCTATAAACTCTCCAATTAATTGGCTGGAATCGTGCAATATTGAACGGCCTCCATAAAATAAGTTACTGGAAATAACCGCGAAACGTGGACGTCACAGACAGGGAGCTCAGATAATCCCTAGCCTTAAAATATAAAAAAAGCCTTGAATATAATTTGATCTATTTTTAAGTAATAAAAAATATTTTTTTTCCCAGTTTGCTAGGATTGGAAGAGGTGTCCATCACAACCATTACCTTCAGCGTACCAGTATGGTCAATATGGGGGTGAGGGTGGCCAGTGACCCCAGATCTATGGCTTGTCTACCCCCCCATATTTTGGGATTGCCTGCTCTCATGGAACACACTATATTCCAGGTTAAAATATTATTTGACCGTTTTCCAATTTCTAGATCTTTATCTTCCTCCAGTTACCTCATTTTGACTTTATTCCAATAAAAGAGAAGTTTCGAGGCTACGGTGAAGCGGGGGAGAGTTAAGCTCCGTACATACAGCGCTGCTCCGGAATATAAACAATGAGCCTCCCGGAGGTATTGACTCGCGGACAGAGCCAGGCTGCCCGTGAAGTGATAATTATTAACAGTTTTACTAGTCAGATCCCGTCTGCGTGCAGTCCGCGGCTTTGAGCTAATTCATTAAATATGATACGTAGGGACGTGAGCCCGTTCTAGGCCCAAGAGAGCGGCAGCGCTCTGTCCAGCTGGGTGGGACAGCACCAAGAATGAACTTCATTCAACGGTTTGTGGATCTTCAGTCTGTCTCATTAGGATCTGGCAGAAGCTACTAGTGAGGAACGCGCATTATTTCTGACACCCCGGCAGTCTAGTCTAGAGAGACAGTCTGAGCCGTAGACCCATAAAACGATGCAGCCAAAGACGCTGTCTCTTTATTCCAGACAGCAGTTCGTTGAGTTAAACTGACCTCAGGTAACATGGAGAGGATGCAGTTCTGTGCAAGGGTGGGATAGATCGAGAGAGAAAATATATATATATATATATTAGGGGGAATATATATATACTTATTGGTTAATGGCGTGGCCAATTCACACTAAGCATCCGATCCGTGGAGACCTCACTTGATCAAGCCTCTAACTCAACAAGCAAACTGAGTGCGCGTTCACCAAATTTTGGAAGTTTTTAAAGGCATTCTTGTATTGAGTGGGGAACCCCTGTGCCGCTGATCAGAATTTCCTGACGCTTCCTTTTAAAAAGCACAAAAAAGAAGACGGATCAGAGAGATCTGATTCACTTTCTAGTTCATGCATTTGACGGAATTCCTTTACCTTTCACTCAAAGTGTTCATTCTGTAACAAAACACATTCTTTCGAACCCGAGTCTCTCTTTTTTCATCTATTTTTGTTCTGGTCCAACGTTGCCAATCTAAAGGTCGTCATCAGAATTTTGATTGAACAATTAAAATTCCAGCACACTGCGTAGGGTAATTGTTTTCCATTACACAATTCTTTATTGTTTTCAGCACTTGGTCGGGTTGAGCCGAAATATTACGCAAGTGTGTTGTGCAAGGTATACGCGCCTAATCGGCAACGACCTATAGCCAGCAATCCGATTGGCTGCTCATGGGCTTTGTGCATCGCAGTAAACTATGCCCTAAAGCGGGGTGTAAATTCAATTTAGAATTTCAAATCGTTCAAGCAAAATAAAACCTGGAAGAGGAACAGTTTTACGGGGCAGGCAGCTTTTTGTAAAATTATGTTTTACTAAACCAAGACTGTTTTTCATCTAGTCAGAACTTAACTTCTTCCATTCCGGAATGTTTTGTAGAAATCCACCACAATTTTGCACTTGGTAAGAATTTCAACTTACAGATAAACTTGCTATAAGACAAGTGAATGATACATTTTAACTCCTTTACAATCCATTACATAAAATATAATCAAAGAAAAGAGATACAATGTAACTCTGGTGGTGCAGGGTCCTATGTTAGGGACCCACTATATGATGTCATAATCCATCTCGCTACGAAGCCAGGAGGGAAAGATTGATTTTTTCACCATTGAAGACACCGGTCTCCCCAGTGCATTACGACAACTCCCAGAATGAAGGCGACCGAGCGCACAAAGCACTTTTTTTTGTAAAATAATGTAAACGTGTGTCAGGGAAAGCAGCAAGGGACTAAGATTTTTAGAACCTGGGGCCCCAAGCCTACTTATTCCTGGTCTCTGAAAGTCTTCCAGAGCAGGAGGAGCCGTGAGGAACCTGCTTAAATCCAGCCCCCCCCCCGAAATGTTTAAATACTATGGAAGCAGAACCTGAATCCAGGTGATCCCACCCGACAGGAGAAACTATTCCGCCTTCCCGTAATTAAGGAGGAAGAGGCCGGTGACAATAGGAATTCATGAAGTCTCTGCTTCAGTGAATCCAAGCCAAGGCGTAAGGCAATGATTAAAACCATAATTTTATTACAAACATGTTTTAGAGAGAGCCTGGCAGCCGCTGCTATTCCACTTAGGCTTTTGAAATAAAATTATGGTTTTAATCAATGCATGGAGGGCTGGCCCGGATTCACCGCACCATTGTCTCCACTGCGTCGCCACCTAAAATTATATCTTAAACAAGATACGAGGGGCTTGGATAAAGCTTTGCTTACGGAGAGCCGTGATAATCGAAGCAGGCGAATTTACTAAGGTGCTTAACTGTACAATGCCCTCCGACAGACAGATGAAATGTCTCTTCATATATGCCATATTCTACCAAAATATTCAAGGAACATTACATGGATATATATTATCGGTTAAAATATTATATCAATATGTATATATATATATATATAATTTATTTTTCTCTCCCTCTCACATATATATATATCTATATGTATATATATATCTATATCTATATCTATATATATATATATATATATATATATATATATATATATATGTGTAATTATTTCAATGAAAAAAGGCACCTGCTTGAATGTCGAGATGTACGTTGATAATAACAACTAAATTAATGGGTTCGGGGCATGTTTATTGAAAATGCACTCTGTTAATTATTTATGTGCTCTGTGTATATAGCAAGACATAAACAGAAGAGTGATCCCCTCTGTATTATCCCTTACACTAATACACACCCCATCCTAGAACTTAAAATAAAGATTAGACTCCATTATCCTGCCATAAATCCAACATAGTTAGCTTTTAAGTACTAAGGCACAACATTTTAAAGGGAGATATTGTTTTACAAACACAAACCGTAATGAATTTTCCCCTACATGAAATACATCTCCTTATAAGGATATTACAAAAATAATTAAATATTTTCCAACCCGGTTGAGAAATCGGGCTACAAGTGTCAGCCTCCCGTGTATGAAGTTGAATGGAATGGCCCGTTTACAAAAAAAAGTTTGAATTAGACAAATACCAACTTATTGGCTCATGTTTAAGAAAGAAAAAATATTTTTGGGGGGGTTTTTAATATACAAAATGTTTTTTAAGACCTAGACGAAAAAATGCCATGTTTTATACGTGATGTAATTTAAAAAAAAAAACAAAAACAATTTTAGGTTGTTACTCAATAAGCGTGCGGATTTTGGCCAGATTTAAGCTTTTTGCTGCGAGGCTCTCAAACAAGACAAAAAAAAAACCAAACGTTCCAAAGGATGAATACTGTAGTAAACTGGTGGGTAGCCAGGGGTAAGATTTATGCGAATCATATGTTACACAATGTGCTTTTTTTTTTATCCCCCCATCAAGTTTGGCACAAAAAGTGAAAATCTCAAATCTTCAAAAACAATGGTCCTTTTCGCTTACAGTAAAGGAACGCGCAGCGACCTGGCACACGCACTCACGCCAAAATATTTAGCTAACTGTCCGAGGGGTCCTTGACACCCGTTCTAAAAGATACTCAGATTTTCACCAGGTGAATCTAGTCTGATTTTAAAGAAATGTATCTAATTTTTTTTTATTTTTTTTTACATAACGTTATATTTTCTCCCGTTGGACATTCTCCCGTACTGACACGGTTGGTAAAAGATGGACAAAGACCTGGCCTCCAGGGAACATCCAACATAATCAAACTCTCGACAAGGGTGAAAACTGAGTCCTCATCTCTCTAATGAAAATATTTGCCCCCAGCAGCAGTTCCCAGCTGCACATTTAAAAAAAAAAAAAATACATATTAGCTGAATTTCTCTTATTTGTTCTTAACCACTGAAGTCCTACTGAAAGCAAACACTTTGTATCGCCTTGAAACAACGTATCACCGAGCAGTGCACTGGGATTAATACTTCTGTTCTTTTGTATTGCGGCTGACGGTTGTGATATAACCAGGTATCTGACTTGTCTTGAGTGTCATCCTCATAGCTGTGAGTGCCTACTATTAATCCACGACTAAGCAGGCGCAGAAACATCTGTAAGATTCATCGACGCACTCCAAGGTACACGTGGTCCAAAGAAAACTAGTTTACCAAAGATAAGGGTAGTCCTCCCAGTTTAGGAACTGGAGGATGGAAGACTGTTTAAAAAGGAAAGAATACATTAAAAGAAGGAGTTTTATTAAAATAATCCTTAAATGGTACAAATATATCCCAATCTTATGTTATTTTTGCCTGGGAAGCTACTTTAATCGGAGACGTTAGTTCTATCTGTATTCCTTTTTACATCGGCAATGTTTCGATGTCCAGCGTAATAAGAGTCACCCGATGCTGGAACTTTGACCTCGGATTAATCTATAAATACAGAACGTCTCCAATTAGATCGCATTTTATTACGCTTACTAAAAATACCCCTGAAATCCAACAGCATCCATGCAATATCCTGCAGACTCATTTAATTTGGATGAAACACAAAATTCCAGACTATAAAAAATGAGTTAAATATAGAAAGAGTGTTGTTTCCAACAAAATAACGTACGATTCTAAACAAGCCGTAAAATCGGAACACAAAAGAAATATTACATTTCGATGACATCATTTAGACAGATCAGGATGTGCTGTCATTCACGTTTTTAATTATCCGTTCGGGATCCTGTTTACCACCTCTGATCCGCTAAGATTTTAGTGGTTCGTTATTGTGCTGTTAAAGGGACAGTAATACTTAAGCAGAGCGTTTTATATATATGTGCTAACTGTGGGCTATTCAGACATGTATGATAAAAACGTATCCTTCTGCTTATGTCCGTCCTGAAAAAGCTTTGTTGAATGTCAGAAAACCAGTTGTCCCAGTTTGCGATCCCATTTCACCCTGGGTAACATTCAGAATCCTATGACATGCCCTGTGGATATCGTGATACCAGCTAGAAGTCATCGTTGTAAATTAACAAGGAAATCTGATCCCTCGGGAACGCTGTGAATGTTTTTATTTTTAAGCCGTGAATGATGGCCAAGGATTAATCTGTATGTTAACCGCTCAGATCTCCACAGAACGCTGTTATGAAAGTCGTTCCATGATTCAGAGATGTTTAATCGGCCCCTTCAGCTCTGATTCAGTGATTCGGGGTGTGAATCAGATTTGCCCTAATCTTTCGCGAGTCTTTGAAGCCGAGCGCTTTGTACGCTTAAAGATTCCCAGACTGGAAAGTCATAACGTCGTCCAACGTTCTTGTGACGCACAGCGAGACTGACGGGCGCATCATTCTAAAAATATGAGAAAGAGGTGCTGTATGCTTTACTGATAACAAAACCCATTTGAAGAGGAAAACATTTATTGAAGTATTTACATGTAGAATCTTTCAATGGCTCCAAATATTCTTGATAAACAACCAAGGATTAGTTGCTTCCATCTGAATCTGGATGTCTCGCTGCTTTGCTCGGATTAGAACATCTCATTTTTTTCTTACTTGGCCTTACAATATTGTCTGTTTTACAACCAATCGTCTGTACCCACATGACCTCGGAATAAAATGTTTGGGGCCCGTCCCAGCCAGTTCTTCGGTTCCTGCGAGCGTCGTGATAGCGCACGTTTGCCAGATGGAGCTGGCGGACAAATAACGGGAAGAGGGTCTTTTATAACGTGTCCGGCTCTTGGGGGATACAATGTACTTGTGAGCCGAGTACTGAACGGATACTTTTGGTTCTTCGTAAGCATTACCTAGTACAATATCATTGTAACTGGCTATGAGCCAATCGCTTGCGACTTTTATAAAAAAAAAAATGCTGTTTTTCGTTAAAAATAATATGGCAGGACTAGATACGTTACATTGTGTCACATGTTAATGTCAAATAGAAACACGATTGCACTAACAATTTGCATTATACTAGCGATACTATGTTATCGTAGTTTTCTGTTCTAAAAAAACTGCGGCGATATCTAAACCCCTCTTTTATTCTGTAAAGTATGTGGCTTTCCCCCCTTTAATTTGCGTAATCTGCTAAATATTCATTGTTACACAGTTGTGGTGCTTTCAATACCGCAATGACATCTCGCAATATAACGGAGCTGCCAGATATGAAATTATATCCTAAAAATAAACCCATGTTTGCATTCAGAGGAACATTTGGTTTCATTGTGTTCTTAGGGACCAAAAACCTTGAGGTTTTGCTTCCCATTCATGTTGTGAGTGAATGTTTCCTGCGTTCTGCTCTTCAGAGGCATTAAAAGATCTTGTGCTAATTGATAACATGGCTCCTACTGCTTGGATCAGCTCAGACGTCAGCCTTAGTAGACGTGAGATCCGCCATTGATAACATCTCCTGGCCGTGTCTCCTTCCTCCATCAAGGATCACGCAGCTCCTGGCCTGGGGTCCTGGAGTCTTATAAGACGGTGGTGGCCCCTAGAAGCCCCGCTGCACCTACCTCGCGCAGAACGATCAGCAAAACTTTATTTTTTTTAAATGAAATGAGGGTAATGGTTCATCCTCAAAACAGAAACGATGTAGGTCCAAAGAGAAAGGGCGCCTGTGTCGGGTTCGCGCATTAAGACGCACATTGATGGCTTGACAAGTGCGTAGTTCTGCCTTTATCGCACGTACATTTGGCTGAGGAGTCAGACACAGAGCTTTGCGCGGCTGACATTAATGTTCTCATGCTCCCCGCAGTTAATATCACTTGGCTTATTTCTCAGGACTTGTTGTGAAATAATTTACTATATATTTAGCAGATGGATTGTGCCAGAAGAGGCTTCACTACTCAAAACTCAACACAACTTGAAATCCGTCACAATGGCCACAATTTCAGTACATTCCCCGGTGTTACCAGGCATTAACGGATTAGGGCAGAGTCTGGAAATTCTAGAATGAGACTTCGGAATGTCTTCATTTTGCGAAGGTGTGAATTTTCCAAACCCTCATTTTTGTTAGATGTTAACTCTAGAAAATCCAGAATTCTGCTGATATTTAATCGGATTAAAAATAGTAAAGCGCTGCACGGTTTCATCGGACACGAACATTATAGACGCTAAGAAAACAAAACGGGGCAATCTGTGGAATGCTTACCAAGCGTTCGCATTCGTATAGCTATAGTGTGTATTGAAGCGTGTGCTCTGTATGTGGGTCATTCTGTGCGTGCGCACCTCTTGGGTCTCTGGATGCAGCATCTGGATGGTGCTGTGTGTTTGAGAAAGTGTATGATTTCCCTGCTCCATTATATAGAGAGGAGTAATAATACTTTTTAAAGGTATTACTACCCAGGGCTTGAATTCTGGCTTCAACCTCTAAAGCAGGGGAAACAAATCTGCTTTGTACCTAGGAGTCAGCCAAAAAATGTAGGAGCCAGTTTTTTTTTTGTTACCCATACAGAAAGATACATATACGCACACTGACACACTGACATACTTACACATACATGCTAACACACACTAACACATTTACACACACGCAGTGACATACTTAAACACATTAACACAATATAACATACACAAACACTGACACACACACTAACATACATACTAATACACACTAACATACTGACACACATACTGACACAGGAACATACTTACACACAGAAACATACTTACACATACAGCACCATACACACAGTAACATACACATACATACTTACATGTAACATACTTACACACACACAGTAACACACACACAGTAAGCTACACAAACACACACTAACACACACAGTAACATACTTACACACATTACTATACACATAAACATACTTACACACATTAACACACACAGTAACATACTTAGACACACTAACACACACAAAAACATACTATCACACAGTAACATACACACGCTAACACAAAGTAACATGCTTACACAAAAACTGACACACAGTAACACACACTAACACACAGAAACATACTTATACACACAATAACATGCAGGGTAACATATTACACACATACTAACACATATATGCACTTTTTGTACCGCTGCCTTTGTTGGCTGATGACAACTTCTTTGCTGCCTGCTCCATTACGGTCCTCATACCCTGCTTGCGTCTGGGCAAGAAGCCACCCACAATCGGCTACGCAACGTAAAGTGATCCCCTGCAAAAGGAATCACTTCTTGTCACCATGGGGAGCCCTGCTCTGAAGTAGGGTGCTCCAGGTAAGTGCCCGTCTGTTCTTCTATGGGACAAATTTTAAGATGTCTTAAAAGACAACAAAAATCTTCTAGCTAGAAAACCCGCAGAGGAACTAGCAGTTTGTAGAGATTTTCTCAGCACCCAATAAAACAAGATCTCCTCCATCAGTGAGAAGCGCTTGTTCACTCTTCAGGAGTTTACAGGATCTCCTGAAGGTGGCGTCATTAACATTCCGTGAGCTCAAAACGGGAGACGTCTGTAAAACCCTTCACAAGGCGACTCTGAGCAGCAAATCTGGCGTTTAAATGGAGAACAGAACTGCCTGAGATACAGCGAAAAAACTAAATATAAGTAAATAAAACAAAAAATAAAAAAAAGAAATTAAGAAATCCTGTCTTCTAATAACGAACTGGAGTTGCATAATTTTCATTACCAGACGTATCATCAGCTATAAATTGCCTCTATCTAAACTGGGTCCACATGGATCTTGGAATTAGCCACGAGTGACCAGGTAGACAGATTTGCTCGTTTAAAAAAGTTCAGGTTCAGAGTTTCAGCACAAATGTCCAGGCTACACAGATAGACCTATTGGACAGATGGAGCCTCATCTGGGGCCCAGAGCTTGGGACCCCCGCCACCATTCAAACCACAGAAAAGTGCTACTTTCGTTCTTACAACATCGCTTATCATTTTTCTGATTCACCTTTTATTTAAATAAACTTACCAGAATTTTAGATTACTTTCCTTTTAACCAGGGCCGGCCCTACAATGGAGCCGACTGGGGCAATTGCCCCAGGCGGCACTTCAGAAGGGGCGGCACTTTGCTGCCCCAAGCGTTTTTTTTTTTGTTTTTTTTTTAAGCGGAGGAGAGAGAGAGGGGCACCGAGTGGTTTTCGCTTACCCGCTCGGCGCCCCTCTCTCTCTCCTCTGCGGCGAGTTTCCCTGTTCGGTCTCTGTGCCGGCTTGTAATGCAGAGCGCCGGAATTTCCGGCGCTCAGCATTACAAGCCGGCACCGTGGCAGCACAGGGAGACTCGCCGCAGGACTGTTTAAGGGTAAGTACCGGTGGGGGGCGGGTAGATAATGCCGCCCCCCCCCGGCGTCGGCGGGGGGCGGCATTTTAAACTTCGCCCCAGGCGGCGTTAAGTCTTCGGCCGGCCCTGCTTTTAACATAAAAAAAAATTTTTTTTAGGATAACGCTTAGAATATTATAGAATCATTCCATGTTCGCAATACAAGATTCCTCACATAGCAGTTCATTTACTATATTAGGAAATATCTGTGTATAACGCACCCCGAAAATGATGGGGTGGAAGCTCCACTTTTTGGAAAACGTCACTTTGAAGATCTGTGTTGTTTTTTTTCCGACCTAATCTGACGTTTGCCTGCAGTGACTTACCGAGGAACCCAAACGCAAGCTGAATATATTATAAAAATCTACGGCTTTGTTTACATTAGGGCCGGATATTAATAGGGCTGGAAAAATAAATAGAAGTTCCTTGAAATCTATTTATAAGAGAGTGGATTTAGGATTTCTAAACAGTGCTAAAGGATTTACGGCAGGATCTCAGAAAATCTGATATGGTGCCTGATAAGTATTATTTAACCCTTAAAGTCTGACGGAAGAGATCAATGCTTTGCTCACCCCTCCAGGTACTCAGCTTTTCTAATATGAGCCAAATGTGATTTCAACCTAATAGTTCTTTGTAGTGATGTCATTGATTTCAGAGACAGTTTAATGTGCATGCCAGTCACCAAATGCACATTGCATTTTGCACTTTTCATGGTGTCCCCCTTGCAAATGCAATCAGTGGCTAAAATGTCACACCACAGAGGAAGAGGGCACCTGCAGGGCTGCAGCTTCCACCTCAGGTACTCCCCCGTCCTCTGGAGAGTAAGCCTGCAGGCAGAGTCCTTCTTACCAGATATTTGGGTTTGCCTTAGTGTGTCAGTTCTAGTTTTTTCAGTATAAATAATAAGGGTAATAATAATAATAATAATAATAACTGTCCCTTTAATTAACGGTTATGCTAAATCAGCAGCAAGAAGCTAGTATGTTGATTGACAGACAGATGTAGAAGATAAGGTGACATTTTTAAATTCCTCTTATTCTGATTAAAGGTTTGGACCTTACAGCATTTCAAATCTTAGCTACTGACCAGAAACTGCAAAGATGCGAATAAACTAGATGTTAAAACATTTCTGGAAAATGTACATCCAGTGCGTGTCGACCCTTCAACGCCCCGCATTCAAATGAGAACAAGGCATAAATATATCCATCTTATAAAGGTTTCCGGTAAGAACCTGTTATTGGCAAAGTCTTGGCCTTCACTAAATCTTTGCAAGCCAAAAAGGATCAGAGGAAGTACCGGTGCCCGGAAGTATCTGGCTTAATGTTTAATAAGATGCAACATAGAATTCAAAATGTTATTTTCATATTTAAGGTTGGAAGTGCATTATTAGCGCATGGCTTTTCCATTTGGACTACTGGGTTTAATTGATTTATACAAACGGATCCAAATGGAAAAGGGTAGAGAATTCCCAGCAGTTCCGGAATCGGAATCGGAACATTACTTTGAGACGGCTGTGGGATTCCTGCAGCTATGAGCTTCACAGATGATTAGATATTCTTAGATATATGTAACTGTTTTACATTGAAATGATTCAAAAATACTCCTCGGTGATCTTTTAAGTGTTTAGAAAAGGGCTGGATATTCTTGGTTTGTGTTTGACCTTCTTACAGGAGCGCGACTAACTGGGATGTTGAGGTCTCCAGAGAATTTCCCAAAACAGAAACACTGAAAGGAGTATAGAATTCGAGTAAGATGCTTTTCGGCTGCTAGAAGCAAGATTTCTACTGTGTACAATGCAAAAATAAAAACACCAAAAAATAATAAGATATCTTCGAGTGATTCCTTGTATTTTATAGATTTAGGGATAGATTGAGCAAAGAGATATTTTTTTCTTACATTTAATCCGGATAAAATGGGACACTAATGGTCAATGTTTAAAAAATAAATAAATACATTTCTACGAGTTGGGGCAGAACTTCCCTTTCAACAACACAAGATAATCAGAACTTTAGAATGTAGGAACAATGTGGAATACATTTTATATTTAGTTATAAAAGTATAAAGAATGATTATTTGGGGATGTAATAATGCATTCCGTATTCCGGGGAGTTTATGAAAGCATCAACCTCCCCTAATAGAGTCTGAAGAAACACTAATCATGAAACATCTATGCTCAAGAGTGGTGTAAGGGTTAACAAAAACCCGATGGAAAATTGCTACATTTTTACATATTCCTAATATTATACACCCCCATTTCTAAAACACTGAAAAAAAAGTGCCTATGTTTACAAAGGAACGATCTCCACCTCGATGGAACCACCCGGTCACATTATTTCCACAAGGTTCCTTTAAATTATACGTGAAGAACACTCCAAATTCTCCGACACTAAAATTTAATTTGGAATAAGAAATGAGAACATCAGAGCCGGAGAACAAAGGAGAGTGTATTTCATGTCAGGTAGGGCCATTGCTGCCAGAGTAAACATGTCCATCTTGTTCATTCCTTCCTCGAGGTTTGATATGATAACATCAGCCAAGCCGTTCACCTCCATCAGTCTGCAGACTTCTCTGTTTTGTATCTTAACGGACGTCACTTGACAATCCAGCCGAGACGAAGGTCTTCATAGGAGGGGGAATAAAAAGAAAAAGGTAGAACGCCGGTCCCATTGAAAGGGATCTGGCAGAATTTGGTCTGTTTTAGTCTCTAAGTGCCTGTCTGGAATTAGTATAAATGGGCGGAAAGTACTTCAGAGGAGCACTCAATCACCAGCACAAAGTGTTACAAATTAAGTGTTTCTTAATATCTTGGTGTCAGAGCAAAAATAATTCATGTAAACCGTGTTCCTGCACCACGATGAAAAGCTCCTATACTGTGCATCGTGCTGCATACAAGCGCGGAAGCTTTTATTAGGCAAAAAAAAAAAAAAATGATCGTCCAGAGCTGGACCAGAGCCGTCCCGGAGCGACGCATCGATTGGGGGACCAGACTGTGATAAATGTCCTGGAGACGCGTCCTGACACCTGTAACTCTACTAATTCTGGTTCGTATGTTGAGGCTCAGCAAAACCAGAGAATTAACCAAAAAATAACCCTTTTTAAATCTTTATTCGAATGATTTTTTTCGCAGATGATGGATCCCACCGCTGGACCTCGGCTGACTAGGGTTCCCCAGAAACTGGAGGCACATAAACGCACCTGGTAGGGTTGCCGGTTAATAATTCATAGATGGAACAATGTAGCGGGTTTTTGTTTCAGTCTTTAACTCTTTTGCGCACAGGGGTAACCCCCTCCCCCAGGTTTTACCGATAGCGGTTTCTTTAAACCTGTGCAGGCAGTTAGTGACGTCAGAGCCGAGCCGTTCGCGGAATGTGACATTTCTCGGCTGGTATTTGGATCCGTTCGAGGGGTATTTGTGTATCTGCGCCTGGAAACGGCCGGCTGGTATTTATTGGCAGCGGTGGATGGAAGTAATCACGCAGGGAATATGTTTGTCTTTGCATGTCCAGATAGATCATTAAAGTGTTTCATGTCCTGTAAATGACAATCTATCCACAGCATGGAGCAGCGCAATTAATTTCTTCTGGCGGCTTTTTGTTCCATTACATGTGGCAGCGTCTGGTATTGAGCAGCACCCGGCTCAGGTGTTTCCAGCGGCTTCCCTACCATCTAGCGGAGCTGTCCAAAAACATATTCTCCTCCTCGCTATCCCCACCAAGCCTAAAAGACACATAAAGCCACGAAGGAATCCCAGAACGGATAGCCCACAGTTCCCAAACATGTCTACTTGTGGGTTTATGGGTATTCCAAGAAACTAACCCTATTCCACGATGTCACACCTTCGTGGGGGTAATTTGCTAAACTGCCCCCTTCATCTAGAAAAACATGGAGAATAGCAGGACCTAAGCAAAGGGGCTGCTTCTACACATAATTACTATTAATGATCATTTTAATAAATTATCATTTTTGAGCAAACACTTTTGAGGAATTATTGGGCACATTCGATGAGAAAATAAATTAAATGAATGTCTGATGAGGTAAAGGATAAAAATGGGAAATGTACTAAACTTCCTCAATTTCCACAATCTATACCATATCTATTTACATTCATGTATACATACAAGTAAGAACAGGTGGGTCTTTAATCATATATATCGGCAATATATTGCATCCTCGGACACTGGCCAAAAACATAAACACTCCTATCACACATTTCTATCACTATATATATATATATATATATATATATATATATATATATATATATACACTTTGAGGACATTTTCTACAAAAAGATCACATTACATGCAAATATTTGAAGTGCCCCTTTGCCCCTGGAATTTCACCGTTTGTGAAGCTATACAGAATGTTTGCTCAGAGGGAAGCCAAGTTTTTAAATATTTGCAGACTGTTATTATCAGTAAATTTTGTGACCCTTTTGCAAAAACAATGACGTACGTGGTGATTTTACACATCCTGTAAAAGTCCCAGAAGCTCACCCTCCCGGCTCTATATTTTTAGACATTAATTTTGACAAACTGGGGGCATTGCTGATGCGGTTCCATCATCTTCCGCCGACGCGCCCAAAACACGAGTATAAGGCATTCGCATCCATATACTTAATAAAAGTACCGCAAACCCATTTCTGCTACTCTGCAAACACACCTTAAAGTAAATGTTTCACTCCGGAGATTCTAAACAATATGTTTATTGCTACAGCTAAGAATAGTAAAATAAAAACTAACTACCTAAATAATAATAAAAAGTTGTCTTATCCAATAAAAGGTGAGAACCGGTTTTGGGGACCCTTCTTTTCTCACCTCCATTCTAGAGAAGCCAGCATTTAAATCTAAAAATCTAATCATTTCATTGTGACAAGTAATTCTTTTTGTGAACGAGACCGGATGTCCAGTGATTGGCCACATCGGGTACCTGTATCAGAAGGTCACCTGCCAGACCCACCATGCTATATCGTCCCCCTTCCCTTCCTGCGTATTGAAAGCTCTTATTAAGTTTGGTCCCCAGCCGAGCTCTGTGCCTATCTCCTCGGCGTGGTACTCTGCCTGCCCGAAAGAAAACCCCGGCCAAGATAAGCATTCCTGAACGATTTCAACTGTTTAAATTCCACCCTCAAACATTTTCACATGAGATCCTGTTGTGGGACTGTGACGGCAAAACACTGAATGTTTCCAAAGTGGGAGCCTTTTAAAAAATGTGTGCTTAATGGGTTAATTTGAATTATTAATTAATGAAGTCCTACAGTGTATAGAAACAAGAATTCCCACTTTCTTCCAGTTTAAAGCTCTTATTGTTCACCTATGGAAATTTGGGTCGATGTCTAACAAGCAGCTCAACAAACCCAGGTCCTGAGTATCGTACACTACGGGTTGAGCTCGCTCTCTTTAATGTAATTTCCCGGCTGTTAAAAAGCGGGCCACGCTGTTCAGTGCCCAGGCATCGATTCACAAAGCGGTTTCCATGTGTTTGCTGACAATGTGTCTTCCAAAGGGTAGTTATTACATCGAATGATACACACCTTTCACTTTACATCTCTGAAGGAGTAGACAATGGTCTATGAAATGCATACGTATTATCGCTACAGTATCCAGATATTTACTTACCATTCTCTAGCTCAATGTTGAGCTGTATTCACTTCACCCTACCGACTTTTATACTTTTGCATATTTTTGCACACATTTGTCTGTGGAGCGTTGGAAGCATTGAGATTCATGCACATGGTGATAATGGATCATGGGCACTGGTTCTCATGTACATTGTGATAATGGGTCATGGGCACTGGTTCTCATGCACATGGTGATAATGGATCATGGGCACTGGTTCTCATGTACATTGTGATAATGGGTCATGGGCACTGGTTCTCATGCACACGGTGATAATGGATCATGGGCACTGGTTCTCATGCACATTGTGATAATGGGTCATGGGCACTGGTTCTCATGTACATGGTGATAATGGATCATTGGCACTGGTTCTCATGCACATTGTGATAATGGGTCATGGGCACTGGTTCTCATGCACATTGTGATAATGGATCATGGGCACTGGTTCTCATGTACATTGTGATAATGGATCATTGGCACTGGTTCTCATGCACATTGTGATAATGGGTCATGGGCACTGGTTCTCATGCACATTGTGATAATGGATCATGGGCACTGGTTCTCATGCACATTGTGATAATGGATCATGGGCACTGGTTCTCATGTACATGGTGATAATGGATCATGGGCACTGGTTCTCATGCACATTGTGATAATGGATCATGGGCACTGGTTCTCATGCACATTGTGATAATGGATCATGGGCACTGGTTCTCATGCACATTGTGATAATGGGTCATGGGCACTGGTTCTCATGCACATTGTGATAATGGATCATGGGCACTGGTTCTCGTGCACATAGTGATAATGGGTTGTGTGTCTTCATCATCAAAGTGGTCTTATCCCACCCCAATGAAAAGCCCAGCTCCCCAAAGTACACGTTGACACCAACGCCCAAAGTCTCAAGCGCACATCTGTATAAACAACTGCGATCTTCCTCCTCTTCATCTCCGATCTTAGCTGTCTTTGGAGTAGACCGAACCTAACATTACTCAAGCCCTAGCAATTGTTTTCCTTTGATCTGTTTGTCCAAAAGAGATTACCCTTTATTCTCTCATTATCATTCACTTTCATATTTATCAGGCTAGTTTTCCCATGGTAATTAATCATTACTGATGACAACTAATTTTACAAAGTTACCCTTGATCCCATGACATAATTCCAATGCTTTATCTTTAAGATCTGCTTGATCATAATTAAAAAATATATTTAATCACTGGATTTTCCCCTGGGTATTTGCTCCAGAACAGGATTGCCCCCTAGTGCCCTGTGGGGCAGTTGATATGTATGGATATACTGCTGATAATGATATTTTATTTGATTCCTCACCCTGCCTCGCACTTGTTTGAATCTACGCGTCATATTTTGAGCATGCTGAGGAGGTAGCTGAAGTCAGAGCAGTGAAAAAGATTTAACATTGTGATGATTACAAAAAACATTTTGCGTAATGACAGCGTCCTACGACTTATTTTACGAGCCTTGTTCATAGCGCCCCGACACTGAATTTGGCAGCACCCATGAATCCAGATGTATGACTGCGGAGTCCTGCGCAATGCCATCGCGTATTGGAACGTTTGCATAGTTTAAGATTCGGTTCCATCAAATGTTACAGATGCCCCATTACACTTTGTACCATTTAGGGAAGAATCATTTTTGTTTAAATAAAATATGAGTTTGATTAATTTGTCACATCAATCATAGATAGATGGGTCCAACCCAAGCCAGTTCGGGATATAAACAATTTTCTTTGGTTTGAAGTCATATCTGCTGGCTCTCCGCATCTCGGCTTGTAGAGTTGTTTTTTTTTCTGGAGCTGTCTAAAACCCTTGTAAAATATTTCATTGAAAGCATCAAGAATTCTGCGTTGAGATACATGGACAGACTTCTGAGAAACTACTGACGGATATTTATTATTGTGTAGCAAATCCGTGACATTTGGACAGCCCGGACCCTGCATAATGGTTATGAGTTGGCCTAAACAAAAGTTTAATGCGTTATGTAAACTGTAAAGGATATTTTATCCCTCTGATTAAAAAAAAAAATATCAAAGTATGTGATTTAATTATAAAATGCCGTCTCCGGGATCGGAATAAAGCTGCGATCCCGGAGGTCACCGTGTCTTCAAAAACTAGATACAGCCGTGTTAACCCCAGAGACAAAACGTTGATGTTTTCATCTTAGAACATCCATTGTTTATGGTTTTCGACAACAATCGCTGAAAAACTCACGCTAAAATGCAGCAAGGGTTTATGGGAAATATTATATTTATGACATGCACTATAGAGAGGGCATAATGTCATCTAGGGGATAAAAAGGGCATTTTTTTTGCTCTCATAATATTTTCGTTATGAATTTTCAGGGTGATCTGCTGAAAGGTAGCAAAGCCTAATATTTATGCATTACTCCTTTACTGGGTCAGTGTTTTCCTTGTTAAAACTTGAGAAAACATTTCGCAGCCAGCTGTGCTCACCTCTGCTAAAATGGAACTAACCCATTACCTGTGAGCTCTGTACTGCGAGAGCTTATTACAAATGTTAAACAATCAATTCTTTCTTTCCAGATTCTCTCCATTAAGGACAGAAGGATTAACTCCCATCTATTTGCAAAAGGAAATTTAAAAGCAAATTTGGCAACTGTCATCAAAAGTCTTGTGTACACAAATTTAAACACCTAGAACACCACTTGGTCTGTGCAGCTTTATGGGTGACGTTCATCTAAACCACTTGGAGATAGACCGATTCGCGTCCGGAGTGTACCAGCTGCTGTCCTGTGCGGCGCGCCACGATTGCCACCATGCCAAATCTCGGACAGGAAGGAGATAGGAGGCCTCCGTATCAAAATCTGGCCTCCAACATGATTGAATCCACTTAAGATAACTTCACAGAGGATGGAAACACTGTTAATGTTTAGAAACTGGTTTATGGGCGTTTAAGAGGCATTATATGGTGGTTTGTATTTGTGAATCGTACGTTAGCTATGGCGGTATGGAGATGGGAAGCCTTCACTTGGTCTCATGGTTGTGGACTAATAATCCCCTTCCGTGCTGGGACTTTGCACCAATAACAAAACAAGGCTTTAAAAGTTAGAAAAGGAGGAGCCAATCAGAAAAGACATGCGTTTGTTGGGAAACACTGGGCTTGATCTGACGCCAGAGATAAATCTACTGAAAAGATGAGATAAAATCAGATATAATAGGCCAGTATTCCCCCGTAAGGAGTTTCATATCACAATGTAATTTATTCACCAGGTAGAGGAATTATCCTTTAAACGTGTATACACACATAGACACACTCACCCCTCGGACACACATACTTCTCTCATGTACACAATGATTCCCAGACACATAAACCTCCCTCACACATGTGGACACACACGCTCATAACCTTCTCTTGTGGGTGGACTGCCAGCTGTACTGATAAAAGTATGATAAAAGTATCTGGTATCTTCCTAGCTTGGAGCTGCTGATTAGCATCTGATATGAATCAGTAACATTTCATAGTCTGATGCCTGGAATGAGAGCTCTATATCAGTATCACATGCGCAGGATGTCCACTGCAACAATGTATTCACAGAACGCACATATATAGAAGCGGAGAAACCCATGCAAAGTGCTGTGCACATTACCTATCCCTGGTGGCCGGTAACATAAGGCTCACAGGATGTTTTACATGGCTGAGATTTGCAGGGTTTGTAGTTAAAACCTGAGGCCTAAACATTTTTGGGTAGTTTGAGGTAGGGGTGTACATTCTATATACTGTAGTAGAAGAATCATAAGCATGTATAGATCAAATGCTACCTCCCCTGCAGTTTCCTTCTTATTCCTGTATGCATGCATGCTATGCATTTGGCACAGTCCCAGAATGCATTGTGATTGATCACCGATTACTAACCAGCCTTTGGCAGGAGCAGTTATGCAGCGGCAGGAGACAGCTCCATCTGGTGGTAGAGTTGGGTGCTGCCATAAGTCACAGCCGGCAAGAGACAGCCCAGGATTAATGTCTGTGGCTTTGAGGAGAGTTCTGCATATTTCACATTGTAGAGTGGCCGAGTGTTGACGTGTGACAATCTCCAGTCCTGTGCTCCTTATCGACGTGTCAGCGGAACGATGGGACAAGGGTCCATGCTTTGCGACATTAACACTTACCATGCCAGGGCGCGGTAGGAAAAATACAACCTGGCACCACGATTACTGTTCTGAGAATCTGAGGAACTGGCATTGGGTCAGTTGTTTATTCCCTGTATTTGTCAAATTGGTCTCTTTAAACCCAAATAGAAAAATCTCCAAATTCCTAGTGATCTCCACATTAGTACCCAGCATGCGGGGCACTATTATATATATATATATATATATATATATATCAGATGGTGGCCTCTTACAGAGAGTCTGTGACCCCAAAGCAGACCCCAGTAGAGAGGCACGTCCCTGCACAAGTAAGAGAACAGGAAAACAAGAATTTTCAAGCATTTTCCTGACGTGCAAGTTACTTGTGAGACGTTCTAAGCATGCAGAGATCAGCCAAATTAAACATAAAGTGCATGAAGCCGGAGCGGTCAGTCCCAGCATCAGAATTGGCTGTCCTTGACCTAAACACTTTAATTTTTACATCCCGTGTTTCTGATAGAATGTTCAACTCCGACAAACACTCAGCCAGATGACTTATATATATAATATATATATATTATAATAAGTGTAAAAAGCTGGCTTTATGAAATTACAATATTGATGAATAATTGATATAAATACATTGCTACCAGCGATTATAGTACAAGAGAACCGAAGGTATATTCTAAAATGTATCATATCACGTCGTATTTCGGAATCCTTTGCTATATAAATACGTACCATTTATAAACATAATTAATAAGGCCGCATACTGCATATGAGCTAACAATGCAAATAATATCATAGTACTGGTATAGCATGAAAGAAGTCATTTTATGTTTCACAAGGCTGGGGATTTATTTATAACGTTACTAGTAAACTGGAAGCTTGAAATGTTAAAAAGGGTAGTCCAAACAGGCTAATATCGCACATTTCCCTGAGTCTTCTGGCGTAACCCCAGCCGAAAGGCCATGTAGGAGATACGAGGGAAAGGGCTTGGTGATAATGTGTTTCTTCATCGAAAGGACCTATTCTGGGCAGGCTCATTATGGATTTGTCATGGTGGGAATTTAAACACACTGATCTTTTGGTCGGGTTCCTGAGAAGTCACGGTGAGATTTTGTTTTGCAGCGTTTGATTCATCTTTTCCCAAATTGTTGATTTTATGAAATGCTTTATGCTCCCTTTACAAAGGGGAACTACGTGTCCTGCCAGGAAAGTCAGCGCTCGTAATAAACGAAACAGAACAAACTATATGCTCGTTGTGTGACATACATCATAAGCGTATGCACCGGGACTACATCTCATCTTCTGACGTCATCATTTAAATGCCAAGCTGGGGATCCCAAAGTCTGGATAGACAGGGTTGATAAGGTCTCAGTAAGGGGTATATTGTTTGGCTACACTACAGTCCAGCATACTGGCTTTTATATGGCTGCCCCATATGTTCACTATTAAACCTACTTATGGAGCTGACCCCTTCTTTTTTTATGGAGAAATATAGCCGGTTGTGACCTTACAATTAAATACTACATGTGGCCGTGAAACTCTAAGACTTCCAATATCAGCTCATCACATAAAAACTACTGAATGTTAAACTTCACGCAAATCAGGTAAGTAAGTAAGGTAAAACATAAATTGCTTGAGATGAAGATACAGTTTATTTGGGGAGAAGTAAGCGCAAGACAAGTGAGGATCAGTGCCGATGAAGTGAGAATGAATATAGTAGATGCAAACTAAAGAGAAGAGGGACTTTAGATATAATGTAACAGCAGACAGGTATTGTGAAACGTAAATGTCCCTGGCACTGATTTCAGGAGTCACCACATGTTTCCAATTTAACCTTTTAATAAGAACCTTTCTGGGCGTCTGGGAATTACCGTCTACCAGAGAAGGTCAGTCGTTTTCTCGGTAACCGACCCGCTGACCCAGTATGCTTTAAAGAGGAAACCAGATTGTGGTCGTATGAAACAAAACCATTGCTTTGCTTTAAAGAAGGTTATTAATCAGATGCTGATGTGGGCAGAGATATGTTGATTGTGGGAAAATGAGGCAGCGATTGGTACAAGATGATATCATATCGGTCGCGTCCAGATTAAACAGTATATGGAAAATCCAGCTGTTTTGGGCTATTTAGGATTTTCTGTTTACTCGTTCCTAACCCAGTGCTCAGTTTGGATACATTGTGTAATTCCATGAATTTGCAAAGGTTTCACGAATAAAGGCAGGGACATCATTTTAACCAACATTTTATATAAGGAGAAGTCCTCTGGCGGTGCCCGATCTGCAGAACCAGACTTAACTGAAGCCCCACAGGGGTTACTGCAGCTTCCTCTGCGGCTCTGTGAAAGAGGCAGTTTTGGTTCTAGGATGAATATAATCGTGCTGCAGCAAAGTTAACGTAGATCATCTTTGTAACTCATCAAAAATATTTGAAAAACTACAAAAAAAGTTCAAATTCTGATTTTTGTTTGTTTTGTGACAAACCTAGTTTAGGTGATTGGGCACCAGTTGTGGAGAATTCATTTTATAACGTCAAAAGTCCAAAATGGATCCCAAGCACACAGAAGACGTGAGAATACCCCGTAATAATAGCAAGGGGACTTGGTCTTTCTTATTATTGTGCGGTCGGCGAAGATAAGACAGAGCTGGACACTCAGCCACAAAAGTTATGATAGGAATACAATGTAAAATATGTTTATTCACATGATGTGAAGGATGGAAATATCCAGACTGCATGCATGTCTCTCGGTTATTTCACTTTATCAATGAAACAATCCAACAGAACGTAGAGTTCTCCACGCTATCCGGAGGGAATATGCGGACAGACGGTCCAGCTACGCAGCAGGGGGTCCGTCCTAGAAAAATCCAAACACATACTGTGGTCAGTGTTTCGTTAACTGAAACAAAGTTCCCGTGTTGATGGTTTCAAAGGGCCATGCCAAAAAAACTGAGATGGAAAATGTAAATCCCTGCCAAAGGTATTGCAGTCGACCCTCCTGTTCTAGAAATTCCATGAAATTAAAGGGGAGCTAGAAGCTTGTCAGTTTGCAAAACACGATGATGAGCAAGTTAACGGTTTTTCTGTCACTAGGATTTAGCTGGTCACAGCTCCAGTGTCCTTCATGAAAGGATTAGAAGCCATGTCTTTGATGGTATCAGCTTGACCCAGCAGCATGTGTTTGGCTCTGATTTATTAAACAGGAGAAATGAGATTGTGTCAACAAGGAGAATTCCACCACATTCCACCCCCAAGTCTATTGGCTTCTGTTATGCTGGAGGCATAAGAAAGAAAGAGTGGTTTGGTTAAGTTTGATTGTTCATTCCACACGTTAAATTAAATTATGGCAGGTAATAAAAATGGCAACATGAATCACTGTAATGTTATCAGATTATGGTTGGCCACTTTGTAACAACATTGGGAGAGTTTGTTCCTCAAGCTATTAAAAGCATAACCATGCATCACATAACTGACAGCATGGTTCAGGCCACAACTGAGAATAGACAGTGCTGAACGCTCCAATATCTGGACTGTATCGAGAAACAAGGAGAGAAAATTATTAGATGACTCCAGGCAGATCCCAAATGTCTGAGTACGGAGGTTCAGATACATATCGGTCTGACGTTCAGCCAAACGGCTCTGATTTCAATCAATACCGCTGTGATCTGGCCTCGCTAAACTAAGAGTTGTTTGACCAGAAATTAAATCTGTTCAGAAAATTGCTGTGTGGAATTGTGACAATGAAGGTTAAAATGTGATTATATAGACAGAATACTGAGCTTCCTGTAAACGTGTTTCTGTAAACCAACAGAAAATGATGTCCATTATACATCTTACTGCGGCTGTATGGTGATAAGGCAGAGTAAAATAAGGGCAAAACAAGGGTCTCCGGTGAAGACCTAGGATGATACACAGTATTGGGACACCTGATCATTTGATGACAACGCATTCTATACACATAGACATTAATACAAAGTTGGTCCCCCCTTTGCAGCTATAACAGCTTCTGCTCTTCTGGGAAGGCTGTCCATAAGATTTCGGGGTGTTTCTTTTGGAATTTTTTGCCCATTCATCCAGTAGAGCGTTTCTGAGGCCCGGCACTGATGTTGGACGAAACACTCAGGTCTCAATCTCCATTTCAGTTCGTCCCAAAGGTGTTCGATGGGCTCTGTGCGGCCGGTCAAGTTTTTCCACCCCAAACTCACCCAACCCTGTCTTTATGGAGCTTGCTTTCTGCGCTGGGGCAGTCATGCTGGAATAGGAAAGGGTTTTCCCCACACTCTTCCCACAAAGCTGGAAACCGAGCATTGTCCAAAGTGTTGGGATGTCCCCTTCAGCGCACAAAGACATTTTGGACAATGCTATAGTGGCCTTTATTCTAGGTAGGTAGTTGCATGGTACACATAAAACAAGAGCAATATTCAATAATCCTTCTTGACGAAAGCTAATCAGAAGCTAAGGCTTTGATTAATTAATCACCGGCTCCCAGAAGAAGCTTTTTATGTTGTTTTTTTTTAACTGTTACTCAAGAATGGCTGCCTGGAGTCCTGGGCTGCTCTCTGTGTAAACACAGCTCCCAAATATTGGAATGGAAAAGCAATTTGGCCATATTACAGTGTATTGTTTGCACAGCCACACATAACATAAAACACCTTTGCACCGTGCTGAGCAGATACATTTTATCCGCAGCCTTTCCGTTAATCGGGTTTACAATCGATCCTCGTCAGCCATGCCTAATTTCAGGGCTTGCTTGGACAGTGACAAGCTCGCTAGCGATCCACGTTAATCTTTGTTGATAGCGTTCCGTGGCCACGTTCCTAGTTGGCGCGCCAAAAGCTTTGATTGGATATTTTGATCTTTAAAGAACGCTTGTTTCAAAGTGAAAACTGGCACGCTTACGCTGTCTAAGATTCTGTTTCAAGATCAGTTGTACACAAAGTCCCGATGCTGTTTTAATATATCTGCAAAGATTGATTTAAAAGGATTTTAAACTTTTTTGGAAAAAGAACTAACACAGAAAATGTGCAGTTCTTCTTTATTCGCCATGAATGATGTCACAGCGTCTGACTACTTCAGCCGGTGGATCTGTCGGGCTTTTGTATTGTAGTGATTTGATCTTGTTAATATAAAATTCAACTTTTACTGTATGTGACCCCCCCCCCCCCAGTGGCTTGTTATGGGGTAATAGCAAGAACTAATAGGCGGATCTTAAAGATATTTTAGAATCCCTTATGATATAATCTAAGAAATATGTAGAAATGTATTAAGAATAAGGAGGTTTACTAAAGAAAAGAGAGTGAGGTCTAAAGCTTAGACGTGGGTAGAAGATTGGCCATGAGAGTTGAGAGAAAAGACATTGGGTACTGGGACTTCCAGCTAAAGTGGTGTCGGTTTATAACATCAAGGGATTGAGAAACGCTTAAGATCCAACTGGTCCTTATTGTTCTTCATAATCCATCGTTCTGTATGTTTGGTAAGAAAGAAGCTGTCTGTGACTCTCTAGAGACTGTTACACACAGCTAGTGATACAATCTATATTATTCTCTCTGTTTAAGTCTTTCATGCGTTATCTGCTTATAGATGATTTCATGATCTGTCTAGGGGGCCCTATTGCTTCAGATGGTAAATTGTTCTTGGATTTCTTTTCTCAACTTGAAGGGAGCAAGTGGGGCAGATATTGGGAATGAAATGTGTGCAGATAACCCAGAGGGTCTCCGTCTGTGATGTGGCCTCGGAGTATGTCGGTTTCTAGAAGATATGCATATCAGTAGGTCAAGCTGAATAATTTTATAACAGTCCAGCTGAAAATCCAATGGAAGAGAATTTTGAAAAATACAACAAACAGGTGATTTACACAGACAGTTACTTTGTTGATGATTCTTGTCATTTTTCCGTGTACCCAGGTCTTGTCTGAGCACATGAGTTGGCGCATGTTCTCTTGTCTATCACTGACATATTTAAATATTTCTGTCTCTTTGTGTTTAAAGCAGTGCTTGGATTAAAAACAAGTAAAAGTGTAAATCATACATGAAAATATATAATTTACAAAGTGCAAGTCAAGAAATGGAGTTATCTCTGGTCTGGTTGCGGTATTGGAGTTGGGTGTTTACACATCTTGGAAAAACCTAGATTTGGTTCAACATGCTGCAAATGTAGCTAAATATCTCCTCTTCCACATCCACGCACAGGACTGAGAGATACCTTTATTATTGCAGCTATTTCTTACTCGTAACAAGACACCCAGACGATATTTGCGAATTACCTTCCGAGGTGAGAGGTTAAGAACAGGAGGTAACGATCAGGCAGCTGCCTCGAAATTTTATCTTAGAACACGTTGTAAGTAGAAACATTCCAAAAATTGGTCATCGCTTCGCAAAAATATGTGATCTTTCCTACGCTTGGGAAATGCTTGAGTTTACAGCTTGCTTATCGCAGACCTCTGTGTGTGGCTTTTCCGCGCAAGAGCTATTGCAGATGAAAATATCAACCCTGAAAATATTCTAGGATTCAGGAAAAATGGAGCTTGACATTCCGCCATAATGCTGTTATTTGGATACATTGGTACAGAGGTTATGATAAATAATCAAACCCTAAATGTGGGAATAAACTGTTCTGATTTGTTGCACATATACTGAACAATATAGTGAATGTTAGAAAAGAAAAAAATACAGATTTAATTCCCTTACATTTACATTTTATTTATACATCTAAGTGTTACAAATTTCTTTCAGAAAGGAAAATGAATGAATGCTCTTGTGACTGGCAAGTCATAGATCTTGTTTAATGCAATCTGCATACGTTACAAGCATATTATCTCTCAATTATACTAAGGATACTAGTTAATAATACTGTTAGGACTAATAATCCATCCTAGAATGTAACGGGTGTTGGTCACTTATTAGTAATACGGACCAACACTTTGAGAGTAATTTACTTTCTCCTGGTTCTTCAACTGTGACCATAGCAAAGAAAAGGTCGCTAGTCTTTATATTCAAGTCTTAGAACCATTTGTGACAATTTAAAAAGCCCCAAATCAGTAATCTGTGACTCTTTAAAATCATTACAACTCAAATGTTGGCTTGTGAGCCGGTGTCACAATAATTGGCTGATTCAGCAGTGTTGAGCGGGAGAAGACCAGATTGTCATAAAAAAAAGAAATAAGTGGAAAAAGGGGAAAGTCAAAGACATAAAGGAAGTCATGAATAAGCATGAGGAGCATGACCAGCAATCTGTCTTCTGGATATAAGAGGCCAACAGCTGAGGTTTGCTGGAGAAAATAAACATGACTCCATGGCCAGGGAACACTTTCTGAGCAAAGCTCCACTAGAAACACTAAAAATAGACGGGTTAAAAAATAAATGTCTCACGAAGAACATAAACAGAGTCGACCCTTTAGAGATTTAGGGTGGACAGGTCACCAATGGGGAGAACCTTCTCCGAGCCATGGGGGGTATGGAGTGAAAGTTTAAACTCTTGAATGTTCCCAGGGTGATTGCCAGAGGTCAGGAAGAGTCCAGCTACTGGGATGGAAAGATGTTCGTGGATATAACATATAAGGTCATGCAGCACTTATGATATAGCGCCACTTATCGGTAAGTCTGGGACAACGATGTCTCTGAACACTGAGCACATTTTTGCATTTATTTCCCGGCAGCAAGTTCAGGCACCTTCAGCTATTATATCATACAATTCAAATGTATCCCGTTGCGACATGATAAGTTACTTTCAGATCGTTGAAAAAAAAGCTAAAAAATGTTTCCGGCGAATTCCGCATCTTAACTGCCCTTACTGTAAACAAAGTTCTTTCCATGTAATGTGCGCTGACCTTAAAGTTTTAGTTAACAAATTACTTTTTTTTTTTTTTTTTACATAATGGACATTTAACACCAAACCTACGTAGACAGGTTGTACAGTAGATGTTGTATTAAGCAACGGCGACTCCTCTTGTGGAGCTCAGCACTGGCGTATCATGTTTAATGAATCAAACCTTTCTACTTTTGTCAATGTCAAGCAGAAAGTTCCCAGGCTCGGTTGTGTTTTACAACGAAGGCATCAGATTTGGCTTTCCTCCAATGGATGCCTTAAAGTAGTGGGATGTTGATTACATGCACAATTAGCTTGACATTTACTTTCAAAAACAGCTGAAAAGTTCTGGAAATAAGTGAAAACATGGCGGATATAAACCACTTACCTAAGCCTGCACATACTGAGCCAGACCACAATATGACATCACTTTTACCATGACGTGGTATGCGCTGAGAAATAATTTTTTTTTTCCTACAAATCATTCTTTTTACTACCTTTATTCTCATTCTCTTTTCATTTCTCTTGGGAATGAATATAAACTGCATACCATTATTTACATACAAGTTTGTATTTGGTTAAACAAGGACCCCCGGGGGTGGTTATGCCTTGTAGTGACTACATGATCTCCAAGGCTTTCGTTAAACGCTGTGTTGGAAGCCGGTGTAGTCACTGAGTCATAGAGACAGCGAAGGGAGGTTGGTGAAAGTGATAGGAAATAGCTCTGGGAGCTGAGAGACCTTTGTGACTTACGCTGTACCCATTCTACGTTTCCCACACAGAGCAGCAATGACATAGTCTGGAGTGGTGCTATATATAAGACAAGGAGAACCATGCATCTGGATCGTTCCGAGCTTGTGCCATAATGTCTCTGGCATTAGCGAGGTCTGGGATTACGTATCCAAAGCCTGAATCATCTTAACAGCTTCGGATATCTATTTACTAGAGTCATGAGATCCATTAGCAATAAACACACTAGAACAAATACATATATATTTTATGTAAATGTTCTGCAAGTGATCCTTATGTCTACGTCTGTGGGAACAGAATCACACATCATGTCTTTTTGACTCCTTAGAAAAAGAAGTCGAGAGGGTAACTGTATCAAAAAGTGGACAGATCCACAATGGTGGTCCAAATGACTGAAAAAGTTTAAATATAACTAAAGTATGACAGTCAGACCTTCTGTTGCCCAACAGACTGGATATTTCGATGTCTTCATATATTTAATGTATTTATGTGTAAAAAAAGGGATTTAAATACAATAGATTGACAGCCTGTTCTGGATGCTTCATTTATTATTATATCTATGTTATTTAGTATAATTAATTGCCCCTGTCTGAGGCTCTTCTAACATGAGCAGCGTTTTTGGCCATTATATCTCTGCTGAAGTTGAACGCACATAAAGATAACCTGATTGTTTTAAGGCAAATCAATTATCACTTTAAGGTTACATTTAAAACGGCTCTGCCGGAGCAATTTACTTTGCCAAAAAAAGTTTAAGTAAAAAGGAATTAAAATATGATGGTTTGAATTAATGATTCTGATAAGAAAAGTAATCATGAGATCAAGTCATAGTCAAGTCAAACATTAAACATTACTCATTGTCTAAATAGAAAGTCTGAGTGATTAGAAAAGCCAGGGTCTGAATTCACCAGTTTAAAGATACATTCTCCAAGTTTATTCCACCTTGCTTTTTTTTTGCCAACCGAGCCTTGCACGGGGCAAAACTGTGAACAGATGAGGAATTTTCCCATAGCCCATCATCACCAGGGGTCCACACTTTTAGAACGTTTACAACAACATAATATGGGTTTTTTTGTAGTTAATTTATATTTTATTCCATAGAAGGTTGGTCGGATTAAAATGGGGTCTTGATTTTGGAAACCCAATGCGCACCAGTGCCTTAAAGCTGCCCAGTATAGGGTTACGTCTCGTCTAGATTACGGAACAATAATGTGCTTATATTGGATAAGAACAGAGTATCTCGGTATAAAGAGTAACAATGTATACCAAATCGGGGCTACAGAAATAAATTGCCTTCCAGTAAGGTAGGCTTTCTAATGATAATAACAAATATATAATGATAAAAAATAATAATACATCAACTAATAAAGAGAATTAATATCACATGGATTTTTTTAATATACCGACTATATATACAATATATATCCCCAGAAGAGTAGAGTTATTATAGCTAGGCTCAGAAATACCCCACTTTGATGTAATGTTCCCCATGTGGCTTCATCAGAGTCAAAACTAAACTGATTGGATTCCTTCCCAAGGTATGTCAGTGGAAATAAGAACCTCCGTCTAATCAGATAAGGGTTTTCGGCTTAATTTTTAGGGAAGAATGAGTATAAATTTTGTATATGTAAATTTTAATAGTTTGTGAAAGACGTATGTTCCTACACGGAAACCGGTGATAGCACCAACCGCTATCCTTGACCCATTTCTTGGGATTAAGACACCAACAGCAAAGGTAAAGATGAATAAAAAGGACGGTGCTTATGATGCTAGAATGGTTTTGCTAATTGTACGTATCCCAATAAACCCTGAACCATTCAAACTTTTTATTAAATGGGGTATCTTTCTCACATGCCGCACTCCAATGATCCTTCTCATTCAGCGCATTCTACGCTCTTCGGGTGCTCTTGTAACGGAATTCTACGTGTTACCTCCCCGTTCGTAAAACAAATTAGTAATAGCCATGTTTTCTTCCTAATCATGGGTTTTACCTTCCAAAGTACATTAATGGTTCAGTACTGTGCATTTACAATTCGTGTCTTGTGTGTTTCTGATTTGTAACATTTGTGGAGCAGGACCTGGAGCATCTGGAGAACGTCCCGGGGAAACCACTGCTGTAAGTTTACGGCATCTGCCTTCAATTTTAGTTATCAGATAAATACTCAATGAGTTCTGTACCTCACAGCTGTTTGGTACAGACATATTAAGAATATCTAGTCACGGTATCTAGATTACAAATGATAGATACTAAATAAAACTGCGGTCCGAGGCTATGGACCTCTATGGAGCAGATCATGGAAGTAGTTCTGTCTGGTTATTTAACTACCTGTACTCGGGTGATGAGCAAGTTCCCATTCACAGACCCTGCTTTTTTATTTCACCCCAGTGGTACATATGTCATCCCAGAAGATCCATGTGGACCAAAGAATGCATAAAAGAGGCCTCCAATGCTGACTTTAAGAGGATTTGACTATAGTAGACAGCTAGCCTTTCTCTCTTGTGTTGCAATTAGTATCAGAAAAGACACATAAAAGATCATCTATAAGAAGTGGATGTGCCAGAGGATATTACTTCTTATGAAGACTTAAATTGGTTTTAACAACGTATTACATACAGTAAGTTTTTTAATACCTTTTCGCACTCCATGTTGTGTTGGTGGCACTCGATGACGGGTACTTACCCTGCTTATGTTGTAGCACCATTCGTGGAAACTATTACTATCTTTCTGAATGTTTCCAAATGGTCTTTAAGCATGGAAGCATATATCTTGTATATTTGCAAAACAATTTGACCGGTCAAAGTATCCATTTGGTTGTACAACTTCTATTTCTAGCAAAGGGGCGCTCGCCCTCGATCACTTTACCAGTGGAAAGAGAGGATGTGGGATATTACAGAGACACAAACAATTCCTGCCGCAATTTATAACCAGAGCCTGAAATTCTGCAGAAATGTTTCAGAACTGGAAATTCGCTTTCCATTGAGCAGACGCCTCTGACTCGAACGCATTAGAGCTACGGAGGGAAAGGTGTTTATACAGACCTGCGGGGACAGAAAATGCCTTCTGACAAAGTTCAGATCCCAAAATAAATACTCGCTCCTGTAAATAAACGCTACTACATCTCCTGTTGTTTATTAGCAAGCTTTTCCAATTAATGCCAGGCTGGATTATCCTTTAAGTAAACGCTGTTCCGCAGACCTTGCACAGAACCACTTAGTTTAAACATGTTGGAGATTCAATGGAATGGAAATTTCATGCTTCCTCTGTCTTTCATTATAAACTTCAATTACATCTGTGCTCATTACCAGAGTAACCTGTACTGGAAATATTTTAACATCCCAGTTTGGCACCTGTAGGGGGGCCGTCATCCTCACGGCTTTATGCATATGTAAAACCATTTGTTATGTATTATATTATATATTATATATATATATTTATATTTATATTAGAAAGGGGTTATGGGACATAAAGTGGCCAAAATCACATTATCTCTGCCACTTTTACAGAGGCTGCCCAAACCAATCAACAATAATCAGGAACTTTACAATAGGGGAGAGATAACAATGTGAAGAAGTAATCATGGAGATCACGATAACAGAAAGTCAGGATGGCTGGTATGTCTCATGGAACACATATAGGGTGGGTATTGAATACATTTATTTAAATGCACAGAATTTGTGAGAAGTGATCTGCTTTAACAGCAAGAACAAGATGAGGGTTTGAAACTGGAAACAAAGTAATTGGTCCTGTAGAAGAAGAAAATGTCAACAAGGAGTTTACTCCAGATTAATTGAATCCAAAGATGCTGGACTGGGAAGGTTGCAACTCATTTAAAGATCAAATGTTGCATCGGCTTCATACCCGTTACTAATGTATCATTTTACTCGTGTATCCCTGGACCCTGCAAAAATAAAAAAAAGCTTTGCAATATTTACTATTTTCATGCTGTCTACAGTCCGATGAGTTTTAGCCTTATGGTTTCATTGCAACAACAGCAAAGTTTTAAATATATATTTAACTAAAACTCGAAGGAAGGAGCATAGTAATAGATCATTTTTCATGTAAGGAGTGCGCTCACTTAATGGCTTTACCGGAACTCTTAACTACGACTGTGACAATCAGGTCATTTATTTGTAGGAACAAAAACATTTTCTATAAGATATACTTTTTATTGCATCCACCACTGATGTATCTTACACTTCGGTTTTTTGGGAACTAAAAGGTAGATTTTGCATTTTAGAAAAAAAAAAGAAAGAAAATCGTTACAAGTCATCCAAAGATCAGTGTTGTGGAAAATTTCAGACGAAATGTGCAGTGGAGCCGTCCAAATTCAAGAAAGACGTAGACGAGACTTATGGCAGCCGAATGCCAGCAGATCTGACAGTTTCATGATAAGTTAGAAGGATACAAATTAACCCTACTCATTGTGATGGCTTGTTATGGTTATAAAAATGACCAAAGGCGATACCGAGGTGTGAAATACATATTATTAGCTTAACTGTGCACAGACAGGAACATTTACAAATGTGAGCCAACAACTGAAGACAGGGTCAAAGTATATTAATATGTCATCCCAGAGCTCAAGCTTATCTTGGCCACTGGTAATGGTGGTCCCAAGGTTCGTAGACGATGTGATCTATTCTTGCCATTGGGTCAGAGCCGGTGCTCTCACAAACAACATCTGGGATTCAGTGGTCAATAGATTCTGATGATCCATTTTGAGTACACTTGTTCTAGATTGTTTCTGATATGATCCTGTACTGTTTCTGTATGTTTTTGTACTCTCTTTTTTTAGGTTTTATCTACACAGTGCTGGCAGATCCCACGTTGATTTGCAACAGGGAGTTATACTTACACTGTAAAAACACTTGTCAAAATAGGATGTCATCGAAGAAAAAAGAGGAGATGTATGAATAGTATTTGGAAAAGCTACGGTGACACATTGCCTTCCAGAGCACCCATGAAAACGTGGCTCTGAGGGCAAGGCTCTGATCTATTTAAATCTTATCGTTAAAGTCAGGAGAAAAGGGACTGCAAGATGCATTGGTTTCTGATATACAGGCTTCGTGCTTTAATAAAACCTACACTTGTTTGTATTCTTACAGAGCGAGGTTTTCAGTCCCTTTATAGCAGGGACATTTCATACAAATTAATAACAGGTTCATCAGACTCCTCATTCCATGCCGTTTTTAATACGATAATCAGTTTTAAAATGGGTCTTATTAAAGGGTATAGTGTACATAAAAATAACGTTTGAATTCGTTTTACTTCAGTCGACTATTGTGTGGTTAATGACATGTTCCCTTGCTGCATTCTTTTTTATTTATAGTTCTTTATTACACTTTTTATTTCATACAAAGTGAAAAAAAAAAGAGTAAAGTAAACAAAATCCAGTGTTTTTCTCATAATCGGTTAATCAGATCGGGATAGTTTTATCTTAAAGATAATCGCTGCTGCATTCTTATTATTGTATCTGAAACACCGGACCGGCATTATATGTTACCCTTAAAATAAAGAGCCTCTACGCCACCAGAATCAGACCAAAAGAGTCTTATGAAATCTCTGGTTAACTCATAAAATGCTGGCTGGATTTTAAGATCTCTTCCGTCGGACGCAGGATAATTACTGATTTAACATGTTGTGTGCCAGAGATTTGAGTGGTACATCGCTCAGAGATCCGCTCCACACCCCTTCAGTGCTGAAAGGTTTAAGGGACTGGATACGCGCCTGGGCTGCATCCAAGAGTTGCTGCGGTTTTGTCTGTTTTAAATACGTTGCACTCAGTGAATTGTTTGTAAGAAAGCTCGCCAGCCACACGACTCACGACTGCACGGTTGATTTTCTGGCTTGTAAATAGGACCATGGATAAAATGTTCCATCCTTCTATTGTTAGAAGGGTTTTTTCCACTTCCTTCTCTGTGTTCGTGCCAAGAGGAAAACATTGGTATTTTTGCATACCCGCTGCGGATTCCTATGGCTTGTATAAATGAGGTTTGGGGACAGAAACAGCTTTTAGCATTTGTGCTTTAGCGGCATTGCAGTTATATTTCCCCCCTTTTGAATTAAGCCTTCACAACAGGGTTCCTTATGGAACTGCAAATATATCTATTATACGTTTCAAAAGGCATAATTCAAACCATAAATCCCCTAACGCAACAACCGCCGAGCCCGCATCATCCATAATTATCATCAATAATCGTCTTTCTGAAAAATATGCCATTCGCTGCTGTCCAGGAACTTCGGAGATGGGTTGGCTAAATGTGAGTGACTGGGCAGGACTATGAGGTGTGGAACAGGAGACCGCTTTAACCAACGCATTTCGCAGAAAAAGAGTATGGTTACATTTCCTGACTGTTTGACTTGAATTCAAAATCAAAGGGCTCATGAAAACTCAGGAAGCAAAACAAATATAAAAACCGATAGTGTAACACATCCAAACAATTTATTAATCAGTGTACACAATATGAAATGCACTCGTAAGTAGTATATATGTACACAAAGCGACAGATCTTCTAAATATACATATATATATATATATATATATATTCAGGATGTTTTCATCAGGCAGACCATGTATAAAATAGAATGAAAGTTTAATTCATTAAAAAATCTTTAATATATGAATGAGATTGCATTCACATATACACAGTTCTCAAACTAGAAGAAAGTATATAAAAAGGGCTCACAAATCCGGACAGCAGACCAGCAAAAGGAAATTAATCTGTACATGTTTCGGCGGATATTCTTCAGACCTTCATCAGGACTTACTGGCCTGGACGGACATCTTGGCCTGCCCCAGTCTTAGTAGAACCAGGCTACATGGTCCAATTGGTCTGACACAACCTTAGCTTCACTCAGCAGGATGCATCACTTGGTCTAGTGGTAGCAGAATGGCATGGGGTAGAACCCACTTGGTAGAGGGATTGAACAGGTTCTACCTGCAGAAGGTAGAACATTGCTGGGTAGATCTCATGGTTTGACCCACAGCTGAAATGAGCTGGACAGAACCCACAGTGCGACCCACAGTTAGCAGACCTGGACTGGAGTCAGCATTAGAAGGGGTGGAATTGATATAAATCTAGAAGCGATGCTTGGCCGGCATTTCCAGGCAGCCTATTGACTCTTTTCAGCCACTACAGGAATTTCTCATGTCCTCAGCCATGAATCCAATCAAAGTTTTTTTACTTGTTCCGAGGTGAGAAGCCGAAAAACCTCCCTTGTGTTCTTGGCCTGGATAGCGTTTTTTCTCAGTGATCTGACATTGACCTATAAAAACATGCTGAGACGTATTATCTCTCTGACCTAACTCCTGTTTTTCATTGCTGTCAGGCTGACAAGAAACTATATATTATTATGTTACAAGGGAAACTTTTCAATCTCTCTGTAGGGTTGTAATTAGAGTAATAAAAAAACATATACAAAAAAAAATCTGAAGTCAAAATATTAAGGAATTTCTTGAAGACCTCATATGACATCCATGTTGGATGATATCCAGTCGCACCTCAGCCCAGGGTTAGGTTAGCGGAACGAGTCCAGCGCCTCTGGAATTCAACTCACAAAATGCTCAGCCAGCCAAAAAAGTGAATAATTACAACAATTACTGATTAAATGATTACAATGTTGCTTATTGTCCATAGCAACCTCATTCCTACGGTTGGCATTTGGGGCCATTTGTGAATATTTTATATTTCCTTCATATATTGAATTTGTGGGTTCAAATGTGTTGTTTGTATGTACTGTATGGAACTTGGTGTTTAGAAAATTGAGAAATATCAGATACCAAACCTGCCATGGGTTTATTAGAACAGGCCAATGTGATAGCGAGTGGCTAGTAATGGAGAATGGTGCCAACCCCGCTCCCCGCCACCTTGTGATGCAGAAAGTTAAACCCTTTAACTCTGACTCGCAGGACAGCATTGGGTTTATCTTCTGATGCTGGAACAGTGGTGATTTGAGGTGTTTGTGTACTGTGCTTGCCTATCGGCAGTGATATGGCTGCGGGTTGAGTGTTGCTCGATGTGTAAGCAGACAGATTAGGATGAAATGTACACACTGCAGCCTGACCCTGACACAGAGCCAGGCCACTGAGGTTGGGTACTGTATGTTACGCCAACCCGGACGCCTTTATAGGTACGATGAGTAACATTAACCCCTTCAGAACTATTGCCAGTAATCACATATATGTTCTAGCCCAGGGGCAGTCCCAGCTATAAAGCAGTCAAAATAATATAAAGAAAGACAACATGCCCAATAGTTACTAGCCGGTCTCTCCCAAAACAGAAAGGCATTCCAAAAAGGATTATATCAAAGAGTACATTTTTCTAAGAGCCCCTTTACCCTAGACACCCTAGTGGCTGCATTTGGAACTGCAAATAATAAAACAATAAAGCTTCAGACAGTGACCCAGAATCAGAGCATCCCAGGGGCCCCCTTGCCAGCCCCCCTCAGGGTAGCTTCCACGGTGACTGTTCTTTTAAACAGCTAGGGCTATCGTCTTGATACCGACACACTTTACTATATACAGTACTGGACAGGAGCCATATCACAGCAGACTGACATCAGGCCAGGCTTTAGGAAATTCAGCTGCCTAATGTCACCGAATCAACACCCTACTTCGGGGACCTGGCTGTGCTAAATCCGAACAAACAGATGTCAGGAGCGAGGGGCTGCTGTGGGTCAGACCCCAGGGCTACAGGGTTCCTAAATTAACTGTCTGTGCATCCGAGAGACGGACAACACAATGTACCTTTTTCTAGATTCCTACTGTCAATAATAATACATGTACTGTCCATAAACAACATGTATCTAAATGTATCTCTATGTAAACATTCTGGATAATTATTATTATTATTTTTTTCTGAAAGCCTCAGACGAGCTGCCTTCTATCGGTCCCATTTTCTGCGTGGGTCGGTCGGTATTCCTATCTTACTGTGTATTTGCTTCTCCGGCATGAGAAGGTGCTTTCGTAGATATATGCGTGTATCAGAATTCCAAATGACAGTTTCTGACAGGCGAACACAGATATCTCCTGAATCATTAGTTACATAAACTAGTGGCACTATCTTGCTACTTTTTCTCTTATAGCGTCTCAGTTTTTTCATCATATAAAAGCACACAAGGAGTTAAGTGGTCCCTCCGCAGACTCCTAATCCGTGGTCTGTTTGCTGTATGAATGGGATTATTACGGTGAGTTTATTGAGCCCACGCCAAGAAACGCTCTAAGATAAACAGTTTACACAGCGCTGCTCCACGCCAGCGAGGGCACTTTGCAGGTTCTAATGAAAATAAACCGCACCACACGTTCTCTGTGGACGATTTCAAACGTTCTGGTCTCTGGTTTGTTTGTTGAATGTTAACATTTCAAATAAATTGCTTCCCCCCTGTTCTTCTTTTTACTGACACTCTTCAGAAAAGGCTCATAGTTCAACAATTTTCTTGTCATTGTTTCGCATTGTCTGTTTCTGCAGATCTGAAAGCTCCACTTAACCTTCAGTCGGCCAGAGAAGCTGCATGCCGGGGGGGTCAACGAGTACCTTCAAGAGAATTATACTTCAATGATATCATTGTTACAAATTAATTGGGACAAGGCAAATTAATTCTACTTTTTGACTTTCACACAAACGTTTTACATATTTAAAGAGTTTTTAGTATGTAATATGTCCTTTAGACACTTTATTGTCTTTCCATAGAACTCACGTTGGATATTGAGCGTTTCCTTGACCAGTTCAGTCTTTACGATTGCCCCTAGGTTTTCAGTGGGGTTTAAATAAATTTCAATCATTCTGCAGTATTCTGCACCTCCATTCAGGAATTTCTGTAATCGCGGGACATCTCACTGTTCCCGTACTCGTTAAAGTGGGACGAGACTTTCAGGCCCACCAGAAGTTAAAAAAAAAGGAATAACCGAAAGCATTTTTGTTGGGTGGATGCTTTACACTTTGGTGAAGATGCCCAGATCTTAAATGCAGAAAGGATATCTTCTGATCAAATAGCTTTTTGTGAAAAAAAAATTATAAAAATCTTTTCCAATCTTCGGTACTCTTCTTTATTTTTTCTTAAAAAAACGAAAATCCCTTTTTACCTAAATTTAGAATATATATATATATATATATATATATATATATATATATATATATATACCCACCATTTAAGTTGTGAATTGAAGCATGTATATGTTAAGACTGTGCCTTTAAAGGGGGAATAATAGAAGCCGCCAAGGATTTGGATGAAATGAGTACTAGATCAGTAGGGAGTATTCTCATAATCGTTAGAGCATTCATTCGCTTTGCTTGGAAGGGTAATGTTCCGGCTGCAGCCCGGACCAGCTGGGCCGCCCGAAGGCCGCTCTGGATAAAGTAGCCGTGTTTGTGATTTGCTTCTGAAAAGTCGCAGTAACAGCATCGTTATTAGAAGCAGAAGGGGAGCAGAGATCAGTCACCCACAGCTCGCTCTGACTGCGTTACACATACTCCGGGACACTATGTCATGAGCGGGGCCCCGCTTACTGCCGGAGACAGATGCACACGTTCTTGGTTAAATCTTTCATGTGCCACAAACCCCTCAATGGCGCTGGATTTCTGCCTCTCCTCCAATAAATACAGAAGGCTCTTTAAACAGCCCATGTCTTGCACGTCTCCATCACCTCAATGGACACCCCATCTTGTTTTTAGGTGTCCCTGATCCTCAAATTCAGCAGACACGCAAATCTAGTGATACACCATGCCCCCCCCCACCACGTGTTTCAGAGGATCTTGAAGATTATGATTAATGATATTTTGGGTAATCCATGGTGCTCATTTTTGTATAAATGTTGAGAAATGGGAAATTGGGAATGTACTATTTACCAATCAGGCTAAGGCAGTTTAAAAGGTACCTAAACTCCTTTGTGTCACAGTCTACAGACCAACAATACGGCCAATATATTGTCTCTTACCAAACTGTGTATAGACAGAAAACATATGTGTATTGGGGAAAAATAGCCTGATTTTGGATCTGCAGAAACAGGGCTGCCACGCACAGGGCTAATACACATATGGGAGTAATAGACACGGCACACGAGTCAAAAAGTTCTGAACTAATAATTTATTTTTCGTTCGCAGTTTTGTGACTTCTAGCTCGTGTGCCATACATATTTAATTACTAAATAAAAACTTTAATAAACCACATTGTGATGAACTTCCAAAAGCTTAATGAAAAGTGTCTTAAGAAAATTCTTCTTTAATAACTTTTTTTTTTTTTTTAAAACAGTTTGTCAACATCCAAAATAGAAACTTTAAGAAAACAGACCAAAAATAAAAAACAAACAAAAAAAACCCAATGTACAAACGTTTAATTCACTTGCTGAAAAATAGCGCTTCCTTTAAAAAATAATTTTAGCACTTCTACCTGAAATGTTTGCTTTGGATAATAACTTATCCAACTTAAATGGATCATTTATTTGGCTGATCCAAAAGGCAAGCACAAAAGAAAAAAGATTGGATGTATTACAAATAAATTATTATTACTAGTATTAGAAGGTTATATCTATCCAGCCCTCCTCTGGTGAGATCTTTAAAGCAACAAAAGAGTGTAACTGTGTCAAGGCCTTATTTTGGATATTTACACATCATGGAGACATCAGCAATGGTTTCAAATGAACACTCCCGCTGGTCTTCCCTTTTTGAGCATATACGGAACTAATCTGCCTGACGGGTACATGTGCTATTCATTGTACAGCGCTGGGGAATATGGTGGCGCTATATAAAACAATAAAAAATATTATCACAGATCAGAAGGAATAAACCGGGAAAAAAAAAGGAGGTTATCGCTACGTACCACGATGTGCTTCGCCGATCCCTAAAATAAGGCGCGCACTAGCCCTTTAAAAACAAACACTATTCCAAATACCATTCTGTTTCTAACCAGAAAAGTTTTATTACTACAAATATCGCTGCTCTTAATTTTCCGTCTCCTCAGCTCAAAACTAATGCTCAAAAATCAACACCAGATTTCTAGGGGGGGGGGGGGGGGGACTGTCCTTCATTTGCCTTTAACATGAAGCGCATGCAAACCGTTTTTCTTCAATGTGACAATTTATTCTGTCTGTCTAAACGACGTTGTTTGCAATTGCGAGGGATTCTGGCTTCTTATTTACATGGTTAAATCTGATAAATGCCTGAGCTAAAAATGGACCCAGCTCAAGCTGTGATTAATCTTCTGTCCAAAAAAGAAAAAAAAAAAATGAAGAATTAATATTGTTTGAGAGTTTTTGTTATTTTCCAGTTCATTTTGAAACAAGACGTTGAAAGTAATCCGTGCGCTGGAGATTAACAGAGCACGAGCCGGTAATCTCTGCTATTTATTCAGGTGCTTATTTATAGTATAGGGTCCCTTTAAATATAAATGACATACGACAGGAAAACACCTGGAATTTTATAACACTTTTAAGAGCTCTGGCCAATCGTTACCATAACATCGTTGCAGGAACACTCCAGAATTAGTAAAGAGTTTTACGTCAGTAAAATTGAATTCTCAAGATGGTATCCATTCATTCGCTCTGACAACCGCCATTCATATACAAAAACGTATTGTAAATAAGTGTCGGAATAAAACAGAAAATAGGCAAGGGCACCTGGATACGAGCCATGTTTCTTATTAGAAGTGTCTATTAAAAGGTAAACATAGGGTGGGGACCTCTCGCAGGGAGACTTCCCTCTGAAAGATATTTGGGGGAATAGAGTTGGTGGATAATGTGCCAGGTCCTTATAGAAGGAATGTCCCGTTAGCAGACCACCGCTGGTTGTGTATGGACATGAACACGTTGACCGTCTACCGATAATACTTATTGGCTTTACCGCTCAGAAGGCTTGTTCACAAACGTTTATTATTCTCCACATTCTGGTTGTGCCAAGGTATCTCTCCAAAGAAAATATACATTGTTACATTGCAGAACATTGATCACTTTAACCTTCATGCTTTCATTCCACCAGCAAAGCAGGGGTTTGACTAAGCTGTAACACACTTTGGGGATCTGGCTTTAAATCGTTCTGTGTACTCCATGTCCCCTGAGGACAGCTGACAAACCGGCCCCAGAGACAGACGTGGCTCATGGATGACAGACACATCTACTGCGCACCAGATACAGGAAAACCCTATTACAACATGGTACAGGTCTTTACACTAAATATCTAAAACCTTTTAAAGTCTGACCAAGTGTCGGTGTCCTAAAAAATTAAAAGTGAGTGGGAGAGGAGCAACCAAGAGGCAGAATCCTGAGCTTTGCGCACAAACCCAAAGCAGGTTTATTAAAATTCAGATTACACACATATATATATATTTATATTTATATATATGTTTGATGATAACTATATAAAAAGACCCCCATAGTTTGCAAAGATGATTATAATTGATTGAAACAAAACTCTGGATCCCAGGGAGTGCCCGCAGGGCCCAGGGATCTAGTCTTCAACAAGGTTCAGACTATGCACGAAATAAAAAAAAGCACACAACAAAACGTGAGTTTAGTGGGTTTCTGGTTTTGATACATATTCAGCTGCCAATCCTATAAAACAGAGTCCTGGCTGAATGAACGAAGCGGTAAATTAAACCCCAGCGAATGTCTATTAGCTTAAATCATTACCCAGAGTTAGACAGGCATTAGGGCACACGGAGCTGTGTAATCATATAGGAATGTCACTGCCCCATTCTGTCTGTGTTGTTTTTTTCCCCCACAAAACCTATTGTTGTAGTTAATTAAATGCATGTGTAATTAAAAGCCCTGTAAACATTTTGTAATTTCCAGTATATGAGCCGGTTTGCTGAAGGCAGACACTTGAAAGCGAGTCTATTACCAGATGCTGATTTCACTTTGCTCAGTGTCTAGGATCCCACTGACGCTATTAAAGCCTCTAATGGTAATAATAATAATCATCGTAATAATGATAGTCATGTATATGAATGCAATAAAACCAACTGAGGAATATGCACCGTTCAGTATTAAGGAAGTGCTAAAAAGTGAAATTATCTGTAAAGGGGAAACGCCAAGTAAAAAGAAATGCTCTTGTGCATTCTTGAACATAACCCTCAGTGCTGTATACAGTAATGCCCCCCCCAGCGCTGTATACAGTAATATAACCCCCCAGCGCCGTATACAGAAATAACCCCCAGCGCTGTATACAGTAATATAACCCCCAGAGCTGTATACAGTAATATAACCCCCCAGCGCTGTATACAGTAATATAACCCCCCAGCGCTGTATACAGTAATATAACCCCCAGCGCTGTATACAGTAATAACCCCCCAGCACTGTATACAGTAATATAACCCCCAGCGCTGTATACAGAAATAACCCCCCAGCACTGTATACAGTAATATAACCCCCAGCGCTGTATACAGTAATATAACCCCAGCGCTGTATACAGTAATATAACCCCCAGCGCTGTATACAGTAATATAACCCCCAGCGCTGTATACAGTAATATAACCCCCCAGCGCTGTATACAATAATATAACCCCCCAGCGCTGTATACAGTAATAACCCCCAGCGCTGTATACAGTAATATAACCCCCCAGCGCTGTATACAGTAATATAACCCCAACGCTGTATACAGTAATATAACCCCCCAGCGCTGTATACAGTAATATAACCCCCAGCGCTGTATACAGTAATATACCCCCCCCAGCGCTGTATACAGTAATACAACCCCCCAGCACTGTATACGGTAATATAACCCCCAGCGCTGTATACAATAATGTTGATCGCTGTGGACAAAAATGTATCAATTTTTTTCCCCAATAATTTCCCTTTATCTGCAGACCTGGAGGATCTATTGCTGTCAGTCATGTGATATTTTGGTTCCTGGCTCAAACACCACACTGAGCTGATGCTTTATGGCGATGCTAATGAAGTCCGTTCCTCCATGGACTTTCATTAGTCAGCATGTCTGCTTTGGGCCATTTTATCGTTTACTACAAGACAACATGAGATTGGGGCTCATACAAATAGCTGCATCACGAAACATGTAAAAACTATATACTTTTTTTAAAATAAACCAGTCCAATAGTTTTATAAACTTGCAAAACTGGTAAAAGCTTCAGACGGTTCATTGGCTTTATAAAACATGAACTCACATTTATGCATTTCTGACTGCCAATATAAAAACAAAATTACAATGGAAAGACTATGTTCTAAATTATATATTTTAGTTGAGCCCAGAAGACTAGTGATGTTTTTCTAGGAAGATGACCAGGTCTATATAGGAGCAGAGTCCGTAATTCCACCAAATAGCCATGGACATTACCGACAATTCCTAATCGTGATATCATATCTTGAGCTAATATTTATTTTTCCTTTGTAGTCGGTGTGAAATGAACAGGAAAATAAGAAATTTGAGAATCCCTTGATGACCATTTCTTTGCCAGGAGAGCTAGAAGTTGACATTTTTTGGTTCATGTTTCAATGAACATTGTATGGAACTGCTGGATAGACAATCAAACTTCCTCTCGTGACAGAGGGTAATTTTATATGATTTTAGCTCTCGGGCGAGTTGTTTGCCTTTGTGGACCTGCGAAGGAAACATGGATTAATAAAGCCAAAGAGAGATCTCAATTCAGATACTGTTAACTTAGATTAATTACGTTTCTGATCTCTCAAGGTATCCGCTTCCCGTTACAGTTTCAAGCAGTGATACGTGTTGCATTCCATTTCACATTTGATTTTCGTTTAACTGCATATGCCATTACGCATGAATAAGTCGGCCAAATGGCTGAGGTCATTTGGAGATAAAAAGGTCCAAAAAATGTAGAAATGCTGACATGTTGCATGAACATTTCGTCTAAGTGCAGGAGAGGCATGACAAAGAACTGTTCGAACATGAGGTCATGTGTTGGAAATGGGGAGGAGGTTGTCAGGTTAACGGGTAACACAAGGAAATCCAAACAAATAGCTCTTTATCAAAGATTCAAAGTCTCCATAATTAGGCCATTAAATGGTGTCAAAACTGAAAAAAAATGAAATATTTACACCTGTCCTTTTCCGCTACCAGAAGCTTTTGTATGAGTAGTATGCGAGTAATTAATTCTTCTGGTTGTTGCCATCAGAAGAACAAAATAAACAGTGAAAATCAAAAGAAACAAATAGACCCTCTATGCGCTCCATTAAACATCCAGCCACTGTTTTGGAAAATGACTTTTTCCGCCTGTGTTCTGGCGCACACAATGGAACTTAATCTTAAAAGTAATAAATATTCAATGATCCAATTTCTGGATAAAATGCTACATTGAATATATTGAGGTAATGAATTATATATATACTTTGATATTCTAGGGAAACACACAGTGACCCAATGGAGGCAGAGGAGGTAGTCAGAAGGTAGTAAGTATTACCAAGAATCCAAAATAACAAACCAAGGGGAAATCATTTTAATAACTGGGTAGAAGAGGAACCAGAGATTCCACAGGACTTTAAGCAGGCAAACAGACTGGGACCCCACACCTCTCCAGGGGTGTGATGCGTTTGGCGTGTGTATGCACTATATTGAGATAAAATGTTCAAAATGCACTAATCTTCAGAGCAGTCCATATATAAACAATTCAGCTTCCATTTACCTAAATGTCGAATTCTGGACAGATAAAATTATTTAATGAAAGCGCATGAAGATTTCCTGGTTAGTCTGTTGGATTATAGAATGTCGCATGCGTCGTTTTTTTACGAGGTTGGAATAGAACAGATCATGTGCGGATGTCATCACCTTCCTCTCCAAACGAGACGGGTCCAGCAGCTGCTCAGGGGTTTTATCATTCTTACACGAAGGGCGTTATACACAGATGCTGAGGGGCACGGGGACAAATCGGTGGAAATCTTACCCTCTTGTCATTTTTCATGACAGGTGCATTTCAAGGAACGGCTACTGAGCTGTGTCCATCGGAAACTATGATATGTCTCATGATACATAGTTAACATTTATTGTGTGACAGGAGGAGGACTCTGAATGACATCGCTCTTTGTTCACATTGTCTGACCCCTTTCCTTAACCAGGTGAAGTCATATGACTGGTGACGGGTTTTAGCATTCATTCAGTGTGTTTTATTACATTATTATATAGGGATCAATGCATATTACACACATCATAATGAAAGGTAAATTGGCTTTTTACAAACACGGCATGTTACAAGAGAAGAAATATGGATTTCAAGTGGGAAAATCTAACAGAAGAGAAACATGGTGGGATTCTTCTGGAGTTCAGAGCTACGCATCCACCGTGCCCACATCGTTTTGGCAGGTTGATGTCCGTCACAGTTTCAGCTTCACGTTGAAGAGAAGCCCCTTAGTTCCGTTCAGCAGAGTGGGTTTGGCTTTTGAAGTTATTATAATCTGGCTCTGTGCAAATTTCCACACATGGTCCTTGTCAAATATTTGCATGAAGGCTTTTGTGAAACAATTCTGCCATTTGTCATTTGTTTGCTTGTCTTGAGGAAGGCGCTGGTGTTTTTCAGGGAATGACATCTTCTTTCCATAGGGCCGATCGCTGTAAATAGCCAGCACTCCGGCGAGGGGCACTTTTATCCCTACCGCACAGGTTCATCTCGTCATTCAGCTGCCGTCCGCCACACAACCTGTGTTTTGTCGTGTAACCGCTCGCTAACATTATACTTTGGGCTCTTTTGTGTATTTTCCTTGAAGATCTGTTTATTTTAAAATCTGTACGGCTGGTTTATTCTCTGTTAAAACCGAGAACGAAATTCAATCTAGAATTAACACTTTGTAAAAAGATAACCATCCGTTTATCCAAGCAGGGATTCCAGCTGGTATCGGTAACAGCTTTTTGTATCATTCAGTCAGTTACCCATTTTACACACATCTTAAGGCAGATTAACAGATAATTACTGAGCTAAACATTTCCCTCATTCCTATTTGATGGTTACATATATGTATATATATGCTAACAGAATAAAAGGGCACGGGCTCCATGTATGAAAAGCTAGCATGGATTAAAAAATGATAGACTGTGTGTATGAAGCTAGTATGGCACAGGTGTAAGGGGTGTATGTATTACGTACATGATGATAGCATGACACGGGTGTAAGGGGTGTATGTATTACGTACATGATGATAGCATGACACGGGTGTAAGGGGTATATGTATTATGCAGATGATGATAGCATGACACGGGTTTAAGGGGTATATGTATTACGTACATGACACTAGCATGGCACAGGTGAAATAGGCATAGGTTTTTCATATAGTTTTTGAAGCTAGCAGGGTGGCCTCCAATGCAAACCCAGGGGCAGATCATCCCACTGGTTGATCAGGTTACCCAATGTAACGCTGCTCAATGGGCTGGTTACAATCTCTGATCTTCCCAACTGTCTCATTTACATTATTAAAGAATTATGCCAGTCTGCACCTGGTCCTGCGCGTCCTTAAAAGCCGGAGCACCAGAATATGACATCATTCATTAAAAACGGTAGCGTTTGCGGCCCAGTTTTTTGAGTAATATACGAGTCCAAACCATTCTGCAGAGTTGAACCATTCATACTAAAGTACATCCTTATCTTTCAATGCCAAGCACATCATCTGCTATTAACTTCTAAACCCAGCCAGTGAGTCACCAGCTGGATTAGCGGCAGCAAACAACATCTTCTGCCTGTGCATTGAAACGACAAACGACAGATATTTATTTTGCAGAAGCAGAGATAATATTCTCTGTGTCACATCCAAACAAGGACTTTCAATATATGCTTCATGTGTCCAGAGTTTGCCTTTATCACAGAGGGCTTACCGCACATTTCAAACACTAATAAACAAAATGCAGAACCCAGTTAACCCTAGCAATACCAATGAGACGAAAGGCCAACGCATGGACCATTGAAGACCAGGAGAAAACATATGATCCATACTGATGGAATCTCAGACTCATTTTCACTGCTAGATAATCTCATGAAAGGGTTGTAGGGGGGTGCAGACCGGTATGCTCGGTGGCACTAACTGGTTAAAGCCTTAAGCCCTTCAAACACTCAATAAAGGCAGTAGCGACTCAAACAACAAAATAACAAAATATCCTAGAAAGTCCTATCACTGATCACATGCTTCAATCAACTCGTTCTTATCTACGGTCGCAATCTGTGTTCTTTTGTGATGAAGCAAATCATAATAGAACTGTCTTTCTTTAGACAAAGCGCAAGGCCCGTTTACATGACCCACTCCGTGCTTTACGATCTACTGACTGTAACACACTACACATCACACTTACCTCGTTGTCTACAAGGGCAAGAGGGGTGTCTAGAAATGCTATTTTGGTTAATAAGTATCAGATATTGATGATATCGCAGATAAGGTGGGATCTTCCCTTGATTCCCCCTTGGCTGCCCTGACTGCGTCCTTTTACTAATGCATTGCTTGGGAGTAGAAATAACTGGAAATTTAAGACTTTAAGTTCTTCTTTATGTTGATAATGATGTCAGTTGCGTGAGATATCAGAATATGATGTCCAATAATGTAAATAACTTAAAACTCTTTGAGTTGCATGCGTGGTTGGATGCTTTCCTGGCAGAAATATGGAGACGGTGTTTTGCTCGTAGAAATACCGTACACATACATGTGGATGAAAAGTTCTGCTCGTTCTGGGTCCGTCCTTGTACCTTCCCAGTACATATTGCCTTGAATGGTAACAGTGTGTTGAGGGACATAGCCGGGTCACTCTGCTGTTATTGAAAGTTGGCGTCTCCCTCTAGTTCTTCTCGTACGGTTAAGAATTGTCTTCCAAGAAGCCAATCTCCTCCAAAGGAAAAGCCTTAATATCCTTTAAACGTGCCTGACAGATAACTGCTTTGGAAACGATTATGTAAATGGGGGCTCCATAAAAATATGGTCATAATTCACTTTCTTTGTTATATTACTCAGTTCCTTTTCAAAATAAGAATATGATGTCACCTTGTTATCCCATATTTTGCGTTAATCTTTAGAGTATGTCATGCTTTATGATGCCAACTGAATGATAAGGCAGAGGGAAACGGTACATCTAATCTTACGGAATATTTATTACACATGTGTAGGTATTAAAAGTTATTTGTACGTAGATAGGATTTTTGCTATTTTAAGATAAGCGATGAAGTTCTGTTCTTTGCTGTATTGGAACCGATTTAGGAATGTCATATTAAACTGGTCATCTTCATGTAACAAATATTTATGAATGTTATAAATGAGTAGAGGAAAAGCTTCAGTGTCTATGTTTGTCTTAGGGTCTGATGACTATCATTTTTGTTTTAAAGGAAAAAGTCAAAAGTGATAACATATAACATTGTAACTGTTTTGGATCGGAGGATTAATGCAACTGATTCTTCAAGGAGTCACACAGGAAATATATGCATATACGTATCATCATCATCAGTGTTTATTAATGATGTTTTTGATCAGAGAAGAGGGGGAATGGGACAGTCAGTGTAGCTGCTTTCATAGAAGCAAATTCCATTTTTATGAGCAATTAAGAACCAATGATAAAATAAAAAAAAGTCTTATAAACAAAAGTATGAGACTGAGGTGTAAAAATAACAAAACACATCTTAGTAGAACCATAAACCCATAAGGTTCTCATTAATTTGTCAATTAGTAGACCATACACAAGAAGTTTGTCTACAAGGCAGCACATCCTAATTCCTCTGCCAGATCATTGTGGCTTGTCCTGGGATCTTTCTGTGCTTATCACACACTGTTTTGTTCCTTGTGGCTAGTCCAGGAATCTTGCCGTGCTTATCCTGTTTGGTTCTATATTTTGTTCGGTGCGGTTTACTCTTGGTTCTTGTTCATTGCCTGATCTTCTTCATTTTCCTGCTGTCTTTTCTCATCTTGTTTACCCATCTTGCCGGTGTAAACATTCTCCCTGCACCGATTCCACAGTGTATTCTTTCTGCCTGCCCTGACTCTATGATAAATCTTTGTTACCTGTATTGGTTTGATGATCAATGCCACTTGATTTCATGCCCTTGAAGAGGCTTAAGCAGACAACCTTGTTCACTTGCTAAAGTTACAGTCTTCTCTTACCAGAAGCTGATAAACCTATTAAAACCTACATTTCAAGACTGGCATTTAACATATAGCTAGAACTTTCACCAAAATTTTAAGGTAGGTCTTGTATTCCTTCACGGACCCAATTCTGTCCAGTTTACCACTGTAGCCATCCAAATGTATCAATAGCACTGGTGTCTTCTGACTGGCCTGGTTTGGCCTGGTATGGTTTGCATGAAAACTTGCTTCCGCTGTTCTGTTTGATTATTCTGTTTCGCTACATTATAAAGTAGGATTTTTTTTTTATATATATCGACCACTCACATCATTCTTTAGCGTCACAGTGGTCTGCTCATTTCCCACTCCCATTGAAGTAGTTCCCTGCTGCGCTCCTCAGACCCTCTCTGGTCTCCAAATCTATGTTTATCCAGAGCTCTACAGCTTTCACACTGTGTTAAAAATCTAACAATTGGACCGTGGCCTGATTTAAAAATATCTACTTTATTCTGACAAGGGTGAAAAAAAAGCAAAACAGGAGCATCTCCTTTAGTTATAACAGTTAAAAGAAAATAAGTCTGGTTGAGAAATCCACTTTAGTAGAAAGTGCAAAAAGGTGTCACACCTGGCCTTTTTTTCCTTAAATCCCACATTTTACAGTTTGTTATATGAAATTAACTTATATAACGACTACTTACTGTGCTCATTCCATGTTAGACCAGAAAGACTGGACTGAGTGAAAACCTCATATTGTTATCTGTAGCAGGACACCACTTGGAAAGCAGATATTTAGACCACCAAGAGCTCAAAAAACATCAACAAAAAAAGAAAGATAGTTTAGCCCGTCTACATCTCGGTGCTAAATGGGTATAAAGAGTTATTGTGAGCACAACTACAGCTGAAAAAAGTGATCCATTGTTAGTCAGACAGTCTGGAGTGAGATGACCTCAACAGATACAAAAAATCTATTGGAATAAAACGTGCCAGCACATCATATAAACCCAGCGGTCTTAGTATATTTAGACTAATGATACCTTTCGAACAGTCCCACTACATAGCTGGATCAAACATCTGACCGGGTCTTTGGACTAACATCCAGAACTAAACAAGTACTTTGCTGTTTGAATCATTTTAGGGTAAAGAGGGAAAGTGACCTGTTACGGATCAGGCTCCAGTATAAGAGCAAATGTATTAAAAGACAAGAAACTGTGGGTAAAAAAGACAGGGGTGCATAGTGGCGGTAAGAAGATAAATGGAAATTACAGAACTGAATTAAAACAGTTTAATAGACTCATTAAACTCTAGTTAGTAAACTGATTATCACAACAGTAAGGTTTAACTGAACAAGAGCATTTGCCTGTCAACTATCCCGACAGTCTCTGGGAAAGTTTTTACAACGTGTCATTGTTGTTAGAGCCATATTCTTGGATATTCTAGGTTTTTCCTATTAAATGTGAAATAAGCCAATGTGAAATACAACGTGAAATACTTTGGGGGGAAAAAAAACCAGGCAGCTTGTTTTCTTATGACGTGGCAACAAAGTTTCTCTGTCTATCTGTGTCCTTTTCCTTGCGTCACATGACTGGGCAATATGTAACTCACAACATATATTTTAACAAATCGCTTATCAGAACAGCTTCAGAAACTACAGTAATAAGTTACAGGCAACATTTTGTAAGAATTCAAAACATTCTTTTTTTAATGGATGAAAACTGAGCGCCTTAACTGTCATCTTCCAATTTAACTGCAGTCTACATGACTGAGTATGTATCACGAGTGTTACATCATGGAAATCTTTTTAGTGAAAGTAACAACTCTGGCTTGTTATAGCCTTTGAATTTTTGATTAGTTTGCGCCTGGTGGAAATTGAACATGAAAAACAAAAACATGTGTTTGCTCTTTCCAACACACTTGCTCAGCGCGCGTCCCTTGGGAATGCGTATACGCGTGGTGTTAATTTATCCGGCTCCAGTCACACTGAGATTGAAGGACAGGACATGGGGCTCTGGGGATATGAGGGGTTATAAAGAATATTAGAAGAGTCTTCTGTAATGTGTCTGCCCTCACTTACATTAAATCACAGTTATATCGATATTGGAGTCACGCAGGAACCTTTTTTTTTTTGGTATTTGCGCTTCTATAAAAACAATGAAACTATTAAATGAAAAAGTAAAATAAAAAACTTCCACTGTTTGTTCTTACACCTGTTGAATTAAACCCCCTCCGTAAGTTTTCATATAACCCTAAATTCCTAAACTGCCCTATAACTACCCCATCAACTTACATTAACTGGATAATACAGCTCTATAGCTACCAAGGGTGTACAGAAACAATCCTCCAACTCCTAGATCATATGACATAAGTTGTTTATCGGTGTCACATAAATAACTACTTCTCACAATACATTGTAGTTTCCTGGAAAAAAATATATGTTCTGAGTAACTGCCAACTCGGTCAACCATCCAACCGAAGAAGACATCCAGATAACCTTCCCCGGAATGATGAGACAGAGAATGTGAACCCAATTAAATGTAGATGCGTTGTGCCTGCAAGATAGTATCTTGATGGACAATTAATATTTCAGCCACACAACAAAAATATATCTGATGAACGCATTTTACGTATCAATGTCTATACAATGAGGTCACGCAATGTGGAAAGAATTTACTTTCTAACATGTTCAGTTAGAATATCCACCAGTCTTGGTGGAAAGACTAGAAAACTGCCCAAAAAAGCCACTGCCTGGGAGTATTTTTTGAGGCTAGAAGGGATGACTTCATGACAGCCACACTATACGGGGGCTTTTATAAAGAGTGAGAACGGAGGGCTGGGTTGCATATCCAGGGTATATGTATATATTTGAAACACAATAAAAGGGTAATCAAAAGGTAGAGGGCTCTGCAGGCTTCTGCCCTGTATCCTGTTTAAACTAAAACATCAACATTGTTGTAGAGCATTTATTTGGTTCAAGTTTGCTCTTGTCAGCGGATAGGTTGTGTATGGAGGTTTATATCAATTACTTTTTTTTAAAAAAACGTAGTGGTCATGTAATAAAAAGTGTAGCTTCAGCCTCCGCAGAAAGATCCTTGCTTTACTGTGAGCGTAATTAAAATGGCCACTCAGGACTCAGACGGTTAAGAGGCCCTTGAGATTACGGCACCGAAGCATGTGGCCAGCCCAGTCTGTGTGAAGGGGATATTTGGATAAAACCTCCAGCTGTACTTGTTGGCAAGCTTTCATCTATACTAAATATACTTACGTGGGTGACAATGGTTCTTGCGTGACGGAGCTGGTGTATGCATTGTTTGATGTTAAGCATCTCCCAATGTATTGTGTTTCAAGAGGCTCTGATCCTGAAATTCACTACCTCAGTAAAAGCCAAGCCTGAGATGTTGCGTGTGTCGCGACAGTTTCTGACGGTGTTATTCAACAAAGGCATGATTCTAGACTAAACTATATGACTCATAAAGATAGCAAGGGGCCTTATTGCCAACAAGCTGTGGAGTCAGGTTTGCTGCATGAATATGTTTGTTGGTCAGGTTAACTGTGGTGGGGAGAGGATGGAACCGGGACGGGAGAATTGGAGGAAGGGAACTTGGTTGGCAAAATTCAATTCTGCAACTTGTATGAGGTTATTTCAGAAGGTGGATCTACTGCAATAACCAATAAATCATTGATGTCAATTTGGTTTTGCCTTGAAAAAAATAACGTACTGCACCAAAAAAGGGTGCAAAAAATCATTCTGTAGAATAATTTATTTAAAAAACCCCCCACATATTTGCAATGTTATTATGCTTTGGTGATTTACAGTTAATTCAGTTAGCCAAGTACAGAGAGCACAGAAGCTCATAATAGGACATAATGGGACTACAAACAGGACCCTGAGCCTTAAAATCTACATTATAAGAAGATACTAAAATCTGGTCAATCTGGTCATAAGGGTTGGAATCAGTGAGCCATTTACAACTCGAAATATATTGGAAATAGATCCATGTAATGACTTGATCCTTACGTAGAAAATATTTAATGTGATTTAAATTTTCCTTTTTGTTGCAACCCGCTCGGATGTTACAGACTTTCAAGAACAGATTTGTAGTTGGGGAAAGTCTTGCAGAAGGACACATCTTAAAGAGACACGTACTGCTTGGTAAGGTCCCTTACAAATTTAAACCCATATGCTGTTTAGACTATGCGTGCCCTTTTAAGTTTTGAAAACTGTCTTAATGACTATGAAAATCTTCCTGAACGTGTCTAATCCGGGGTAATTGAATGAAACATAGTTGATGCTGTCAGTTCTGATTTGGGGAGACATTTGGACTGGAAACTACCTTTCATCTCACGAACTGCAGCATCAAATTCAATTACGAGAGCACTCCTAACGCGCTTGGATTAGCCAGTGTGTATCAACAGCTTGTGCTCTGCTTTCTCTCCCAGTCATTTTGGAATGGATATACATTTTAAAAGAAATCTTCTTAACAATTTTTGCATGAACAGACACTGAATCACATTTTAAGGGAAAAAAAAATCCGTTTAATGCCTATTCTACTACATAATTTAGAAATCTGGAACATTTTCAAATTGCTTTTGCAAATCACAAATGAATAATGTGCATAGTTTATTTAATATAATTATTTTGTGTGCTCTCACTAAACAGATTTTCTCGAAATTATAGCCGCATCATATAATTGGGTAGAACAAATTCCTCTTTTAAATTTATTTTGAAACCCTTTGCAAAAGGTTTTATAGACAGAGAGGCTCAAAAGCGCTGGGCTCGCTTAGCTTTAATTTGCAAGACAGCCCAGTGTGCCCAATAAAGGTTAACAATAAATCTATAAAACAAACAGTTAAAGAAAGTTTGTCACAAAAAAACTTAACATAAAAAACCTAATGTTTTCTTAAAATATTTCTATTAATGTGGCTCTGGCCATTCTAGAGTCATGAAAGTTATGGCATGAAAGTTATGATATTTATGAGATGCCAAAAATACATTAATGTAGCATCAGAATGGATGGCGAGCGATGCTCTAGATGTTAAAAATATAAATACAATGTGTCGTTTAGAATATCTAGAAACCCTCAGTACGTTCTTTGGCCATGCTGGACAGAAAAAAAAGTCCAACATTGTTAACAAAACTCAATAGTTTACCTCTTTGTCTTTTCATCATCATCATAGTGATTATCATAACTAGCCTTATCCCTGGAGTAACAATTGTGGGACATTGTAAATGTATGTTCATACACTGTAGACAATCAGCTGTTGTCTGGCTGTTACTAGACTACTAATCCCACGATCCTCTCCCAGCATTGGCTGCAGGTTGACGTCTTCTTCTTCTTTTAAATACAAAGTAGCGGATTTTTCATGAACATGAACGTTTAAATTATATTTTGATACGTTCCTGCAGGATAGACTTCTGTAAAGGTATAAACCATCCATACTTAATCCTCTTAACATGCTAAAGCTGTATGATCGCTTTGATCCCTGGAGGAAAGCCGAAGTGACTGGAGATGTGTTTTAAAAGTAAAAATGATGCACATTATTACCCAGATTTGCAAAATTATGCTGCTCTGAAAATGGAGCCGTGTAACATTTTAGAATGAGGTGCTAAGCCTGCTATTGCAGGAACCGCCAGCGGAGAGGCCAATTCAGTTCATTTGTAATAAAGCAGAAAAGCAAAAACAGATGCCCCGAAAGAAAGAAAATGGCTTTCCCTAAAAATGTCGACTGTTTTCACTTTTCTGCCCAGTTAAACGTTCTATCAATTTTCCTGCTCCCTCTTTACCTTCCTTAATATGTGATCACAGGGATGTTAAGTCTCCAATTACGATGCTAATGTGCGGCATTCTCCGGGGCTCTGCTGTGATTAGAGCGGTTACGTGCTCCAGTCTGTGAATGCCCCCTGCATGCAGACACCGCTCTAACAAGATTATATTTTGATATATCTTTTAAAAAAATAAATCTGACTTATTGATAACAGACCATGGCCATTATTTTATATTTAGTTTACCTTTTACGGGTTCACAGTTTGGAATCTGAAGATATGTTACTACTGACATACGTACATGTGTCCCGTGTCTGCTGTAGTCAGTACTGATGTGGTTGGAATTATGGAGCGCTTTGAGAAAATATAATGTAAGATACTGGAGACAACTATATGGAGATATTTTCATGGCATTGGAAGTAACATATATATGTAACCTCATGGGCTGGAAAAAAGTGGGATATAAGAGCCAACATACAATTTTAGATTCAAGAACTGTACAGACACCATGAGGGCAATACAATCATGTATATACCAGTATATGAATTTTAGGAGCCCCAGCTAACTGGCTCCTCGCACTTGTCAGAAAGATGTGTCACGAAAACCTGGCATACTCGCCAATGTGGGGCTACAAAAATACCTTATTTTCAGGAAATTCCTATGTGTTTGCAGATAGATGGAGCGTTATTACCGTGTACCTGCAGCACAGTATTACCTTATTGAATAACTAATTCCTTTACTTTGTAAAAGGAGACATGTGCCTCGTGGAATTCCTTTTATTGTTGTAGCTCATGCTGTAGGACAGAGAGAAAGGATGTTCCTGACTTTACCTCCCCGCACTTTTATTACTTAAAGAGGTAGCGCAGAGGGCATGTCTTTAACACATAATCAACCAATTATGTAATTTACACAAGCTTCATTTATAAATATATCAGGTTTTTGGGGCTTTTACTACAGGGACAAAGTAGTGGAGGGATCCTTGGATGAATATATTGCTCTCTTCTGGCCTTCACACCTGCTATGGTTGGATGGGGTGTCTGCAGTCCGGTGTGCAGCTGCCAAGTGCCTCGGGGGGTAGGAAGCCATAACCCCTGTGACCCACACCTTTGCGACCTTACTTTTGATCCGTACAGTCGCTGTATAATAGGCTGGTCGAGGAGCAGAGGGACCTGTGCCCCAGGACTGCTAAGCGAAGCGCTGACAGCTCTCAACTGCACCCCCTACAGGATATGCTGTTACACTGCATGCTGAAGGGGACACAATAAGCACTTACGAGAGGTAAGTAACAATAAAAAAAGATAAAAGCTCCCAGGGAATCGGAATGAAAAAAGACCGACACAAAGTATATGAGGAGGTGTGGAGCACTTTGTAAATAACCAGGGCTCCTTCGCAATGCAGGGATTTAGATGTTTAGCTGATGGGCCTTGGTCCATGTTTCTAACCTGATTTACTCACGGCTGATTGCGATCTTGTGCTTGTAAAAGAGACGTCACACGTCTTGCGCATCGGTTTGTGACAGTTACACGGCAAGTGTTATGATTTTATTGAAGATTTTTTTGCGGTTACCTTTTTCTCCTCCAAAGCCTGTTTACAGTAAGATTTTAGCAAGACGAGAGAGTTTACCCAGCTGTCTGAGCATCTAGGTTATAGATGAGATTATAGTGTGCAGATCTCGGAGCAGTCCTCAGGAACCCCGATCAGAGCCGGGTCTCGACAGATAACCAAAAAGCTTGGGATATCTGAATAAATGACTCATACCATTCAATCAAACCTTCTCATTTATTTGAGAGTTTTGCCAAAACCTGTTCAATAGTAAATATTAAAAGGAAACATCGTGTTTTCGTTGTTAATTTTTCACCCGATTTAGCTCTTTGAATTGTTAAATAGCTACATGCTCATATGTCTTGTTTACCCTAAAGAAAATATTTAATCAAATCTTATATCTCTGCGTTTACCATATGAGAGAAGTTCTGTTCCTAGTCACCAAACTTTATGTAAAATGTCTTCAAAAGCCATAACATGTGGTTATGCTGTATTTTTTTGAGAGAGGAAGCAGACGCAGGTAACATGGTTAGAGTTCAAATATACCAGTGCTTTTCCGATGAAGGAGGACAGCAGCTTATGCACAAAGAATGTTAAAACTCTTACATTCCATTGCCTGCGCTGATAGCCTGACACGTGACATCTAATGGCTACATTTTGTCTAGATGACTTATATTTTCCAAAAGCATAACCTGGGGTCACCAGAATGCCACATTTTACATAGCAGCCCTTTCCTGCTTGGACGGCCAATATTTATACAGTCTGTGGCACCTGAAGCCTTAATGCTCAGGCCTCTCCTACGGAGAAGACCCCGCTCATTATAAGTCACTTCAGTGCATTAAGTAAATATTTGAGCACAGCCATGTCACTGTTTATTATAGAATGGCTTGCTCCCAAATCTTGCCTAATGCTTGGTTAAAAAGTCAGTTTACAACATCCTTTACAGTGAATGAAAGAATGAATAAACACAGTCTTTTTGTTACTCAGGTTCTCCGTGTTGCGTTCCTCAGTAAACCTTTTGTCCACGTGCCTGGAACGTGTGACAGAATGCAGATCCCGGGCTTTCTCCTATTGCCCGCGACAACTGCAAGGTAACGCCGCTTAAGCTCTGGGTCCTGCCACGTCATATGAACTTCCCACTTTTTAATTGTATTTATGTATCCTCTATTTTGCCAACAAGTGTTTTTTTTTTTTTTTAATGCATGAACAGTGACTGAAAGAGAATGGTGCGCGTATATTTGCCGTGACCCAGCTAGACATCGCAGAAACATTATTACTGTAATATTAGATAACCTGTACTGATGCTATTGGCAGGGCTCTACTAACATTGGTTTCGGTGGAAAACCGTCATACAGAACACTTTTTTTGCATTAATTCATAAATGGAAAACATTTCTGTAACATCTCACAGTGATATGGGACCAGAGCTCAATTTCTCACAACAAAAAGCGTGCGAAATATGCAGCATTTTAATTTGTAATCAGAATATGTGGGAGTAGAGACCATATGATAACCATCATAAGACAATGAACTGATGCTATAACATCCATGTGGAACCCACTGGACCGATACTAACTTGTGTCCATGGATGCTCTTCCTAGCCCTCGTCACAATCACACATGCCAAAGGTTTAATGAAAGAAAATAAAGACAGTGTTTTACAAACTGAAATCTCCAGCAGATTTAGAAAAAAGGGCTTCTCATTGACAAGCAAACACATTAACAAGTCAAGTGTGGGAATGGCTGCGCCCAGGAGCTCCCGTCCGTCCCGTCCGTCCCGTCCGTCCTGTCCGTCAGCTGTGCTTGTCCATTGGGAGTTCCATAGTTTCAGTTCTGGTTTTCAGTCGCTGCTACTTTCACATCTGCTTTTATTTATCTGAACAAACTCAAGCCTTCAGCTCGAGGGCAAATCAGTGTTGAGTTACTACATGTGGATCAAGAATACAAACCATAGATCGTGATTTAACAATTTATTAATGTGCCGGTTCATCAAAAATAAAGGATCCCTGCAATCAGCATAACCCAAGACTAAGAATTTCCAGAGAAAAAGGGCGCCATGTGCATCGTGCTGGGTCGAGAGTGACCTCTAATTTTATCCTAGAGCTAAAATTTTCCGTTTTAATAAAGTGATAGGTAGTGGTGAAGGGGAGAGCAGGGGGTGAGAGGGCACAGCGTTAAACCAACAATATGTTCTTGCATTGAAATATCACACTTCTCCTTGTCTGGGTCATGGGGGGTCCTGTTGCAAATCTCTTCCTTAACATGTCACCGGCCCTTTTCTTAAAATCCCAAATCATCCGATATGTATTCGTGTCTATTTTGCCTTTATAGTCCTCCGTGTTTATAATAGAGGGCCATTTATGAAGGAGGCCACGGAAGTCTTTTATGCAGTTGCTTGAATTCTTCTATCGTTCCATCTTCTGTTAATTGGAATTCAATTTAATACTTGAGGTTCAATTTAACTCTTTGAGTACAGCGGAGTATACAGTTAATCGAATAAGCGGGAAGCATCTTTTTATTTTTCCAAATGCGGTCAACATTTTACTGCCTGTTCTTTCTTTTTCACCAGTTCACCTCAATTTCCACTTTTTTCTAATTGTTATGATCTGGGTGTCCTTTGGGGGTATTCTGGTCCTTTTGGTTTGAGCTGAATACGATAATGATATTTTAAATGTATCAGAGGATTTAGTTTTATAAGTAAATAAAGCTATATATACTAGCGGTGGGGGCATACACAGACTTGTCTGGATTCCTGACAGCACACTTCACACCTCATAAAAGGAAAGACCGTAAACCCAGATGAGATTTGCCATTTGGCACTAGTAACACTGCGGGTTAAGATTAAGAAACGGGATGGCTTCATAAACCCCGGCTGAGTTACTCGATTGATTTCCATACTGTAAACTTTACTGCTGGAGAGGGAGAAGAGGGACCGGCCAAAGTCAACTCGGGCATTAGGGAGGTATGTTTAAAGAGTCTGAAAAGAAGAGAGAGCGAAGCTGCACATCCACTCCACTCACGAAGACCAAAGATTTTTTATTCATATATTTTTCTTTGGGAAGGAGGGTTGGCAGCCCTGGGAATCTTAAGTTTGGGTGAAACTGTTGCACAAATCGTGAATAGATATTTTTTTGGATTGTGCCGTATCAATTTAGCATTCCAGGTATACAAGGAAAATATTTTGTCTTCTTGGTGGAGAGAGATATTTGAAACGAGATAGAAGATGAGTAAAGCAAGCCAATTACACAGATAAGTTTGTGAGCCTGCTGGTCGGGGATGACCCTTTAAACATAACATACGGTGCTCCCACTCCATACAGTACCATACCCCTGTGCAAATGGTACAAGCATCCCTAAATTCCACTAATGAAAAAACAAATACAAACTTTTTAAGAAGAGATTTTCATTAAAGAATCTCCACCTGCATCAAACACTTTGCTGCCTAATGGGAAACCAGCCTCTGTTTCTATGCTGCAGCCCAATAACACGTCCTATTACACTCCATTATATATCAGCACGTGAAATTATACTAGACGGCAACGTACACTACCCTAACGTACCAATGCCTAAAGAAACACAGCATTATTCCCCTGTGAGTGTTCTGCATCGGCCCAAACACTTCTATTTAAAATGCCTTTAAATCCCAGATAAAGCCCTCGTAGGCAGTTATTAGAGGAATCAATGTCCTAATTTATGAAACGGATGTTTGTTTATATACATATCATCATGTGAAACGTGCTGTTTTCGTTGACCGGGAACATCTCAGCTTATCAACTGCAACGCTTGTATTTTATACCTAAAAAAGGACAGCAAAGCATAAATAGCTATGTTCAAAGTCAACACGGCACATGTTTATCGGCTGCCCATTCATGTATTTGAAATAATCATATCTTCTTATTATTGTTAAACAATCAGAATTCATTCTCTAAATATTATTCATATGTCATTCACGTGTTTGGGCTTACAGAAAACATCTGGGCAGTTTGTGAGATGCTGGGGATTTGCCAGGGTTTGCAGACCCTGGACTATGTGCCGACGGTCTGCTGTCACCTACACATTCTCCATGAGCTACATTTATTGATCCGCGGGGCTATGGGAACTCTCTTCTATAACACTGTTTATGCCATAGGTACTGCAGTACTACAGATAAGCTCTGTGCTCTCCATGGTGTACCGGCGTATGTGTTGATATTTAGCTGTGTTATTTTCTTTTGCATATTAGAATGAGTATATTCACTAATACAAGAATTTGCATGTAAATTGAGCATTTGGACTCCCTGACTTAATGCTGCTAAGTCCAGGTCAACCCATTGAGCTCCTCCAGCGAGAAAGGCTGAGCTAGCCTTGTAAAATGTATAGATAAAAGACTAAAATAAATGCCCCTTCCCACCCCAATACAGATAAGTCTATAGTTTGGGACCTCTCGCCTAATGTCTAGGAGAGTTTCATTGGACCTCAGATCCTTGTCTTCTGTTTGGATTGTGGTATGTGATACCGATCAGGGTATGGAGCATTTCGGCCATGGAGGTTTTTCACTCTGATCTCTTGAGTCAAACAACGACCTTAAAACGGTGACAGTTGTTGTATTTAAATTATAAATGGCTTTCCAATCCTCTCGTTTTCCATTTTTTTTCCACACTTCATCTCCAAGCTCAAATGCAACCTGACCTTTTAAAAATAAATACTCTTAAACATTGTGGTCAGTGCCCAATTGATTTTTTTTCTTTTGTTTCATTTTTTTTATTTCATGAGCATTTAAGAAAACACAATGAAAATATAAATGCTCATTTCCTTAGCTGGGTGAAATTTTACCTGGTCAAAAAATAAACTAATAAAATAATCATACATTATCCTTCTTAAGTACATTTTTTATTCAATTTGCTCGGTTCCTCTCCAGCCTCAAACCTCTCTCTCACTCTCCTCCCCTGATGCCCCTCTCTCGCCTCCCCTGATGCCCCTCTTTTCTAGGAGGTCAGAATGTTTGCTGGGTATGAGGGTATCGCAGGGTTCTACAGCCGTTAAAGCCCCAATAATGTGTATAAACAGCAGGAAACGGCTTTAATAAATGAAACAGGGTGAAAAACCACCATTATTCTTCTAGATGCCTCAGTCACAGAATGGGGCACAAAATTGCATAAAAAGTCTTGCAAAGACGGGTTGGTGATGTCAGGGTGGCGCTGGTACCTAAGTCCAGCAGGCTTCAGATGATGCAGGTGTTGGCGAAAGCTTGATATGCGTAGCTGCATTCGGCACCTGATCAGGCCATTGGAGCGCCAGATTGGGTGAGCGTGTGGCCCTGCCGGCCACCGGCCACATTGTGGCCAGTCCAGGTCTGCATCTCTCCATTCTTTTGTGATGTTGGGAACAACGTTCTTCTCAGATATCTGTATGTACAAAACATCAGTGCAAACTATCCGTTCCTAATGACGAGAAAACAGAGATGCCGGTGCCCTGCTTTAAAAAATAGGATTGCCTGTGCTTGTTAAAGCTGTGTGAAGTTATGGTGTTAATAGGGGAGGTTTTTTTTTTTTTACACCCTACATCAATTAGTGTCATTAAAGTATGTGTCGCTGGGTTTATGTATTTGTACAGTCATTATATATTGATTTTTTCCCCTCTGTTCTTTTTTGTATTTACATTTTTAAAGAATTATTACATAAGAAATGAAGGCTGCAAGTGAATCATTACATAACTAACCAAGGATAGAATTACTTTATTGTAGATGTTTAAGAAACAAATCAAGACAGCTCTATACATCAGGGGTACAAAAAAAACAGCAGAGCATGTCTTCGACTCATGGGGTTACATGTCAGGTGGAGAGATTTTTCTCGTTCATTCTTAGTAAAAGAATACGTAGAAGGCAAAACAATCCTGCAGATTTTCTTCTAGTAATTCTTAGGAAAAACTAGACATAAATTCATAAAGTACGAGTAGAGTGGCCATGGCAGAACTAAGGGAGAGCCGAGGGATCAACATTCTAGGTCACGCGATGTGCACCAGGGTATAACGTTCTACAAATAGGAAAAGGTCTAAACAATGTCTATGTTTTAGAATGTTTAGAGTTATTAAGCTCCAACCAAGCTCAGTTATTACAGGGTAGTTTTCACACTTGTTTTTTTTTTTTTTTAATAATCATTCCTTAAATATTTGAAAAGGCTTTTGGTATAAATCACAGCTCAGGGAAACCATTTCTGTCCCTGAAGGCCATCACTGCATTTACACTCAAGATGGCTGATGAGATGAATCTAATTATGTACCGTAGTGCACACATGCATATCACACCAGCCACATGGAAGTCACTTATATTTTAATGACTCTCGGAATACAAACAACCTGTGTTTATAAAGCCAGACCCAGATAGGATCACATCCATCTTTCATTTACACTAACGAGAGTCCACAAAGCTACTGGAATGGGACCGTGCGGATTTACTATTTATGAGCTGATGGAGACAAAGTAAGGCCTGCTTTTTGTATAGTCTTTAAATTTATGAGTTGGCAGCAGCAGATGATTGGAGACACGTTCTGCGGCTCAAAAGAGCGCTTAAACTTTGTAAATAAAGTCTGCTATGGCTACAGAACAATGTGCATCATGTAAAGGACAGATGTGAACCGCGAGTAACAAAGCACTACACTACTGTAAAGATGAGCTTTTGAGGTCAAACACAAAGTATTTTGTCCTAAAGATTAAGAGTCCTCTAGAAATGAAAACGTTGCGTGTGTCAATTGTAGAAAAAAAAAGTTTATGTAAATGACGATACGAACGGACATATTAAGAGGCATGATCTTTCCAGGGTGGTCCGTGACCCTGGAGTGTGCTTTTTCTGGCGAAGTCACCGATTTCGCAAATTTTAATAATCATAAATCCATATAAAAGACTGTCATGTTGTTTAAATATTTGCATTGCATGGGCTAATTTATCAGGCTTTTATTCTCTTCCAGAACTGCCGGGAGAGTGATGTCTGTGGCGTACTGTTTGTTAACAAGGGTCTTTCTTTCATTGACGCAACGTTTCAAGCAATTATTTATAGGCCTGGATCACAATCAGACGTCATTCGGCCATTTACGTTTGGAAGTCAAGTCATTTACATGCCTGGAAAATAATACTGTTTGTCCTACAGACCTTGCCGCAGAGTATTTGAGGAATGAATATACATGTTGTAATGATATCATTTCCATTTACAAAGGAAGGAAATTTATTTGCAATGCCAGGAGTGGTGGGATATGAGAATACGGAGTTGACTCGGACAGCTCCTGGTTCTGCCTCGCCACTGGCTGGGGTAAAGGAGGAATATTCTAGGTATATGCTACTAAACATAACACAACTAATGACTTGTCCAGCTACATTGTAACAAGCTCACATGGAAACCAAGACGGTACAAAGATACCACAGTTGGGGAGGGCAGTCAGTCTTTGTGGAGAAGACCTACATACGCAGCTGCTTAAGCATTGAGAGGTAGTAATTTACCAGTACCCAAGACAGCAAAAAGGATACTTCTTCCAAATGCTGAACTTGATTTACTAGATTTTTTTAAGCTTTTTTAAACACACACAGAGACCACAGGATCACTGGTAATACGACCAACCAGGGAGCGACGGGTCATTCAAACGTTGGGTTGAAATATAGTCTGGTTCAAGGTGACCAAACAATGACAACACTGATAGCACGTATATATATATGAAATCAAATAGGGCATCTTCAGCATCCTTATTGAACAATGGAATGCTTAAACAGATTATCACTTCCAAGAAGGGATGTTGAGACAGACACATTAGATTAAAGATAAGCAAAGGACCCTTCAAGCAGAACCTCATTAAAACAAACACAGATTTGTCCATGTTCTAACACATTGTGTTCCCCTTTTCTATATGTATCACATGATGTACTTGGTTTGCTTGTACAACGTATTTCGGTCTCTAATTCTCTATCCTACAGACACACATAAGACATTTTCCCACCACCATGGAGGAGTACCTGTCACAGAGAATATACATTTTGTGGCGGATGTCATTTGCTGGTTACCGTTAAATATCACTCGGTTTCTTGGCTCTCTGGTCTTCTGTGATAGGAGACGTTTTCACCCTGCGAGCCTAAATCTGTAATCCCTACATCATCTCATTGTGAAAAAATCCTAACACCTGTCAGCAATGAGATTCTATGACACCATCCGCGAGCCGCTCTAAATATATGACAGTAGTGTTAATATTACATGCCTCTTTCCTCGTATTCTTTCCCAGTTTATTGCTGAGGACATTTGTATCATCGAAATATGAATCACTATTTACATTTTACAACTCTGTGTTTTAACTTTCTTTTCAACACTCAACACACACGACCACATACCTGGCCACATAACCCTTTCTCTACTTTCTGTCCAAGACGTCTTTCCCTCGCATTAGCTTAAAAATTATGTGAATTTATTTCATTTTGCCATTACTCTTATTATTTAAACAAGATAACAAACATTCTATTGATGCGTTTTCGACAAACAATTTGAACCTCTGTGGAAGAAAAATCCTAAAAATATGAACTGTAATGTTTTGGCAAAGAACTCTAAGATTTTTATTGATCTAAAACCCTTGAAATCTCGATGTACAGCTGTGTCAGCAGCCTCACTAATAATAAAGAGACCTCCACACACAGACATCTCATGGTAGCCATCGCTCTGCCACTATAATATTTAATCTACACTAACGAGCCTTGTTCTGATGTACAGTAGAAAGTTTTTTTTCTGTTTCTTAAATAGTTGCTATGCTACTTTTTAAAAAAGAAACGGAGAAAAAAACCCACCAATGCTTTGGCAACAAGTTGTCCGTCCAGCTTCAGGCTCTATCAGTGACCGTTTGTTTAGAACATCTCGTCTTCTACACTTCAGAGAAACATCTGATCGCCAGGCCAAAGTGCCTTGCCAAGGGAATGCCACATAAACAATTCTTTTGGGCCTTTTGGTCCTTGGGATGATGACGGGATGCTGCCATTTTTAATCCAGGCAACTGTTTTTCTTACCGCTCAAACAAATTATATTGTTAGTGATTTATGACTTGTCTGATTCAAGGTATTTATTTTCTTTTAAAATCTCCTTTTTAAATCAAAAATTACTCATGCCGCAGTTTAATGTACCAGAAAAATACTGGAAATTAGTCAGAAGAAAAAAAAAAATCTGTAAAATATCTATTGTTTTGGCTTATTGTTGAAATGTAACAGAAATGCACATTATTATGTACTGCAATTATCTTGAGTAAGGACGCAGAAATTGTACAAAACAATTCAAGCAATAAGCTAATAATGTGAAAACGTATACACCTTAAAAGTACAAGTAAAACTAAATACTAAATACGGATCAAAAAGTTCTGAGAAGAAAATCAATACCTTCTGATTGGTTGTTTAGCATTCTAAGAAAGTAGCTAAAATGCAAATCCCGATCCTTAATCAGAACAAAAAAATAGAGCTGCCATCTATATAATGGAAAAAAAGAATCAAACTTCACTCCTGTTCCAGACATAACTAAACTTTTAAATGTAACATAAAAACTATTTCATTTGTCAGTGAGCTGTAGGCTCCAAGCAGAAGCAGTTTTTTCAGTGAGGGAATTTAAACATGCGCAGGATAACTATATGGCTATTCTGAACTTTAGAAAAGGACTAATTAAGGTTTGAGATGTTACAGCAGGTAGTAAATGTGCAGATCAGATGGGACTGGCGGCTCTTATCCGATGGTAACGTGTTGGTTTCTATATTTTGATGATTTTTGCACCTAAGACTTGGAATTTCCAAAAAAAATATACGAAAAAATACCATGCAATTGCTAGGTTGTGATAGTGAAATATTACAAGGTAGGAAAGTTATCATGACGTGTCCCAGACATGGAAGAAAAACTACTCAGGACTTGTATGTTGTTGTTGCTCCTATAGGTGGCCCTGACATGACCACTTACACTAATAGAGTTCTGTCAATGTGATAAGATTACAGAATCCCCGTTACTCCGCTGCTGCTACTGGAAAATGCAGGACTGTGGGTGGCATTTTCAGGGCTGTCCTTTGGGGACAATATTTTGATTACATTGTAGCAGACTACGAACAATTAACTCTGTATCTCCCGTAACAAAAAGCCCAGATGTTTCCAGGCATGAAAGGCTCTGAAGGCCCAGCCAAGTTAAACTGTGTTTGCATCTGGGCTGGATGAGGAGGGTTAATATAAAACCGTATTAAAAAAAGGCTTCCAATGAGTTAGAAGTGAGAAATCCCTACTGAGGATATGGTCGGTACAGGTGGCAGAATCAAGCAGAGGTAGGTGGTATAAGTATATGGGTGAACAGGGCACCAGTAGAAAACACAGAGAGATTTGGGTGGTAGAATAGCAGAATAATTGCAGGATGGGCATGAAAAGGACAAGCTAAATAATAAAAAGTGTGTAAGACAACAGAGTTAACTACAATTGAAGGGTGATTGACATTAAACCTTGGATCAAGTGACAGACCCACTGTCAAACCACATTATCTGTTTTCGACCTGGGGAGTTTTGTGTGGATGCACAACGAGACCAAATTCATAACCTAACATTTTACACAAAAAATATACTAAAAGCTATGTCATGTCAAACCTGGACATATATACGGTAAGGAGCCAGCGTGTATCAAGCATGTAAGCAAAATAAGAATACAGTTACAACCTGCATGCACACAAGGAACACAATGTATGTCACTATTTCATCAGTATGTGGTGTACATTGCAAAATGACAACAAATCCCATCATTTCATGTGAATTAAGCCCTTTGATGCTCCAAATCTGGACGTGCTTTCGAAAACTTTCTTCAAGTAAATTAGGCATCTGAGGGTCAGGCGTAATCGTAACATTTTGCTGTGTTTAGGCTAATGGAGTTTGTTAGTAATTACTGTTTCAAAGATTTGAACCACATAAAAAAATCCAAACCTGGCATTTTGACGCTTTTACTTCTCCGAATTTGATTACAAGCTTTAAGACATTTGAGTGTTTAATACTTTCCACTAAGACCCCTTCAGAACGTTGTGTTCTTATCCATACTGGCAAACGTACAAAGCAGGCAATAAAACCTGAATTTGTATCATAAGCTGTTGTGTGATCTACTATAGTAAAGCAGACTCCGTAAAGCGGTGTGTGAGAGCTCAGCACTGGACGGCGGGCTCTTCTCAGATGGAGACGGTTAATGAAAGCAATGTGCAAGCAACGTCACGTATAACGTTATGGGTGTGAAATACCTGAAAATATTAACTATACATAAAGGGGTATAATAAGGGGAACAATCATATCCCAGAGTAACTGCGCAAATTGGAAAATTGTATCCAGAGACGAGAAGTTACCAAATGTAATCTGTTTTCACATCAAACACTTTAGCCTCTTCGTGTTCCCTTACAAGCACCACAGACAAGCATTCATTATTACCCCTAACCCTAATGCCTCTTGATCCTTGCTGTAAACTGAAACTGACCAGTATTCAGGAACCAGATGGTGCCGATTCATAGAGCCAATGGGCGCTTAATCTCTAATGACCTATCAGTTACGTGGCCTTGAACTTCCAAGCTTTATCAAGTTTGTTCTAATGCCACTTAAATTTCAATGCAGGAACCAGGAAAATGCAAGGAATTCTGTGATATCAGCACTATTTTTAGAACTTTGAATGACTTGCCTCGGAACAGCATTGTAGGACCTAAAGATAGGACCCAGAAAACATTTTCCATTGCTTATCACGCCAACGTAAGCACGCTCTGGAATAACACAATCCACGATGCATAATCTTTGACAGAATGCTCTGTGTTTATGTAGAACTTATAGCTAATTAGTCACTTTTTCTTAATACTAGGATATTGCATTCAGATTGTAATGTATACTACAGGAACGTTAAAATACAGGCCAGCATTTTATTAGGTGTGTGTTTCAGAATGTTAGAGCAGTGACAGGGAAAAGGTCATCTGTGAGGCAACCATAGCAAACTACTCACATTAATGTAAAGCAGGCTTTCCAAAAGGAACGGGCTAGTAGCTTTTAAAGGGACACGATCAAGACAGGTTCTACATTTATGCGTATGAATAGCATAGCAATGAACTGACTAGATTAGCTTGGTAAAAAGTACTGTTTTATATCATACTCTGCTTTTTCACTTCACTGCTTCCTCTCCGCTAAAATTTACAGCCTCTTCTATGGTATTACTTGTACAGAGATTTTACACGGAGGCCGATGAATTGATGAGTGAGACACTAATAAGCGTATCAAAAGTACACACGCTACTAGCTCAAATAAAGCAGTTTTACCTGACCCACTCATATTCCTTTTTGTTCATTAACCGCAAAAAGCTATTGAAACTCTCCCATTATGACTGTTCTAGTCGATAATCTCCCAGCTCCTGCATGCCTTATGCTTTCACACATAAGACTACAAGCCAGGGAACCTTTCATCACTAGTCACTATTCATCTTTCCATGGATCTTTCCAACATGATGTAAATAATTGGTATCTGCTAGGGACCAAGTTATAAAGCAGATTCATAAAAAAGAATGGAAGAAAGCAAATTGACCCTTTCAATGGAACGGAACGTACGGTCTCCACAAGGTAAGAGGGGTAAGGAGAGTAGTGAGTGTGTGTGTACTGTGGTGTCAGAGTCAGTGTGTATGTGTGTATATATGTAGCGCTGGAGTCAGTCAGTGAGTGTGTGTACTGTAGTGTCAGAGTCAGTGTGTGTGTGTGTGTATGTATAGTGTCAGAGTCAGTATGTCTACTGTATTGTAGTGCCAGATTCAGTATGTATGTGAGTGTTTGTTGTTAAATAGGATGTGAATGTGTATATGAGTGTGGTGGTAGCGGAAAGGTCTTGCTAGCCATTTGCTTTTGGTTTCAGTGAGATTTAGCTTTAGGTCTAATCTTTATTAGCATTCTGATAAAAAAAGAGGTGGGTTTACCATAGGAAGTAACACAGAATGTTCTATATAGAACTGAGAAAGACCAGTTTCTAACTCTTTATATTTTGGTGTTAAAAAAAATAACATTTATTAGGATGACTATGGTCTAAATTAAATACTTCAAATCATGACAGGTACACTAAACACATTAAGAGGGATAATAGTCAAACATAGGGCCTGAGTATTTATGATGTAACATACCCTTTGTCATGAAGGGGTTAACGGTGGTACTGTACAATGGAGAAGACAAAAGTGCTCGCTCATAAAATTTTTATGCAGGCTCCTAGATCTGAACTGAATTTGTCGAACTCTAATTTAGACATAATGTCTTAATGTCAGTCATCCTGTAACATGGAAAGGTTTCCCAATGACCTGCAATGGCATTTGATGTATTTAGACAGCCAACATCAAGTGACAGGACACAAAATATGAAGTTTCATCTGGTTTGAGATCTGTTTCCAAAACACACACTTTTGAGAAGGGATTTGTAGTTGATCCAATTTTGAAACTGCCCCGGGTTTAATCCTCATACACAGCCTCAGAAATAACTAACACCGAAGAATTAGCAGGCTGGGTGTCGTACATGTGGTTTGTGTTTACCCTGATATATACAGTAGTTGAGCTAACACTAACAGAGCTGATCCCACTCCTTGCATACACAACACATCATCGGCCACTTTATTCATGTTCCAGGACAGACGCGCCGTTTAATCCGTGAGCGACTCATAGCAGGTCTCTGCTGCTGCTATTTGGAAAGGTCCTCAATCTGAATCTGAACCGTTGAGTAAATACCAGTGCTAGCGGGACATCTGATTATAAACAAGCGGCTTGCCTGTCGATTTCCATGTGATAAATGTGATGTGGTGGCTGCTATCTGTACTGCCATTTAATCAGAATGCAATATTATGATCTCATAAAGTGTTAAATACAGCAGCTGTCCATCATATCTTGGTTTCTGCATCACCTGCTGCATATGAAATGGAAAAGTAAGTCCGCTCTTGCATGCGTGAAGGAACCTGGATAGGTTTAATGTGCTTTCCTGCATGTATTTAAAGGGCTCAAAGCGAGTGCCACAAACAGATACAAAGGGTGAAACATTAGAATGTAGCTTTACACAGACATCCATTAATAGAACTGTGACTGGTACTAAAACTAGGGACTTGTACAAAAAACGCCTAAAAGGTATAGTGAGCGTTCTGTGTGGCTTGGATCCTCCTCACTGACCCCCCTCGCTGTTGCCTGCGGTTAAACTGTATCATTTCCCCTGTTTCAATTTTTTGGCATAATGATCAGCTTTCATGTTGAATCAAATAATTGTTTTGTTTTTCTGTTTAGACGTTTCATGTCTGCAGACGGGAAAAGTTACCAAAAATATTTATGATGATGATTTTAGATGTTTTACAAATCATAATAAATTGGGTTTGTGTAAAGGAAGTATGAGTGCGTTGTAAGGGGTACCATTCCAAAGACATGAAAAACTGAGAAACAAAACAGGACCACCTAGTGAATAGGGAGCTATACGGCAGACTCTCCATCGAGATTCTATTGGTTGGCACAAAGTAAAGCCAATAATAAAACACAAATGAATAAATTCATATGGGGTTTCAGATGCCACTATTTCTACTTAAGAATCTTCTTTAATTATTTTATATGGAAAATGGACAAAGCCATATTTGCCCTTTAGAAGAACGTGTTATTTTTTATTGGGCCGACATAGAAAACTACGTAAAGTATCTTTCGGACCCCTGAAGTCTCTCCTCCATATCGGTTGTCTAAAAACTCCAGTAGTATATACCTCACTACCCCTAAGAAAACTCAGGTTTGTTCCTTAAAATGTCTTTTTTTAAAACACCATAAATATTAGTCAATCACCTCCTGGATTAATATAGATATATACATACATATATATATATATATATATATATAAATACACCCCTGGTTGGCCATTACTGCATTCATCGCAAGCACGTATGAACACAAGCGACACTAGAAAATGAAGGGCACTTGATTCCCACCATGTGTTACCAACACAGGCTGCTAAATTTAAATATTTAGATAGCCCCAAGTTGGCTATGAAAAATCACTACCATCACCCCTTATTAACTGCCTTTTTCTAGAGTTTACTTTGGAACATTCCTTTAAAATGCTTTTTAGTTTGCTATCTCCTGAACATGGCCAAAGCTGTTAGAAAGTGCTTATTTTTACATTTTGAAAAGACCCAATGCAGTACAGAAATGTTTTAAAAATGCCGACATGCCTTCTACACGTGTCATCCATGAGCCCACCTCCACTTATGTCACGTATGTTTGCATCTCACAAGAAAGTTGCCTGCTGAGCCCCTGTAGACTTCATGTTGACCTTCTCGTGACCGTGCAGGATTAGCTCAGTGTTTAGGTTGGGGTTTTAAGCGCAGTCTAAACCTAAATTGTCTGGAACTTTACTTATTGTTTTAAATATGTAATTGCACCTGCTTTCAGCCTTTATGCAAATAGTCAGCAAACTACAGCATGTGTTGAATACATCTTTAAGGGCCATAATCATTCTTTGGTTTCAAAAGTAGAAAATAGCTTGAAAAAAGCGGTTTTAATATAATAGCCTGTGATAATAAGTGTAAACACATTGTAATTAAACGTTTTTATACTTATTGTAAATAGTTACTTAGATTATATATTATTATGTCATTCTCTTTTTTCTATTGCCGTATTTTATTAATCAGTGTGCAATTGTGATTATTGAAAAGACTTTCCTTAACAAAATATTAAAATACTACAAAATAAAATAAAGAAAAATACTAATAGTTGTAACCCAGGTTTCAGGCGTGTCATAAATATTTTGCCTCTGGTTTGATGGTTTTGCATTTTAGTAATTCGCTTGTAGTCATTAATGGGTAAAGGATAAATGTCTGTTACAGAATTGTATCCCACCTGTCACACTGAATACATACAGTGGAGGGTCACAAACTTTACATGTTTAACACTTCAGGATATCATATGTTTAGGTTACATCAGTTATCATACCTTCTCGGTGCATGTTTCACAAAAATACATTTTTTTTTCAGTAGGAAAAACCTTGATTTGTCCCATTTTAATGTTTTGTTAGAACCAGCAGAGTGACAATTGAAGCATGTCCCTGCAGAGCAGAGCGGGATTATCATAGTTTACATGTAAGCGTGGAAGGCCTGTGGCAGAGCATGAAGCCACGTGTCTATATGTGACACAATGAACACACACATTCATCTTGAGATTTACTATAAACATAAGACCTATACATTGGCAGGGCGATGGCCCTAAAGACACTGAACACGTTTCTGTACGTAACATATACACAGCAGAAAGCAGATCTCCTTTTTTCCATAAAAGGCTCTACATACAAAGATCGGGGGACCTGTTTTTGCCCGGTTCTTGTACGTATGAATGGGCCACATTCCGCTCTGCGAGCTTGTTGAGGAAAAGCAGCTTCTAACCCTCGCATTCCTGCACTAAAACGCACGGGCAGAGGGAGGTCCGGCTGTGGCCTGCATCATTTCAGCACAATCGCTTTGGGACCGTGCGATAAATTGGCTGAGCGGAGCCGCGTGCCCCAGGCTGTTGCAGTCATTCAAGGATTATTTTAAGGATGCGGGTAGGGTTTAAATGACTGCAGTGGCCACATGGGAGGTACATAAATCTACCCTGAAAAACCTATACGTATAATGCTTAGTAACAGGCAGAACTGATAAACTTCTTTACTGTAACTGTATTTCTACAACTCGCATTGCCCTTCACAAGCTACATCTGTTTAATTCGGTTTATCCTCAAACAGATCAGACATACTTTGTCAAAAGATCCATGGCATTATATGATTTGCAAATTATGAAACCAGACGTAATGAAATACCTCTGTGTGGTACACGTAATCCTCTGCGTCCCTTTTATAATCCCTAAATTCATGTGACTGGATAAAAGAAGGAAGTTACAGACAGTTTAACACTAGTTGTATTAATGGGTTAAGAACCATGGAGGCTGTAAACTACCCCTGCCGGCAGCCAGTAGGTGGCTCCAAAGTAAGCGTTAGGTTCCCGTGCACCTGCAAGGGCCCCATGACGCCCGTCAGGAGTAAATCCCACTTTGATTGCAGTGTTAGTCTATCATTGATATAAAAACATAACCTAGCAATATGGAATAATGCCAGGAACCCAGCTTTACAGGCTCCCACTGCTCAGCTGGACTCATTTATTAATATCCTATTTATTTATTTTCAATGCACACAGAATGTGAACTGCTCTTATCTGGACCAAATTTTTACATCCCCATCTTCCTTCCCACTTATAATAAACTCATGTTTGCCTTAACCCCATGAGTACTCAGGCCTTCAGCTTCTACACCATGGCAGACTGCAGGGCTATATAATTAGTGATGGTCCATGGGGTCAGATACCAGCACAAGTTATACATTCATCCTCCGAGCAGAGTGAAATGTGTTTCAAAGAAGCTTGTATGCACTCGTATCTGCACTTTTGGACTTTTATTGAACTGGGTTTCCGCTAAAATGAGCAGTTTAGAACCCCTCTTGAAAGAGGACAATCCTTGTTTGAAGGTCCATTCAACCCCAAAGAATGTGAGCAATTCACTCATACATTTTTCTGGAATGGTCCCTTATTGCACGTTACGTGCATAACGTCTAAAATACTAAGCTGGCCTTTCATAATGCAACATCCCTCCTTTTTACTTCACAAAGTAACAGTTTAAATATTGCTTGACTGTTCTCAGTATGGAGGTGCTGTGGATTTTTATGGAGTGCCAATGAGAAATACGGGTTGTTTTCCAATCAGACGTCATGTTCCTTGGCTCCGGGAGCCATACATCACACTCGTGTGTGTCTCTTGTGACGGGCACAGCTGCTGTAATGAGGTCTGGGCATTTGGATATACCCACCTTAGGGTATGCCTGCTTGGCGGCTCACTCAGCTGTCTTCGTACAGATGCATGACATTTCATCTCTCAACTCAGTTAATAATAGTACATATCAGAAAGGCCGGAGTGACTTTTAATAATTTCCCAAGTTCTACACGCATCGATTAAACAGCGTGATACAAATTTAGCAATGAAAAACATTGAATAAAAATAACTGGCACAAAAACATTTTCCGTTGAGTTTACATTGATGTTAATCTGCATTATAAATGGCCTGGTTTTGTTATTGTACGAAGTGAGTGTGGATAATAAAACCAGGCGGCACTCGTAGGTCACTGGCTGTCATATTCGACCTTTCCAGACAGTGACAGAGAGAATCGCTGTGACCTGCACGGAGGTATTAATAGGAGCTGAAACTTGCAAATGTGTCGTATGTAAACCCTGCTGGCAGTTAACAGATTAGTGAGCTCCGCATAAATCATTCCTACCCTGGCTCCTAAATTCTGAGGTACAGCGACCAGCTACACTGTATAATTGTAAGTAAATAATGCACACTGCATACACTCCCGCTCTACACACTGCTAATTATATATTATATACCGGGATACTGCCCCGACTCCATACACTGCTAAGTGCGTATATTATATATATATATATATATATATATTATATATACTGGGATACTGCCAGCACTCCATACACTGCAAATAGAGTATACTTTGCACAAACTGAACAGACCAGCTGTCAGTCTTGTCGTTTGCCGCTCTGATAAAACATGACTCAATTATTTATGTAGCGCTCAGAGCCTTTGCCCTGTATCTGGAAGGTCCCTGTTTATGGCTCATTACTGTATTTGCTTAGTAGTTGAGACACATTTACAAACATTTCATGAAAGGAACTGTTTAACATTTGCTGCGTGTAGACTGCATGCATCCATCAGGCTGGGAGATGCCTTTTATATCATTATTATTATTTTCAGTGAAAAATAGACCACCCCATTTTCCTTTGTGTATCCATTAAAAACAAGACAGGTTTCCAACATGTACTCATGTCTAGACTGCAAAGATGGACCAACTATTTCCACCTCCTGCCAGTCTCTCATCCGAACCTGTAGAACTCCTTTGGCAAAACTACAACCAACTACACAATCGGTGGGCTCTGAGGGCATGTGCCTCAAAATACTTATCAGCTTTCGCCACTACACAATTTCAATAATGTGATGGGGAAACGGCATTGTGGATTTGCCGTCCCAGGAGGTGCTAAGGAAATGTTCATACTTCCATTCTGCGTTTTGCTTTGCTTTGATACTCCTTTAACATCCCTCCAATTTAAGAAACCCAGAACCCAGTCTGGAATAAAAATTCTACATGTTTGCAGCAATCCTTCTTAACTTCTAAATTAAATCAAAGAATACAACAACTGGGTATTAAACCTCACAGCTAAAGGCAGTATTTAATTAGAAAGTTGTCATTTTGATCAGTCATGGCTTCTATTTAAGGTCACACTGATAATAAAAAGCACTCAAATATAATTAGTTTCAGATGCCTATTATCATATTAATATTATTTGAGGACATCTCACTATTGCCTAATGTATACCACATTGCTGTTGACAAACAAACAATTATATTATCCCCCCCCCCCTTGTTCTAGAAGAGGAGCATTCCAGTATGCTGCATAGTCCAAATGTATTAAATCATTTTTTTATTTGCTGAAAAGCTATGGAAGACGATCTGAGGCCAGGGATTGTGCCCATGCTGGATGATGGATGTGTATATGTTACGGAGGATGAGAGGTGGAGACTTGTGGTCAAAGTGGTTTAAAAAGTAGTGATACTTTGTCAGATATAGAAACATTTGAAACAAATTAAGCCCTGGAACAATATCCCCAGGAATGTGCTGAAAAGGCCCGATACATACAATATTCATGCTGTGTAAAAGAAAGTGTGTCATTAAAAAAAGCGCGTATTCATGTAAGTGTACATTTGGGGTTTGGATATTGGTTTAGACACACCTAGGATACCCCAAACTGTTCCCTGTATTCCTTCTTAGAAGGTTTCATAGCAAAGCTGCTACACCCTGACACATACAGGTCAATAACAACCTAATTACCAGGAAGATCTACATCCCACCAGCATCTGTGTGTAGAGACGGGATCAAAACGATAGAAAGATACAGACTCTCATTCAGCATTTACAAGGGCTATCGTTGCACGTATTGCTTACTCAGTGGACATTGTGGAACATGCTGGCCTGTGTTATGGAATCAGAAGGCTTCTGGGTCCATCCCTAATTTCCAAAGCAATTTCAGCAGGGACTTGTCATGGTGGTTTGGTTTGAAGGAAACTCGCTCGGTAGTATTTATCCAGGGCGTATTAGTGCATACCCATACTTCAGTCACCTTTGTTAACATGAATAGAATGTGAGGTTTAGTTAATTTGTTGCAAAGTCTGATTACCTCAGAATCTATTAAGATGGATTTTATGTCATCACGTGTTCTCGGCAACATCTTGGCACAGTTAAAGCTTTTATTTCCAACATGTCATCAAAGCTCCCAGCAGCATAAACAAGTTAATTATATCACTTTAGCGGCTCTGCAATTCCTATAAGATAATTCTCCATCTGTAAGTGTATAGTAAATGGTATATAACTATTTGCTCTACCGCATAAAGTCTTTGAAGTGTCCTGATTTTGTCCTCGGAGGAAAGGGCATATTGAACATGTTGCTAAATTCCTTCGGAAACTGCAGCTTCTAAAAGTTTATCGTATAATAAAACACAACTTGCGAAAATGTTAAGATTGTAGTATTGCTGAGACCAGAAATTTCACAATCCAGATCTCAAACTTGTCCAGACTTCTGCTGCCTGTTATATAAATATTGTTTGTGGTGGCACCAAACAGTTTGACCCGGAATGCTGCAGCTACTACCACAAGTAAAAGTTAATTAGCTGACCTATCCTGTGACTTCAACACGCAGCCGATGACAGGCATGTTCTTCTAGCAATGGCTGAATTATCCGGAGCAGCTGCCATTAAGCAAGGTGCATCGTAGTCAATGTATGGGAGGCATATGTGACAAGCGGCAAGAGTGTAGACACTGATCCTTAACATTTCATAGAAGAAGAAAAAAATGAGACATTTTAATTTTCCCATTTTAACTATAAGCTCTCCGGAGTGGCTGCTAACACAATGACAAACCATATAAAAATCAAATAAAAATTAAATGTTTTAGTTTGATAAAAACATTGTCTGGATCCTGGACCAATGAGGTAAAATACACAGTATAAGTTTGGCTTTGTCAAGAATGAGCCATATAAACAAACTAGAAAAAGGCAACTGTTGATGGGCTTTAATTTAGCTCTTCGAGACACAGCTACAATGTAAGGCAGCGGATAAAAGAGTGCTGGGTTGGCTTTAATATGCCAGACATATATAATACTTTTTTATCTGCATTTTATCTTATTCTAGTGATTCCGGTGCAAAAGTTGAAAAGTGGTCTTATCAACATAGCAACCGATGAAATGGTCAGCAGGTACAGTCTCTTCATTGCTATGGTGGCAAGACCAGTCATGCTCATTGTGTTAAAAATGTTACCAAGCTTCTATGTGACATTACCTCCTCCAGGATGCGTATGATATATCTGCCTTTGGAAGAGTCTAAACATTCTACATCATAATAAAAGTTTAATATAATTATTTGAGCACCCCTACTATTGGCTGTGACTCCTTTTATTATTTAGTAACATGACTGGTAAAACACATTCATACCGTTCATACAAGCTTTTAAAAGGACAAGTACCTTACACATGAATACGTTACGAGACCAAGTGCCAAACTAACACCAAAGTAGTATGATCCACTAGAAAGTTACTTTGTTACAAAGAGAAGTCATGGCTATTGTTCATTTAGCCTAACATGTTTAAAAAACCCTCAAAAAACATACAGAGGGCTCTGGAGATTGTTTATTTCTCTTTAATGTGTGAAAGAGATGGCTCTCAGCATGAGAATATATTGTTTAATTGATTTTAATAACTGTAATGCATCAGAAACATATTGCTACGTGTTTTAAGGGCTTTTAGATAAATATATTTTTGCGTTCCCTCCTCCGGGTGAGGTTTCCCTCAAAGTACTTCCTGACATGCAGGGATCCGAAAGACTCTATTCCTTTATTTGACAGCCAACATTTCCTACAACCCGTCGAGAGAACATGAAACAAAATTAAGAAACAAACATTTAAAAAAAAATTGTAATTCAATGTTCCTTTGTATTCGAGAACAGCTATAAAGAATTTAATTAGAAGTACCATGGGGCACTAAAAGCCATTAGAGAATTTATAAGAGAAATTACACTTTATCCCCATTGTCAATTTCTAAACACAATTAGATTTTAAAGAGCTGGTATAAAAAGAAAAACCTAAGTCACTAGGAACCGTCCACCTTCAACAGTTTAAAATTTGAATTAATAAATAAATTAGATAAATCAAAATTGGGATGATTACTTTTATGCAGTGTTTTAATTTCTCAATTGGCTCAAGTGTACCCCTTGTAGCTGCCCTTCTTGCCCCCATTTAATTTGTGGCCCTTTACCACGCAAACCTGATCATGAACAAATGGGAACCGCGTGGTTCATCTCAATACGCATTGCTGTTCTCCAAGCAATCTGATTGATACTTACTGTCCAGAAACCCATCCAGAACATCTGGGTTCCTGGGCAGAAAGGCAGAGTTCTCCTAACAAAGGAAACACAACCTTCTAGACGCTTATCACCGTCTCAAAGAGTAAACAGCATTAGGGAGTCAGATCCTGAGCCTAAGTCCCAATAAAGAAAGGTTATTTTCATAGTAATTGAGTAAATGTCTTCGTATTCAGGCTTTTATCAGATTCATTTGAAAGCGCCTAACGTAATGATCCACTGTGCTTATCTGAGGTTTCTGCTTTATGAAAAATTGATTGAAGTCTTTAAGATTAACTGCTTGAGCACCGGGGGGCCGTGCCTCATGGCTCAATGCAATGCTTTGCTCACCATCGCAGCACTCACAGAGTTAAGAGAGAGTAAGAACAGGACACTTAACATATCGGGAGTGGGGCAGTTTTAGGAGGACGGAGTATCAGAACTTAATACAGCGAAGTACCTGCATATTTGACATGGCAAACTGAAGGCCGATGCTATTATCTGACTTGGAAATGGGCCTGGAGTTAAATGGAAACAGAAGAGGAATATTTTCCACTGTTTTTACATACGGCTGATTTCTTGCACCTTGTCTGATGAAAATGTCTTTGAGGGTTTTTTTTTAGGAGCATCATCTGCAATCCGCCAGACACGACACGTATATTTAGAGATTTGCCTCGGCAGTCATTTCTACTATCCGTCGATCAGATGTGTTTCGTTGCACGTCATATAACTGTCTAAGAAGGGGAGGGTATGTCCTTAAATTAAAGTTTGGTTTGAAGCGTACATTAGCTTTCATTAAAATTAGGCCTTATTGTGAACATAATATAAATTACTAAATAACATATTTGCATTGTCTAATATTTAAAATCAATGTCCTCCTGTCAATAGAGAGGTTAAAGACACAAACAGGGATTTTGCCTCCAAATCTGTACTTTACTATTTTCACAGGGATAACATGTTAGATCATGATAACTATATATGTGTCTAATGGGAGCATTTGAATACTGCAAGACCATAGAGGAAGAAACCCATTAATGTTTCGTCCCTGGTGAGATAAAGTTCTGAGACGGATTGTAAACATTCCGGTTATCCCACCAAAACTTTCTCAGATCTTCAGCAAATTGCTTTTTATTCATCAAATGGTTTGATATTTTAATTGCTGTGAAGAAAAGGCAGATTAATCAATGAGTAGGTTAAATTTGCTGTAATTCGGTCTGGGGTCACAGTGTTAATTTTAGTGCCCTTGGGAGATTCCCAGGGAGATTGTACAGCTACATGCGCCTCTCACTAGTCCATACGGTAACACCTTCACCGGCTTAGCCAAATTCTTATTTGTTCATTTTGTCTGAGCTAAAGACTGTGAGCTCCATCCAGAATAAACAAATACAGGGTTTTATTGTAACTGTTAATGATATTGTCAAACATTAGAATAAAGCATTGCTGAGATCTTTTTCATGGGTTAAAAAAGGAGAAATGTGTTTACAAGCTGTGTGGCATACTGACTTTAACAGCTCTAGGTTTATTAACCCTTTAAATGGTAGTATAGTTTAATGTCGTTTGTGACGTGTAATCAGTAAACTATTTTCTGTACGACTCCGGCCGACACTCTTCATAGGCCATACAAGCAGAAAGTCGTGAGTTTGCACGGATTGCTGGCATGAATAACAGGGTCAAGGTTATACACCTGTAGAAGTTGTTTGGCAGTCCCCGAGCGCTGCGTCACACGGAAGACCACATGTTCTTGTTTAATTTTTTAAAAAAACGGCGCTCTGTCTCCACACGCTCTCACATGAAATCAGCCATTCCAACAATGTGCGGATTCTGTTTTGATATTTCCTCTCCCTTTTTTTCTGTTGCAGTCTGGTTTGATCGTTGACCAGGGCCAGCCTCAGAAGACTGCGTCCTGCCAGGCAAAGTAAGCTGTAATATTTTGCAGGTGCTACAGGTGAACAGGAGGCAGAAGAAAATTATTAGTTGTTAACTTGTCCCGGAACTTATATATACTTTTAGCCATGACCTGTGATAAAAAGTATATTCAGCACACTGGATGGCCTTAATATAAGGTTGTATATGATGTTTAATGGTGCAAAATGTATGTTTTCTTTAATGCAATTCCTTGTATAGCCACACGGGGCATGGAGAGTCACTTGCACCATCTGTGCACACTCCTGTGCAGTTTCATTTGGTGAACATCAGAGCTAGCATCATAGCGGGTAACTACCTAATGATTTTGATGATATATTGCTTCAGTCTTGAGGCTGATGTCTTCTCTGGCTGTATTTCATTTCCAGATATTGTTCATTAAGATAATCCCGGGGAAACATGCAGCATCTCCCCACTTAATAAGATCACAGGGCAACCATAAACCAATTAATATGTGCTCCTTAATGCCCTTCCTATGCAAACTATAGCCATTACAACGGATGCTGTCTCCATCTCGGATAGAGGACCAGACCCAATATTCTTGTTCCGTGTGTGGTCTGTTTTTACATTAACCTTTGCACTTGTCAACAATGGCATCCAACTGTGAGCAGAAATTCTGCACAGGACCCGCTCAAACTCAATGTTCGACCGGAGAAATTGACTTTTTTGGACGTAGTCAAGTCAAAGCTGAAGAGTGATTTCCCTCCTCCAATGGTCTGTAATCAGAATTCATTGGAAATATTTACTGCCAGGGAATAAAAATTGTGTTTAAAAACCTATTTATTTTACACACTGATCTTGTGCAATTTCTTCTGCTCAGTATTAGACATCAAAAGGATTCTCGATGGAGATTAAGAAATCTTGCTGTCGATCATTCCTAACAGACATTCCATCAAACAAATGTCAAGTTCCGCTTTACAAAACAATGATCAGTCGGTATTATATCCCTGCTCATCCTTACGTAAATGACATATCCTTTTTTTCCCTCCATAATATCCCTTGCAGTGTTAGTCATGTCTATGCTGGGGATACAATGTGTATATGGGTAAATAACGAGTAGGGTCCATGCCCTGGTGCTGTCCAGTTCCCAAAACACTACTCTGAGTCTCACGCCATTGCACAGCTCTCTGCTGGCACAAAATAAAATTGGCAAAATGAGGCAAATTTCAAAATCTATTTTTTTTTCTGTTTTGATGTGAATTTCATCTAGGTCTTAAGGGTTTCCAAAATCCATTCCATCAGCCACACCCTGCACCGTGAAAGAATGTGGTAACACATGAGCCCCTGCTTTAGATATTCATCCTGTGTGTCTGTTGTACATTATATCCAGAGATATACTAAGCCTGAAGTATTTCTGGGCATCGGGAAGCCGCTCATGAAACTTAGAATTCAGGAATCCATTTAAATGGTTCAAACAGCTCACCTCCATGTAGAATGCAATCTTCTTACACTGAACAGTACAAAAGAATGCTAACTTTGATGTATCATCTTGTTTCTAGACCAATAAGAAGAAAGACACAGAATTGTGCACATGTTCTAGTGTGAATCAGACCCGTCCAAACAGCTGGTAAAATGTGTCCCGCAAGTACTTTTTGATGGTCTCCAAGACACGCTGAACAACCGACCCTTTACAAAGACGTTAAGACAAAGGTGCTCCAACACTCATGGAAGGATACAGACCTCCCAGTTTTAACCCTGCGTGACAATGGTACATTAATATAAAGGAACAGCAGGGCCCAAATTCAAGCAGTACGGAGAACAGTTCAGTTGTCATTTGAGCAATTACTTTAAAATTAAGCCATTTATATAATTTACAAATTTGAACTTACCCACAAAATGCAACAAGTGTGTGCAGTGTTACTGGATGTGAAATACAGAAGTCGATTTTGGCCAAAACAAAATAAACCAGAGGCATAGTAAGCAGCTATATTGTGATTCTGCCAAAACTGACCTACTTTCCATTCATATTTCACACCACAAACCAATCCCAGAAGATATCTATATCTAAAATGTATCACGTACCAAAGAAATAACTAATATGTGCATCTGTAGTAATAATTAATAAGTGCCTCTTCTACACAAATTGTATGTTCGCTTGTCTATGACTTTCCAAGAAGACTGTATCATTTTGTACATAACCTTCTAGGAAAAAAAGTGTTTCATAATTTTATGGATATGGCATAGGCACAGTTTTATATACTCTTTAATGTTTGTACAGTCTGCCATAGAAGGACATATTTATTTCAATGAAAGTTTGCCTGGCTCCCCTCCCAATTAATCTTTCTTGTCTCGATCACAGAATTCATGTGAATTTTAGTGGGTTTTTTGTGGTTCCTTTTCCATCCAATTATTCTAAGCGTACGCCTTGGTGAAGGAAGACCATTCCTTTCTCTGCGGGATGCCCAAACACTTGGGCCGTGTGTAATCACTTCAAAGCATCTTGTCTTGTTTCCAGTCCTGAACATTTTACACATGAACATCATCTTCCTAACGCTCAGATTGCCCGCATTGTTTTGTCCGTCTCTCCCTCTGATGTAGGTTGTCTTGCTTGTGGACGGGTATAACATATATCTTGGTTTTGGGGTTAAAGGTTCACCACTGTCATACAGGGCTTGTAACAAACAAGACGCAATTAACAAATGGCCAATGTATATACAGTATCTGTACATGCCGTCAAAGTCCATGCTTCTGTAGGGTCTTTAAACTAACTTTCCTTGTAGGGGAAACTGAGTTTACTCTTCTTCGGATACTTGGAATCCCAGGTGTGACTGATAGGTGATATCACAGTCCAGCCTGAAGTATATTTAATCTTCTAGGTGACAATGTCATGGCCAAAAGTGAATTCCAAAATACAACTTAAGTCTTCACATTTCACCATTGGGCATGGGAAGGAAACAGACATGATGAAATCGTCTTGTTTGGTGCAATAGTATATATTGTTGCCCAAAGGTGGCTTTTAAACAATGGTTTGCTATCCAGAGAATAGTTACAGGACAGTTACGCTGTCGTAATCTACGCGATGCTGTGGCCATGCGTCTCATATCTTTGAGGTATTCTTGACATAACGTTTGGGAATAGATCACCATAGCCAGTTTGTTTCAAAAATAACATTCCTTCAGAATCTCATTACAATCTTGTTCTGCTGGTGTTTGTAGTTAAAAATGTGTTTTTTTCTTAGCCAGAAATCCAAGCTTGTAATAGTTCTGGAAGACGTGCTGAGATGTGGTGTTTGATTTGGTGTTTCTCCATCTAAGTATTAATTTCTATAAATAACTGGGGAACAGGTTCACGAGACAGCCTGCAAATGCTTATTATAAAGTAAGACCCACCGAGAGACATGTTTACTGTCAATGTTGGGAGTTCCGTGGAGCGATCTTACATCTCAGAAGGGCAAATTGCTACAAAAGAAGAACATACATGTACTTAAGTTTAAAGTTAGCAATTTACATGCCTTCTGATGGCAGAACAAAGGCCCACAAGGCATTATCGGCTGTTTTTATATCTTTATATCATCTTTACTAAATTGTTTTCTTCACAGTCAAAGTTGTGTAATCGTGTTATTTTTGTGTATCCACATTATATCTTGTCGATACATGTGCTGGAATCCACATATCGAAGAACATGGCTGATTGATCAATGTCTGTTTCTAACATCCTTATTTGTCATCAAACTTAATTAGCATGATGAATAGGACGTATCGGGGGACTTAAAGGGCATGGCCGAACAACTCGATGTATTTGTCTATGCCCATGCAACACAGTCAGCCTACTTACAAACTACAAATTCTACTCGTCAATGGCCCCCAATGCTGTACCTTTGGCAGTAACCAAACACAATTATTCCAAGCTGGATCCTTTCACAGACTTCAAATGTTTTTAAGTGGCTAAAGAGTATAAACTATAAAAAAGAATACATTTATGTAATGCCTATTATCCCCTCTGCGTATAACACTTTTGTAATTATTAAATTATCTATACAGCTCTCCCAAAAAGAAAGAGGCAAGATGTCTTTTGATCTCACCGGAGCTAACATTGAAATATTTTTCTTAGACCAAAAATAATTTCTGTGAGATATGATTTCATGGAGTTAGAATGTTCTTTGCTACGAGCAGCGATAGAATTTTATTTGTTAATCCGAGGCACGGGCTTCAATATGTGTGCCCTTGTGTTATATGCTCTGCCAATACTTCAACTCTGCAAACGTATTTACAAATCCAAAGTGAATGTTCAAATCCAGAGAATAATCACAATCCCAGCTGCCAAGATATAAGGTGAGCCATCATTTATCCACTTGGCCCCAAAGTCTGTTTTGGTCTCCTCTGTTTAAAAGTTTTAAATAGAATTACTGCGCAGCCTGATAGTCTGATTTTTTTACTCAAATGTTTGTAAGTTTTGGCAAAAGCACATGGAAGTGACCAATACACCATATTTTTTTTCCTTTGATAAGTTAAAATAAAAAACAATGCTTTGTAGTTTTATTTTTCTTAAGATCGGAATATGGCGAAACTCATCCGAGCAAATGTTGGCACACAAAGCGCAGTTTGATTCAGCGTTTCGCATTACTGTCAAATACGTGGTTTGGAAATAATAGAGGAAGATTGTGTTTCACAAACACAGAACACAACACTTCATGACTATGCGGAGATCACTCACAAAGTGTATTCTCCTAACGTTACATACGGGTAAGGCTTCCAGAACCGGGCAGATTGAGATATTGGAGGTCTGGAGATGCAGCCCATGGAGGGAATTGAGAGATTCCATAAAAAAAAATTAAGGGAAGATTATTATTTAGGAAAAGCTGCTTTGGAGTTCTAGAAGTCAAACACAAAAGACACTTTCAAGAAAAAGCTGCGTCTTTTTGCAAAGTTGAGTATATCGAGTTATTAAAATAAATGTAACGCGAGAGATTTGAGGTAACCGGACGTTTGAGCAGAAAATTAAAAAACTTTTGCATTTGGGTCCTGATCATTATCGCTAATCTGACGTCTATTTTGTTGATGTGTTTTTATTAGCCATTTGGGGAAACAAATCGTCTTAATGCATCTTGGGAACAGTAAACAGAAATGAGATTTATTCTTCACACATGTACTGTAAGTAATTATGTACACGCCGAGGATATAAAAGCTTTGCATAAACCGGTAAAAACTAGTGATCTGAGAAGCGTATTGATGAATGCGACCTGGTTATTATGTAAGTGACTGGAGAAAGCCTGGGGGAAGTGAGGTTAACAGCTGGACTCCAGTGAACACTGGAAATTATCCTCCAGGATTATCTGTCACAGGCCTGGCTGCTGTCAAGAACTTCCTCTCTTATCTAGAAAAGCCCAATCTGGATCAGGCAGAGAAGTGTGAATTATCTAAACATTGCCAATACTTGCCCTGCCTCTGCTAAAGCTCCAAGGGTCTCATTTTCCCCTGACCTGTGTACTGTAACCTTGTCTGCGCAGGCATTTCGATCGTGTAAATCAGACGGCTGGTCTCGCTTCCCATGACTTTTGGTTACATCCCGCAGCATTCATTAAAAATGGCAGTGTTTTCAATGCTCGGAGAATTCCATATAAATACAAGGTAACCGTGTGTTCCACGTAGGAACGCATTCACAAATACTTAACCCAGTATAAGCAAAATAAGTTGGCCCTCTGTTCCTTTACAAAGATGGTGATAGCTTTCATGAAACCTAATGGAATTTCGATTTTAAGGTTTACGTATTAAAATACTGAAAACATTTGTAGATCAGAAGATAACATAAAAAGCAGCTTGTAGGACATTGTAAATAAGAGTGTGATATAGAGAGACACGTTAAATCACCCTGAATGATCAGTTATGAGTATGGAATTATTGTTCACAAGCCCTTTAAAGCCACATACCTGGCACCCTGGCACAGAACATCATATAAACTATCCCAAAGAGTTTTTCCTTCTGGGCAGATGACACATTAGGTCCAAGTGGCTGGGATCCTGGTGCGTCTCTGGCCAGCTGGATATTGGGTTACAGCTAGGATTTAGAAGTATCTGCAGATCAGCCAGATGAGGTATAAATCCATTGAGAGCTTCTGTGTTACGTCAGACTGGAAATGTCACATCCTGATATAAATCATTTCTATGGTTAATGGGTATGGGTTTATACAGAGATCACATTTAGTTACTAAATTTCCTGTATTCACTTAATAGTGAGTTCAGCCTGACCCCTTGTTAAACGGTATTACTGAATATTAACTTTAACCTTCCGCATCTCACCGATAATGGGGTTAATAATAAGGGGTTTCTGGGAGGTATGGCTGGGAGTCCATCTCTCCCATAGGGAGTTCTATATAACCCCACAAAGTACTGTAATTACACCCCACCATGCACAGTGGCTATTCGGTGGTGGTTGGGAGCCCCTGTTTGTCCTCTGCTTTTTTAATTTATTTTATATTAATTGAATGTAGCAATCAGGTGTAATTGTGTGCGTTTTACATAAGGATATGTAAGTATCAGTAAGCTTGCATGCACTCCTCACAGGGCAGGGATGTGAAGGCATAAGTCTGGTCAGTCAAGTTAACCTCTGACTGGCCATTTAGTGAACAAATTAATGAAAGACACAAAGGTGCTGGGAACAATTACACACAAAAGTGGAATGCATGTATTGTTTGTCTGTTTATTGGAATTGTATGATATGGACACAAAATACCAGTCATCGTTCAGCACCTGATTCGGGAATGGAAATCGCTGCTTCCTTCAAGGTTTTGGAGTGAAGTGGATAGGTCTGCTCTGGTATCTGAGCTTTTAAAGGATTATTTGCAAAGTTTTGGGGTCTGTACCCCCTGAACTAGTACCACATTAGATAAGTTATATGCCAATCAATGCTTTGTTGATGAAGTTTCGAGGAAGGTGATGGCTGATCCACATTTGATAATAAAGAGACAAATTGATCCCAGAAGCAGATACAGACTAGACAGAGCTACATTCTAAACCAGGTCCCACTTCTGAGGAACTGCCACCAGGTGAGAGGGCATCTGCTCTTTATCTGCAGCCCGGCTATTAAACATTGAGAAGTAAATAAACCTCACTTTTTTTTTTTCTCTTTTGTTACTTTTATACATTTGCAACTAAAACATTTCCTGGTCTGCTTTTGTTGCATGTGATTGATCATGAATCCTGTACAGGATGTGACACTGTATGAGCGATGGCAGGTACCATACACCAGAGGGGTTATTCTAAACAGAGCACACTGTTTTCTTTTGCTATAATAATTTAGTGCCATGCCGTGTGAGTGGGGGGTATTAAATGCCACCCATATTGGCAGACATTCCTTCAATCTGTGCATCTGAAGTATTCGGTTTATAAATAAATAACAGGATCCAATGCACAGCTAATGATCAGTATATAAAAAGTTAATGTTAAAAAACTGCCCACCGTGCCATCTGCACCACATGTACAAGCTGGCAACTGTAACTGACACAAGCCCGATAGCTGCCCAGATATTTTGTTTTTGTGATCCAAAATTTCTAGGTAAGTGTGTTATGATATGGAAATTACATTTTCTAAGCCCCGATGCTTAGAATTCTTGTGAATCGGGTGGTTAGCTGTTTAATACACCCCCATATTTTGCTCTTAAGAAGCCAAACCCCTATCTGCTCCTCTGTGATATAGTTGCACCTTGGAACACATTTAGAACAAGGGAGGAAATTGTCAAAACGGAAAATAAGGCAAATAAACCGACTGATTCTTGTCAAGATTCCCATCTATAAAAAGCTCGCAAATGGAAATGAAGGTTTTCCTTGGCATCTGGGATGTTAATGCTGCGATGGATGCCGGTTTGAGCTGATATCAGCTGGGGTAGAGGATTTAAATATGCCTGCCATTATTATTTTCCTGGTGCTGGGACACTTGGGTTATACTGAGATGTAATACTGAGTGTGGAATGCAAAGCAGTTAAGCTTTAGATCGCTTCAAACAACTTAAAAAGAGATTCCATGTTATAATAATGTCACTGAATTATGCAGAATAATAAATATGCAGAGCCACCTAGTTCTGCAATGAAATTTCATTAAAAAAAAAATCTGCTATTTTAATTGAGAAAAAATGTAAAACATTCTCCCCAAAGAGCACACTTTCATGTTTAATTTGTGGGGAAAAAAAAGTGCTTTACTGTGTTTTTCCTCTAAAACTGGATCAGCGCTCACTTTATGACTTTGCTTCAACAAAGGCTTTCCAGGAATACACAATATATCATCAATGAGCCGATTAGAAACCGACTAATAACAGCACTCCCAGATAATATTTCCCTTTAAAAAATTAAAAGAGAAAGAAGGCTAATATAAGCTCTTCACTTTTAAGATCAACTGCCACGATACAAACTTGATTTTTCGCATTTTCTTTACTGTGTAGAATGTTATTCTCATAGTACGAGAGTACTCGCTGGCTCGGATAGGGTTAATTTCCTTACCAATCCGACCATAACAAACCACTAACACCATTGAGTTTGTGTAATTGAGGTGGGCTGTGCTGGTTTAGGAAAGGGTAATTGGTCTAATTCAGAGATTCCCAGACGAAGGGTCAAGACTTTTGTGGGAAAAAGCTTGAGATTTCCGTAGTCGAGTCATTTCTGTCAGGGTGATAAAAATAGGCAACTTTTATGCAGGAGTACGGAACTCTTCAGGAACTTTTTTGTATGTTTGTTTTTAGTTTCCTATGATGAGTTTGGCAACATTTTGGACATAAAGTACATTTATTTACATCAATTTAGAGCGTTCCATGAAGGTTATCGCTTACATTTCATTAAGGGAGAAAAAGATTTTTAACATATATTTGTGTACTTTGTCAGCTAAATGTATGGTATGCAGCATTTTCACGTAACGTGAGATTAGGAAAAAAGTAACATTAAGTAACATTTAAAGCAAATACTGGATACTTCCCAGTGATATTCTTCGTTAAAAGGCTCCTAAATAGATGAAGAACGATAAAGATGTATAATGACAAACTGATAAACAAAGACGTTTCCAAAGTGGCAAAGTGAAACGGTAATGGGACTCTGCCTTTAATAAGCTCCATGGTGGGAGCCGCAGGCTATAGATACGGCTTAATGTCTTAACATCATGACAGCTCCTACTCACACTTATCGTGAGCCTCGAAAAGGGAGATTTCACACAGAAAAGGGACTTTAACTGACACAAAAAAAACACAGAAAATGGGGGGGTGTCTGTTATCAGCTTAAGGACCGTGACAGATAAGATGAGGTGTGTGAGTAGCGCTTATCTTGTAAAATGACAGAAAGAATCAGTCACTTTGGCTACTGAGAAATGAAATACTAAACCCGCAGAAACATATCCCATATTTATTGTCTCCGTGTTGTTCATCTCGGTACATTACTCAAGGTTTATCAGATCCTTAGAACCCTTCTAGTGTATGAAGACCAAACAATTAGGGCAGTAACACAATGGGGAGGAATAACAAGAAGTTAATGTGGCTGCTCCCATGGTATACATATAGGGTTGATGCCTAATATATTTATATGATAATTTGTTTGCTGCATTAGTGTATAACTGTAAAATGTAACGTTTGGAACCTATACAATTCTGGTTATTCATCCCTCAAAGACCAACTGACATCACAGAGAAGATCAAACCAAAGCATTCACCTGGACATTTCTATGAAAATCCTTAAGAATAAGTGTTGTTGGCGCTGTCTGCATGAAAGAAGACACTACTCTATCTATTACATCATCTGCAAATGTGCAAACACAAAAGCTGCGTGTTTTTTTACCCAGTGTTTTTGATATTACGAGAAAATGTGAATTATTCTCATGGGGAAGTAATGTTCTATTTTAAGCAGACATTTCTAAGAGCGAGCTAAAAATAAAACCAGTTTCAAAACCAACATAGCCTTCCATCCACAGTTCTCTGGTCCATGAAACCGAGCCATTTTAGCAACACGAACGACTAAAAAAAGCCCTGGAAAAGTTCAAAATATATTGGGGGGACAAAAAGGTTCTCTGGAAAATTATTCAGAGAAAGTTTGTCTCTGACTTTGTGATATGATACCAGTGAGCATGTGGGAACAGGTCCTCTGGTCCTAGGGAGTTCTATTCTGGCTACATCGGAAAAGGAAGATCTATGTCGGAAAGGACCTTATTAAGGCTGAGCTGAGGTGTCTTAGAATACCTGGGAACATGTTTGATCACCTAAAGGGTAGAAAAGATTCAAAATGAAGGATTATGCTGGCAAAAGGTCTTCAAGGGGTACTTCATGGAGTCAGATCACAAAAGTCACTAGTGAGAAGATATTCCTAAATGACAAAAATTACACTGTCTGCTTCAGTGCATTTTGCACATGACCAAAAGAATGGTAAAAATAAAGATTTTCTCTACGTTTCCATGAAAAATAAGGACGTGAGGAAAGTGAGAACAGTTACAAAACCCTTAGAGACATAGTTATTTGTTGGCGATGCTTTTCTCCGGTTGAAATCGGCAGACGTCCGTTGCGTTGCAGTTGGTGCTGTGATACTGCGACATGCTTCTGGCGGTACTTTAAATGTTTCAATTAGCAAGAAACACAGAAAGCAACAGTTACTTATGGGATATGTTTAGTTCTCCTCGGGAGAGGAGTATATCTGGAGATGTCTACACCTGCCATATATTGGCGACACGTCACAGTGGCTTTATACACTTTATGGCTTTCCTTGGCCTGCAGATTATCTCATGGTTCTGGCGTGATTACACAGAATAATCTGCACTGAATTAGCTCATTTAAATTCTTCACTTGGAAACACTTTCCAAAGAGGCAAGTTTTATCTATGAATTTTGTGCTGGAAGCCGACAAGATTTGTAAATATAGCAAAGGATGGCAAGTGGCGTGAGATAAGGGACATCCCCAGGGAACCTGACACTTTAGTGGAAAACATTAAGAAATCCTCTAATCAGGTCACATTAAATGATCCCACAATCAAGAGGCTTAGTACAGCTTTGTAAACAGACCTAAAAAACTTTCCTAATTAATGATGAAACAAATTTTATTATAAAAATAATTACATTTAAAAAATTTGAAGGTCAAGTAAAGAAAATTAAAATAAAAGTCAATTGGAAACACGGAATAGATATTTTTTCAGCTGTAACAAAGTATCTTCCCGATGTTAACATTCTTATAAATGTATTATAATTCTAGAGGAAAAACACAGTATTGTCAACGGCCGACCAGTATAATCCCATAAAAATTATTTTTTTTATCTAAAAACCTAGAAGACCACATGTCTGGAGCTACAAACTATTTGTATTTTTAAATAAAAATATACAAGTGCCTTAAGTGAAAAACATTGTAAACATGGATAATGGAATTAGCTTGCGGTTACGGGAATGGACAGTTACATTCCATCGAATTTCTTTTTAAATGTTTTTGCAGGGACTCCAAAGACAGTAATTATTCCAGAACACCATCAGTCAGTTTTAAGATTGTTAGGAAGAATTGCAAACATGACACAAAAGTAATGGAAAAGCAGAAAATATCAATCTGAGATTTGTTAACACTGAATAGCCATAAGATAGGGATTTAATTGTACTCAAGATCTGCGATGAGTTCTAATAACATGGGTCATGCCAAGACCCTGATGGTTGCCTTTAAACAAGTAATATAAATGCAGTAATAATCATATAATAATAATGTTAATGTTATATGTGTCTTTTTCTGTTTTTATTCAAATAAATCCAATTACAAAAAACAGTGTAAACAAACTGTATGGGTGGTAAGAAGCTAATAGTGTGCCCTCTTAACCCACTATATGCAAAAGAGTACCAGTAGGGTTAAGGCAGGGTCAAAGCTTCAGGATAGCAGCCGAACTACTAGTTTCAGAAAGTGAAACATGGGCACATTTATAAAATGATGGTGGTACCGTAGGTACCAATGGCCCATTGTTGGAATCAAAACCCCTTGTGAGTCCAATGTAAATTAACACACAGCTTTGCCTAGTGCGTCTGGGGCAGTTTTGGCCGTGCCATTCAGCACTGACTTCACATCCGCTTCCAAAAGCAGAACCCAGAAGCTACGGAACCCAGAAGTCAAAGTACCCAGAAGTCAAAGAACCCAGAAATCAGAGCCCCCTTAACATACCTCTGTCATCAGCCTACACAGTCAAATGTTTATTAAGGGTTTAATGCGCCGTCAGTTTTACTGTCCGCAGTAACCACGGCGCATGATCACAGATGCACAGGTATATGGATGTGAGCTCAGGGTCTCTCACGTTAGAATAAAAATGTTGTATAATCATCATTCAATGTGAAGGGCAAAGTAGAGCTGGGTTTTTCACAGATGAAGTCCACCACGTTGCTTGGACTCTGTACCTTCTATACAGTCCTAGCATATTTCTGTTCTGTGCAAATGGAGGCCCATAACTCATGCAAAGCTGGCTTTCACTAATCCCAATTCACATGGCCTTAAACACAACGTCTTTCGTAAATATGCCTATTTACAAAGATTGTCTGATAATTATGAGGTCATTAATAACTGGTGTTAGCATGGAGAGTACATTCAGATGTCTTCAAGGAGTACAAACATCAAGTTCAGCAAGATGGGAATAATTCCTTACCCTTCATTAAAGAGGCTCTCAAGCATTATTTTGTAACATGCATCATCCAGGACACCAAAGCATATTTACATGCAAACCATTTTAAATGAATCTTCTAAAATGAGATTTCGTTTCTTAATGGTTCCTCCCAGGACCGGTTCTTGGGTGATATCGCAGAAAGTTAACCACGGTGCGCAGATGATGTCAATTTTCACTTAACTTTGTAGAATTTTATACCTTAAAAAAAAATTGTCATATTCCTTTGATGCAGCACCAAATGGGTTGAGTCACGGATTACCATCCAAAGTTCAAAGTAATTACTTGCGGTTGTGGAAGGTGGTTCGTCAACATTCCTGGATCATTGCAATATCCCAGTATCCTACGGATAGGACAGCTAATAATATAATAATCCATGTTTATGGAAAAAAAGAAACCTTTTGTGTGTACAAACACTAAATAAAGACTTTCTTAGGTAACAATGCACTTGGCTTGCATAAAAAGCAGAACATGTTTGAATATTTCTGCCATATTTTAATAAAGACCAGAAGAGCTGAAAGCATTGAAACTGTAAAACCTATGTACGTTTTATTTTGCTTCTGACCACAGATATCTGTGAGGCGGTCCTAGTTTGTCTTTTTCGTTAGTAATCGTCCTCAGTTACAGAGATATCCACAGCAACATCCGTTCTTTGTTAGTCGCAAAACCACAGTGCAATTGTGTGTGACAAAATGGTTTATTATTATATAGAAGTAAATGAAAAAAAAAATTCATCCTAGTTTTTAAAGACATAATAAAATATTTGTGTATAATTGCCATTCAAGGGCCTATATATGACGGTTGGATGCACAGGCAGTAACGCCCAAAGGTTTTGCGCACTAAAGTGACTATAATCCTAGTTTCCAGTTTGTGATACATATACTGGATAAATGATCAATTATTGATTTATTATCAACTTGCTTGTGGCCAGAGGACAAAGTCGGTATTCATGCCAATGTCTAACATGGATACATTGATAACGCAGATAAGGCACATTGTTGTGTGCACATAAGACTCCATTAGTAATTAAACTGAAACGTACGCTACAGATTTTTGCAGCTGTGTGGCACGCGCTCTGAATGACCTCTTGGAAAACTAATAATGTTTAGCTTTTAATCTGCCTAATTACAAAAAGTCAAATCCATATTACTATGCTCACAAAGCAGTAACTAAAACAGGGGGGGTGAGGCACAGGAGGGTGTTAGTGGGTGTCCTGACTCGGACATAAAGATGGCGCACGGGATTTATATCGGGAAAGAGGAGAAACGAGTCACGTAAACCCAAAATGAAGTTACGGTTCCGCACAGAAGGCATTTCCGCATTCCAGCAAAAAATATCTTGCGTGTTATCCAGATCTGGGCACTCATATTTTAGAGATTGTATTTTATCATTTAATATCACCAATGAGGCTGTAGAAGGAAGTGGTCATCAACCTCTCCCTGGGACACAGGAAAATGTAGTACAGAGGTAGAGGTTTTAAGGGTTCCAGACACCAAAAATATCCCCAGACTCCATTTACCTGCAGAAATGTGCATTTCATGTTGTACAGAATGTATAGAATTATTCAGGTCCAATAGACGACTCCAGCTGTGGTCCAGAATAAGTCAGAGAGAGAAACCCACAGTTGGGCTTCTGGCTTCTTCCAGAAACACAAAGCTTGTTTACAAAAACCAAATAACTCCTTATTGACAAAGAGGATAATTCTGGGTGGGTGCGCCGCACCCCAATCCTCTTTACCCGACGGCCCTTCTCTAATACTGAGCATCTTGTGCCGTAAACACACTCCCTGAATGTTAATCTTTCTAGTAAAATGTTTACTTAATCCCAAGACGTTCCCGCAAACCTTTCAAAAACTAGTGATGTGATGTATTTATTTTCATTCTCTCATCTGCTTGTTTTGCGATAGGATTTCAGAAATGTAAGTTATTTATCCCCCAGTAAATATTATGGTGAAAAAAACGCAGGAAAGAGGCTTTGCATAGAAGTAGAGGGTTCTCTTCTGGTGTTGACATTAGAAAATATCTCAGTGATGACTATATAGTATAATGAGCTTGGAAAATGAATTATTTCACAACCAAGTCTCCATCTGCCGAGGAAAGGGTAAATAAACAGACAAAGGTCAGATCACGGCTTGCGTGCAGGTGTACTTTCCAGAAGGGTTACTTCAGGTAAAGGATCGTTTTGATCCGTACAACACATTAATACTTGGTAAGTAGAATGTATTCCCCGTTTAGTACAATGTAACCAGTAAAGCAACGTTTACACATTTATGCCCGTGTCTCAAAGATGAAAACAAAAACTTAACAGGGTTCAGCCTTTGGTCTTCACAGTTTGTTAGTTATGTTGAAAGCAGATACTTTGGTGATGATAAAGTTACTCCAGGAAGAGATGACCAGCTCTGTCCTAGACACAAGAAGTAACAATGGCACGTTTCCCAACATGTCAAATGGACTAAGAGGGGCAGTTTTGTTTTAGGAGATGTATAAGTGGGGCTTTACTCAGACTTTGTGGCTCTTTAGCAAACTGAAGAATAACTAATTTTATTTACACTGTTTTATTTATAATCCCATATCCTCGCATTGCTATGTACATTATCCTGACTTACAGGGTCTTAAAAAATGATGACTAGCAGCAGGAGCGTAGACTAGTCTAAATAGTAAAAAACCTCTTCAGTTTTCTCCATGGCCCAGTAACCTCTGCTCACAGGCGCCAGTCTAATACAATTAACTGATTTTTGAAAACACCTTTCTGTAACTAAATCGGGAAGGCGAGGTGTTGGCGCGTTTACCAGTGGAAACTGAGAACTTTGTTTTTGCCTTTGTAGAAGCAGGACACATTATTTTCATTGGCTTACCTGGCACATTAAAGAGTAAAAAAGGCTTTATATGGTTTATATATAGAAATTTATTCTATGAAATATAATCGATATCAATAAGCAATTACTATTAACCAGCGCAATGTCGATCAGCTTCAAGCTGTTTGAGAGCTGGAGATGTTACTGAATTTCATGATCACAACAAGTTTTACGGATGTGCCTGGCTTACAGGGGAATCTTGGCTCACTCTCAGACATAAGCTTTTTCTTCTGAAACGCAGTTCTCCGTACCTCGGAGCGACACTTTATTTAGTCTATGAATAAGAAGGAAAATCCTGGATTCTGCAAGGACTTTCTTGTCATTCAAATGAAGATGGACTTGGGTTCCTTGCAAAGGTTCCCCCTTGTATCCGCTGAGCTGGTCTGGTTTAAAGCAATAGTTATGGAAAAAATCCTCCTCCTTAGGTCAGGGCTGATGTACCAGACCAAGCACACTATTACGTGCAAGTGTGCTCCCGTAATGTAAGCTTTGCACATAAAAATTGCAGGTAAAACATTCCTTTTCAGGATCCTTACAGGGTAAACTTGCACCTTGAAATGAAACTGTGCAATGCATTCACATTGCAAACACCGGTACTTTCCTGGTATCCGGAGCCAATACCTTTGTTTAAATACGTAAATCCGTTTCTGAATATAACGAGAATGAACATCTTCTCTCTACCTTGTACAGAAGAAGAAGCAGATGAGTTCTTACAAGGTGTACCGACACCTTTGTGTCTACTTTGGTTCAAGTATTTTCTGAGATTGTAGAAGGCAGGTCAACATCCGCACCGGAAATTGGTTCACGGATAGTCGTCTACCCTTTGTGACAGCCGTTCGTTTCTTCTATTGCTGGGCCAAGGAATTGACGTTGATCAAGTGGTGTGAGGATGAATTGGGTACGAATAAAAACACAAACGTTGACTGGAACAACTACATGCGAGACATCTGCACTAACTACCTCATCAAACTACCAAAACAGAAGATTGGAGGAGAAGGATTGATTGTCGAAATTGACGAGAACTTGTTCACTAAGCATAAGAACAATGCCGGCCAAGTTTTTCCTTCATTGATCCACACACTGGCGTCCATACTCAGAGCATCAAGCAAATTTGGGAATCGGCTAAATAGCGCAACAAACACCACAGAGGAACCGCACGGCATCAGTTTGACTCAAATTTGTTCAAATTCCTTTGAAGGCAGCACGTGGGACACAAGGACGTATTTGAGTCTCTATTTGCTTCTCTATTGTAGCATAGATACATAATTTAGAATAATGAATACATTTTTCGAATGGCTCTGGAAAACAGGGAAGCACCCAAATACCTGAGATACCCTTCATTAATGTCTACACTAAGAAAAATATGTGTTTATCTCATTCTGAATGCTTCTCAACCACACAGCAAAAGCATCAGGCAATCCATGCAGGTGAGAAATGATCTGTGAATAACGCTAGGTTTGGGATGCTTAATAGATTTTAAACACTATATTGTTTATACCTGCAGCTGCCCGATAATGTCCTTGTTCCGGCTGCCAGGGAGAGATGCCCCGACTGACAAGCTCATACAAGCCTAATGAACGAGCTCTTCTAACAAAGCCAAGGACTGAATGAAAATGACATGAATTTGGAATCTCAAAGTATTATTAATAAGGGGAAAATAGGCCAGGAATTTTAACATTATCATCTAGCCATGTAAACTAAGGAAATACAACTGAGATGGCCAAATATCGCTGCGGGCAAAACTTTGGGGAAATATCTGAACAACGTGAGAATGTATTTTGCTTTGTGGAAGACAAAGGACCGATACATTAATCATTGAGAAAAAAGCTAAACTTTCCCATACGTATTGTTCAGCGTGAACCTCGCTATCGCATTGGGAGGAATACAGGCTGAGGTTTAAAGGCTGTTGGTAAGGAAGCCTGATGGGAGCCCCCCCCTCCCCACTAATAATTAATTTAAAAGCCAGCACAGTGACTTTATGTCATAAAATTCAACAAACATTGTGTTGGGGGAAAAAAAACCTTCGTTATTTCTAATAACATTTGTTTTTTCTAAATTGTCATTAATTATAATATCCCATCTCCTGGGGCTCTGTAAACACACTGATTTGTACTCCAGATAAAGACGGTGAATACGTACGGCTATACATTTTTTGTGTTATATACAATAAATGTGGGAAAAAGGCTGGCAACGTCGGCTCTCGTTCTGGGAGAGTCGGCCAGTAAAGACAGACGCGTTCCGCTCCTCAAAATTCCCTCCTGGCAATTCTCCCACGCAGTCATGGCAAGATAGACACAAGATGTCTGCGTGCGTTTCCTTTTCGTACGGGTTACTTGTTTGGGAGAAACTAAGAGGGCTCGTTATTTCAGAGCCAGTTATCTCTGAGACCCCAAGTCATCCAAAGAGTACAGGGATAGAAGGGGAGATGGACATATCTGCCCTTAGAGAAATCTGATTTATCTTCATTCTTATACAGAACACGGTGTAAAACACAGAATGGAAGTTGGAATAACGTTAACAATATTTAGTACGGCAAGAATAAGAATTGGGCCCATGAGGCACATGCGATAAGTCCATGTATCAGCCAATTCATCGACACCAAATACACACCCGTCACGCTGCCAGTCTACCAGATGAACTAGGTCTTGGAGACTTTCCTGTCACTTATTAAGCGGACAAGCCTTATAGAGACCATGTCGTCATTTCTCTTTTGCACTATCATACAAACCAGTGCTGGAAGTGCTTGGATTAACCCCGTCTTTACTGATGACCTTGTTAAGAAGCCTCTGTAACAGAGCAGGCACATGGTCCATTTGTAGGACCAGGCGTGTAAACCAGCGGATGTCTGGCCAGTGTGAACACAGACACATGTGCCGGAAAACCACCATAAATTCTGCACACATAAGCAGTGAGGGTTTAATGAGGCTAGGCAGTCCAGGCTAGCAGCTGCTCTACTGAAAATCCAAATGGCTGAGGATGATGGGAATCACAATCAAGAAGGACAGGAAACCTTAAGAGACAGAGCCCTGAACACCTACCGCCTATTTAAATAACTACCTTTCTATAAATAAAGGGTACTGATAACTTAAAATAATGCCTTCATGGGAAAGCCATTAGGTAGACAAAATGTTACAGAATATTAGATTCAGGGAAGAGCTTTCCAGCAGATGATGTACTTACAAACACACTTAAAATGTATGGGAACGTATGGAAATTTGATAGCTGATGAGAGATGCACGAAAGACTATTAAGCTGTTGGTATAGTTTGGTGAACGTGGTGCTGATTTGCCGGGTCAGTACACAGTGTTTCGTGTTTACGTACACTTTCGTGTCCCCTGAGCTGTGAGTATTTGTATAAGTGCGTCTGAGCTTCTGGGTCTGTTCAGTGTAGACAGCCCGACTGCGCTCTGCAGAGGTCACGGGGAGAGGGGGTAGCGACAACTAATCAGGCTTATGGCTTTTCAGGAAACAGACCATGGCTCAAATAATAAAAATAGTCAGACCACAAAAGCTTGGTTTGCCTATCTAAATATTTGTAAGCTGCATATGAAGCGATAACCACAGTTTACATTATTGTGAGAGTGAAGTGTGGCAGGGTGTTTAAGAGCAACAGAAACTTCCACCGGTCAGTATGAAGACCCCATGATATCAGTGTCACCCAGCTTGGGACATTAAGGAATCCTATCAACCTTTTGCCACCCAGATGGGAACCCAGATGCTGATTACACAGGGTCCCTAATATAACTCTCTGTGATCTAGCTGGGATCACCAGGAGGGAATGATATGGGAGACCACAATGTAGTTCCTAATAGCTCAGCTGGGGACCCTGGCAGCTAATTATTTGAGGAACTTGGGTCTCCAAGTTACCCGTTTTACCCCCTTATCCCCTAACCCCCTAACCATAATAATGGGGTAATATGAATGCCGTGGGATTTTCTAAAACAGAACATGTTCTGCACAATCCCGGTGATAATGATCAGTGGCCTGAAGTATTTAAGCAGGTCTGGTATGTGGCAATGAGCAGCGCGTTTGTTTAACACTTGTAAAGTTTGATTTGCATTAGGACAAAAGCATTACACATGGCCTCCTAATAGCAGAACAAGTCATTCCTCAGCGAGGTGACAAATTTATCAATGGGGCACAGTCTGGGGACAGACTCTGTGAAACGTGAGCAAGTTGTGCTGGAAGATGACACAGACTTCTGTACCCTGCAACCAAGACACCGATGATATATTAAGTAACCAGAACACATCAGGAGGCTGGCCTGCATGGATATTTTAAAGATTATATATTAAGGAAATGCGTCATAGAGTGTCAGGTTTGAATTTATAAGGAAAGATAAATTAGTCTCATGCTGCTAATACACACGGACTAACACAACTACACAACATACCTATTCAACTGAGGCATTCTCACACAGGTCCAGCACGATGACAAAGATAAAGGCATACGTAGACACAATGCAAACTGATACAATGTGTATGAATTAAACGGTATGATACATACTGACACAGCTAACCACGTCCACACTGTGGAAATCAAATAAAACACACATGCTGGCAGCATGCATACAATATATACAAACATACTGCTTGCATGCTGGGGATCATGACACACACACACATACTGCTATGCTTGCTAGTAGGTAGAGAACATACCATACATGCACAACTACTACCAAGCATAATCGAGGCGTAAGAATGAAATCCAAAAACCTCAAAGGAAAAAGGCCAATGGTATGAATGACATAAATTCAGTATCTTCCCTGTACACATCTACATTCCAATAGAGGATGGGTAGTAAGTACCATTGTCTCTGGACAATCACCATGTTATCTGCCTTATCTGCAATTCCTATATTATGACGCATTTGAATCAGACGAGATATTATTCTTGTTTCCTCTCCTGGTCTAAAGTTGAACAGTGATCACCGCAGTCAGCAGCAGATCTAAATCCCTTAGGGGCCTTCTCCGGCCAGCTATTTTTCATGCAGTTGGTTGCAATTAAAATGTTAGCCATGTTGATTCCAGATTAGAAAGGTCCTCTTAACGTGCAGTGATATGTTTAGAGTCTGATCCACCATTGATGAGAGTCATGAAGTCCGATGGACCCAGACACACAGAATTACACAGCTGACAGACAGGACCTCCTTGGCATAACAGCTTGTACAGCAGGGTTTCTGAAGACCCCCAGCAATCAAGGCCTGATGGGGCATTACACTAAATGTGGCCTACAATGCAATTAAACTGATTACCTGAAGGATTTCATCTATATCACAGAAGAATTTAAAAAGAATGACATATCATGTTGCTGACCTAAGAGGTTAATTTAATAAGAGCTACTTATGATTAATGAATGATATCGAGATTTACTTTTGGAAAAGTATTTAAAGACAGGCATTTTAAAGTTTGAGAAAATTTTTAGAGATAATATTTTTTTATTTTTTTCTGATATTTTGGTGATATAAGATATGTACACCACCCCAGGGGTTACCCGGTAGCTTGAAAACTGCTACCAGATCACCAGCCGTCTGGTGGAGACCCCTCATCTGAATTACATATTTATTGATTACTTTGTTTAATTTATCTTTTAAATTATAAGCTGGTTTTGGGCAGGGCTGTGTCCACCTGTTGTTTCTGTTAGTCAAATTGTTATGTTATATACTACTTGTTATGTCCTGTCTACCTATTGTACAGCGCTATGGAATACGTTGGTGCTACGTAATACAATTAATAATAACAAGAATAGCATAAAAAAAGAAATGGTCATGAACCTTTGAGATTTAGGGCCACTCCATCTAGTAGCACAACGTGAAGGGAACTACCTGCTGCTTCTGGCACTTTTTGGGTTCATTAAACACTGGAAGGACCTGACCCACGTGCCTGTCATTGCACATGGTCCTAACGTCATCTATAATTCGGTCATAAAACAATTGCTAGCATAAAGTATAAAACTTACAGTTGACTACCTTCTGACCTTTAAGTCACATATTTTGTCTGAGCACCCGTTATGACAAAGAACATGGAGTCTGCAAAATGTAATGTCCATCACTGTATGTATACTGTGAGATCTACACAATAAAAGTATTATTACAGTTTACATTAAAATTTCAAGTGTGGAGTCTGGAATGCACACATGGTCTTCTTACAATCTTCACATTGGAGACACAGACATTTTGCTGTCAAATCTTTCATATTTCTGTGAAAAAGACCATCACCAACATTAGCCAATTTTGGTCATAGACATTAAGAGGATTTTGTTTTCCAGAGATGCTCTTGAATTTATCAAATTTCTGTTTTTCATACAGATTTATTGAGCATATGTTCCACAAGCTGTCAAAGCAGGATTGAAATGATATAAGATTCTGCAGCATTTCATCCACTTCGGACTTTCTGCAGTACAGAAAAAAGTTGTGTTTAACATTAATTATCCTGACATCCCCAAATCATACCTAAGCACAGCATATAATACACAAGTGACAATACAGTGGCAGTTGAGGGAAGACTCGAGAACCGTATTAAGTCCAAAAGCTTTTACATAACCGGTGCAAGAGTTACTTGTGTTAAATCAAGGAAGCTGGGATGTCTCTTGGTAAAGTTTCTAAACAATTTATACAGAATGTGTGTCCCAGAGAAGATGTATTATTTCCAGGCCATACATAGAGACGGGTTTGCTGGATCTGTACTATATCTTCCCAATCTTAAGCCATTTAAATATCTGATCAACTCCCCATTAAACTGCAATCATTCACAGACTACACCTGAAGCGTAGCACAGGGGTCAGGAATCAGGAACAAAAGCTAAGGTTATCAGAGATGTGGAAGCATCCTATTAAACCCATTCATTTATATACAGTATGGTTACTTTTCTGCATTTACACCTCTTTCTTTGGACAACTCGTATATTCCATTGGCTTCCAGAACCTCCTATACGTGGACGACACCTTAATCTACATTTGCTCTCCTGACCTTTCTTCTAACTCGCCTCACCGACTGTCTTTCTGGAATTGCGTCATGGATTGCGTTGCATTACCTGAAGCTCAACATCTCAAAGACTAAACTTACAGTTGTCTCGCCATGCCTCCACAATCCCTGACATCTCTAGTACTGTTAACAACGCCATCATCCAACCAACTGACCAAGTTCGCTGCCTTGGTGTCATACTTTGGCTCTCCTTCATTCCTCACACCCAGTCCCTCACCAAATCCTGTCGCATTTACCTGACAAACAACTCCCGAATCCACCCATTCCTTACACAAGAAATAATCAAAATATTTTTCCATCTAGATTATTGCAACTCCCTACCAACTGGTCTCCCCATCTCACCGCTCCAATCGGTCTGCAACACAACAGCTGGACTAATCTTTCTTTGTCACTGCTCCTCTGTGCCAATCTCTCCACTGACTCCCCATAGCCTTCAGAATCAAATTTAAACTTCTGACCCTTACCTACAGAGCCCTTAACTACACACCCTATATCTCTACTCCCTATCTAAATAACCCCCTAACCACTCTTATCCCTCTCATGAACTGCGCCTCTCTTCTAATGTCATTACCTTTTCTGATTATCCGTATTCCGGATTTGCACCGCGCTGAACCCCTTCTCTGGAATTGCTTTCCCCGTCCCGTCAGATCTTCTCCCTCATACTCAATCTTCAAAAGCTCTCTGAGAATCCACCTTTTTGTGAAGCGTACAACCTTTCTTCCTTCCACTCTCCTGCCATCATCCTAATCAAGCCATCTGAACCATCAACAACTTCAACGGATCTTCTGCACCCTATCAACTCATTCCCATCCAAGCAGCCCTCTACTATTGTTTCACTTTCCCCTCAACCAACTAGATTGTAAGCTCCTGGAAGCAAGGCCCTCTGGTGCTATATAAATAACTGTAATATAATGTCAACTTGTCATCATTTCTATCTAATGATGCTAATTAATTTAGCTTAATTTAGAAATGTAGTTATTCCTCAATTTAAAAAAAAAAATTCTAAGCCTATGAAATGCAGAACTGCTTTGAATGACAATGACATTAAATACTTTTAAGTATTATTTAATAAGGAATGCTTGTATAAAGTACACAGTGGATTTGCAGTACATGGAATGGGACCATTTCCAGCTGCTTTATAGGGGTTATCTGAAGCATTGAATAATTTTTTCAAGATCCAAATCATAAGTTTTAACATCTGAATGGTAAACACGACCTTTCACCCCTAGGTCATCAGTAGAAAGCCATCAGCACTTAATATTTACATGTATCTGAGGGAAGAAGATAATTAGTAAAGAATAATACTTAGTTCTCAGGAAAATAAAACCAGATCGCAGAAAATGAAAGCAAACACCATGTGTATGGCAGATGATTACTGGGTGTACGTTTTATTGCCAGATTCTCCCGCGTAAGCAAATTTCTCTCTTGCTTGGAGTAGAATGAATACATTTTAAGGATGCTAATATATGTAGCACAGTCTCAGATATCAGCCCATCACAGACTGTTATACATGTTCCAGCGTAACAGGGAAAGAGGGGGTCTGACCGATATCAAAATTCAGACTCCATTATGTTCTTTCTATTTCAATTTTGCTCTAGTTTCTGGAGACTTATCCTTTATTCAATTGACCTGCACATAATAGCTGAAAAGCTCTTTAGTAAGTCGTATTTCTTTTCATACGCATTAGCTGCTTTCTTCTTTAAATGGGTTACTTCAAAGCCAGCACCCCAAAAATTATGTTTATAGCACAACCTAAATTGTATTCAGACCATTCAGAGTGTTTGTTTTCTGGCAATTCTGAACTTGCTGGATGAAATATTTTGGCTGAAGAGAATCTTTATCAGTCTAGGAGGGGAAGCTAGCTTAGTGGTTTCCTTTGCAAGAGACTTAAGTCAAAAGCATTTTGGAAAAGGACTTTCAGAGAAGAATTGCACCAACCCCACTCCCACAGACATGGGGACTTCCTATCCTTACGGCGTCTACTGGGCACTTTCTATCCTGAGCCGGAGCCATTCCGACAGAGTAGGTCTTTATCCATACATAATATTTCCAAATAGTTTCTTTTTTGTGCCAATTCTTCCTGTGTGGGGGAGGAAGGTGGTAAAAGTCATCCTTTGTGCTGTGCACCCATCTCCTGCCGGATTCAGATGCACACATGCACCCCTGTCATTGTATCAGTGATGTGAAATGCTTTGTCTTATAGCTATCACTGAGTAACAATGTATCTGCACACCCCTGAATGGAGCTGAATGGCGCATATTACATTTTTCTTTGGGAAAGTGTTGATAACAGGTGCACAACATCACACCAGGCAGCACACTTAGCCTGCTAGCTGTCTAGTCTTCTTAAAGCAGCACCTACTGCTTATTAAGAAGGGACTGGAGACACGCTTCTTCGTGTAAATGCTTCGGGAAAGGTGCACAAAACGTCTAGTGTGTATGGCACAGATAAATTACATAGTCTGGGGTAGTCTGCTGTGCTGGTAGTTCTTCTGTTGAACTGGTTAATAAAGATGCTTTCAAAACGGTATTGTAAAATGAAATGCCTCTCATTCAGTTGTTACATCATTCCTGGTGAAATATTTGTGGTTAGAGATTTCCACATTTCAGTTTGAGTGAAATTTGCCCACAGGTTATTGGCTAATGTTGGTTCGGTGAAGCTCCAGTTCCCCTGAAATCCAGCTGCGTATGTATGAATAAAACAATGATTCGCTCTGCAAAAAACAAAACCTCAAAGCGGTGGCAAAGTTTTAATTAAGTCCACTTACGTACAAACCACAACCTGAGTGCACCTTCTGCCATATGCACCCTCCGAAAAAAACCACGTTTGCTTCCCATAGTTAAAGGCTGTGCAACGCATTAAAGGAGAGACCTACTATACAACTCATAAGATCTTACTTAATCCCTAATAGAATATAATGAAACCAAAACTTTGCAGGCCACATTCAGCCTCTGGTCTGCAGTCGGGACAATTGAGTTCTGGTCTGTAGGCTCTTGTGTCCGGTTCCATCTGCTATATTGCTGCTCTGGAAACCAAGGATAATATAACAATGCTTGCTAGAGGGTAATTTTCCCCTAAGTTACAAACCAGACACCTTATACTTGCAAAGACTCCTATACGTCTGCACAGGGAATTAGTTCGATATCGGAAAGCCTTCCCAGTACAATCAGACATGATTTGAAAATGTTAGTGACGCAGCTGATGTAAAAAGCAGACGTTGGTACATTTCCTGGTGAAATGTGTCAAACATTGACACAAAGATCTGTTAATGCGCTCGCAGCTTTAGTGATTTTGCACACTAAAATACTCAAGCAGCGTGCATGGTTCAGCTGTGGCAGCCAAGACAAATGACCTCCTGTCTATACCATTTGAGTCAGAGAAATGTGAAGTCCTACAGTATTACAGCAGTGCCTCTCTGCCTGTAAAGAGGGGAGTAAGCATGCTGATTGGCTGGAGTTACTTTTGGTGGTGATGAGGATCAGATATCATACTGATGTTTTTAGCAAGAACCACTAGTAGACAGTGACATCAGCTGAATCCCAAGGATGCTGATAATAGTAAACTCTGGGGAGGAGGTGCCTTTTGGATGAAACTTCATAGTTGAGCACAGCTGAAGCAGAAGCATTTGCCTCTTGGAGAAGGTCAGTGTTTGATGGGACCAAATTCTTTGAAGCCTCAGACATCTCTGGGCTGCGAAGCCGGCAGCAGCTGAACAGCGCAGGGGTTTGGATACATCCTCCTCATCCTCATGGTTTTACTGAGGGATATTTTCTCGACATTGGAATTCTGATCATCTGAACAACATGACACTTCTGGGCTCCGAACACTCACTGTTGATTCGGAGCAAATTCAGATCAGGTAGGGAACACCAGAAAAGGGAGTTTAAATATAAAGACGCTATATCTTAACCTTGTTACATCGGAAGACACAACTTTTATAAAACGGTATTCTGATACTTTTCTGTAAACTGTCAATAAGTCCAGTAGAATGTATATGTAAATAATCAGGACCATGATGGCGATCTGCTAATTATTATGCTGCAGGTGACCAGATGTTAATACTCAGATGCCGCAACACTTTATGGTTAGGTGCCACGACACTCATTGTAATAAGACTGATGAATAAAGGAGCCAAGATTGGCTTTGACAGCTCCGGAGCCCTCTTTACCTTTTGGTCTTTCAGCTGTACCTTGGTGAAAGGTTTCTAGACTCCGACTGGCTTGTGATCAAGGCTGGTAACTTTAATATCCTATGTTTTGAAAAAGGTTGGTCCATGAAATGTTGTGCAACTTCTTAGTCTTTACCAATCTGGTTAGAAATATTTCCTAAATTTCTTAAGTAGTACAGAGTTACTTATACCCACTAGTTCCTAAGTGTCTGTCAAACTGACATATTGCTATTGAAACACTACACACGCTTTTGCCAGAAAGTTTCTAAATGAACACTATTGCCCCGAAGCAAATGTTTTTTGGCTGTTTGCGAGCTATTACAATAAGCGCTATCCTGAGAAGGAAGCCGCTTCCTACCGCAATCTAGTTAAGCCTTTTAAAGTGGAAAATGTTGTGTTTGGAAATACCGGAGAAGGAAAAAAAAAATATTTATGTAGCCATCTGCATAAGGGAAAACGTGTGTGTGTGTGTGTGTGTGTGTGTGTGTGCACACACAATTACACAGTGTGTACGTATATACATATGTACACATCATTAAAACCCCAAAGCGTGTGTATTTATACAATGTGTGTTTGGTTTTGTATTTATATACAGTTACATGTTTTGGTCCTATGTCATGACAGCTGCTTTATATAGTTTAAAGTGCAATTCCCTGGAAATCCTGTAACATCTTGTTGTACTGTTAGTGTTTTGACAAGTGTTCCAGTGACATGTTTTCCTGTGTAAGTCAGAGTACTGACATACATACCACACGGCCATGGGAATTAACCTGTGACAATCCTGCGTATGCCTTCCTTGGGATATATTACTGAGGGGTGTTTAACCCATGCATGCTGTTTGAGCGCGTTATGAATGCTTCTTTCCAGGGAATACTGTGATATTTTATTTTTTTACAAACCCTGTTGCTTATAATCATCTATTTACTTAAATAACAAACTTACAATATGTGAGTATAACAGTGTGACGTGTGCATGGTAGAATTTATGTCTGGAAATTAACCATATTAAAACATTTCAACAATTGCGGGGTATTTTTTTAATCTTGAGTTGTAAGACTTTTTTAATGAAATATTAGACTGGCTGAGCCTTAGAAGTTAAGCGTTAAGCGGTTAAACTTTTACGGTGATTGCTAAAGTACCGGGTCAATAGCTAAATTGCATAATTCTGCAGTAATAAGGAACATCAGGCCGGTAAACTAAAACAAAAGGAATGGGATCGTTAATGTCAGCCCCCACCGCAGAACAAAACGGAATAATCCATGAATTATGTTTAAGGAATGTCTTCAGAGGACATCCTACAGATATAGAGTGTGTTATCATGCACAGGAATTTGCAAAGCATTTAAATGACAAAAGTGACACCGGGATAAGTGAAAGGTTTCCTGTCACTCGGAGTTCAGGCTGCTTGTTCTTGTCAGATACCTTAGCAGTCAGATAAATGATATTAAAGACAGGGGGGTGGTATGGCTTGGAATTCATTGCCAAAAGTTGAGTGCAGATCAACACTGCCCTCTGCCTGGGCAGATAGAAAGGACTGAATGCAGACCCCCACCCCAAACCCTCTCATTGAACTATATAGGTAATTGTTGAGGGGACAGCGTCAATTCATTGGTTATCGGATCCCCAGAGGAAGGTATTCCAAGCGTTCCAAATCTCACCTAACATGAAAAGTTTTTCAACTTAGCCTCTGTATTGTCCCTTTTCCATAATTATGGTCCAAGGGATAATAGGCCAAAATGGTTTCAACGTTATGCAATTGCTATTTGCGTGAGATATTGTTAACAGGACTTGTAAAATTCCTAGTCTGAGCAGCACAAATGAAAATGTAAAAATACAATACTGAAACCGAATCACAGTAGACGGATAGATAACATTTTCGACCAAAGAAAAAATATTTACAGAAGGGACAGTCAAAATGTGAAATCCACAATGGCTATGTTTTAGTAGATACAACAGATACAAACATGGCTACTCGCTTACAAAATAGGAAATGCAGGGTTACTTTTAGCATGGAGTATATTCTTTAAGGCAAAATAGATAATACCGTTATTGTTTTTTATCATTTTATGGCTGAACTTGGGTACATGGGTTTGTCTTGTGTGTTTTTTCCCAGCTGATTTATAAATTTGAAGGGTGCCAATGCATCAGTATGATGTCTCTGCCTCTCAGACAACCAAGCTGTTAAAGTTCTCGGTTCCTGTACAGCTCCGCTTCACCACAGCTGGCCTCTTGTCACTGTGACCATATGTTTTTAACTTGTATCCAAACTTCAAAAAGGAACCGTCAGGAGGAAAGGCTCCAGTCAGTTAAATGATGTGGTGCTACCCATTAACTCTTACAACAGATCAAACCAACAGCTGTGTCCTATACAGAGACACTCTCGCTGTCTGTAACAGGGATAGATGTCTGAAGTGCCTTCTGGAACTGTCAGGGTTAAGCAGAGAGAGGAAACATTAAATGTTTAAAAATTGGTAACATTTGGTTAACCAGGAATAGGCAAGTTCTGCCACTCCTGCTGTGGACTACAACTCCAGTAATCCTCAGCAATCTTGGCTAAGAATTCAAACACTACTTTTGGGGACCATCTGCTGTATGGGAAGGATGGGACATGGGAAAGGTTGCATATGCAGAGAAAACTGGCGTATTCTTGCTATTGCTGTGTATGTTCATGTATCTCTCGACCAGCTGGTACAGTTTCTTTTTGTGGTTCTCTGGAGCGTGCGTCCACTGGTGCTGCGAGTTATGAACAGATGTTAGAAATTTCATCCCATCATACAGTCGCCAGGACTCAGCGTTTGAGTTACATTTTTCAAAGCATCTGCCGGGCAGTTGATCGTTTTTAGCTGATAAAATGGAAACCTTTGTTTTTCCGACCTTATATTTCCAGTTAACCACATGTTATGCGGTCAATTAAAAGGCACCCCAACAGGGTTGGAAAACTTGTTCCAGGTACAGAGAATCCGCTTTCATGAAATAAAGGATACACATATTTACTTATAATTCCATATACATATAACGCTAGATGCCAGGATGACAGATCCATGACAGCCTTTTGGACAGAAAATCTGATTCCCCAGTGTGGGTATCGTTCCGCCGTGGTTAATACAGGTTACTCACAGAACGAGCTGCCATCTGAGCCAACCTAACCCAACAGGGAAAACACTGTTTAACTATTTTATCTTAAAATATCGTTTAGAAGCTCAGTACAGGATGCTTCTGCACCAACACTGTCAGAGCTCAGATCCACCTCATCTGTAGGCCTGTGGACTCAATGTCAAACTGTAAATAGATCAATAAGACCTACAGAAATTGCTTGTATGTTAAAACATTTAAAGACATTTCACCAAACACTTTTGATAACACATTTGCCCCATGTTGCTGGTCTAATAGACAAGGGGTTTACATTCTATTGTGTATTCCCAAAATACTCAAATGTTACTGCTGACACCTACATTTTTATGCCTTTTTCTGTTCATCTCAAAGATTTTTTTGTCTTCTTCACAAATATGCAATGCGTTAAAGAGATGTCTGATCACTGTATGAAGGTACATACATACAGAAGCCTACCAATTAAGGGGCCCTAACAATGTCAGGAAAGTGGCCCTTGACCTCTGCGTTGGACAACCCTGGGACAGTAAAAACTGAGAGGGTTACTATACTCAATCGACAGCTCCCATTCACTTTTGTTAAATCCCCCATGGCTCAATTGCAGAATACATAACAGATGTAAGCGTGGATTTAATTTCTTAATTAGCTCTGGAACAAAATACATTATTTGTTATTTACTTTAGGGTGTCAGAATATTTTTTATGTCTAAAATTAAACATCAGAACTCTCACTGCATAAACTTTCACCAAAATGTATGCATCGTCATCTTTATCTATTAAAGGGAGTTCGAATACACCTGGGTCCTGTAAGATACCCTCACTTGCTATAGAAGTACATAGGTATGTGTAAACTTTCCCATAGTTTGACAGAACTAAAGATATAAGAAACATTCCTGCTTTATGCATGGCTAAATTAAGCAGCTTTCCAATTACAGGATAGTGCTTTAGGAAAATTGGTTTCAAGGAGCTCAAAAAAGAAACCAGAGTTTTTGGATAATTTTGGTAGAAGAACAAGGACATTCTTTTCAGAAGCTGCTGAATACTAAACTAGTTCAATGGTGGTGGACCCTTAAAGAGAAAGCTTAATGCCCCAGATTGCCTTGTCAAAGGAGAATGTATACTAAAGTTATTGTTTGAGGACTTTCTTCATAATGCATAGGTGGACGGCTCCCACTGAAGTTTACGCACCCACAAAATGGGTCTCATTAGACAGCCCCGCAGAACGCCCTCCTGATCAGAAAATAGCAGGGGAACGGTGGGGAAACAGGCAAATGCATATGGGGTGATTCCGCAGAAGCCCCCATTCATTTGCAAAGAGAATATCATATATATATATATATTTAAAGGAGCCACTCAGCCACCTTATACCCTCCCCCCAGAGGCAAAATACAAATTGGATTACTGTATTAAAAGCGGTGCTGAAATAGAATTGAGAATTTGCGTCTGTAAGAAAAAGACAAGAGACTTGGCCGAGCTGTTTGGATTCTCTGTATCTGACGGCATGGTCAGCCCCTATAATATGACATACCATCGAAATGTGAAATATTCTCAGGTCGCTCTGACAATTGTTACAGGGAAGTCTGTTTACAACATTATATCAAAGTCTGAGTGATTATATTTGATACATTGCAATAAATAAATGTTATCTTGTAAGGAAGGAATATAAACACAGTGCGGTATAATTTAACATGCTAAGGCTGTCATGATGACCGCATCGCTGGCACACAATGATTGCTGATAATCTCAGAGGTCATCGCATATTTTCCGAAATGGACAAACGGTTACCACTTTGCAAAGAGAACACATCTTCCCTGGAGATGCTTTATTCTTTTTTATGGCTATGATCTGCGTTTATTTGTATGATATGAGTTTTTGGTTTATTTTTATCAGCAGTCCATTGAATAAAGATATTTAACGAGCTATGGGAAATGTTATAATTAGAATACCATCATGTTGGGAATACGAGAGCTTCTAAGGAAGAGTAAGGAAAAATGTTTTTCCAGTACATGTAGTGGATAGGTGGAAGAGGATTTGTGAAACATTTGTGAAGAGGTGAGTACAGGGAAGTATGACACATGCGAAATGCGCAGGGGTTACGTATAAATCGCCATCAGCAGAACATTCTATTTAATTCCCTTCCAACCTACATTTTCATTGTGAGTATTTTGCACATCATATGTGCGATACACTTTGCATGCCATTAGCACATGTTATTCACATGTGCATTTGTACGCCGACCCAGAAAGTACTTGCGCCTCTACACCACCTGCTGGACAGTCACGCTAATAACGAAGCTCATCTTGCAGAAGAAACCCAGCAGGTATGCACCTGATAATGCAATGTTTAGGCACCTACAGCTCACAGTTTAGCCAACGACCCTCTAGAATCACGATGATACCCTCATTATACAGAAATATGATATAGATATAGATATAGATATATAGATATATATATATATATATATATATATGAGAGAGAGAGAGAGAGAGAGAGAGAGAGAGAGAGAGAGAGAGAGAGAGAGAGAGAGAGTATATTCACTGATTACTGTTACAAGATGATGGCCCTCTTTTTTGGCGAATGTCTTCTTTGTAGGACATTTGTCACGTTTGGGAATATTGTACATTTTGATTTCAACATTCTAGATTATAACTTGAAATGCACTCACACATAGCTTGTAACTCGAGGAATACTAATTTCAGGCACGCAGCCTGTGGTTTATAGAATTTATTGTCGAGTAGCTGTTTCAGACCATAAGCTTTTCTGTAATTGATGGGACGCGGCTGTGGAACAAACATAGGATTCAATAAACTAATAACTATGCTCTGTCACGTTCACAGTCTTATATAATTCCTAATAAATTTGGAGAGGGCAGGGAAAATTAATTTGGAGACCAAGATTGATTTAGCGGTGCTGTTAATGCATTTTTCTCAGCTGTTCTTATAGGTTTGGGACAGTCTTGCTCTACTCCCATTAATTCATCCACTTTACACTTGACTGTGTCAAGTGGCCTGTCCTTATCTACAAAACCTTTCTACGTTACCTATTGTTTTATGTAGATCCAACCGGGGCACATAAGCCTCCAAAAAAACCTGAGCTGGCCCTTGTAATGCATACTTTTGCAGTGATTCAAAATTCTTCATCTAACTACATATTACCACTTAGTAACTAGACTCTTCTATCGACAGCAGCCAGTTACCAGGTGTGTTCCCATATAACACTCGGCAGATATGAAGTTGTAAATCATTTTTAATCAGCATATGGGGAAGAGATAAGTTTGGCCAAAAGGCAATTGGGGATCCCACTGTTCTCTCATCTAAAATGGCCTATAGTAGGTTCACTCTTGGCGTGAATCATCCCCATTAATGCGAGGCAGTGCTGACACAGGACTAACCTAGGATAATATCAGTTCTGCGGGTGTCAGAAGGTTACATTTCTGTATTTCCCCTATTTTTTTTGGAAGGGATGTAGAAGTGATTAAATTAATTCTAGGACCTCTATCTCTTGATGTTAACTTACTTTAAAAAAAAAAAAGCATTTTGTAAATGCCTCGATGTACTGGCAACATCCTCGGGCAACGTCAGGTGATGAACGATTTAAGTGCCATAAAATCAGAATTAGATCTCTACTGACTTGTTGAAAGGAAAAGTTCTCTAAGACGTAAATGTCTTTGTAAAAACTGCGGCACTATGTGATTTCAGCAACTGTTAAAACAATTTACAAAGCCCATTTTCTTCTGTATCCAGCACAGCGTTCCTTCAACTGTCACCACTTTCTGTCCATATGGAGCTCGTTAGATATAAAGTACTTTTTCAGCAAGCAGAGGAACGGAAACAAACAGGTCTAAAACCACAAAAGTGATACTTGGCCATACCTGTCGCGTGGCTTTTGAGCCATGTCTCATGGCCCATGAAATTTAGATTATTTACAGGGCTACTAGACAAAAGGTTGCTGTTCAAGCAACTGTAATTAAGATTTGAGGTGTTACTAAAACAATGTAATCCTCGTGCGCGTGTGCCGTGAAACTACTTTTTGACGTGTGAATTCATCTATAACCCTGGAGCTCATAACATCCAAGAGCTCCAGCTTGGCGATAACATTTTTTTGCATGAAGTTCTACTACACAATTAACACCAATTTACCCCCAGAAAACTGATTTCTAATTCCCGGTGGATGAGCAAGACTTGTACAAGGAAGTGCATGTTCCTCTTTGGAGCAGTAGTAGACCGGCTACCACTGGAAGTAGATTTCTCTAATTAAGGATATGGGGAAGCTCTGACACCTGACAATTTTCTTCTAATAGTTTTACAGTTACGGCTTCAGCAGAGAAGGAACCGAGAGCATCTGGTGGACCAAGGTATCATGCCTCGTGAGTATATTTAAAAATTCTGATTTATAGAAAAGGCAGATCTCCTACCTAACGGGAATCATTACATCGATACTAAGACCGGAAGCAGTGAGAGAATGAGAGCAGGAATTCCAATAATACAGAATACGGCATCTGAATTGTTCCACACTCACAACGTACTGATTAGAATCTAACATCCAGAGATTGGCCAGAGTGACGATGTTTCACACCTTCATTCCCACACTTAACCAATTCAAATCTTATGTCCAGAGATTAATGAGTCGACAAGAACATATTCTATAACCTCACACAAATAGATTAAAAAGTGGCATCTTTATTCAGTAATTCATGGAGAAATAACACAGTTTGGACTTTGATCATGCTTAATTTATCACCTATTAATCAGTTCGAGAGGATTGTAACATATTCATCTGTGGACCTACATAAATATCGTGAAAGCAAACCCTTTCACACAACTTCTGTAATGTAGTCTTGGTGGGAAAGGGCAACGATGCTAAGAGAGACAACACACATCCTGAACATCTATTCCTTTTTTGAAGATGTAGAAATTTTTTGTTAATTTTATTTAACGGGTAACTGAAACTCAAGACTATGTTTTGCCCTTAAAATACGAACCTTCCTTTTATCGGATGGACTTTCCGTGATTTTCTAACTCCTGCCAAGTTCGAGCTGTTTTTATCAGCCGTGAAAGTTCTGTATGCTACAGTTTCATTACTCCACATTAAGCAGCCTTCTCTAATCAAATAAGGGAATAGCTGGTTAGCGGACAACGCCATATAAAAACAGTCTGTTCCATTTCGGGATGCAGATGAATTTTGTATGTGGTTGATTTGCTTCAGTGATTTGTTTCAATGTTGAAGTAATTCAATCAGCCCACTATTTATTGTGTTAAAAGGCGTTGTGGTCATTGTTGGAACTTAATGTGCAAAGACATAGCTTGTTGCATGTGTGAACAGTGATGTTTGGTTCTGCCATCTTTGTCTTCTACATTATAGTAATAAATGTAGAAGTAAATGGAGAGTAAGCATGTAGAAGGCAAGTGGTACAAATTTCTATGTCATGTGCGGCCAATGAGACATTACTGCTTCACCGAAGGAGCACAATGCATGTGCGTGACATGGTGTTTTACAGAAGGAATTATGGAGTATAGTAATGAATGTAACAATACCAGGATACAAATAAAGAATTGAGACTAATCGTCTTGTGTAGAGACATAAATCAATGAGAAAAATGGCTAATTGGGATAAACTTTTTAGTGCCAGAGATCACACTGCAGTTAAAATGGGGTTAATGGAATCAATGGATATTAGGATTCTCTAGAAACACAATCCATACAGGTGAAAATTATGGTACATCAAATATATAAAAATCGGTAATCCTGCGTCATAAATCAGGATACAGTCCTGGAAATAAGGATCTATCATTGCGTGCGTATGTGGCAATTATATAAGCAAGAGTGGCTGGACCACCACTGACATTTTGTAACCTTTAAGACTGTAAGCTCTTTGGAGCAGGTGATTTTTTTGCCTCAATGTCTAATCTTGTAACACTATAAACTATTTTCACGTTGTGTCCATCCACTGTACAGCACTGAGTGTATGCTGGCTATTACAGGTAAACTAGGAGCATTTATCAATGTAGGTACAGAAGATGCGCCAATATTAAGTTATGTGTCAAGTTAAGTAAAGTTTATTAAAGCGGTGCTTGGCAGCCTGTGCTTCACTCCTGAAATTCCTAGTTATGTGGTTATTTGCTACTGGCTCTGTAGACGCATTATAATATATATAATTGATATAGCCAACTGGAAACTCTAATAATGCCCTTTTGTGTGAGATTCTCATTTCTTTAACCATCACATTTTTTGTGAAGATCATCCATGAGCGGCGCAGATGTACAAATATAAATATAGCTGTTTATACTAACCGTCTGCATTATTTGCTCTTCCAGCCCTGAAGAGCCCAGCTGCATTCCACGAGCAAAGGAAAAACTTGGATCGAGCCAAGGTAGAGCCTAATATCTCTTTACTTTTCAACATAAATCAAATGATGTGCGTCTCCCGTTCCCTTTGGACACTGAAAATACTGTGGCGACTTCTTTTTGTTAACTAACATCCCTTCCAAAAGTTTTCAGAAAGACGTAAGCTAGAATGAAAAAATCTCTGGTACTCTGCTTTTATAAACACAAATGAGGCATTGATTTTGTGCACATAAATTGTTTTTTAAGACAAATCTTCTGTTGAAGTTAGTACATTACTTAATGTTACATGTTTATAATTAATGCAAGCTTTGTAACGACGTTAACGTTTCATTCATGTATGCATCCCTGCAAACTAAAAAACTCCAGGAATTTTAGTTTAAGAGTCTTTAGCCCGGTAAATCAGCACTCCCAAAATGCACTCTGTAAACCCTCGCTCCAAAGGTACCAGATCAAAACTCTGAGAGACCTGGAGAAGGAAGCACCCGATGCCCAATGGTTAACATTAGAAATATGGGTCTAGTTTAATAAATCTGAATGAAATCAGGGAATGTTTTCGGCAGAAGGTGGCGCATAAAACCCTATATTGCGAGCATATTGTTTGCACAGGTATATTTATCTTGGAAGAATGGTATTAAATCATGTGCTGCTTCTTCTAATCAACATTACTTTAAGATCAATCTGTTTTTGTAGTCAAGGTCCACAGAAACAAACTGTCTCATAGGAGTGCAGACAAGAACCGTAACGGAATACATTAAACATCAGGGCTACGCTGCACAAACTATAGGCAAAGAAAGAAGCCTTTTCAGAAACAGCTGATTTAAGAAAGTCGGCAGGAAATGCAATGACTCATTCGGCTCTAATCATAATATTTGCCTCCTGGTTTTCAAATCAGACAATAAAATGTGAGGTCATTTCAGAAACTCAAAACTCACACATTGTCATTTGAACCTGCACGGGACTATCATAAATTGCCTGTGACAGTCGGCCCATTCAATCCAAGGTTTTTAAGTGAGGTGAGGGGCTTTTAGAGGCCAATGTCTTTTTTGAAGTCTCAAATGCTATTGGAATTCATAATAGCTTCATTTAGTTTTGAGTATCATGGGTGTACCATTCATTTCCTTTTTTTATTTAATGTAGCCAGGTATCACTGATCCCAATGAAAGAGAAATTGAAGGTCGTCGTCTGAGGCAAACTACTAATCCCTAAAAATTACTTGTCTGTTCCAAACTCTTTAATTCCGGTCCTGCGTACTCTTGCCTTTTGGGGTTGAGCATCTTTCATTCATGGTTTTCACAAAGCAAACTTTGCAATGCCTGTCATCTTAGGTCTCATTCCCTCTCAACCGCATGCTAGATCAGGACACTCTTCCCCTTCTGTACCAGTACATCTTAATGTGTGTTAACGTTAGTGTCTGTAATTGTAAATTTCCGTTCTCCCCTAAAATCTGCTGCCGTTCTCTAAATAACATGTAGTGTAATATCCGTATCATGCTATCACTGATCAAATAATGTATATACATTTTATTTCCAGACGGAAGATTATTTAAAACACAAAATCAGGAGCAGGCCTGAGAAGTCTGATCCCATTAATATGCATATTATGCAAGGTAAGTCTGGATACCCCCTGCGCATGTTCTAGCAATGAAATTGTGGTTCGCAGGGGCTAGGTAGCCCCACGTTTAGCATCACGTAACGCAACGTCATTTGGTACTTTCAGATCGGGTTGTAGACTTGCTGTGGACTCTATAAATGTCCGCGATATTTTAAATCTTTTTAATTCTACAATTATTCTGGAATCCTCACAATAAGCCCTGGACCTTCGTGAGCTGATTGACAGAGGCTGGAAGGAAATGACTTATCTTGAATTTTCTGTTCCAGATTCAGCCGCAGAGGGCTCAGCTCAGTCTGCCCAGATGAAATTAAAAAGGGCTCGTTTGGCTGACGACCTGAATGAAAGAATTTCACTCAGACCAGGGCCCTTAGAACTGGTGGAAAAAAACATTATTCCTCTAGAGTCCACTGTGAAAGAGGCCATAAAAGGTATAAACCCTTTCCTGCTTCTCGATTTTCTTCCGTAGACTGGATGTATTCAATCCACCTTATTTAGATCATCATTTCATGTAAGATTTACTGCGAGTGACTTCACAGTGAAAGAAAAGAATCACACTTGATTATGTATTCGTATATCGATTCACGTTAAATGCCTCATTACATTTTTAATCTTGTTTCTCCAAATTCTGCGGGATGGTCAGGAGTTTGATTAGTTCCCATTTCCAGTACCTCAGAAAATTCTGATTGAATGTTATTACTACGGTGGCATGACGATTTAGCGCTGTGCTATGGATTTGGTCGTAATTATCTGTCCGGCGATCAAGACGTTTGGACCACTTCCTACATACCTTTCCAAATAACTGTTTAAATCTGTCCCAGTGGTATTAAACATTCGCTGGTCTAACCCTATAAACCAGGAATTATCTGGCTTTAACCTCTGGAGATAAAATGTTTAAACATTGCAAAGTGCAGTCAAGGTATTTACGTAATCTCTGGAGTGAAGGGAAAAGTTCCAGATTTCAAATAATTTCCAAACGCTAGGCAGCTTTGTCTGCGCTCCAAGCTGGCAAATAGCTGAGCATTGATTTCACAGGACCATTTACCAGCGGCCTGTCAGCACTAAGCGCTCTCCATCACAGCCTGCTCTGCAGGGATGAGGCTCCAGTCTGCCATGGTGGGCTAAGACCCCATAATGTGATGCACACCAGGCTCTAGGCTAGCATATATCAGCAGGTGAAGTTCAGAACAAATGCTGAGAAATTACATGCATATGTGTTACTCATCCTATATACATCCAAAGCCAGTTTGAAATCAATAAGAGACGCTGGGACACGCTCCTGAAACGTACAAATGTTGTCAAGTTACTACCTGTTGTAAAATACGAGGACAAGGCATCATGTGCTACTGTGACACTGGGTGATCAATTGAACCTCTGGGGTTATTTATGCAAACTCTTCCCAAAGAGCCCCAAACCCCGATTATCCTAACTGTAAAGAAGTAAATTGCCCAAAATGATATCGCAACTTGTGATTCTCAAATGAAACTTTAACAAGGCAATTCATCCGAATATCCATAAAACAAAGGTGGAAATGTTAATGTAATAAATGTGTAAAATGTATTCTCTTCACTGGTTATTGTGCTTAAAATATTTTAGGAACATTATATAGACTTATTAGTTTGAAGGTCAAGCTTATGAATAGCACTGACCTGATTGGGGGAGTTAAATCATGTTGTATGTTGTGGATCATGCCTTGTTGCAATGCAAAACGCTTAATGCTTGTCTTCATGTTGGTGATAGGACACAAGCTGGGGATGGAGCCACTGACAGTGATAAGGGGACTAATCACTTGAGTTTACGCTATTAAACATCTAACCAGGGTCCTCTGGGGAAAGGGTCCTTGATACTTGCTACATGGCTTTAACATGAACTCTAGCACCTGCTTTTACATTAGTAATCCTGGTTCTCGTGCCTTATCAACCCATGGGTTAGGCTGATACTTGCCAGATCCCAATAGTAGCTGTTATCTTTGTTCCTTTAAGATCTAGTATGCTGTGACTAATCAGTGCCACCCAGCACTCAAGGGCTACTGTCAGATCATTCCCAGTTTGGAACAAATCCTGATTATGTGTCACAGGCGGAAATCACGCGTTGGATTGAGTCTGATCCTGTACATTGAAAGAAAACACATGTAGCGACTTTGACCACGGAATCGGAGCAGACTTGTTGGGACTATGACTTTACTCGTAGACCCCCCCCCCCACAGAAGAGCGTCTATTAGCACCCAAAGTGTTTTTGTGTAAATGTTAGGCAACCTGCTCCAAAAATACTTCTAAATGTGTCAGTTTTATTTGCCTTTTTATTTGTTTTTAAACAATAAAAAAAATTCCAGTGTAGTCCACCAAAACCTAAATATAGTTTCTTGGTCTATTTCTGCAAATTCATATATTGTTAAGTTAATTGAGAGGTGTTGTGACTTGTTATGCTGACCCTGACATTTCTAATTTGTGAAGGAAATCAGAATAATTTTCCCAAGCCGGTGGATGCCTTTGCCTTTGAGGAAGATAGCAGCAGTGACGGCCTATCTCCTGAACAGGAGCAGAGTGAGGACCAACAGGGTCATCTGTCCTCTTCTCCAAAAGAGATTAAAAATCTGGATACAATAAGCACTCCTCAGTCAGGTTCGACACAGGTGAGAGGTCTCCTGAGTTATGCAACACATATTAGGGTTCAGATTTAAAATGCAAATATCTTATGGTAATTTCAATATATGTTTTTTTGGTTTTTTTTTACTAAGTCGCGATACATCAACAGCTATGGTATTTAAACTACGGAAAAGAGGTCTAAGTTCCCTTTCGAAGGGCTGCTGAGCATATATTAGAGGAGATAGAAGAAAATTTTGTTATAGACATTTGGGTAATAAGTCAGATGTACAGTATTTTTCTCACACACTCAGAAGTTATGTTTTAAGAATTATAGAGGTATATAGTCTACAGGTGGATAATTTTACAAATTATACCCTATTCAGTTAGCTGCTACTGTATGTCAAGAAAATGCATTAGTATTTCACCAGTCCGACGCGTATAAACTTTTTTAGTCCACTTAGATGGATAGCTCTAAAACCGATGTTATAAGGATTACACACCGCGCTCTTTTATAAATCAAAGCTCTGTATGGAGAAGCCTCTGTTCTGGGACAGCATTTTGTTTAGATATCTGGAAAATGAATTGAATTGAAGTAAACCAGGGTTTCTAAACTATCTGAATTATAACAATACATTATGAGACTCTACAGTGTTCTATACAGAATAACCAGAACTATTGTTAACCCCAGGGTGACAGATTGTTGGCCAGTCTGTTTACTCTTCATTCCTGTGTCTTTGTTACACAGTGTACTTGGCATTGTGTACCCTGATTTTCCAAGCACTTAGGGCAAGCGGCCAAAGTATTGTCTGCCTGGTATGTCTAATTGCATTGAGCTCATAAAACACAATTGGTCTCAGAGGCTTGTCGGCAGGAGTGTGGGCATCACGCTTAAAATCTAGTGGTTAAGACTTTTGGGTGAAAAATCACATTATGACCTAAATAGCCTTTTGGTTGCATATCCCTAACACGCAACAAACAAAATGTATGCTTCTTTTCACATTAACACGAATTAGAGCGCAGTAACTCTTGGCCAACCAGTCAGTGGTCTTATAATGTGCTGTGAAACCACTTTAATCCATTGTTTCAGTTTGTGGTCTAGTAATAATTTCGATGTCTTCCCTTGGGCATGATTTTCATGCATCCACTACTTTGCCCGTAAGGTAAAAACAAGTTGCAGTTTATTAGTACTTTGTTATGTGAGCAATGGTCTGCTCCCGCTTATTGTTGGCCAGTATAAGTTCCCCACTTCTGATCATTCGTTCATCTAAGATGAATAATGAGTAGCAAATATTTTGGATTACAGCACTATACGCGATTACTGTCCAGCGGTATCAACTGTCCCCATTTCCATTGAGAGGTATAATTCTCAATAGCTGCAGGTAGCATATATTTTCTAAAATGTATCTTGGAGGTTAGATGAGTACTGTCTGCCAAGCACACGTTCACAGATCATCAGACTGTGTAAAACCCGTATCTTATGGACGCTGTCATTTACCAGACAGCAGACAGATTAAACCACAGTCCTCTCTGTCATGTCTGTTTCCAATTTGAAAAGCTTCTGCATTGTGAATAACAGCCACTGGAAAATACATTTGTAATTGGGTTATTACTTAAAACTAACTGTAAGGCAAGAACAGGTTGATGCTTCGTGTCCTAGGAAAATGTAACGTCATACAGAACAGAGTACCCGTATGATCCCGAGAACTATTTCACATGAAAATCAGATGTTTGATGACAACTCTGTTCGTACATCCATGTATGCATAACTAATTGGAATTCACTGTGTTTTTCTTTTTTTATGGACAGAGGAGAAACTTATAGAATAGCGTGGTTTTATAAGTTACAAGTTAAGTTTGAATTAATATTACACAATTGTGTAAAAACCAGATGTTGATTTTTGTCTTTTTGTCCAGTTGGTGCAGTACTGGGGTCCCTTGGATTACCCTCTTCAAGAAACAGTAAATCAGCCCCATTGGTTTATCTTGGCACTGGGTTTGTGTAAATGCCATTTAAGACAAATCTACTTTTTTTTTTAAAAAACCCAGACAAAGATCACTAGCTGGAGGGATTTTCACCCAGCGGTATTTTTTGAGCTTAGACACTGAAAACTGTGACACATGTTGTTGTTTTTCAATAATTCAAAATCCTTTTGTATTCCCAGCTGCCTTAAATTACAATAACAGTATAACCTAAGATAAAACATTAGTCTTCTAAAATACACAACTTTCCAGACATTTCAAAAACTTTGCAGCGAATGCTGGTGCTTCGGTAAAAGGATCTCTTAGCTTTTAGTTCGGACGTCTGTATGTAATTTCAACAAAGGGCTCTCTTCTCTGCTCCTAGACCCCCGAAAAAGAAAAGGAAGTGCCCGATACAGGCTCAGTTGCTGGTCACCCCTGTCCCCTGCATGCAGAAAGTCAGTTGTCCCCAACAATGCCGGTCACAGCAGCAGCAGTAAAGGTATACGGTTGTATAAATTTAATCCAAAAGGTCACACAGCGACTTAAATGTGTTTCTGGCAGACTCTGTGGCACAAGCCTAAGTATTAAGTTAGAAGTATCTGCTATACAATCAGAGAACGTAGATGGGGGCAGAGATGGAAAGACGTCAAACATCAGGAGAAGCCAACGGCTTTTCTCCAGCTGCTTAAGAAATCTAGCTACTATTATTTTCTGCCAGCTTATGTTGATATAATATAGCTCCTACAATCCCCAGTCTTCATCAAATAAGTGCAACCCCCATGATCTTTTAGTGGACTACCATCATGGGAATTTAGTAGGAAAGCCAGAAGATGCCAAGAGGTCAGAAGAAAAGTTTCTATGCTGGGCTTGTTACTCTTTGCTGTAAAAGCTATAACTCATTGATATGATGAAACATGAATATTCTTCAACTTCCTGATTGAAATCACATCCTAGTATCATGGTTGCTATTCATTTTAACTTATCCCAGGAAAGGTCCGGGGTATATGTTTTTGTTTGCTGTATCCCAAAACAAACAGAAAATAGGGAATGTGGGCAGAAACGTCTAAACCAGTGCAGGAATTGTTTAAGTAACCACACCATTATCTTTTCTTTTCAGTCCAAATCATCCTCGGATTCTAAGAACAGGCACAAGAAACCCAAAGATATCAAGCCCAAGGTGAAGAAGCTGAAATATCACCAGTACATTCCTCCCGACCAAAAAGCAGAGAAGTCTCCCCCGCCCATGGACTCAGCCTATGCCAGGCTCCTGCAGCAACAGCAGCTCTTCCTGCAGCTGCAGATTCTTAGCCAGCAGCAGCAACACCAGCACCTCAACTACCCAGGGATGCACCCCTCGCAGCTCAAGTGAGTTACCCGCCGACTGTCCCTGTCCGCTCACCTGTCCCACCTCACATAAATCCATTCTGGAGAGCCACATCCCAGTGTGGACATCAATAGGCTCAGATACGGACCCTTGAATGAAAAATATACTTCTAATGGCATTTCAAACATTGATGTATTGATTTTCTTCTTTGAGAATTTAAAATGCTTTAGGGAAGCCTGTACGTCAGATCCAATGAATGCAAAACAATTGTCCAGAGTTGTACAACATACGTATTTTAGTTGTTGCTAGACTGTAACTAAGTCTCACACTTTGATAACATTTCATATTCCTCCAAATGTGATTGTAAAAAAACATTTGTCTGATTAATGATTCAATGTATGTCTACAGGCAGCCAAATGAACAAATGGCACGGAATTCCAGCCAAACCAATATCACTAGTCCGTCCCTGTCTCCCGTAAAGACATCATTTCCAGGCCAACCTGGTTTATCCTCCATGAAGCCAGGACTACTGCCTTCTAATCTTGATGACCTAAAAGTAAGTCAGTAATTATGATTATATGATTATTGTCATCCTTACAAGATTTCAAACTCTTGAAGTACTCAAGTTACAATGTAAGCACTTGTTTTTTTCATTGTCAAGTCCCAAGACTTCTCCATAATATATATATCATTGAGGATTCCATAAATATAATGCAATAATCTTGAATTTTAAACAAAATTCAGAAAAGTCATCCTTAGGGTGCAGATATTTGACATAATTTCTTTGTTGTACATTTTCAGGTTTCAGAATTGAGGCAACAGCTGCGAATACGAGGACTCCCAGTGTCTGGTACAAAAACTTCTCTCATGGAGAGGCTGAGGCCTTTCCAAGACTGTAGCGGCAATGCAGTACCGACATTTGGGGATATAACAACAGTTACCTTCCCAGTTACACCAAATAATGCACTTTCGAACTACCAAAATCATGCTTCAGCTGGCGTGTTATCCAATGGCTTCTATCAGTTTGGTAGCACCAGCTCCACTCCACCAATATCGCCAGCATCGTCAGACCTCTCTGTTAATGGATCTCTGCCAGATACCTTCAGCGATGGACCAATGTCTTCTCCTCAGTTCGGCCTACACCCTTCCCCTATTCACCTTAGTGCTGAGGAGAGCCTAATGAGTAGCATCAACAGTGGTAGCTACCAAGCAGAACTGGAAGGAATTGATGCAGAAAAGGACAAAATGTTAGTAGAGAAACAGAAAGTCATCAACGAGCTGACATGGAAACTTCAGCAAGAGCAAAGACAGGTGGAGGAGTTAAGGCTGCAGCTACAAAAGAGGAAAGGAAGCTGTGGACCACAAGATAAGCAACTGCCATCTCACCATTTTTTTGGGGTGTCCATCAAACAAGAGAATGCATCAAGCTGTCCATTTGCATCAAAACAGATGGCCTTGAAAGTACAGCCAAACAGCCAAACAGAGAAACTGAGTCCCTGTGGGGTGCAGCCAACGTCCTGCATGGTGAACAACCAATGCATGGAGGCCCCGGGCCAAAATCATATAATGTCTTCCACATTTCTGAGTCCACAGTGTTCTCCTCAGCATTCACCTCTTGGATCTACAAACAGTCCACAGCACATCAGTCTGCCTCCATCTCCCAACAACCACTACTTGCAGTCTGTGTCTCCAGGCACACAACGAGATGGTCGCAGTGTCTCTCCACATGGAAACAACCAAATATGTACTGCACCGGTAAGAAGAACCAGTCGTTTTCATTCACTAGACTTGCCCTACTGTTTAAAAATGTACTCAAAGGTTCTGCTACATATTTTAAAACAAACTTCCCCACGATTAACTGCAAATTTGGTACTCCCGTAGCTCTTACCCTTACATTAGGAAACAGTTCAATTACTATTGTATTTGGGTTATACGTCTGTAAGTGCAAACAGAAATGCAATATGTACCCACAATCACCCTTTTTGGCACTTACCTTGATAAATCCATTATCAAAATTAATTTGTCTAAATGTATTTTGCAGAACATTGGGAACACAGCATGCTTTTCCACAAACCAGAACAGCTTCCACTCGTCCTTCATTGATCAACCAGAAACCAAGCATAGCAATAAAGATGGCATCCCACCCAAGAGCCCAGTCATGCAACGGAAGGTAAGAAAACTTCTGGGCCCCATGCTGAGATGAAGGGTAAATTACCCATTAACCTCATTTTCGGATCTACATTTTTTATAAACAAAATAATCTGTAAAGTGCCCCACACTGAAGAAGGCAGTTTAGTAAGACTTGGAAACTCATTGGATATCACCATGGTGAATACATTTGGACCTTTAACTTACAAATTCAGTCATTTAAAATATGAATTCTAAACTTTAAAATGGCTTTCAGGGTGAGTGCTATGTAAGTTCAAATCTTGGTACAAATGTACACTAAGTCACTACACCTTAAATGCTTTTCATTTAAATATAACTAAATAGATAGAATTTACTTTGGCACAAAGGGGGAGCTATTTTAAAGCACATAATTAATACACATATATCTACTTGTTATTTCCGTACAGATGACTGTTTTGCAGCAAACTCCCCAGACAGGCCAAAAGCTTTCAATTCCATGCCCGAATTTTCCTAGGGCAAAGCAGCCACCCTCCTATGAGGATGCAGTCAGACAGGTAAAAAAAATAAATAAAAGAATACATCTCTCATCAAGTGTAGGACTCAACCTATTTCCTGTGATTGCGTGTTCTCTTAAAGTAACCGTAAACCTTGGAATTCTGTAGCAGTGTCTTCTTCTAGATAAGAACAGAGACATGCACAGTAACATGTACTAAGACTAATGCATTCACCCTAACTAAATCCAGCCAACTACTGTGCACTTTTTTCTGGAAGTTATAGACAAATTGGTCCAGCTGCCTTATAACTGTCACCATGGGATCCAATGACAGTTTAAGACTTTAGAGATCCTGAACTGCCTAAATAATAAATTATTATGAATCAGAGAGAGGAAAAATAAATTAATTAATGGTTTTTGGCTAGTCCTGATCTCCATCAGAAATGGAAGTCCATTGAAAAATCTGAAACTGGATGTGTCCTTCCTAATAGGTAGCAGCTTCTTAAAATTATACATTTTTTTTTGTAGCAAATAACGAGAAGTCAGCAAATGGATGAACTCCTTGATGTCCTCATTGAGAGTGGAGGTAAGCTCACAAAAACACTTTGACAAACAAAAAAAAGCCAGTATCTTTCAATGTAAATATTTCTTCAAAGTTTGACGTCATATACACCCTTATGTAACGCTGCCTTCAGATTTGAAACTGGTTCTCTACAAATTCCCAATAGAATGTTTTCACTTTATGTTTCCTTAGAAATGCCAGCTAATGCCAAGGAAGAACGACCATGTGGGCAGCAGAAACTCCACCAACTGAGTGTGCCAACTGGAAACTCAAATGCCAAGCCACCCAATGATCACCTTCTATATGACAACTGTTCAAACAATGACAGTCACCTTGAAGTCTTACTAAATTCCCACAGCCCAGTTGGAAGATCCACTGACATGCGTCTTCTAAAGCTTGGCAATGGAGAGTCTCCGTTTGATGGTGTAATTGATGGATTTCCAGGAAAAGCTTCTGAGGAGATTCTTCCCTCTAGAGAAATCTTAGACACATCTCTTTCTCCAATGGAGACTCAGATGTCTCGATCATCTGCAGAAAGCACCGTCCTCCATCATTTAAGCTTCACCGAATCTCCCTGGGAAACCATGGAGTGGCTTGATTTGACACCGCCCAGCTCTGCTACAGGCTTAGGGGCCCTCAGCACCACTGGCCCCAGTATCTTCAACACTGATTTCCTAGATGACACAGATCTCAACTTAAACTCAGCCATGGATCTGCATCTAGAACAGTGGTGATGAACCTTCACAAACAGCGAAACCTAAAATACTGTACATAACATTAAGCATTGTCTGCGAGGGAGAATGTAAAGATTCTGGATAACTCTATAGTTCAAAGCTCTTTATAAGTGTATACCAGCAGGGTTGCCTTAAGACTATGGAGACGCATATTGTTGGACTACCTCCATTCCAGCTATGGTAGCCATGTACATAATCCACAAGGGCCAGAAAAAAAGAAAGGAAAGGTGTGCTTCTTTATTCTTCTGCATATTGTTTAAGGACTGTTCCAATGCAAGTGCCTACATTTAACTTGATCCACGATGAGCTAATAGCAGTTTCATATGTTGAAAGTTTGACTTGTTTCATATGTTGAAAGTTGTACATTGTGCAATTACATTTTCTAATCTTGATAGCTTTACGGCCCAAATCCAATCCTCAAATCAATATTTTACCCTTCCACATGCATTTACAGACTTTTTTTTTTTTTACCTACTATGCAAAAAAATAAAAACAAACGACAAACAGAAGAAAACAAAAAAAGACTTCCAAAGATGCTGCCGTGTGGGGGCAGTGTCACATCGAGTGGGTTGCTTTGGGGCTTTAGCATACTCATGCAATACGAGAACATTGGCTGAATGCAGGAATACCAAAGACATGTTACATGCACTGGAAAGGGATTATTTTCCTAGGTGTTAGTAGACATTAAATAAAAAAAGCCAAATTCTATTTATTTTCTCACATTACAAATGTTGCCAAGTCTTAATAGAAGAATAGAGGTTTCCAGTTATTATAGAAAACTGGTCACTTTTCCAAAGTAGTAAAAGGCAAAGAGGAAATGCCCTGACAGGACAGAGGAATATCCTTCAAGTCCGTTACCCTTTACATGTGTTAGATGTATATATTAATATGTTTATTTAGAAGGGAAAAGCAAATCAACCAAAACAGTTAACCTTTTTTACAACAAGGTATTAACTTAAAAAGCAGCAGCTTTAAAACTGTTTGCAGGGAATTATTGAACACAAAATAATTATGTGATATCCTACATTCCCCAATTTCACGTAACTTTCCAAGATTTAACATGGAAAATGCCTCAGATTAATTACATTGGAGATACAGTGAAAATCAGCAGCAATGTTGTCTTAGTCTATCCAAATTTTATAAGGGACTAGAGGTGGCACCGTATTTTAAATCCCTCTGTAGATGCTGGGCCTGACAGCTTTATAATTAAGGAGTCCTGAAAGTCTTTTACTTTATATATCCGAAATATGCAAGTTTAGGATATACTTAGTTCAACCACTAAAATAAGCCCCATGTGTATGGTACTATAGAGCAAGGGTATACATATATAATATATACATAATATGTGGAGCGTGTGTTGTATACTATGTAAAATAATACGAGACAAACCAGTACTGTACAAACCTCATTCCAGATTCTTAGCAATGATATTGCATTTGTAATTATGTATCTACTGGAAGAAACAAAACATACACTAATTTCTTGGCGGACTGTTTAACCCTTTTGTTGTCACTGGTTCTTCAACAGGGTTAAGAAGAAAAGAAAAAAAAATGTACAATGCTAAAATCAAAACTATCTGCATGACGTTGTAATATTCGGTGTACATAGTGTGCTATTTTTCTAAGTTTTTTACTTTTTTTGTTTGTTTTTTTTTAAAGAAGTGACTATGTCAGAGAAGATATGAAATCCAAGGATAAGACCTACTCTGCAGAAGCGTTGTGTATGTGTGTATGTATATATATATATATATATATATATATATATATATATATATATATATACACACACGTTTATATATAATTAGATGTTTACATCAACTGCACCGTTTTTACGGTACAAATCTTGTTCACTGTGCACTGTTAGAATAGAGGCAATCACCGGTTCTGTTTTTTATGTGTAAAGGGTATTTTTAAAAAAAATATATAACTTAGAAGCCATTCCATTGAGATCCTAAATAGCACTTTAACCCAGCCTAACTTCAATCTTAATTTGCTGTGTTGTTTAACTTTCTTTCCATCTTGGTTTAAATCCGCAATATTCCCATTAAACTATTTTTTTTGTGCCAAAACAATTTTTTTTTTTTAAAAAAAAGAGTCATAATTATGGTGTAGAACATCCTATTCCCTTGGAATAAAACAAAGTCAGGGAAATATTTCCCAGATTCTTTTACCCAAACTATTCTCAGACATTTCAGGGAACAAGAGTACAACTATATGCCAGGTCTGTGGGACACTAAAATATACAAGATTTTTAAACATTTCAGGTGTTACATTTTAATATCACTCTTTTTTTCCATTGTTTCGCCTTTCTGATAACCAGAGGGTTTTGTTTTTGAATTGCAATCAACCAAAATTCACTTTGTGCATTCTTTGTAATTAAGGGGAATTGGCTGTAAAATTTGCACAGTAGCAGTAAAAGCGCAATCACTTTATGAAGATGGTACGGTACGTATGGTACTCCAAAAATCAATAACAAGTGTCAAAAATGATCAAATTAACAAAAGCAAATATTTAAACAAGAAACAAAATGTAACCATTTCCCTGCAAGTTGATGCTGTTTCTAGGTAGGAAAAAAACCAATAGTGAGAGAGAGAAATCAGTTAAATTACCCAGGAAGCCTAGGTAGAAATTAAACAAATACAATTCACTATACTTCTACATACTGCATATGAAATTAGTCAAATTATTATTAAAAAGTGGAGTCAACATTAAAGTGACACCCCAGTGTCTAATGGATGCCTCTGGGCAATGCTTTCACATGAATTCTTCAAAAAGAAAAAAAAATACTTAGGGAGAAGCTGCAGCTCCAATCTCCTGCACATAAATAGCTGGGAGGGGGAGAAAAGAAGCAAATGCACATGGGGGACTCTGCATTTACAATGAGGATCATATTCTCAGCTATCATATACATTAAATTGTATATCATAACTATAGTGTCCCTTTTAATGCTAAAGACCCCATACAGTAGCATTTATTGGTCACAGCTATTGAAGTTACCCGAATAGATGGGCAGAAGGAGTCTGCATGTAACTTGGCCCAACACCCGACATAACATCTGCAGCGTGTAAATACTCCACAGACAGAAGTAGCGCTGGGTTTGGTTCTGACCTTCCCAACACACATGTTTAAAGGTCTGTCAAAGGCTTAGTGTTTCAAGTGTTAATATACAAGCAATTTACATTCCAAACTCCTTCCTGCAATATCTTTATGATACAGAGGTTCCCCAGGAGGAATAACCACCAAGAACACTACGATTTTTCATTTTTTCAGATATATTCCTCTCTAAGTATAGTATTTCCTCACAGTTACAAAGGGTTAAAAGGTTGTATTATAAGGAAACTCAAGCCCATTCCAAACAAAAGACCAAGTAAGGTTTCAACTCTTCTAGTAGCTGTAAAAATCAACAAATTAGATGCGGTGGATAGATTAAATTCTGCCAAATTCTATGTTTCCATATTTTAACAATTTATTACATATTTTGTCAGAAGCACTGACCTAAGGCTAGCAGTGTTAAAATGGATTTTCAGAAATTAAAACCAGATTCTACTTCTGACAACGTGAGGGACGACACAATTATTTTGCAGTCAACTACTGGTCAGTATTCTGTTACACAACAGAACGTCAACAACAACCCTAGAGGGGTCTGTTATGTCCTAGTTGGTGGTTTGCCCTCTTCAGTCGAGAGGCATTTATCTACACCTACTGTCCTGCTAAGTTAAACAGACTTTGGTCTCCTGGATAGACCTCATCCAAGGACCAACTGATACTGTGGCTCTCCGCACCATACAAAATGACAATAATAAGACATGCACCCGTTGGTTTCTAGCGGTGATGTAATATGGTGCTGTATACAACTGCTTTATGAGAAATCAGAAAGAATCTGGGCACCGTGATAAAGGTCTTTCATGCTATATATTTTCACACGCAGAATTATATACATCTCAACACGTGCGGCATGTGCTCATTGGCTTTAGTTCAATTGAAACATGGAAACAGTTACAAATGTAAAATTCTGAAAGCCCACCCCCAGATGTTCTAATGCTGACATTTTATATTACTTTTTATGTACTTTGTTTGGTACAATATGCTTACAAATATTTGATGTCAGAAGGACCACTGCAGATCTTGCCCCTCACAGGAATACATAGTGCCTTTTATACAAAGCAAAATAGCATCATTGAGGTTGATTATAGAATAAAAATATACATTGAATTATCAATGATAAAAAGTATTTTAATACCCAGGTTACACACTAACAATATGTTTTATACACTCTACTTAAGATTTTAAATAAACAAAAGAATTTATTTTTTTTGCTCTTTGTTTAAAACTGTGTAAAATATTACAGCCGTCTTTTGTGCAAAAATCTGTAATTTTTTTTATTAAAAAAAGAAGAAAAAACCATTATTGTGTTATTTGGATTATATAATCATCTGTTAGGTGACGTAGGTTCATAGATGTGAAACAACCAGTACACAAAATATACAAACAATACTTTACTAATAAAAAGTCCATAAAAAGACAAAAAGATATTTAGAAATATAAATACATACATAGCAAAAACAGAAAAGAACCAATTGGTTACTTATTAATTCTTTAGGATAGCTTTGTGCACATCCCAAGCGTTCTTTAATTCTTTTACCAGAAGTCCATTCCAAGTATCTACTACCCTCTCTGCCGGAGTCGTATTTGAATATTTAATCCTTTCTCCCTTCACTCAAGTTATTGATGTTTTTCTGAGGTCATGGTCGTCAGAACTGGATACGGGATTGTAAGTGAAGTCTCACTAGTTACTTATAAAGTAGCCATGAGTTTGACAATGAGTTTGTATAAAAATAATAATTTTCACGTAACCAGCTATCTGCCCTGCAAACACATTAACTGCTAAATTTAACTTCTAGGGAAGCAAAAGGCAGACGAGTTTCTAGTTAATTGAAACCACAAGTTATCAAGTGACGGTTCAAGAAGTAAAGGGAATTAAACAAATTCTACACGAGCACGGTAGTAACAAGAATATTTCCACCAAAATAATCAAACGCGTTGGCTGTACGGAAGATAAATAACGGTAGCCCTTCCAAGCAGATCTCTTCTTTGTGAAATTCCACTGATTATAAAAGTAACTTCAAAGAGGCTACAAGTTCTCATCGATGTTGCTACAGAGACAGATCCTGATTTGCTTGATAATATCAGGAGGTTAGATTTTTACTACCATGTACAAGAGTCAAGTACATGAAAAAACAGGCCAGGGGCGGTTTGGTATCACTGTCCAAACCTAACCTTCCCTGGCACTAAACTCCCTTTCAGATCACTAATCAAAAGTGCCCGAAAGTTCTACAAATATCTCTACAAGCGCCCCTCCTCTGTTATAAACCATGAGCTCACAGTCATCACTTTCTATGAATCTTAGCAGGAATAAAACAGAACAGACAGAAAGTGTCAAGAGAAGCCATCAATTTGCGTGTGGCACATGGCATGCTATCTTGCGTGGGTATTGTCAATGTGCTTATATTATAGGACTAGCAGCGTACACATATCATAACACAAAAATAACTCAAGTGCATGGCATTGCTTGGCACAATACGAGGGAAAATTAACATCCAACAAAATTAAGCAACGTGTCCTGTTCCAGAGCCTGTAACTCATCACGCTAAACAGAAGTCCGCTTTTTATTTTCATTAAGGTAACTTGCAGGTAGAGAGAAATGCCAGTTTCTGTCAAACAAATTGAACTAAAGTCTCAGAGGGGCTTAAACTTTTAACCAGCTATGTGCCTCGTGGTTTAAAATATAATGCAGAAAATAATGGGGAATGGTTATATCTCAAAGGAGTAAATCAAGTAGCGAAGGGAGACGATTTATGAACGCAATATATCTGAAATACTCACTTCCATGTAGGTTTTTCAAATGGTAAGTAGATCATATGACGCTCTAGTTTTTCATAAATACAGCACAGCATGAGGCTGACATTATCTTGCAGCATGTAATAGATACATAAAATACAATAATTCTCATATATGTTCCTTTACTTCGTAGATGACATCTGGGAAAAGCTTGACATACATGGAATCTTCTGATTAGACACTAGATCATTCTCTACCTGGCCAAGGGATCTACGTAAATGCTTTCACTGCTGGTCCAATTATCTTCGGACCGTTTTAAAGTATTTCATAAAGCTGGATAACAGAGTTTAGGGGCTAGATCAGAAAGATGTAGCACCCTTTGTCACAGGTGGGATTATACCATGCGAAATATAACCCCTTCAGCCAGGAATCCCTGTGTGGTCTTTTTACATGAGGCGGGGGTTGGTAAGGAAATCATCCTTCAGTATGGCGCATGTAACACTGACAGGCTTCCATATCATAAAATTATTTAAAAAAAAAAAAAAAAAAGAATATTGATGGCTTCCCACTACTTTAAACCACTGCCACGTTTCCCCCGTCAATAGTTTACTCTTTCATGGTTAAACAAAACATAGGAAGTTGAAAAAGTGCAGACATGGGCATTATATACAACAGATCTCGCTGGGCACTGGATGTGACATTTATGTGAGTTTTCTTCCATATAAACACTGTGTCCTGGATATTATATGTGATTATTCATACATTTGTTTGTTCCAGAGAGGCAGAAAGTGGAGCTTTTCTTTCTCTCGATATGCTTGATGGCAGCGTTATCCTTCCACGAAGATGATTAACCCTTTGGATTGACAAAGCTTAAGGCTCTGAATATCGCTAATTTACAAAGAACAGTAAAAATATGAAGTATCAATTTTCATGTGACTGGTGTTTCATTCACTGTTCATTTTGGTATCATTAAAATGAGGGGTGTATTTGGGGATATTATTTTTCTTATTAAGGTAGATGTCAGGGGGTAAAGGGTCTAGTCCTCATACCCCTGCTGTTTGTCCGGTCATTGTGTTTTTAACATCTGGCAGAGTTTACACAGACTCCAGTGAGTCAGAGACCGCTGTGACTCATGTAAAGACGTTAGATCTGGATTATCACAGCTCACAAAAGGTTGTAAACCTGGCATGGAGCTCGGAGTGCATTAACAGGACCCAATCAATATACACTCTATTTATTCCAGCAGCGTGGACAGCCAGTGCAAACCGTCTTGTGTTGGCATCCATCCTTAGTGTTTATTCAACATGAATTCCCGAAGCTGGAAATATAGGCCTTCTATCACACACAAAAAAGAAAAATAGGTCCTTCTACAATCAACGGCCCGCATCTATCGTTCTGGACATGGACATTGCGACCTGTGAAGGACTTAGGATGCTGTTACATTGACCACAGAGCATGGATGAACCTAGCAGAGCAACAAGATTACAGATACTACATAAAAAGGACATGTGGTTCCCTATCTGCATTAAACACATCCGTATTAACCAAACTGATATCAAACACTGGAAGCCAAATGTACATGGACATGGAAACAATGTAGCTAAATACACCTATGACAAAAAAACCACATATATGGGCACGGTGCACTCTAATACTAGTGATGTGCGGAACTAGTGCACTGTAATGCTAGTTAAAATGTTTACATTTTATAAATACATGGAAAGTCAGGATCCAAAAAGATCCCTCCTAACAAGCACACCTGACAGTTCAGTAACATAACTAAAGAATGAATCTGTTTGTATGGCTCAGGGACAAGTTTGGGCACCCATGCAAATCTATCCCGTCCTTTCTGAGTACAGAGAGCACCACCTAGTGGCATTGCAATAACACAAACTGTATATATTATATATACTGATAAATTTTTTTACTAGGACTGTGTTTAGTACTCACTACATAAAAGTTACTATTAATCAGGAAACATTTCATTTTTAGGACAATCTTTCAACAGTATCAACCTTCCGTTATCAAATCTGAAGCAACACCAAATGTATTATAGCAAACATGCAATCTTGTATTAGAACATATTAATAATTCATACTTTTTTGTATTTTAGTTACTTTTTCAATCATGATTTATATCACAATGAGTCAAACCAAAATTACCCTGCTTAAGCAGATAAATATGAAGTACTATGAAATGTTTACATGATCTGGGTTATAAACAAACCAGCACAGATATACTCTTAGTACCAAGAATCAATGTATGTTATGTTCTTCGCTACTTGTACAGTATTGATTTAATCATTTTAACTCAAGCTCTAAATAGTAATGGCACCCGCAATTTAAACTCATGTTTGTTTAAAGGAGCCCGGTTACCATTTGGACACAATATGCAAGATCAAATAAACTCACTCTTGGGTTCATATGACATCTACTGTTCTTATAGGTTAAACACATGTTTATCTTGAAATAAATTACAAACACATTGATTGTTTTGGGGGGGGGGGGGGTTACCAGTAAGTCCTTTCTTGCCATGCCAAGTTGTTTGTGACTGTGACCTTTCACCTCAGCTGCTTATAATGATAAACCAGCTCAGAGACTTGTGGGGCCATGTGGCAGCTGACTTGTTTATTGAATCATGAAACACATCATTAGCAGGCACTGGGTTTGCAGAACAGGGCCCAATCCTGAGCATCTTCAAGTGTGATTTGTCATACTGTGAAAGTGACGCAAGATAAGGGACACTTGGCCGCTAATTATCCGATTTCCAACCTGCTGAGAATAATTCTAAGCCCCCTTATTATTTCTACTCTTCCCAGCACTGTGGATCAAGAAGGGAAAACTCTCACCTCTAAGCAATTTCAAATTGCACCTAAGAAAAGGGGAAAATTCCTCCTTGACTCCAAACTGGCACAGGTCATTAGAGAGCATATGTCCCCATATGTACAAGACGTTCGAAAAATGTCCGCGGTTTTTTTTTAACCCCTTAATGACAATGTCAAAATGCATTGTTTTCAATGGGTTTAGGGACCGCCGATTCATCACTTTTCTAGTCACCTTCTTTTGCAATGCAATTTTCCCAATGTCGTACCAACTTTTTTCCTAGAAGATGGTCATCATCAACTTTCCTGCCGATGGTTGCGCCTTTGCTACAGGAGATGATGGATCACCTGCAGAAAATCATCACCTTCTTCACGATAATGCGCCATGTGTCGGGAACAAACGTCTAAGCATTTGCGCTTATGCTCCTCTGTCAGCTGCTTAGGCACCCACCTGGCACACACTTTACTGAACTTAAGGCTGTCATGAATCAGGGCATAGGCTTTTTGGAACTTTTCAATCCACTCATAGACCACTCTACGAGCGAGAACATTATCCCCATACTGAGCACACATGCAAAGATGAATTTGTGATCCCGGCACACCTTCTGCCCACAAAAACCATATGACTCTAGACTGCAAGCTCGTTTGAGCAGGGCCCTCCTTACCTGTTGTTATCTGTTATTCAATTTGTTACGTTAAATAGTACTTGTTATGTCCTGTCTACCCATCGTTCAGCGCTACGGAATATGATGGTGCTATATAAAACAATAAATAATAATAATAATATGACAGAACGTTGTTCCTCTTTGTTGCAATTTATAAGTTTCACAGCCATCTCCACCCCAGGGTGAAAACTCTTATACTTAACCTCAACTAGTCACATGACACGCTAAGACACGACCAATTACTACTTCTCCCGCCTTCACCGTTTCCAACGAAAATATAAAAAGTGCAGAAACTTTTCCAACATCCCTGGTATTTGTATAATGACATCATATTCTCTCTAAGACAACTTTTATTAGCATAAACAAACTGAACTTCCTTAGTCTTTGGTGTTCCATTTCCTCTTAATAATTTTGTAGCCCCTTCTGCGGTTTGTTTTTTTAGAACAGGTACACAGAATTGCCCTGCATATTCAAAGACAATATATTATTGGCTCCTGTACAAGCTGACAATGAACAGCGTTGCTAAGTGTATTGTCTACAATTATTCACACATCTTTCTCATTTAATGACTTCCCTAACACAGCCACATCTACAGTACAATTTTTGCATTTATTTATTTTCCCAAAATGTGTAACTTTAAATTTGCCAGCATTAAATTTCTTTGGCCACTCTTCTCTTCTGTCCTCCAATTTGACCAGATCTCCTTGCAGGGAAGTGTGCTGACTCTTACTAATGATAGTATTTGACAAAATGTATTCTGAATAATATACCGTAACATGCTTTCAAATGATGACAGGTCTGCAGTTACCTGGCTGAATACTGGCTCTACTATCCTTGAAAATCAAAGCAATGGTCTGGCTGTTTATTGTCTAAGTTCCCTTAGTAGCCAGGCATGTACATTATCTGGCCCTGAGGCTTTACCTTTTTTAATATTATTTGTCAAACAATCACATCTTCGTTGGAATTGACTTACCTTAAACAACTTACACATTTCAGATTTCGATGTGCCAGCAGCTTACTTAATACTCATTAATATATTATGAGAAATGCTGTTTGTCTTGGTTTTGTTTCTCATTTTCCATTGTAGCCATTATATTTTGCAGTTTTGTGAGCATTTTTGTATTTTATAAATGATGCTGCTGATTGCCATTTAAAGTATATAAATCATTCTCTTTTTTCATATTTCCTGACTGATCATTCTATTAAGCCACAATAGTTTTAATTTGTTTGTTTTGCATGTGTGTGCCGAGGACAGATGCATATAAGTGTATTTTATTTACTTTGAAGATATTCCACTTACCTTCTGCGTTTCTTCTTGTTAACAATTCATCCCGTCAATTTGCTGCAGGGATGCCTTTAACCTGTTAAGGATGGCCTTTCTAAAATTCAGTGTGTCGTAGAGTCTCTACTAGTCTGAACTGAACATAGAGCACTGAACATGAAGAGTTTTCACATTCTGCAGGACAAATGTTTATAATTAAAAGATTTTCTGAATACGACACTGGTGCTTTAAAAAGTAAAGACGATGACAAATTATTTGTGCGTTTGAGTCCAGTTGTATTGTTGGACTTCTCTTTTCATTTGGATGTAACAGTCAAAACAGAATTGAAACTGCCAAGAATGAAAAGGGAGTAGAGACATCGTGGGACATGCTGACCCTCCCACCCAGTCTGCCAGAGATAATTTTCCTTAGAACAGTAAGATGAACGCCACCCAGGGCGAGACACAAGTTGTGTTTAAACAGCTGAAGCCATATTCCCCTTGCATATTATAGAACATAGTTATGCTGTTTTGGTGCAAAATCAGTGTATTGGGAATGAATTTATCAATAATATTGGAGATGGTTCTTTGTGAAAATGAGCTTTTTGTACCTTGGTCTTGTTTACTCGTTAGCTTGGACTTGTCCAATGCTTTCTGGTTCACAGATGTGGCACTTTGGACAGAAGTTCATGTTGGAACACAAAGCTGACGAGTAACGGACATTTTGTCTGTAGATAAAATGAATTATTACAATGTTAGTTAAACATTAAATATGATCAGCGCACTCTACCTTGATAATTTTACAAATTAAACAAAATACCTGCAGCTGTTCTATTACACCATGGAAATAATGTTGTAATAGATATACACTATATGGCCAAAATTATTGGGACACTTGACCATTACACCAACAGGGACCATTCTAAATACATAGACATTAATATGAAGTTGTCCCCCCCTTTACAGCTATAACAGCTTCCACTCTTCTTGAAAGTATTTCCACAAGATTTTGGGGAGTTTCTGTGGATATTGTTTCCCATTCATCCAGTAGAGCGTTTGTGAGGTCAGGCGTTGATGTTGGACGGGACGCCCGGCTCACAATCTCCATTCCAGTTCATCCCAAAGGTGTTCGATGTGATTGAGGTCAGGGCTCTTTGCAGGCCAGTCTTTGACCCCAAACTCATCCAACCATGTCTTTATGCCCATAAAGACAGCAAACTCATCCAACCATGTCCCAATACTTTTATCCATATGGTGTATGAATGAGGTCATCAACAGTGCTCAGCTCTTCACTTTATGCAGTTGCTGAGTGAGTGGTCAATTATGGTTTCCCCAATAAGACATATCTAACAAAAACTTAGGCCCCTTTATGAATCAGGATATTCTTTAAGTTGCTCCGCATTTATCTCAATGTGGTGTAAAAAGGCAAAATATCTGCATTCATATAAAGACACAGAGCAAAAGAAAGGTAATAAACCATTTCTTCTGATCGGACTTTCCTGGGAACTACTTTTCAAACAGTTTCGATTAGAAACAATCTATTTGCTAATTATAAAAAAAAAAAAATGAGACTTTTGACTTCTGGCAAATATTTTACAAAGACCTCACATGGTGCAGTATCACATTAAGGTGACAGAGGGTAAATTGATTCTAAAAATGTATATCTTTACTTTTTTTGCTTAATAGGTTGGCTTATTTAAACACTGCTGTATGTGACTCAAAATTTAAATAAGAAATGAAATATTTTAAACAAATCAACGGTCAGTTCATTTCGGCCCAGAGTGCCATATTGACAATAGACGGCTTTGTACCGTAAACACAGGGACTGGGGGTCCGTGTTTATCTCTCAAAGAAATTCAGTAGATCTCCGCTCCTCCTATCTCACCCTTCAGAAATGAAGCACACGCTATTAGCTTGGCAGCCATACATGACGTTCCTCCTTGGAGTCGGGTATTATCAGATAGGTTTGGGTTTCCCATAACCGTTGTTTGTGTTTGACGTTTGACATTTGGGGAGGGGGACTCTCTGGTTCTTGGCTCCAGTTAAAAGGAATGGTTTGTGTTGAAAACCAACCAACGTCTAAGAGTTGGATCTTAACAGCTGCAGGGAAATCCAGAAAATACAAAGTGCTTTTTCTCGTGGTATCTATTCAACGATTACTCTGAATCGACAATCCAGCACATTCTCCTTTTCTAGCGTTCCTTCGATATAAATATTCAGCTGACTGCGTATGACGGCTGAATGTCACCTTTAAATTAACACGGAGTTAAAATGATTTTTTCATTATTTTTTTTTTTTTATTATTTTATATGACCTTCTTCAATACGACTGGGTCCAGTAACGGAGTTATAAAAAAGAAATATGGAACAGTAAAAGGACGCTCCAGCCATCATATCCCATAGGGTCTGATCCACTACACGGTAAAATAAGTTTAGATCACTTAATGGGAATATGGACCGAGGGATCAGATAACTTCAGTTTGGGTGTGGGTGATGAATTCTTTTCAAGCTTCCCTGATATATTTAATGGTTGCACCTGTGCTCAATCAGGAAGTTACATGGCAAGCTCTACACATTTATTTTCATGGCAGGTAGGGTGTAAAAAAGCAGATGTTATAGCCTAAATTTTGAACATTGTATACATATACCTATATATATATATATATATACACACACACACACATATATATATATGCACACACAAATTATCTATGTACGTGTGTATATATATATCTATATATATAGAGACACATACACACGCATTTCTATATATACATTTATCACCTCACCTGGTCTAGGGCTGTCATTTCAAATGGGCCGAGAGAGGTACTTTTTTTTTTAAAAGGTGTGGCTTTTAGGGCTGAAGAACCTTGAGATACCCTCTTAGCCAGCAAATATTCTAAGCTCCTAGAAGAGGGGCATCATGGGTTTGGGATCCAAAGTGGGCAGGCCCAGCTAAGAAGGGCCCCATAAGAGGTATGTTACGAGGGGTATACATTGTATTACGTGCTGGGGGGTAATATATATGCTACAGGGATTCATTTTAGCGTTCCCGCCCTCTGTTTCTGAGGTACACGGCTTAGCAGTCAAAACTTCACAGCAAGAAACTCACCCTCCACCTCACACACACCGAGGAGCGCAACGAGGTGTCAGCCAACCAATAGGAACGCGGCAGCGTCAACCAATAAGCAAGGGTTAGAACAGCCAATTGTGAAACAGAGCCGAGAAAAGAGACGACAATCGGTGATAACCGCTAAGAGACAGGGAAAGAAGAGGTGAGAAGGCCGCAAATAGGGTGAGGCGTCAGCGACAACCAATAGGATAGAAGGTAGCGACAGCCGATTAGGCTATCAGTTGCTAGCCAACAGGACAGACGTGACTGCCAATTAGAGAGAGGCTAGGTAACGACAGCCAACAGGACCAGAAGGCAGTGATAGGCAGTTAGAGAAGGTTTGGGCAGCCAATAGGATGAGAGGAAAGGAATACGCCAGCGAAGGATCCCCTCTCACCAAATCTGTCACCCCTTGGTACGTTATATATATATATATATAGTATAATATGATATATATAAGATATATAACACACTGTGCAAGTTCATATACATTTACCACTGGGACCAATATATAGGAGTCTCATACAATGTTTCTGTATGAGAACATGAAGGGCATTTTATCCCCATGGCAACCTATACAATGTCCCTCCTGATTGGACCTGTTGGTTGTTCATTACATATTCTATGGACACTGTAAATATATCCTTTGGTAACCCACCATTACAAAGTGATGTAAATGTGGGCCAATCAAAAGATCCAAGCAGCCCCTCCATGCTCATTTTTACCTGACTGTTGATAGCGAATGAATATGATGAGGAAGGAAAGCTGCATATCTGCGTATGCACATTCGCCTTTTCCACTTCTTGCCAGAAATGCACTTAGGACGCCGGTGTCAACAAAGGGGCGAAACCGCCACATTTCCCATAAAAAGGGACATTTTCTTTTTGTAACTAATTTGTACACCGAGTCGCAGTAAATTTCCACATATACATTGATAAAAAAACAAAACAAACAGAATATGATTCTGTGCAACATCTGTGCTATATGCAAACATACAGTCCCATAATGTTTGTTTTGGATCCACAATGCCTTTTTTTGTATTTTTATTCCCAGGGATATTCCATTCATCATTGTGTATATAGTGGAATATATGTATATTTATATTGCATGTTCCAATATATAATCTAATAAAAAAGTATTTAAGGTAAGAAAGGAACTTTTGAATATAGTATACATTTTGGTAAGTCCGACTTGGTGAATTGGAAATCACCAACAAGTCAACTTTGGTGTCATGATATCAGAGATCCATATGAAGTATTATTTCCAAAAAAAAAAAGCTGATCCAGCCCTTACCCTTTTTGGGAAAATGGTTAAATAGATTTTCTTCATTTTTGTCCTGATGTTGTATGTTGAAATAAATTAAACCCATACATCAATTTCAAAAGCAAAGAAAATATATTTTAACTGCTGTAGCACCGTCCTCAACTTTTACTGACATGGGCATGCACTTTTCTGGTCTATATCTTTGCGTAGTTGTCTACCAGTAGTTTTATTGTAAAATTGCTGAGGCAGCCAGAGAATCGTTTAAATCATGTGATTGACCATTGATTTTATTTGTGACAAGCTACCCCTTACAATATTTCCTTTCTTTAAAGCCCTTTTTATATATATTAAAAAAACTAAATTAATAGTTTTCCAAAAATATATTCTACTTAAATTCCTGTAAATAAAATTAAAAAAATAAGACAGTACAAGAACTGAATAATTAACAAAACCCTGTGTACATTGGAAAAAATGGAAATTATATGGAAAAAAAAATTGCATATGTTTGGAAATATTAAAAAAAGGTTAAACTTATATATTCCATCTCTTAATATTTTAATGTTCAATTTCTTCAATGCAACAATTTGTTTTTGGTAAAGAGATATTCACTATATTTAACATGATTCTTAAAAAAAAAAATGGAAAAAAAAAAAAAGTCAACCAAACACTCTCAATAACATAATATAACTATATAGCAGAACAGATTTTCAAATAATTAAACCCTTCTCTGCCAGGGGGCCTATAAAAATAACGCTCAGAATATGATCTGTCACAGACCACCTGGCGGAGAAATGGTTACGCTATTGCACTTTGTGAAGAAAAAAATTTTTTTATTTTTTTTTTAAAAAATAATAAAAAATATATATTTATATTTATATATATAATTCATATTCTTTGCCTTGCCCAGTCAAGAAAATGGGAAAGTTTGAACGATGATGCAGGGTCTCTCTTTTAACGAAGGCAAAACCTCTTTAGGGATCCGTGCAGTCTTTTTTTTTTTTCCTTTTACTTTCTTTTGGATAGGACAGGTGGAAGGAAGCTTTCCAGTCAGAGTTCCATTTATCAGGACAGAGCAAAATGAGGTCTTTCTTCTGTGTCTTAACCAGCTGTACAAAAGGGATGCGTTTTACATGTGACTATAGCATACAGACACCATGGAAAAATGAATAAAACACCGATCTTATTGCGTGTGGTGCTGGAGCGAGAAAGTAAATTCCCACAGACAGTGTCGTGGGATCTCTCTCTCCATTATTTTTTTTTGTTGTTTGTTTGCTCGCAGCCCTTTTTGCTAGAGTTTTGTGTGGCAGCGGGGTCAATCAACATACATCGGAGAGCTGGGAGTTGCCGGTATTTGATCCAGAATTTTAGTGACATATCCAGCTACGTCCACAGTACGCTCTTCATACATCATGATGAAAGGATGTCGCTGGAAAAAAAATAATAATAATAATATAATAAAGTATAGTAAAGCATGGAGTGTTTTGTGTGGATTCCTGGCCATGGAGACCATACATGGCCCCATATACAATATAAGTAAATAATCACACCAAAGTATTGATTTGTGTACTGAACCTATTAGAAGAAAATGACGACTACGGTCATTTGAGCCAGATTCTGCAAGATCCACTATTACCAATGCCAAGTGGCGCCTGAGATTGTGGCTTAAAAACTGATGTATTATACATTTTATACAGACTCTCATGATTTAAGCCTGCATTTTATTCACAGTCCTGGATTTCACCTTTATGACAAAGTCCAACTTAAAATTTAAACCCCAGAGTTTTACGTTTTACTGTAAATCGCAGTAATGCAATCTCCCCCTCAAGAATATTTTACTCACCAGAAGCTCTTTGTACTTTGGCCTTTTTGACTCGTCCTTTGTAAGGCTGAAAGGGGGGGGGGGGGAGAGATCTTAAATACTATGTGGGCAATCTCTTCATAAATAAAATAAACATTTCCAACAACTTTTATATCAAAAAGTACTTTTCACATCCTTGCCAACATCTCCTTAAATTGAGTGTCGACTACATGCATAATGACAAATGTGGCAAACTGCTGCTATCCCGTGAAGTTCCTACTCATGCTATACAGGAGACTTTTCAGGTTGTATAGGATGATCTGCTTTACTGTGGAGCATAACTTGCTATATACCGACATGCGGGTTACTGAACACTTGAAAAGAAGATACTGAAGGCTACATTTCTCCATTTTACCAGCCGGTGGCACTAGTCATATCTTTCAGGGACAGTCTTTGTGGAGAGAAACGTTTACGCGTGCATTTTTTACACTGACCAGCAGGTGGCAGTACGAGCACAGGGAAATTATTTGCTACACAGCAAGGCAACAGTGGACAGGGCAACAGAAAATAAAAGACTGTTTGAGCACTGCTTTCTAGAGCTTATTGGACCATTATTTGGAATACGGAACATTTTCGGGGCAGGAGATGTATTCAGTTGACATGCCATGCAATATTATTGCCACCAGTCAGCTTCTGTGCGGAAAGCGATGCCAATGGTTGAGACCTGTCAGGTCACAGAAGAGGAGGGAGCTGCAGAATTCTTTTGAATTTGTATTTTTTTGTTTGTTGAAGCTGTTAGGGACATTATACCGTCTATTTAAGCACACAACGTCCCTGAAAGAAAATAGTGCTTACCACAGATTGACAAAGTTGATGAAGCTTGGTGAAAACTCTCGTTCATCCGAGTTGCTTAGCTGAGGTGGGTCACCTTTAACTACTTGTGTCAACTGATCAAATACGCTGTTCCATTTAGGGTATGGGAATCGGCCTGTGGCAAGTTCGTACTGCAAGAGTCCAAGCAACGTACAGTATAAGTTGCATTATCAAAAACAATATTATCAATGTTTTAAATAGCAGATGGAGCAGTGGATGGAAAAATAAGAAAACGATTACATTTTGAGGCCCTATGGCACAACGCGTACAGAATAGTGCGTTTCCATTCAGTAGGTAAGGTGCATGCCTAAAACTTAGGTGTGACTTGGCAAAGACAAAGACATATTTTGGCAGAATTGCCCGGTGATGCAGGTCTCAGCATATCTTCATGTGTGGAGAATGTGTTCCGTGGATCAAATGAACATTGTCTTCTCTAGGTTTCTTTTGTTCTCCTACGTTCCTAACACTAGGAGGCTTAATTAAGAGAGCCATATGTAAACTGCAAATATATATTGCACCATCTGTCATATATAAAGAAACTCTAAAGTTCTAGAGATTATAACAAAGATCTTAAATGTTTTCTGTGTTAAATTGGCTGGGTTAAGTAATGAATTAAGATATACATAGTAACAATGTTATACTTATGATCTATTAAAACAACGTTGATGCATCACTTAACATTTATATCTCATTTTGACAAAGCGAGAAAGAGAAAAGAAAAAAGACAAAAATAAAAATAAATACATTTAAGAATGCAAAGGAAAATAGAGGCTTTCACAGTAGGTTTCTCTCCCACTGTTGTTTAAAAGAAAACAAACATTGTGTTGCGGAGCATCAACCCACCAATGTAATTCCTAAACTCCACACATCGGATCTCACATCGTATCCCTGTCTGGACGCACTGGGGTCTATCCTTTCCGGCTGTGGGGAAAAAAAAAAAAAAAAAAAGTTACCACAGGTTACTTAGTTCTACCCTAAAACATATTTTCCAGGTACTGTAAAGACATAATATAAACATGTCATGTCAGCTAAGGAAAATCTATGTTTTGTATACGAATCAGTAATGACATCACAAATGAAAGAAAATCTGAAATACTGAATCTTGTTTTTCACTGAATGACTTTTGGACATCACCCACTATAAATCTACACGAGTATTTTGTTTACTAAAACAAATAAAAAAATAAAAAAGTTACCCTGCACAGGGTATTATAGACCATGTGGTGGCAAAACAATATAAGAAGCAAGGACATTGATACATCAGCAACGCAAAGCATTCTGTGTCATCGGTCAAGGATACAACATTCTATTTTAGGAACCAAGACTCATCATAATTCCAGCCGCCGTGCTTCCTACTACGGGTCGTACGACTCTGCATATTTAGACTAAAGAAGGCCGTCTGCAAGCAAAACTGCAACACTTCAGTGACGCAGATCAATACTTGTAAGAGCAAGTTCAACGTCTCCAGAGTTGTAGGAATAACAGAACCCAGGAACGTGGCTGCAGTCCATGTGTGTGACATCAGCCTTTCGCAGAATAATTCATGAAATGCTGATCCGCTGACTAAGCGCCCTACATCAAAGGGATGCCTGATGTCGTCACCCAAATTCTTCAGTGGTTTAGGCTGAGAAAATACCTCAGCTTACTCACTCGGAAGCAACTAGAAGGGGGGGTGAGTGGCAAGCCTGATGATGTTATAGCTGTGTGGGACTTCTGGAGGCTAAAAATAGAACATTACATCACTTGGTACCGTGCCCATGCTAAACAGCTTTCATTCCCAAGCTTAGCTCATGTCTATACTTAAGTAACCCCATGAGTGTCTACGAATTACATTACCAGAACCACTGCTTGCTTCGATCTGTACCAGCAAAATATTTCATGAACGTAAAAAAATAAATAAATAAAATACCTTCAGTTTCAGTTATTTAAATACCGAGAGAGAATTTTGGAGTGTAATATTCAATTCAAAACCTCAAGAGTAATGTGCAAAGGGAATCACCTGTCAGCTTTACTCCAAGTGTGACGTCATCGAACACGCCGCTTTTAGCAGGAATTCCACCACAAAAACGTGTTGCTTTTATCCAACAAAATAACAGATTCAACTATGCATATCTACCAGATGTAAGCCTGACAAGAGTCTTACATTTAACTAACTAATAATTAACAGGAATACATTTATACGCGCAATTCTATTTGAATTTAGATCCCAAAATATTAAATACATTTCTAGAGCATCCGGTATACAGTTTTTATTAAAATAGGGTATTTTTGGTAGTAAACTTTTTAGAAAGTGAAGAGAGAGAGAGAGAGAGAGGGATCTCCGTGAAGGGTTAACACAACAACTTTCCCTGCTTGCTATTTTTACAGGATAGGAAGTCCTGAAGATGCAGTCAGTACATTCCTTCACACTGACTTTACTCTGGGAACGACCCAACAAGTTCCGAATGACGTGGAGATGTGCCCAGCAAAAAAAATAAATAACCAAAAAAAAACCAAACAAAAAAAAACTTACTGAGCCGTGGCTGCGACGCCTGAACTCAACTCCCAAACTTGGCTCGGAAACTAAGAGATACCAGATGCTCGTGCACGTTGGGAATGGAAAACGAAAATAAATACACCCTAGACTGACCTTAAAGGCACAGACAGCTGCAGGGCCAACACAGCAAAACACCTGCTATTCCTCATAAACATTTAAAAGGGACACAGATACTAACAGTATATCGTATATATTGTAAATATGCATAGATTATATACTTAATAGCCCTGAACCGTGTGATTGAGGTCTAAGTCAGAACAGTGACTAGCCAATGGTTGATGAGCATGACGGATTCCATGTCTCATTGGCTTACTCTATTTTGATCTACCAGGATAACATCTTGTTTTTTCTTCAGAAACCTTAAAATCAAGAAAATTGCTAGGAAGATACAACTTACTGCCATGTATGGTCTGCATCCAGCATCCCTCGTCTTTGCAATGGAATCTACCAACTGTCCGCTGATTCCAAAGTCACAGAGTTTAATATTTCCATTTCTGTCCAGAAGGATATTGGAAGGTTTTATATCTGTAAAACAGTAAACAAAAATTAAGGTTTTTTTGCATTTGTTTCATGGAAACCTTGAGATGAGCAATGTATCATACTTTATGAAGGAACAGGAGATAAATTCAGTTTAGTTAGGGATCGCATGGGGCAGTGCAGCTTGTACGGTAGACACTTCTACTCAATCAACAATTTTTCTTACCTCTGTGAATTATTTTCAAGTTTTCTTTTAAGTGGTTTAATGCTTTCACAGTCTAAAAGAAAAGAAAATAGATCAGAGGCTGTTGAATCTTTATACAGAAGCATAACCTTAACACTGCCCTGGGGGGGTCTCCAACTGTTTGCAGAACACGAATATTGGAGCAATTGCATTTGGACCCATCTTTTGTTAACATCATGGAAGTGGTGTGCTGGTGTAGCTGACCTGTATACAGCATGTCCCTGGTTATATGTTTCAAGGCTTTTCCGATCTACTTGATTATCCACCATAAAGATTTTCTCCATTCGTTTTGCTCAGCACCCTATGAAATTGTGATGGAGTTTGTGACGGAACTGTCCATCACTGGGGCCCCTGGAGAGGACTGAAAGCAAGCCTGCTACCCGCAGATTATGGACCCTGTCTCCCTGCCCTCGCGAGTGGGACTGTTGTCCTCGTCTGGGACCCGAACTCCCCAGTCTCTAAGTGCACCCCAGTACTGGTTAGTGGGACAGGTGCCCTTTGCCAGCCCCCAACATCCACAACCCCAGGAGCGACGGAGCTGTGCTCCCCGACTGAACTGGATGCAGGCCCGGTTGGGGTCTGGCCCCAGTTCAGTCTTCTTTTTAAAAGGGGAGATATGCGACAGAATGACCTGTAATACAGGGGCCCAAGGCACTCAGAGATGGCTCCAGCCTGGCTGCCAAACAGGCAAGAACTCCATTGTGTAAACTAATCCCATTAACAGGATGGCTACAAGGGGGATATTCAGTAGCTAAAGGGGATTAAAGGTTGGGTTGTCTACCTGTTTATCAATGTTAATGAAGTTCTGTGGCTATATCAGTCTATGTTTTACTACAATAAACTGTTCATTCCTGCTGTACTCAGTTCAAGGTAGTTGTATCTACTTATTGGGTACACATAGCAGGGTTCCAAGGTGCGCATGCTGGCTGGTGGTGGAAGTGATTCCGGGGACAACAGGAGGATACATGGGGGTGATCTCTGGGAGTTACTACAGCTCTCTTGGTGAACAGAAATGTTCAAAACACAGACAGGACCAAGAATCGTGTACTTACAGCTAAAGTGATTTTGCCTAAAATCTCCTCTGGAATAACGTCTTCTAACGAGCTATATACATATTTGTAAAACTTGTCAAACGAGGTAGACATAAGTTCCATGCAGATCCAGCAGTCACCCTGAAGAGAAACATTTTCATCAATGCAAATTTGCTAGAACAATGCAAAAACAAACAAAAAATGTAGAGAGATCCACTGAGGTTTAATATAGAAATATTGGATTACTTTGGTCCACAGGACCAACTTACTCTACTGAACAACCTCTCATATAAACAAAGCAGTGCGACGTAGTGAATTTTTGTAGCACTCTAGGAAGGTGGAAATTTAGGTTTTGAATACTTTGACATTAAAGATTATGTATATCATATTATTATGTGATTAATGTGATCTCCGTCGGAATTTGCTTTAGGAATCAGCACGTACTTCTCTGAATAGTGCCCCGTAAAACTGGACGATATACGGGCAGTCACTACTCCGCATAACCACATCGAGATCCATTAACAGCTGCTTCTGCTCCTTTTCATCCACTGTGGACCGAATCCTCTGTAAAAGGAACATGTTGCGATGTAAGAAGAAGTTAACATAAAAGTAAAGGCGACTTTGGCTAATTACCTAATTTTCAATGTAGTTCTTTCAGATCTCAATTGGCCGACAAGCCAGTTACTCAAATCCACTCAACCAGAATTACTGCATAGATATTTTTGGCTGCATTAATAATAAATGTGAAGCAACTTATAAGAGCCTAAAACAAAACTTCTGAATATACACACACACACACACAAAGTTCCATGCAGATCCAGCAGATAACCAAAAATTCAACCTTCCACAATATACCAGTCCACCTTTCATTGTCAGGGTGTGAAAAATAACTACTATACCCGCTCCACAACTAAACTTCAAAAAAAATACACCTCGATCAATCTAACAGAATGACACACTATCTTTTTTATGCCCTGAAGATTGTAAGCGTGCTGAATAGCGGACGACACATCCACTATCTCATCTCCTATAAAACAAAGCAGAGCCCAACACATTTACCAAAACCAGATACAAAGCTTGCAATACTCACTTTCACTGCCATGATCTGTCCGCTTGGATTATGGATCATTTTGTTGACCGATCCATACGCTCCTCTCCCAATTTCACCCAAGTCCTCGAGATCTTCTGCCGTGAAGTCCCAGTGTTGTTCCGGAGAAAGTTTTAATTTTCCCGATGACTCAATGCTGTGTGTTCGCAATCTCTCTCTGTTGGGGTATAAAATGCATAACATTGATACTTTGAAATGTTGAACTTGAGTCTTTTTTCCCCAAAACTGAATTGCTATTTTATATTAAGCCACTGCATAGAATACAGCCATAAATGTGATATACAAAGTGCTAACAAAAATAAAAATGCATTTCAAATATTAAAGTCTAAGGAATTAGTTATATTTAATAATTTTATATTTTATAGTAACTGGTCTAGTTTTTATATATATAGACCTAAAATGAGGATTCCAGCCTGAGCCAGGTCTTTCTGAGTTTATTTATCAAGCCCACAAATGCCAGTAAATCAAATGTAAGATTTAGGCATATAGTTACAAAATGTAATAATTAAAGCTTTCGCCCCACCAGCGCCAAAATTGCTTTAACCAAGTCGCAGTCATTAGTTTCTAATGCTCCCAGGAGCCTCATTGCTTTGTCGTGAAACATTGGAACTCCAATGAATGGCTTCCTTTTAATGCAATTCTGGGATGAGAGGATTCAGTAAATGTTTCCCATGTAGGTAATATATTGCCAATTACAGCACAATAAGTGCATTCTAAATATTGGAATCATGCAAACTAGCGTAGGACTCAGAGTCGGTCAGTAGAAAATTTACATCATATCCAATTAAAATAGTCAGACTGCTGTGTAACCACGATGACACCGCCAGACAGCCAGCAAGCGAGCGTTACAAATGGATATCTATACAGTGAAAACATCTTCTCCATACATCCACTGGTAGATACCAGTCTGACTGGACAATAACATTTCGAAAACACAAAGAGGTGACAATGTGTCAGGAAGCACCATGCTACCCCCGTCGCTGATTCTATACATGTGTGTCACGCAACAACAATGATTTTATGTCACCGGCTACTGTTATCCGTTTTTTTGCTTTTTTTTTATATACACACACACACATATATATATTTGGGGGGTAAATTCCGAGAACCATAGTTCTACAGAATGCAAGTTTTGGGTTGTCAGTGAAGTCTGCACATACAGCCGGTTTTTTGTTGCCTGCTCGACCGCGTTGCATGTCTTCCCAACAGCCATCCGCACTTCCTGTTTTTGGTACGATGTCTCGAAGTTTCTGATGGCTTCTGGTTTCGGCATCCTTGGAAGACATGAAGAGAAACAAAGGGAGAGTGTTTTTAATAGAGGTGTATGCCCGTTATCTCCAGGTCCATGTCTAAAGGGAGGGTAAAAAAAAAACAAAAAAAAACACAGGCTTGGTTAAGTACGGTGGCATGAAGGAGAGCGTTTCTCAAATTGAAGCCATCTGGGGTTTGGCCGGCTGTACATTATATGCCGTTAAGGGACCTCTAAACATAAACTTGTAGCTAATCCGTAAGAATGAAAGTTAAGAAAACAAGTACATGTTGATTACTTAATGCTTTAGATATCAAAAGACCAATATCAGACAAAGATAAAAAACATGAAAGATGAACGAGAATTCCGATAAGGGAATGGAACTTGATCCACGTGTCTCTCTGAAATCGTGATACATACAGGGTAGGGGGCTCCAGTTACATGCTGTTCATATGAGATATTTTTGAGCCAGGAAGGTCCGACACGGCCATTATTACATTTATAATATGGAGTCTTTACTATCCTTAAATAAATAGCATAATCCTAGACAGTTTCAATGCTGAAACTGCCACATAGGAGGGATAATTCAACAATAAGTCCAACACACAAACCAACCAATCAAATGAAGAAAAACCACCCTATCCTTAAGCCCAGCATCCTCCAATACCAAAACACACAAGCTCTTCAAGGTCTTACAGCATTTCTGGTCTATGTAGACACCGCGACAGATCGACCTGCACTTCTGAACGCAGTTTCAATCCTTCTCCAAACACAAATAGGATGCTGGGACTTGTCAATGAGAGCACAATTTGAGGGTAAAATTTCACATTGTGGGATTTGCCAATTGGAAAGTAAACTTTGAAATCTGTTCACTTGAGGGAAAAAAAAAAAAAACCCTTAGTAAAAATTCCCTACTTCTGCCTAATAACGCAAAGATTGTATACTCACACGTGTGAAGGTTGAATGGTGGTGTTCAGTGTTAGCTTTGCAGTAGATTTAAAGGCTGGGTTGGCAAAATTCAACTTCAGTGCTTTGCGTTTGCCTGCGGGGAGAAAAAAAAACAAAAAACAGTGAAATGTTGGCTTATCGTAACAGTTCTGTTTGTGAACGCCGACAAAGCAAACTTCACCGCTTCCAAAAACATTAAAGTTTTGGATAATCCTTGAGAACGTTTACGGTCTGCTTTATCTCAACAAAAAAAGCCAAATAGCGGAAGGTTTTCCTACACATATATACCATGACAATTTACATATTTCTTAACCACGCACGTAAATTCGTATTAAAAAATTCTATATGTGAAATTCTTTGCCGGCATATACTATAGACATATTTCTTTAACATGTAGCAGCAAAAAATTATGTTGCCACCATCACTAGGATGACATTTGTATTGAGGATAATACCATTTTTTTATCGGAGAGACCATTCAAATTTTCTGTTTAAATGCCCCTTTCTGATCCTATACACCTCAGATATGAAGAGCAGCTGCCGTCATAGTTTATCAGATCTGCACAAAGGAGAGCACAACGTGAATAACCTCATCTTCCTGGAATCACGGTCAACTTCAGCGTCTCAGAGACACACAATGTTTTTAGAAATGACTAATTTATAGGGTGACTCACTCAAGCTGAGCTGGTAAATATTCATCGGCGTTCTGATTAAAGCCAATATCCTTACAAATCCACTCACACGTTGCATAAATTATTGATTGACTGAAACACGGTGAACCGGCTTACAAACACCTAATGAGCCTTCGCTCGGAGCTTTCTGTAACGGTCAACAAGTCTACTTCACTTCCCTACACTAATCTAATAAAAATAAAATAAAAAAAAGCTTTACATGCCTTCAGACACCTTCGGCTCCACGGTTTGAAGAGATGGCTTGCTTTACCTAAAATGCTGGAATCATCCAACCATCTGCATGAACATTGACCTTTTAGCGTGAAAGGTCGCAATTTAGAAAAGCTAGAACAGTTCAGAAGATAGAAGCCACCAACTGATTATCTACTCCACAGGGCAGTGAGACCCTCTACGGAATACCTGCTACTTCTTCTTAATGGATGCTATAAATACTCCCTGGCTAGAAGTAGATCCTAGAAGCTGCCTGGACTATAAATTCGGCACGTCACGGTCCTCCGCACACATGCAGCCAGAGGGTGCTGGAATCGGAAGTCATTCATTCCCAGCACAAAGCAGATACATTCATTCTACCAGAAACACAGAAAATAGATGATATTTTTTTTCCAGAGAAAGGAGGTCATCGCTATAGTAGATCTACAAAAGAAAGATGTATGTTGGAAAGATGCTACAGCCACAGCTGACTTGCAGTTTGAGGAAGAGGAGAGTTGAGGAGAACGCCATATATTTATTTTAATGTCCATTAGTCCCCCATCCAGCCCATTCCTACCAATCATATGATGCCTCATCCTTCATCAGCTCACAAATGAAATAGGAACCAATGAGAGGCCTCAATATAAGCGTGACCAGTTGATAAATAATGAAGTGTCAGTTTGTATGACTTCACTAATCCACAGAGGACAACGCATGGTCCATGATGGCTCAGTCAAGATAAACGATTACATTCTTAACCCCGAAGTGCTTATGGCTTTAAATGATCCTATTAGAGCATTAAGCACCTGTAATGATTCACAACCGCCAGATGCCTAAGTCGTTCAACGGTAGCCTTGATTGGCCTGCACGAGGGATCTTCAACAGGTTTCTATGGCAACAGATCATATACTAGAGAAAGGGAGACGCTTACGGACACAGCATCCTTAGAGGGAACAGAAAGCTTGAAGGACATTTAAGGTTATTTTCCATGAGACAGATAGTCTTTTCATGCAGGGATCTGTAAAACCTATCAGAATGTTTTGTTTTGTTTTTTTTCTTTCCCCACCACTGACCACATTTCTCTGCTCGGGTCCCACCGGAAACTACAGCGTCTGACTCTCTGTTTACCCAATAATACGCACTGAGCTTGGTCTTACAGGCATTGGGACCATGATTTATTTTTATTAGTGAAATTATTATTTTTTAGGTTGTTATAGATGTCCATTTCTTACAGATGACCCTAGAGACATGTTCTGCCAGCAGCGGAGACCTATAGGCTACCCATAGGTAGCCTATAGGTCTCCGCTGCTGGCAGAACATGTCTCTATCTACCAACTGCCCATTTATAATATCAAGACCGAATCAGCCTGACAATGCAGGGAAATCTTGTGTTCTGCTCCAACTTGGAAAATTCAGCCAGATTATCATCATCAATGGTCAGGGACCTGCGCTGGAAGCAAGGTGCACACATATAACGCGTCAGATGCAGAGTCCTGCGAAATGACCTGCATTGGATTTACCTAAAACAATTGTTTCTGCTAAAAGAGCACATTGTCCACATAATAGACAGACGCTAAGCATTTAACACACATGGATTTGTGAGAATTTTTATTTGGTTGTTGTAACAGTAACCAGGGTTATTTATAAAAATTGTGTGGCCCTGGTTATGTTATCCATGGTAAGATTGTGACAGTGAATACAAGCGTGGAAACTCTTTCAAAGGGAAAGTAAGCAGTTATAATACAAGATAATCTACAAAATGCTTGCAGTATGGAAGCAAACCTGTAATAAAGCAATCAAATGTTAAAAAAACCCTCTCTAGGAGTTCGCATGATGGATGCCGATAGGGGTCCTGGTCTTATGGGTATTGATGGAAATACATGACTTGGCATCTGACGTTAGGCATACATACTCAAGGTGCCTCTCCTACAAGTAATTTCCTTTAAACAGAACAGAACAAAGTAGCGTTTTGTAGAATGGGATATCCTCAGATATGTGCAAATTACCTTTTTTACGGTACTTAATTATCCTGATTGAAATATGCTTGCAATACTGTAATTATATATATATATATACACACACACACACACACACACACACACACACACAGCACTGTAGTATTGTCAGTGGCCCGGAACAGCAAGTATACAAACTATACTCAGAACATCGCAAAACAAGCGTTTGCCATCAGATTATATGCTGAAGCCCAGACCATCTTGTGAAGACAAGGATACCTTCCCATTTCTCACTGCTGAAAAGGGCAGAAGAACGAGACCGGTCTCCCCATTACTTGTCACTAACAGGACTTCCTAGCGATGCTGCAGCAGATGACGCCAAAGCTTTGTGAATAAATACAAAGCCTGAAATCCGACAACCTCCCAATAAAATCAAATTGTGCGCATAGGGCCACAGACCCTTTACCCTACTAGGTTTAGTCAAAAAATAAAATGTGCATTAAACAAAAGTTGACTTTTCAAATCTTTTCTATGGTATTTTGAATGGCTCCATCGTTTGACTTGTATAAGATTTTAATGACTATTGGTGATATAAAGGTAGGACAATATAAATTTTTTGAATATATCTGATCAATACTTCGAAGGCCTATGCCTTTTTAGTAGAGGTGAAGAATACAGAAAGAAAAGCAGAAGACAAGTCAAGCCAAATCCCAGCCAGCTAAGCCATGCTCCATTCCTGGTTCCAAAGCCTTGCAAACTTGCCTTAACTTGAAGTTTTGCATTGATAACGATCCGACCTACTGCAATCGCACTTCCTATATTACAACATACCGAGTTTGAGACATGGCCTTCTCATTGACACAATAACCAGGGACCTGATCGTTTTAATTATGTGGTCGGCCCATACCCTTATACTCTTTTTACAGCACATGGTCACAGAAACTTAATATATCGACAAGATGACCTATAGTGAACTTCTATAGAAATTCACTTGTACTATTAAGACCTTTCTGTGAACCACTATCTAAAGCATAAGATCCACAAGCTCTCCAACACGGTATGACTTTGTACGGTATACTCTTCCTCATCTCATTGGCCAGCATAGTCTGGTTCAGTTCCGACAAGGAAGTTACAAATACTATACATGATTGGACTTGGCTCATCATGGTAAATCATTCTAGTCTCGATGACTACAATAAGATTAATAACCTTTAACTCCTCTCTCAAATGGCACACGGTAGGGTGTTCACCCAACCTCTTCCAGTTGCCTTATAGTCCTTTCTTGATGCAGTGGGAGATCCCCCACAGCTTATTTGGTCTTCAGGTCAGTTGCTCATAGCTGCATGTATGAAGATAACCTTTTGTTTTTCTTTAACTAGCCTCATTAGCTAATGCTCTTGCTGATATAACTCTTGACTTTTCCTTGGTCTCTCCTAAATGTCAACGTCACTCCAAAGAAATTAATTTATGCAGGACGAGTCTTGGAAAAGCTACAAGGGCATCCTGTCTACTAGGATTCAGCTCAAATTCAGATACATATTTCTTCCAGATTCTAGTTGGGAAGCAAGCATTGTGGGGGCGATGTCATGGTCAGGAATTGGGTTTGCAATATTCATGAGTATCATAGGAAGGCAGCCAGAACCTAACATCAATCCCAACCCATAGTATCACTTTCTGGACGACATGATTTTCTAAAGGGCACACTGTGGCACGCAACCACATACATACAGGAGTATATGATCAACTGAATCATGCATTTAAGCCAATATGTACATTGTAGCTGACAAGCAGAAAGGGAGTTCAGATATAGGAGTGTGGGGAAACAAAAGAAGCACTGACCAATTACTGCAGAGCCCAGGGTCACGAGGACCGTAGGAGATGATTGCATGATTGATCCATATTACGGGGTTCACAGATGGGGCCATAGGAGTGTAGGTGACATGATTCTTAAACGGTTAGGTTGGGTTAGAGTCGAGAAATACAGATCAGGAGATGGTACATCATAAGGAGGATAAGCAAGGAAAGCGAGCCGCTCTAGGAGCGACAGAAGGGTCCAGACTGGCCGCAGCACCAAGGAAAAATGGGTGAGAGTACAAGAAATATAGGGTGTTGCAAAGGGAGACCTATGCTGATCACTATAACCTCCTTCTGGGGTGGTGATATAAAAAAAAACACCCAGGTTGCTCAATCTTATGTTCCTCTGAGCATTGCTGCACTGCATTGACAGTGAAAAATGGGTGGGGGGTCACAGGCAGATCCCCAAGCTGGGAGGCAGGTGAATGAAAAGAAGATCACTAATCAAGGAGAGGGGGGGGAGAAGAACAGAGACACCAATGTGTTGTAAAGGGCAGTGGGATCGATATGTGTCAGGGAAGGACTGCAGGATCACTGTGCTGGGGAGGGATAGAAAGATGGATCACTATGCTAGGGGGAAATGGCATGAGGATCACTGTGTTGGGGGGGAGCAGGATCACTATGCTAGGGAGTAGAACAGGATGATTGCAATATTTGGGGGTTACAATAGGAGGCTTATTATGTTTGGGGATAGGACAGGAGGATCACTATTTTGGGGGATTGGACAGTAGGATCACTGCGTCGCGGTACTGGCCAATCCCTGAGTAGGGGGTACAAGGCGCCCACAATGAGCAGCCCTAGTTGCCCAGGCTGATCAGGGCAATGTGCTGGCTAGGAGGGTGACAAGCACTGTGCTGATGACGGGGAGGGCAGATTGCTGGGGGTGGGGGCCCATGCGCTTACCCTGCATGTTGCTCCCTGTGCTGTGCTGCTGGGATTGTCCTGGGACCCCGGGACCCGCACTGCTGCCGCTGCTCCCACTGTTACTGGGGTTGGAAGTCGCCATTGTTAATATATTAGATTCCAAATGAAGGCTGCAATGCAGCAACCCCCACTGTGCCTGCCCCCTCCCAGAATCCCTCACTCTGACGTCAGAACACCGCCTCCCACGTGACGTCACGCCCCCTCCCCTGGCCGCAAAGAAGCAGGAAGCTACAGAGATACTGTGTATCAAGTGCAGCCCAGAGCTGGTTACAATGTTACTATTTATAAAGTCCAGCACGTCTGTGATGGGAATTGGTGAGGGGGTGTGGGGTGCTAGCTGCCCTCACCCCCATACTGAGTGCATACCCTCGGCCAGGTTCCCCTCCTAAACCTGAAGGTGATTTATAGGACACAGGTCAAAGCTGCTGCTGAAGACCTGGGGTGATGAGGAGGACCTTCCACACCTCCCACAATCATCCAGAAAGAAACAGTAGTAAATCTACAAATGTGTGTATAGGTGGATGAATTATGGAAAAGTCATAGATTCTTATTGTTTTTGACTCCTATGATCTTTTCCCACTGCTGACATTACCATTCCCCAAATGATGGGAGTTTAGCTTCTCATCAGGTTATCAAGTCCACGCAGTCAAAATCTTAAAGTACAAATGTCTGTAAACATTATTCTTCCAATAGTAACATGCAATAACAAATATGCAAAAATAAAAACATCAGTAGCAAATGAATGTTGTCGCACAGAAAGACAGATCCTAGCTTGACTTCTGGTAATGTAGAAAAAATGTTAGTAGTTCCAGCGGCTCAGCGGGGTAGAAATACCGGTCCGTGGGGTATCAGGACCTCAACAATTGGTGACATTTTTTGTGAAAAAGCAGGGAACCAGCCTAACTAGCAAGAGGTGGAGAGATTGGATGTTTTTTGTCTCCTCGTATCCATCATTATTTGGAGGGAAAGATCATAGGTTAAATCCCAAGTTAGAATGTAAGGATAAATTATAGCGAGAAAAGCAAGCCTGCAAAACCTGAAAAAGCAAAGAAACTCCTGACACAAACATTATATGCTGACACACACACGCTCATCCCAACACCATATACTAACCAAAATATTAACACCATACACACTCACTCACACTAACACCAAATACACACAATCATGCTAACATGATACACTAACACACACATATGGAATAACACCATACAGTAACATAGATACACATGCTAACACTACACGCACACTCTAACACCATTCTTTTACACATACACTAAAACACAATCTAACAGCATAGATTTACACGTACATAGCTTTAACAGGAGGCTCTTGACAAATGTCAACTTTATCTTTGAGATATTATAGACCCATGCAGAATGCAGGAACATGTCTTTATTAGCATACCGGCCCTCTAACATCAGAGACTACGAGGTGAAAAGTCACAGTGGACAAATTTAATGTGACTATATATAAAGCAATTGTGAAAATGAACTGTTTATTTAAACAATATGGTGAAAATCCAAGAATGCAATGAAAATGCAGAATGGACCCCTCGGAAAGATATCATGTCATTGAAGCAGATGGGTCAAAATCATGGCTGCTCAATCATGGCTGCTCAAGGCGGGAGGCAACAGTGATTGGCAAACAAAAAAGCTATAGATAGTTTCAATAAATTATTTTATATAGGCTAAAAGCCACAAAAGGAAGAGTTCCCATTTATATAATTCTAGCGCATATGGAAATTATATTCCTCCAGTTTTAAACAGTCATTAACCCTTGTAGCTGGCAAGGGGCAATCATGAAACAGCCGTGTTTCTCGTGTTATGGGTTCAGGGGCAGCTGTTATAGAAGCGATCAGTTATTGAGTTATTGATCAGGTTGGGTGCCTTTTATTTGGATTAAACAGAGTGAAGAAAACTAGTTCTGGTTTGATTGACCTAGCAGAGTCCTTAAGATGCACGCCTGCCATCTAGTGGTGGAAATGCATATTGCAGGCGCTCCTTCCTCGGGGACATCGTTTAACTTCACATGGAAATGTCAGCGCTGCAGCTTTCCAGAGTCCGCAGGAGCTGTCACCTCCGCTGGCTATTCCAGGAGCCCTTGTTTTTACTAGGTCAGTGTGAGTCCCGCACCTGTTTTGTCCTCTGTTTAGCTGAGTAACTGTAGCTGGGTTAGAATAAACCAGATATTCTCCTATGAAATAGCATTTTTTGTATGAACAGGGGTGGAAGCATTACCAGTCATCTTACAGTTCATACAGCTCTGGACTAACAACATTAGTTAAAAAAACGGTTGAAAAAAGAGTGTGACCAATATAAGTAATTCTAAGAAATAAACAAAATAATTGTAACATCAAGTCACTTGTTCATATAAAACCACAGCGAAAGTGCAACAGTTTTATCATGTAGACCCTGTTTAAGACAAACGGCTTTGTTTAAGTCATTGGAATACAGCGACAAGCCATGTTCTGAAGGGACCCCCCCCCCCCCCCCCGTGCCTTGAAATACATAAAAGTACTACTTACGCAGCTCTGGCTACAAGTGAATGTCTGTAACTTACACACTAAACATGTTAGCTATGCCTGTAGGGCAAGACTCTGCTTGAAACAAGGCCCCTGCCTTTTAAAACCATTCTATCTCTTTGCATATACATTGTTCCAAAGGCCTGGGTCACTGGAGGGGTTTCTATAACCCCCCTGAAGGTTATGTGATGTATTCCACAAGAGTCCGCGCAGTATCCGCCGTCGTGATCGTGTCCTGCAAAGTAAGCGACTACGCACAGGTGGGCCTGCAGCACCGACAGGATCTCCTTGTGGTTCCAGGCCAGACAAATTGCGTCGGTCGCGTCTGGGTGGATCGGGAGGTGACCTGCATAGAGCAAAATGTGACACGTTTTTGACAGGAGGGAATGACAATAAAAGCCCAAATAATTACATTCACTCCATACCTTTGCAAAATGTTTTCAGGCACCTAAACCTTCAATCTGTCACCAGGTCACAATTAGTTTTGGATTTGGGTCACAGACATGGACTTGCCCCTCCAGAACACAGACACTTGGTAGGTACAATCGACCAGTTTTATTTCAGGAGCCATGCGACAAAAACCTTGCGTTTTGTTTTATCAGACATACCGACAATGACCACCTTTTCTTCCTTTTCATCCGAAGAGGCAAGAACGCCATCGATCCAGTTTAATTGACTGATGCTGATCCCTCCGTTGAACTCCACAAACTGCGGTTCTTCTAATCCTGCATCAGAATAAAAACCCAGTTAAACAATAAGAGCAACAGCAAGATCCCCCAATAATATCCGAAATACCTCTGTAACACTTAAAAAAACCTAAATGACCACAATTAACAATCTGATTACATGACTTTCCTCGAGACACATTTGTTAATTTTTGTCCTGATATATATAGCTACTTCTGAGTGAGGAATCTGCCCCTGACCTCCCCCATTCTTACTGTAGACACTTTAATGTTTTAAACACTCCTGTAACACCCGATAAATCGCTAAAGCTGTCTGTTTAAGAAGAACCTTTAGGGCTGTTCATATTTTCGTTGTGATTTTTTTCCTTGAGGACCTTCAAAGACTTTTCATACTTGGCGCTGGACGGATCTCTCCCAATGACGCTCAGGTCGTACGAATCAATTAACAGGAATCGGAATTTTGGGAAGGGGCTAAAATGATAACCATAGAAAGACTCCTGGGCGTCGTTGAGGTCGCTGGTCTCCTTATTCATCGTCCGGCAGTCAATTTTATCCTCTAAAGGCTTTGAGTTCAGTTTGGATTCTGTTAAATCTTTCCTGCTGAAATTGTAGAACTCGTGGTTGCCCCAGATGTGATGGAACGGAATTCCCAACTTTTCCATCTCACTCAGAACTTTGGTAAGCGACTTTTCCGACGTTTTATGCGGGACGTTGTAGCCATCGATAATGTCGCCAAGTTGAAGAATGAACTTGGGTTTTTCGCTTTCCTTGGACCATTCTGCGACAGCGTCTTTAAGCAGCGTCAGGCTGTTTCTATAATATCTCATCCTCGTCTTCATGAAGTTGTATCCGTCGTCTATATCAGCGTACTGGATATCTGCAATGATCCCAAAGCTAAAATATGACTCCAAAGTATCCTCCGTCCCATCATGCGCTGAATCCGTCACAAACTCGGCCATCTAAAAAGAACACAAAACTCACAGTGAAGACAAAATCTGCATTGACTCCTGCAACTCCACTTCTTAAGCCCTTTTATGTTTTGTGTCCTGGACACGCATCGGGATTTGCTGAAAGTAATTTACTAATATTTTGTGCTCGGGAGAAAACATGAGAAATGTCACCCCACGTATTCACTAAAGACTTTTCTGCCCAACTAAAGGGCCAAAGCAGCCATTCTGAACGTGGGGTACCCCTGACCATCAAGGCAAGTTTTACGACAGCTCGGAACTTTTCATGAAATAGATTTTGCCAAAGAAAGAATTCTAGCCCAAAACAAGTCTAAAGAAAATGTCATGAAATAATCAACGTTTCGGCTTCTTTTCATGTAATGTATTATCCAAGACCCAAAAGAGTTCTGACCGCCGTCTCCTACCCCTCTCTCTGAGTTCTGTAGCGCGATGAAGTTTCCTCAATGAGTTCGAAGGATTCGCCGGACTCCTACCCTCTGCACCTGGCTGCTGTAACGGTTATTGGGGCAGAACGGTACTCTTACCCCCGACTCTTACCCCCGACTCTTACACACTGGGAGCTGACGGCTACAAACACTCGATAAATTGCATAGATTTGCTCCACTACCTTTATTTACACAGTGGCCTCTAAAAGTATAAATTAAATCATGTATTGTGTTTGTTGCACATTTGAACACATGTATGATGTCGGATATTAAAGGGTTAAAGACCAGGAAATATCTTACCCCATAAACTGGCGCGCACCGGTTAATGGGAGGAATAGTACTATGGGTTACGAAGGCAGCCAGAAGCCTGCAATGCAGTGACTTCCCTATAAGACCTCCCATAGTCCCTTAGTAATCACATGACCCGTCAGCCACGCCTCCCAGTTACACGCCTCCCAGTTACACGCTTCCTGGTTACACGCCTCCCAGTTACACGCTCTGTGCCCCTCGCCTGCAATGTCCCGACACTGAGCTTCAGACATGTTACTGAAGTTGATACATAACATACAACACGGCACGGAAACGGTCACAATGTATCCAACCCCAGCCCTCCAGCCTGGGGTGCACCGATGAGCCATTTAACCCTCTCTGCAGGCCCCGCTGTCCCTCTGTAGCCATACCCGGCGGTTTCATTGCCACACCGCTGAGTTCTCGGATTTTACACCCGGTGACCGGGGTGGAATTGTTATTTACTACTTGTCATGTTTACCCATTGTACAGCGCTGCAGAATATGATGGTGCTATATAAAGCAGTAAATAATAATAATAACCTGCAAATGGGGGGGGTATGTATCATCCGGTCATTGTAGAATAAAAGGAGGGCAGATCCAGATTGTGACCCTGAGAAGTTAACCCTTTGCCTGGAGACTATTAGATTATGCACCCTCACCCCAAAATCTACCAGTTCACCCAGAAAACCTACCGTTTGTACTGAAACCCTGAGAATCTGCCAATTAACCCAAAAACCCTGAGGGGCAATAACCCTGACTGTGTCGGGTAATGGAACCCTGTGCTGCTCTCCCTTGGGCTGCAGGGGTTAAATGCATTGAGCTGCCCTGAATGAGATGGGAGGGCGGTTAGCGGCTGGGGCTGAACTTCCCGGACGCAGGAAACTGGGAGGCTGGGTATTAACGAGGAGTAACCCCGTGTCTGCTGCAGAGACCCCCGACGTAGGAAACCGGGAGGCTGGGTATTAACGAGGAGTAACCCCGTGTCTGCTGCAGAGACCCCCGACGTAGGAAACCGGGAGGCTGGGTATTAACGAGGAGTAACCCCGTGTCTGCTGCAGAGACCCCCGACGTAGGAAACCGGGAGGCTGGGTATTAACGAGGAGTAACCCCGTGTCTGCTGCAGAGACCCCCGACGTAGGAAACCGGGAGGCTGGGTATTAACGAGGAGTAACCCCGTGTCTGCTGCAGAGACCCCCGACGTAGGAAACCGGGAGGCTGGGTATTAACGAGGAGTAACCCCGTGTCTGCTGCAGAGACCCCCGACGTAGGAAACCGGGAGGCTGGGTATTAATGAGGAGTAACCCCGTGTCTGCTGCAGGGACCCCCTCCTGCCCCGAATGCCAAGCCATCGAGACCAGAACCATGGAGGAACCGGACCGCCAGCAGAGGGAGTCCGCCGCGGCCCCTGTATTCTGCGCTGGGAACCGGCAGGGGCTCTGGAGGGTCTGCAATGCTTTAATGTCTGTGTTTTTCGGTCTGGCTGCCTACGTGCAGGTGAGTTAATCATTTAAAGAATCCGGTGACTTGCGTGGAAAGGAGAAATCAGACAGAAAAAAGGAACAAAGTCGCTAATGGTTTAATTTAGTAAATCAATAAAACCTCTTAACATTATTCAGCGCTTCCACGTCGACGCTCGCTGCGTTATTATAATAACTTTATTCAGAGCTTAAATCGAGATATAACCCTAAAGGGGAGAGCACAAAGTACGCCATTTATAATGATCTGACGTGCCGGGCGACACAACGGGCGCCCACAGCGTGCCGCTTTATTGCTTTAGTACTTTAAGTGCTTTCACATACAGAGTGTGAAAGTATATTTACTGACTGTCCCTGTCTGGTTTGTCCAGTCCCTCATTGGTCCCCAAATCCAAGTGCCCCTCTCTCCTCCCCTGATGCCCCTCTTTTCTAGGAGGTCAGAATGTTTGCTGGGTATGAGGGTATCGCAGGGTTCTACAGCCCTAAAAGCCCCGGGGTAAATAAACCCCAAATCTTTGTTTCCCGTATCTTTGCAGTCTTTGCCGCCTTCATAAGCGTTCTTGGGTCTAAATGTGAAGATTTATATATTTTATTGTGTTGCAGATAAACGATCCGGATGCAGGGGTTTGGATGGTGAGTACCTTTACGTGGCAGCGTTACTGTGAAGGGGGTGTCCAGCTAGTTGTGGGGGGGGGGGCAGGATGGAGGTCACAGGGTGGTTGGCAGGTAAATACCCCTTTCTAAGAGAGAAAGGGGCATTAAATAAGGGGCTCTGTCTGGCTGATGATTAACCCCCCGTCTGTATCCCCCCCAGGTAATCTATCTGGTGCCGTCGGTTCTCGTCCTTCTTGTTAGTGTAAATTCAGACATAACAGGTACTGAGTAATATTAACGGTGTTTGTTTCCCCGTCTGCTGATTACTGGCGGAAATGCACATTTTGGCTGGATTTATGGTTTTACTGTAGACTAAATTGGGGGTAAAAAATATATATTTTTACAGCGTTTGGGGTGTTTGCCCTGTCTCTTCCCCATGTATCCTCGGGTATCTGCTGCTTTGGTAAATGCTCAACATGCTATGATGGGACCCAATGGGGGAATTCCAGATACCTACCCCCCCCCCCCCCCCCAAAAAACCCCCTCTTTGTACACAGGGAGGGCAGTTTATATGGACCACTCAAGCTACCAGCCGTCCCCGATCTAAAGGGCGTAGAAGGAAAATATGTGATATTCAGTGCCGGTCGAGGTGGGGAAAGTTGGACCTCCGTCTGCAGACCTGCATCTAACGCTGCGTTATCCGCTCACCAAGGGCACGGCGTATGGAGAGCGCTGGCGGACCTGCACTGCGCCGTCTGCCTGACCGGCGCCGTCTATCTATTAGGAAAGCTGTTTATCGATAGCAGGGAAAGCATTTTACACGAAGAGGAGGGCAGGTGAGACTCGAGAACCCTTTATATTCTAATTATTACATCACACATGACGTAGTACGGATATTTCCAATGCATTCCGCTCGCCTTTTCTAATTAAAATAATAAATAAAACCTTCTTTTACCCCGTTTACAAAGCTGATTGTTCTTCCTAGAGAATTATCCGGGCTCGGGATCATCGCGCTGTGGCTGCTGCTGTGCCGGAAAACCCATAAGTACGGCTTCAGAAGGGCTCTTTATTTATTACCTTCAATTTGGCTCATCGTACATATCATATTCCATATTATTCTCACCCCCTAATTGTACGCTACATCTTTAAATATATATAATATATATATGTTCATATATTCAGTAATTAGCAGGGGTGTCTGATTATTAAACCCATTGTTTGTAATATTTTATATATGTATTAAACATATTAGATAATATTAAATTATTTTTAATATTATAATAAAATATATTTTTTCTCCATAATCCGTGGTTAATTATGACGTGTACAGGACCCCGCGTTTGGCTTGTGGTCGTTTACAACATCCTTAAATAATCGATAAGTTACTTTGTTTCTTGCAGGCAAATCGTTGGCGGATTCAGGCTCTTTATTGCGCTTTCCGTCTCAATATTCCCGTTCCTGATCTGGCTTTACATTTATACCAACAAAGAAATGAGGACGTCGTGGCCGCAGCATTGCAAAACCGTGATCTAAGCGTCTGCTGAAGTTCCACGTTTCCTCGCCTCGGCCTGGAAAGAAACGCTTGACTGGTCTGAGCTGGGATCGGTGGGAACCGACTGTCAAAAAACCCTGAAATTCAGAAATCTAAGGCTATCCTACCCGATATATATAATATAAATAAAATAAGTATCGTTTTACATTCAAGATATACTAAAGCTTTACTGGTATAATTTTATATACATATAATATATATATATGTCTTACTGTCCACTTTCCGTTGTAAATGCGGAAATATCTTTTTTTCCTCCCGGCCGGAAACGTGCAGATTTATTGTAAGAGCGGAGACGCGATTATTTGCGATAACGCAGAACTCTGCTCTGAACCCGGCCTCTCCCCTGTAGGATTATTCTGTCTTCGTACGCGTAGGCTGTGGCGAAAGCGTTGGTGCCGGCGGGCGACTCTATAACCCCTTCCATGGTGATGTGGTGTATGCCGCGGGAGTCTTCGTGGTATCCGCCGTTGTGGTCGTGTCCCGCGATGTAACACACTACGCTGGGATGGGAATGGAGGAGGTCGAGCATTTCTAGCGCGTTCCACGCCAAGCATGTGATGAGGGCGGCTTTGGGGTGGATGGGGTTATGACCTGTAATGAGACGGCCAGACGATCGCTGAATTATCGCCTACGTCCCTGCCAAAGCATCGCTCGGTGCCAATATACCCGCGTCTTCTCAGCGCCCACCCCTCTTACCAGCTACGATCACTCTTTCTTTGCGCTTATCGGAGAACGTAAGGACGTTATCGAGCCAGGACAGCTGACTTCTGCTGAACCCGCCATTAAACTCCATCAGTGGCGGTTTAACCCTTTCTATGGGAAATAAGAACATAGAGTGGATAATGAACCATACTCAAGAACGCAGATGATAAATGCTTTGTACAAATAAAGTATAAATAAGTTAACCCGGCCCGTAGCCCCATAGACTGCAGACAGAGGCGTCTAAAGCCCCCCTATGATAACCTGTGTGTGATGGACTGAATCATTGAGGAAGGCTTCTCGCACATCGAAAACCTATAGAGCCACCCATAGCCAAAAGAACATTTTGGTAACGGCGAGAAGACGTTTTTCTACCCCCAGCACTCACTTTTACCGTCTCCCGATTCCACGTTTTGGTTTCTTTCCAGGAAGGCTGTCGTTTCTTGGTATTTGGGATTAGACTCGTCTTGGCGATAAAGACTCAGGTCATAGCTGTCAACTATAACGCAGCGGAAGTTGGGGTACGGGCTGAACGTGTAGGCGTAGTAACCGGCGCAGTCTGTGTTTTCCACGCCGCGCATGTTGGGTCCGTCGTGCGTCTTATCAGACATCCAAATGGTGTTCAGAGCAGATTCCCATAAATACTGCCGGTCAAAGTTGTCAAGCTCGTGGTTTCCCAAAATGTGGTGGACGGGGGCCTTTAAATGTTCAAACTCTTTAAGAATTATCTCCAGAGCCTGTTGAGATTTACACAGACACCTGTTGGAGCCGTCGATGATATCTCCCAATTGAAAGACAAACGTGGCAGGGATATCTTCCTTGTTCCATTCATCAATGGCATTTCGGAGGTGTAGGCAGCTTTGTCTGTAATACCTCATAGCGTTCCAGCGGCTGAGTCTGTCCGGGCGGTCAGCAAACTGAACATCAGCTATCACTCCAAAGGTGAAGCATGGCTGCTGTTTTGGGGCACAGCCCCCCATAGCTTAGCTTACTTCTCCCATCCTACAAAAACATCCAACAAATGTGAATTACGGTACATTTACATTGTGATAAATTTACACCCGGACCGGGTACCCTTATATATCATCATGTTAAGTCCTTCCTACCCAAACCTAAAGCCGCCAGACCCACCAATATCCCAAACCACAGCAGCAGCTCCTCGCTGAAAGGTTTCCTCTTTCTTTCGTATCTCTTACCTGCATCTTAGCCCAGCTGAAGGAATTCCCCGTCTGTGAATAATTTACTGGTAACAAAGTAACCCCCGAGTTAATGTAACAGCCTTATTGTAAAAAAACAAACTTCCTGGAGCTCTATATCGTACCGGTACAATGACACGCAGATAACGGCACCACGTGAAAGGGAGCGCTCTTACCAAAAAAGGATAGATTTCACATTAACCCCGGAAGAACCCTGGTGGCGTAACGTGATATGCGAGCAAAGTGTAAAGAGGCAGTCCTGCGGGTGATGTGCGGCCGGGGTGAAAGCTCTAATCAGAGGGTAAGATGAGCCGGAGGTTAACACGGAAGTGATGAGAGATGGCCACCCGCCGAAAGGCAAGCTACACAGGTGCACCACGTCAATAGGCTGCGCGTAAAGCCCATCATATACAGAGATTACAGACTAACAGACGCATCATTTTAAAATATATACGATAGACACCCCTTACCTGACTTACTGCCCCCGAAACGGACGGCAGCGCGATAGCGACCAGGACATCTAATAAGAAGCAAGGAAACACGGCTGCGTGAGAAAGAGTAACATGGTAACAAGAGTTACAGTAAATGCTAATGAAGTCCCTTTTCCCATAGACCCTAATGAGTCAGAGAGTCCTTCTAGGTGATTGAAGGGAGTCTCTCACCAAGTCTTTTCATTCCTAGAACCAGATTTGAAAACATCGAGCGGTTCTCGCTCTGTTATCTGAGCCCCGATCTAGTAGACCCCCTGACTCCTTATCATACTACCTGTGGGGGACGATAGAATGGCCCGGTCTTAATGACCCCTCATATTGAAATAGTTTTACTTTTAGTGAAAAGGTCAAGGTTCTTTAGTTCCATTTCTTCCTTCTTGAGACCCCTGGGCAACGGTGGACATGGCACAGGTCCCAGTTGCTTGGCCTCTCAGTTCAGGATCCTGGCAAAACAAAGGGTTAAACCCAAGCCCTTCCCTCCACGAGAGCGACAATATTCAAAGTCTGGCTTAGCATGCTGAGATTTGCAGTACTCAGCAGCCAACAGTCTCTTTGAGTCGACTTCACTCCCTCCCGCAGAAAAACTGGGCTTTTCTTTAGAAAATCTTTTGCCGATTCGCCCTTGGATTCACGGAATTTTCCTACTTACCAAAAACTTCCAGGAGGCGATTCCAGCTGACATTTTGCTTCCTGTAAGAGGTAGTTACCCCACACAGCGTCAGTCGAGCCGGCAGCGGCACAAACCGACACGGACAGAATCCACAACGCCGAATTCCAGCCCCGCAGACAAACTGCTGCGCCTCGCCCTGCCTCGCTCCCAAATCACCAATACACTTTGGCTCCATCTACTGTCGCTATAATGTTACGATACATTGTAACCTGTCCATTATCCTTAATTATTTCATTGTTACGTTATAACCAAAACAATCCTGATCTCACAAAAAAAAAAAACGCGCAAAGTGACCCAAAAGTCTGCTGGCCGCATACAGCCAGTACCGATACCGCTCCAGCAGCAGACCGGGCCATCGAAATTCTTTAGACATCGCTTTAATTAGATCAAAAGAAACAATAAAACACGGGCGCAGATAAGGATCTTCACGGAGCAGCCCGACGCGTTTCATCCAAGTAGGACTTAATCATAGGCATGATCGCCCCATCACAGGGTTTAAACCACCCCCTCGGCCCGAGACATCCGTGATAATAGCGTTACAGAGGGACCTGCGCGGCTGGAAACAATCTCTAGCGCTTGCCAGCTTTAGCTCAAAATATTTCCATGCATCAGGGCAGCGCGATCTGGCGGTAAATTCCGTATCTTTACTGCCCTAACTGTAAATGTATTTTACCTGAACGATCCTCGTGGGATATTTTTTTTATGGACGTTGCCTATCTGAGCTCTTTAAGCATCAGAGAAAGAACTAAAAAACGTGAGCGACCCCCAACCAGCCCCTATCCACAAAGTATCATGTCACGTCCGGGACTAATACCGCCCCGCACCGTACCTCTAGGAACACGCTCTAGCCTTTGGTTTGTTTTTTTATGGCTGCTTTACCCACTTCTCGTCAGTGCTGATCGGGGTATAATATAACATCGATGTATCAGGTGGTGTCAGCGACTCTGTCCTTTACCCGGGATGTTCTCGCAGACGGAGAAAGAGAACAAAGTTATTGATAACAAAAAAACAGAATTCAAAAATATATTTTATGAGAACTGCTAAATGTGGCAGTCTGGATTAGTTTCTAGAATTTTCTTTTTGAGACACGTGGCTTTGAATAGCAAGCGCTCTTCAGAAAGACATAACATTCTCTGAGGTTAGAGATAAAGTGGAACGCGGCGGGCACAGAGCAGGCAGGACATACGGATTCCATAAAACTTTTTACCGTTCAAATTATAAACTTCCAGACCAAAAATGTTTACAGTCAACGGCCAAGCGTAATTCACAAAAACCTCTACAAGAGGGACCACGCAATGCGAGAAACTTCCCAACAAAAGAAACAAAAAAGTTAAAAGAATCACAAAAAACATAAAGTGAAACATTCTCTTAAACATTGATAACAAGTTAAGAGAGGATTCAAAAAATTCCCAGCAGAAGCGAGCGTCCGGTGGAGATCTCCAGGAGGCCGGGTACTTACTCCAGATAAAGGGAACAAGCCGGGGGGGATCTTGGGTGATAGATGTCAGATGTTTAAAGGGAAGGACAAAAACAACAAAAAAATAAGCACCGCACACGACTCAAGTCTCCGGCTGGGGCAGTCGTTACGCCGGTTCCTCACCTGGTTCCAATGTAGTAAACGCAGAGGAATGCGGTGTTTATTCACAGTATTTTCTCGTGTGTTTAAGGAACGCCGATTTATAAACAAAGCTTTTACCGCACTTGAGACATTGGAGCGGCGCCGCGTGCGTCCTGCCGTGTTTGTAAATCTCCGATCTGCTCTCAAAGGTTTCTCCGCATTTCCTGCATCGAAACGCGTTCCGGACTCTGTGTTTCTTCCGATGCGCGACGAGGCTGGATTTACGGGGGAAGGACGAGCCGCAGTCATCGCACCAGTAAGACTTCTCGCCCGTGTGATTTCTGTACTCGTATCGGGCCCAGTATGAAGAACAGGCGACGCGTTTCTCCTCCACGCGTTGTGCGCGATGTTTAATAAGACCCGGCCGGGAACTAAAATTTCCCCCGCGTTCGTAACGCCCGGGGAGCCTCTCGGCCGCACCGTTCCCGTTGTGTTCCTTGAGATAGCAGCCGCGGGAGGTCTGTTCCTGGCGCTCATCGCTGGGCCCCTGCTTCTCGCCGCTCCGGGTTTCGCTGGCGTTTCCAACGTGTGAATGAGTTTGTCCTGCGTTTCTAGCAGGAGCCCCGTTCTCGCGGCTCGCAGTCGTACCGCTTAGGGACGAGGACCCCGTAGGACAGGCACCATTTCCGTTATCAGACCAGGAGGACTCGGCCGATAATTCACTTTTCACGTTGTTTTCCGGGGACCGGATAAATCCATTAGCGGTGCCGTCATCTCTCCCGTCGGGCGAACGCGATCCTCTCCACGTATTCCAGTCGTCGGACACGACAGACTCATCTGATTAACAAAAAATGTAATTAATCAACTGTCGGCACAAAGAGAAATCTGCCCGGATCCTCTAACACCTCGCTGGAGAATCAGGGCACAAATTACACCAGAGAGAAAAGTCTGTAGAAAAGATCTTCTACGCCCAAAATAACGGCCGTTAAATGTTAATCACCGGAGAAAAGATGGATGATGAATAAACGTAGCCAGATGTACAGAATCCGTTGTGATCACCGAGTACCTGAGCTCCAGCGCTCCTCTATAATGTATCAGATACACGAAACCCAGGTCAGATTTTACCGGCTATAAACAAAAAGACGACTTCACCAGAAAAATCTATGAAAAACCTAAAGGGGCCGGCGGGTGCCACATAATATCCAAGCCAAGAATCTAAAACCCTGTTCCAGGCCTTTTCCCTGGATCCTTGTTCTGCCCCTCGGCAGGCCTATGGGGGCAAAAACACGGTCTAAAGTAATCAGGACCAGAGCCAAAGCGACTCGATAAAAAGAGCGACGGAGAATCCGCACCAAAATCCTCGTCCGTCCAACTTAGTAAGAAAACACCGAAGAAAAAAATCCAATTAGCTCGTTTATCACCCTAAAATGAAAGCAGCGTTACGCGATTACCCCGCGTCCAGCTGTCCCCATCTTCCCGTTTACAGACAGCTAGCGTTTCGGGCTCTACGTCTGGGAACGTCGCTCTGTGTTCTTCTACATACTGCCACTCCGCTGCGGAGAAGAAGACCGCGACATCCCCCCATTTCACAGCCACCTGAAACACAGCAAGCAGCAGACATGTAGCAAGATCCACCGTGCACTCACACACGCGCACTCACGCTCACACACGCGCACTCACGCTTACACACTATAAAGGCTGCGGTACAGAGAAACGCGCAGGCACGCACCCAGCTCGGTCCAGCACAGCGCACCTCGCCAGCTCCCTCAGCACCACGACTGTAACGCGGCCTTTGAAGGTTCTTTGCGGGGTCAAGACGGTGCCTTTCTGGCTAGGGGTGTTACATTTGCCACCTGGTCATGGTTTAGGCAAAAGGACGCCCCCATAATAAACACAGATGCCAACTGACTGTAGCAAACCTCATAGATGGTTCATTGGGTTCACACCACATCTCTGGCTGAATGGGTAACCAGTCCATGTATCTACTACACACATATTTACAATAAACTGACACGCGCCACGTAGACCCAACGAAACTCACCTCACCGGTCAGCTGAGACACAACCTCAAGGGCTTCACTCAAAATCCTGGATTTGTTCATCTTCCTGACCGCGTCCGTCTTCATTAGGCTTGTGAGATATCGCAGGACGGAGACCTGTAAGAACGGGGGAATAAAAAATAAATTAAAAAAAAAAAGAGCATTTTTGGTAAAGGCTTCAATTTGTTCCACGTTTTCTAATTCCGCAGATCAACTCACCAGTTCATCCTCCGTAAACTCGTCTTCCGAGTGGCCCTCAGAGGAGGCTTTGGCTTGTAGGCCGGAGAACGCCGTCTTCGGGGAGCCGTATTTTATCCCCAGAAAGTCGCAGTGATGGTCGCCGGCTGTTTCCGACGGCTCCCCACCTACGTTGCGCTCGGGCCACTGTGTGGCTTTGTCAACCATTTTACCGCCGGGGGTCCGAGAAGGCGTGGCGGTGCCGGCGGCGTTTTTGTCACGCATGGGATCGATAGAATCGGTCGGGTCAGTCTTGGCGTTGACCTCCTTAATCTGCGCAGGCGCCACGGGAGCTGCGGCATCGCCCTGGAACACGACCGGGTTGGTGACGTTGATCCCGGGGCAGCCATAAAAGGGGTTTGCAATTCCATTTGTCTGGATGAGGATGGTGGGAGTGGCGGCGGCAGTCTGTATAATCGGTAAACCCGCGACACTTGGGCTTTGGAAGCCATAGAGCGGGTTCGTCCACGCATTGACCCGGAGGTTCCCGAGTACGAGGGGCCGAACGGCTCCGGGCTTCTCCTGACTCGGGAAGATGGTGGGGATGGCGTTCTTCGACAGCATCTTGTAGGACTCAAACTTTTTGTAGCATTCCGGGGCAAAATGCTTCGAGCAGATGAGGAACGAAACGATCTTCCCGTCGAAGAGCGCCTGCGCGAACTGGTCCAGGTCTCCGAAGTCCTGGCCGGTCTGCAGGAGCCATGTTTTAATTAAATACAAGTTCCTGGGGAAGGCGTGCAGCGGCGCGTCGTCTTTACAGCTGGAGAAGTTTGGGCAGCCGCTGATGATGCAGCCGGGCATTTCTTAAACCTAGAAAGAGACGAAGGCGTTCTACTGTTACCACGGCGACCAACAGAATACAGATATATGGTCGTTGAACATGGATCGTACCTTAAAATTACCTGGGGGGGGGGGCAATGGGTACGAAGAATGAGAACAGGTGTGGAGGGGTAGAAAGGGGTGGAAAACAAGCCCAGGGGCAGGTAAGACCCGTCTCCCCTGTTCTTCTGGGCAGGTGATGTCACTGGAGGGGGTATTTAAACATTCTGTATTTAAATTCCATTTAATGTAACAGAACCCCGTCTCACCGCCGCTCCCTACAACCTGCGATCTCCTGCCCCAGCACAGAAATACCCCTTACTGGGACAAAAGGAGCGGGGGGCGCGCTGTCACATCCCAGACGGCACATCACAGTTAGGAAGAGGTTAATCGTAAAGGGCTACGTTACCTAAACGGAGGCGAGATCAGTTACTCAGCAGCCACTCGTTTCCTTAAGTCCTTTAACTTTTTCCTATACAAAAGGGACTACCAGAACCAATCCGCTTCCAGCGAAGGGGTGGAATAAATTAACAAAAAGGGGGGAGGATAATTATGCAGCCCCGGAAAACAGGAAGTGAAGCTGAAAGCTTGCATGGTACACGCACGGGGTTGCGTGTTTAGCGCGGGGTCCCGTGATCGTTTCGTGCACCTTCTACGTGAATTATTTCACAGATATATCGAAGAAAACGAGAAACCCAAATTCAAACGACTAACGAGCGTCGGCAGGCAGAAGCAATCAAACAGCGCTTTAGGATACAGAAAATAGAAAACAGCAAATGAACAAAAATTGACGAATGCGTATTTGGAAAGAAGGATTATAAAAAAAAAAATGGAGTTTCCAAAAAAAAAAATAACCCTCTGCGTGAATTATTGCACAGATATAGTAACGCAACACGACACAACCAACTCGCCTCCCAAACGCAACACAACACAACCAACTCGCCTCCCAAACGCAACACAACACAACCAACTCGCCTCCCAAACGCAACACAACACAACCAACTCGCCTCCCAAACGCAACACAACACAACCAACTCGCCTCCCAAACGCTACACAACACAACCAACTGGCCGCCCAAACGCAACACGACACAACCAACTCGCCTCCCAAACGCAACACGACACAACCAACTCGCCTCCCAAACGCAACACAACACAACCAACTCGCCTCCCAAACGCAACACAACACAACCAACTCGCCTCCCAAACGCAACACAACACAACCAACTCGCCTCCCAAACGCAACACAACACAACCAACTCGCCTCCCAAACGCAACACAACACAACCAACTCGCCTCCCAAACGCAACACAACACAACCAACTCGCCTCCCAAACGCAACACAACCAACTCGCCTCCCAAACGCTACTCGACACAACCAACTGGCCGCCCAAACGCTACACAACACAACCAACTCGCCTCCCAAACGCAACACAACACAACCAACTCGCCTCCCAAACGCTACTCGACACAACCAACTGGCCGCCCAAACGCTACACAACACAACCAACTGGCCGCCCAAACGCTACACAACACAACCAACTCGCCACCTAAACGCTACACAACACAACCAACTCGCCGCCCAAATGCTACACGACACAACTCACTCACTCACTCGCCCCCCAGCTCGCCCCTACCTTAAAGGGACAGCAAAGCAGTTAGAAACCGGAGGGTTAACCCTTTATGGATCCTTCAAACACTAGAGACAGAGAGTTAACTGGTTAGTTACCGACAGCGTCTCTCTTTTCTTGGCGCTCGGAATGCCCGCCGGGGTAATTGCTCGGTTTCGGATTGGTGAGGAGAGAGTCTAAGGAAGGGGAGAGAGAAAGTTTTTAAAAGTTGGAAAGGGGCGGAGTTATGGATTGTGGGCGGTCATAGGGGGAGGGGATCAGGACAAAGAATGTGCTTTTTAAAAAGTAAATACCAACATCCGGCCAAAAATAAAACAATCTCCCCAAAATACATACTTGGGGCGTAATTATCCAAAATACGAACTCGTCAAGTTTGCATCTGATGGTGGTCCGGATGCAGCGTGTGTAACTTGCCTCTGCTGGGAAACCGTGCCCTGTACCCACTACACCATCTACGCTCTGTATTTTCAAAGACTATCCAGCTCTCCTGGGGTTAACAGGGTGTTGGGGGGATAACGGGTGTACGGGGTCTGTAATAAATGTAAGCTGCACCCTAAACGTTTCTGGTGTGCAAGTGAGGACATCTTTATTGTGGGAACTGGTTTAGAGGTGTGGTCAGGGGCTCAAAAGGAGGTGGGTTTGGGGCGGGGCTACCCGCCTACCATAGCCTTACAGCTATTTTCTCATCTTTATATATCAAACCAGAAATTGTGATTTTAATTTGTCCGGCTTGGGGGAGAAAAAAGAGAATGGGGAGAGAGTTTAATAAAGAGAGGAGGGAATTTATGCCAATGGAGGAGAAAATTTAGAACAAGAGACCGGAATCTAACACTGGAGGGTCAGAGGCTGAGATGGAATGGAAGGAAGAAGTTTTACTTTACTGAGAGAGTGGTAGATAAGTGGAACAGCCTCCCAGGAGAAGTGGTAGAGGGTAATACAGTGAGGGGATTAAGCATGCATGGGATAGACATATGGCTTCTGAATCTAAGACTAGACAGGGGCCGCCGGGGGCCGATCTGCCGGCAGGGTCTGGGTTTTATGCGATTCTCGGCAGGATTTTAATACTTTATCGGATCTCGGCATCAAAGCGTCTCCAGGTAAAAACGCACTCACAGCTAACAGAAATGACACAACCTTATTGGGGCGATTCCAGTGGATTCAAAGATCTAAAGATTCACAAATGGCCCTAACCCTCCATGCAGCAAAACCATCTTTATGTTTATCTTTGGACAGAGCAGTGCCGTAACCACAAAGGGCCACTCAGCTCTCACTAACTTGAGGGGGTCCATTAACCAGGCTCCACTCTCATTCACTCAACTCAATTCCTGCCCTGTGGAAGCCCGGGGGGGGGTGTAGAGTCAGAGGCTCGGGAATCCTGCTTGTAAACCCCCCCACTGCTTCCGGCTCCGCCTTTGTGTGACTGCGCGGCGCCATGTTTGGTGCTGAGAGCTCCGCCCCCTGGCTGCAGGAAGCTGCTGCGCGGATGGGCTGTCGCTGGGTGACCCTGGGCTGGTGAGCGTTGAGTCCGTATAACACCGTGTGGGGTGTGAGGGGCGGAGCAGGAGGGCAGCTACCTCTCTGCAGCCTGTAACTGGGGTGGGCGGGACTTGTAAGTGTCTGGGGGCATTGTCGGGGGGGGGGGCCGTGGGGTAATAGATTCGTTTGGAGAGTCCCTTATACCCTCCCCAGTACTCTGATGCCCTGTACCGGCAGCATGGTGGAGATGGTGCATTAAAGGGTCCTCACTTGTTTCTGCCTGCGCTGCTGGGGATGATGCCCTCCGTGGGGGCAGATACGGGGGGTACCAGAAGTAGGTAGGAAGTAGCCGCTTGTGGTCTAGTTGTGTGTTTTGGGTCCTGTGGTGTTTATTGTGTGACTTTTTCGGTGGTTTTAGCAATACATATTTTTTTGCGTATTTGCTGATGTTTGCGACCTCATAGACGAGGGTGAGGTTACACTTGGGTCGGCCCCCCGATGTGTGGCCCCCACGGCGGCGGCCGTCTGCACGCGACAACCATTTTCTTTAGAATGTTGTTAAATCCGCTGATTTGTTTATTTATTTCGTAATTATAAACATTGTAAGAAAGTTTACTAAAGAACTCTTCTGATTCTACTGCGATGGCTGCAATGAGCTTCTGCTGTGGCAGTGATTTATACTAAGACCCATTCAGAGTCTTCACTCGCTCTCACGGAAGCGCACGCTGAGTGTGATTGTTTGGATTTGCGTCCTGGGAGTTGAATTGCTTATTTTTATGCAGGCAACCCTCGTTTCTGTAAAAATCAGTAATTGAAGGACTTTATTTTTATACGCTGGGCGCAGCCGTCTAAACCTAAATCGTGTTTTTAACTCCTTGTTTTCTGCGGTTATTCCTGCCTTGTCCTGTCTCTGTTGTTGATTGGTTCGGGGGACAGACTTTGGGGAATATATTTGGGTATCGCCAGCTCCGCTTTAAAACAAAATATCCCCGAAACGGTTAAAAACAACAAATACTTTAAATAAATGAATTTAGTGCTGAAGCTGGGATGGGATAGAATGGCTCGGACTTAATCACTCGGAGGAAGTTTGTGATAAGTCTGCGGGGAAAAAATAAATGCAGGGGGGACGCGAAGATGAGTATATACAATTTTACCCCTCCCCAGCGCTGTGTACAGTAATAACCCCCCCCCTCTGGCGCTGTGTACAGTGATATACCCCCCCGTACAAACGGCCATCAGCGGGAATGTAAAGTAACCGGAGAAATGTTTCCGCCTGTTGCTGTCATCGGACTGACTTATTTATTATATTTATGTCGTCTTCTCATTTAGATCCGGCGTCTGGGACCCGGAGACCCCTTTACTGACCCGGCGACCCCTTTACTGATCTGGTGTCTGGGACCCGGAGACCCCTTTACTGACCGGGCGCGTGGGACACGGAGACCCCTTTACTGACCCGGCGCGTGGGACCCGGAGACCCCTTTACTGACCGGGCGCGTGGGACACGGAGACCCCTTTACTGACCCGGCGCGTGGGACACGGAGACCCCTTTACTGACCCGGCGTCTGGGACCCGGAGACCCCTTTACTCACCCGGCGTGTGGGACACGGAGACCCCTTTACTGATCTGGCGTCTGGGACCCGGAGACCCCTTTACTCACCCGGCGCGTGGGACCCGGAGACCCCTTTACTGACCCGGCGTCTGGGACCCGGAGACCCCTTTACTCACCCGGCGCGTGGGACCCGGAGACCCCTTTACTGACCCGGCGTCTGGGACCCGGAGACCCCTTTACTGACCCGGCCTGTGGACCCGGAGCGTTTCCAAGGTGCGCAGGGGCCGATAATCTGTTTGTATAAAATGCCGCAGCGTGTTGGACGAGGAGCTGAGCTTTCGTTCCATGGACGTCGCGCAATAAAAGCTTAAACATCTTTGCTTTAATTCCAACGTTAGGAAGCCCCTCCCATTCACGTTTCTTTAAATACATATTTGGAAGCCCCTCCCATTCATCTCCATTCAAATTAAGACACCCTTTCCACCTTCCATTCACCTCTATTTTAATGATTAGTAAGCCCCTCCCATTAATCTTCCTTATTTAAAATACATTTTGGAAGCTCCTCCCACTAATCTCCATTCACCTTCTTTATGTAATGGCTTTTATGTTCTGTTCTCGCAGGAATCTCCGCCATGATGCAGTCCAGCGGCGGGTAATTCATTTCCTTCGTTTTACAAACTCTCACCGCGGGGCGTCGGGCCGGCAGCTCGCTGTTAAGCTTTTGTGTTAAAGGTCCGAGAGAAATCAGATTCAGCGGATGTTTTGTTAACATTTTTCTGCTGATTATGGGGCACCATTATTTTTTTTTTTTACCCCATAATATGTTTTCAGCCGTTTGTATGATTCTCGCTCTGTTATCTGACCCCCAATCTACTAAACCCCCCGACTCCTTATCATACTGCCTGTGGGGAACAATAGAACGGCTCAGTCTTAATTACTTTACTTACCACCCCATTGTCCCTCAGCAGTGTTGATTTCCATGGCGATGGAATCCTCTGGCTGGATATTGGGGACCCTTGACCTTGGTCTCTGTTTCCCTGCAGGATGGCTCCCGACCCCCCGCTGAGCTGCATCGTGAGGGGCTGCCTCTTTTCACAAAGCCGGAGGTCCCAGCTGCTGGGGGTTGCTCTCCACTCCTTTCCCAGCAATCTCAGCCGGATAAAGCAGTGGTTGGTGCAGACCGGCCAGGATTACGGCGACTTGGACGCCTTCGCGCGGCGGGTTCTGGATTTGAAAAAGTCTGATACTTTTCGGCTCTGCTCTGCCCACTTCGAGCCGGGATGTTACTTCATCCAAGGCACCAAGCGGGTTCTGCGGCCGGACGCCGTGCCAACCATTTTCCCAGTTAGGATTTCTTCGTTTGGTGCGCCGGAGGACAGCTCACCCCGGGCAGTACGAGAGGAAAACCAGGTGGGGCACGTTGTCTAAACTGTCCGTCGGTAACCAAAGAAAATATCTATTCCCACCGACGTGCGTCCTAACCAATTTCTGGGTTTATTCACTAAATCGTGAGTCTGCATTGACATTTAACATCATAACGGGTTCTAACTCGTAAGCCCGGAGTAAATCATCATGAATTCTGTTTTTATTTTTTAAATCCACTGCCATCTTGTTTCTGGTTGTGCCGCTTGGCATGGTGGTACCGCCACTAATCCTCGTTGAACTGTTGCGTTTGCAGGGAGAAGGGCAGCCGAGATGCATCGTCGCCGGCTGCCTAAACGGCGCTGGGTGTAAGACGGTTCCACCTGGGGTAGCGCTGCATGGATTTCCAAACAACATGCCGAGGATTAAACAGTGGCTGCAGAAAACGGGCCAGGACTTTGGAGACCCGGCCGCCTTCACCCGGCGCATCCTGGACGGGAAAAAAAATGATCGTTTCCGCATCTGTTCTTCCCATTTCGCTGCAGAATGTTACGTCATTCAGGGCAATAAACGCGTCCTCAGGATTGACGCTGTCCCAACCATTTTCCCTATTAAGGAAGAACCGGTTGAAGTGGATTGTAAGCCGCCCCTTCCACAGACCGGACCACCACCTCTTCCACATTCTCACCCGCCGTCTCTTTCGCAGGGTCACCCTCCGTCTCTTCCCCGGACTCACCCGCCGTCTCTTCCCCAGGGTCACCCTCCGTCTCTTCCCCAGGGTCACCCGCCGTCTCTTCCCCAGGGTCACCCGCCGTCTCTTCCCCAGGGTCACCCGCCGTCTCTTCCCCAGGGTCACCCTCCGTCTCTTCCCCGGACTCACCCGCCGTCTCTTCCCCAGGGTCACCCTCCGTCTCTTCCCCGGACTCACCCGCCGCCCATTCCACAGCCTATCGCACTTCAGGCAGGGGTTTCAACGCCATGTAGACCCAAAGCCAAACATAGGGAATCCTCGGACGCGTGTTACGTCGATGCATCAACATCCACCCCGGTAATAACCACAAGAGACATCAGCACGCGCACAGATATTTATCATAAGGTCAGACATTTTGGCACACGCACCGACCCCCACTACGGGGTTCGAAACGTGGGCACACGCATTGATCCCTACTTTAGAGTCCGACACGCCAGCACGCTTACCAAACCCGTCTCCACTAAAGATGCCGCCACCTCCACGTTCTTCCTAATGCTGGACTCCTCCACGTCCACGGAGCCGAGTGCTTTCACAGCGGAGAAGGGGGTCCAGTGGCCGGAGTTCGAACTGAATTTCGACGGCGAGCCCTGGAAGATCCAACATGACCATCTTTATCAGGCGAGTTCTTTGATGGCCGGGAGACCCCGTAACCTCCAGTCCAAGCGGTCAAACCGAGAGGCAGGGACGGCCCAACCGGAGGAAACCCATCTGGGGAACTGGATAAATTCCCACCAAACAGACCAGGAGAAAGCTTTCCACCCCGGCAAGTTTCTGAAGCCCGGGATTCACGCGCTCAAGAATTACGCAATGTTTTTGGCGCTTGAAAAAGTTCTGGTGAGTTTTATACGTGGTTTTTTTTTTGTTTTTGCTGATACAGGAGGGCGTTCCTGCGCGGAACTTGCTGATCCCGGAGCACAAAGAAAATCAGGACAGGCGGCGTCCGCTGCTTATCGGTGTACCGGTCTGTGGTCTCCTGGATGCCGAGGGTTAATTCTGAGCTTTACTGTTACTTCTCTGCAGGTCTCGCTCATGCAGCATCTGAGTCACGCGGTCAGGAACACCGAGGACAAACTCAAAACAAAGATGATCTTAAATCAAGCCCTGGAGATCATCTACCTGCTGACAGGGGAGGTGAGCGGCCATAACCTCGGTCACTTAAAGCGTGGTTTACGTGGCTCACTAAAGTCCACGGTCCCCTCGAGTTGCTGATGTAATCGGAGCAACTCACCCCCCGTGAGTTGCCAAGTTGCTGAATTCCCACTCCCAGCACCCCTGACTCTATAGATTAATCAACTTACATTATTAAGCTAAAAAATGTATTAAGATTTATTATTTTAGTCCTTTTTCTGACCAACTGCACCGTGCTGCGTTCCGTGCGGTTGAGTCGACTTCCGCAGATACAAAAGTACCTGAAATCAATGCCAACTTATCGATCCCGCTCTAACGTTCTAAATAATAAAGGGTTAATGCAAAGATAAAACGCTCTGTATTTATGGCGACCTATATGGGTTCAGGAGCGAGGCTGGAACACGGCTCAGGATCCCGCAAACCCAAGTAGTTGTTGATCTGGAACACTTCCAGAAACGCGCCGACCCTTACCCGCAGTCCGCCCCGTTAGAGCTTTTGTAACCAAGCCTCTCTGCGAGTTCTCATTGGTTTTCTCCTCCAGGAACTACACGTTGTGAGAAAGAGATCCCATCCCAGCGCCACGCAGCCTGATAAGGTGAATAATCCGTCCTTTATGGACTAAGGCAATGGGCTTGATGCATTTGGAGATAATCTTTATTTGGAGGGAGAAAGATCTTCTTCTTCTTCTGATTTCCTTTGAAGATCTTTTATGTAGGACACCGTGAGATGTTAGCAGGTCTGTACCGGTTGGGATTTTTCTCGGTGGGTCACCGGTTGGGAATCCCGGCATTTAATACGTTATTGGATCTCATGTTCTCGGTACGACGAACGTTCTCGCGAGATCCTTGTGATAATTACAGCTGAACCGGATTTAAACGTTTCAGGTGCCTGTCCGATACGGGGACGTCGCCGTCTATTTTTCCAGCGAGGAGTGGGAATATATAGAGAAGCACAAGGATCGATACGAGGACGTGATAATGGAGGAACCGGCGTCCGAGAATACCTGGGACATGCCGGATATCCGGACCTCAGGTAAAGTAAAACTCCCCCGGTCACTGATACGTAACGAGGGCCTTGAAGTGTTGGGATTGATACATCAGCCTCTTCCAGGCAATTCTATGACGTCTTCTCCCCAAGTTCTGTTTCGAAGAACTAATAAGTGAGATGGCCAATAGTCGGAAGCCTTATCGCTTCACCGCTTTGTCAATCTTTCCCTACAGGAGCCACCGACGACTTGGCCGAAGAGACCGAGGTGACTTCCCGCTCCTCAGACTGGGATGAGGATGATTACAGAAATGCCTCACCGTGGAACCGGGAGGACGGAGGCTCCTCCGACGAATCCACTTTCTCCGAGAAAGGAAACAGATCGGCGTTTAAACGCCGCACCGGAAAGAAACGCATCGTAAAGGAGGAACCTGTCAGCAACGACGAGGAAACCCCGCGTCCCAGCAGGACACGGTCTAAAAGAGTGACCGACAGGCCGCGGGATGAAACGAGAGAGCAGCTTTACTGGTGCGATGTATGCGAGGTCCGTTTCCCGGACAAACTTCAGCTTGTTCTACACGAGACGACGCACATCGGGGAGATTCCACTTAGATGCACGGAGTGCGACAGAAACTTTAATTCCAAACGTCAACTCATTAAACATCACGAGATGAAACACAGCAGAGAGACGTCTTATATCTGCAGCGCATGCGGGAAAGCGTTTGGCACCGAGAAAAGGCTCCTCGGGCATCGGGAAAGCCAGCACAGAGAAGAAGCTCCGCTCGCCCGGCAGCCGGAGGGAGAGCGCAAGAAGAGGGCGAACCTTCGCTGCGACGAGTGCGGCAGGTACTTCGACTACCGATCTCAGCTTATCGGCCACCGGAGGACGCACGCCGGCAAGAGGCCGTATAAACGTGGCGACCGCGGGGTTCGGTTCGGCCACAAGTGCAGCCTTGACACGCATCAGAGAACGCACACGGCTCATACGTGTCCAGAACGCGAGAAGAGGTTCGGCAACCATCTGCAGAGTCACGAGCCGGACGAGCCGACCTGCGGCACAGACTCTGCTTGTAAACGTAAACAACGGTTGGTAAGCGAGAAGAGCTTCAACAAGCATCGGAAACGTCACGGGCCGGACAAGCCGCACGCCTGCGCACACTGCGGCAAAAGCTTCATCTACAAATCCTCCTTCCTGAAACACCAAAAATCACACAACGTGCCTTAACTCACCTTCCCTGCGCTTGTCGTCGGCCCGTTGCTTCTAACGTTCAGTAAAGACTAATGAGATCGGACGTAAAGATCTTTGATGAGCGTCGCCTGCGCGGCTCCCTAAACCTCGGCGGGTTATGTTTTTCTGTGCGTTTCTCTACCAGAAAACGTGATCTGTTCATGTCGAGTTTTAACCGTTTCTAACATCTTCGTAACAAAACACATTCCGTTTTTAGTAAATGCTAAAATTCTACGATGGTGTCGCGTTTCCTTTCCTTCGGCTCATTAACATCCAATCAGCTGCAAGCTTCCAAAATCTCTTAATGACCGATCTGAAAAAAGATCAAAAGGTCAAGAATACAAGCGGCATTTTTAAGACGTTAGACACAAAAACGACCACGGGAGACAGGAGACGTTGTTTCATATAATATTTATATATTTATATATATTTACACACATATATATCATGTACAAAGCTACATTCTAAACCCGGAGGGGTCGGGGGGCTTAAAATAAATACTGATAGACCTACGGAACCAAGAACGGTGTTCCCGGCTCGCGGCCGTCGGGTCTTTCCAGGCAGCAAAACCACTTAATCTGAACCCGGATACTTCAACTTAACGTACAGGCAGACGGATTAAAAGAAAACGGCAAAATTAAATGCGTCTTACGGGTTATTAAAAAATAGACAATTTTAAAGACTGAAAAATGGAAATACAGTAAAAATTGCAAAATAAAACCTCTTTTGCAGCAGCCTTTTTCAAAAACCAAAACCTTTTTTTTGTTTTTTAAATGCTGCAAAAATTATATTGCATTTATTTTTTTTATTTTTTTACATAAATAAGAAAAGCTCAGCATTTTAATATTAAATCCTTTGGTAGATTTGGTGTTACTTACAATAGATGACGTGAGAGGCGGTGTTAATAGAGCCGTTATCGCGTGAAGACGGAAACCATCTTTTAACTCAAACGTTCTGCATTCGTCCCCAAAAAGTAGCTAAATTATAACTTATTTTATCAAAAATCATCCCCGGTAAAAGGCGATCATCTGATACACCGTGAACACAGAAGCGCGTGAAATATATAAACCACCATCTGTTACCGGATACAGAATTATAGAAAATGACACATTTTATAGAAAATACAGTCCGGCGACGCATGAACCCGATTTAAGAATGTGCGTAATCATTGTTTTAAAAAAAATGACCAAAAAACCCCGAAAAAAAGCTTTAGTGAATTTATACATTTGAACAGCAGGCAGGACGACACTTTGGATACACGATAGAGGCGACCCGATCGCGCAAGCTGCTTCGGGGTTAACACCCGGCAGAATCCGGCGAAAAGCGGCTCAGCTACAAAGTAACTCGCTGGATAACTAACGTCCTTACAATGCGGACCCCCAGAGATCTGCTCGCACCTCGAAGACATTAAGCCAGAGCACTCGATAATCGGATAATACTGAACACGAAGGCTGCCGCACTCACAGGGAAAGAACGCGGCTTAAATTTCGCCGATTATCTCGGATTTCATCCCGTTTCACACTCACGCAAAGTGATGGACCCCCAGCGACCAATCGGGGATACGGGGCTACTTTGGAAACGCAGAAGGAATATTTGGGGCGACTTCCACTTCCTCGCCGCGTTATAACATTTAAAAGCCGGATCTGAAACGGGTGTGAAAGTGGCGGTATCGGGTATAATATATATATATTATATATCGGGTATAATATATATATATATATTATATATCGGGTATAATATATATATATCGGGTATAATATATATATACATATTATATATCGGGTATAATATATATATATCGGGTATAATATATATAATATATATATTATATATCGGGTATAATATATATATATCGGGTATAATATATATAATATATATATATATATATTATATATCGGGTATAATATATATATATTATATATCGGGTATAATATATATATATATATATATCGGGTATAACCAGGACCATCACGCACCGTGCAGCCAACGGAGTCGCTCAGCTTAGTGCAACAACCTGTCCGCCGTGGCCCCCGCCGTTAGCTATTTATACAGCGACCGTTCACTCTCTGCCCGATTTAAAGTGCTCTGAAATCTCATCACAAGCAGCGCACGTCCCATCCTTACAGGAGACCGCTGAGATCTGTCAATAGGCAGCCGGACACATTCCAAACCAAAAATCAAATCAAATCTGGAATTAAATGTAAATTTAAAGCTAAATTCGAAGAGTAAATGAAATGCGCAGAGCGGCTCGGTCTCGGGAGATGCTGCTTCTGTCTTCGTTTGAATATGGAGATTAATGGAATCTGACTCGGCGGACATCAAAAGCAGACAGCGGCTCTCGGATCTGTTTTATGTACAATTAAGAGGTCAAATAATTTGATCCGAACGTTATGTGAACCCAGAGCAACCGTATAGATCAAAACAGACACGTGCTTCTAGGTTCCACAATCAGTGAGCGGTGATTAGAAACACTTTACGGTTTGATCTATACATTCGCTTGCTAAACGGCTTACATTTACACCGATTATAAAAAAAAAAAAAACTGACTTCATTTTTAGAGTCTTCCAAATACAAAAAATAAAGAGAATTCACACGAATTCTCTGTTAAAATAAAGCAATAAAGCGGCACGCGACGACTTATTTACTACCGTGCGAGTTTAAAGAAGACTCCGCCGGTCCGGATTCAGGTGAAAACCCAGCGGAGCGACACAGCGGTGTCCTGGCCAAACAACGCCTCCGGCGTGATCCCGCGGCTCCGATACAGAGACGACGCGTTAAAACGTCCGATTAAAGAGTCCCAAATAATAATAAAAAGAATAGTGATAAAACCATGCAGAATCCCGCCGGCTCCGGCTTCACTCGCTGCTGTTCAGAACCTGCCAGACGATCAGGTGACTCCTTTCCACTTTGGCCGCCGACGGCTCAAACTGTAAGGATTCGTCTAAGTTTTCCGATTCGCTGCCGTCGTCCCCTGAAAACGGAACGGAAAAGTTAATTCGGCAACAAAACTCGGAGCCAAAATGTGTATTTTTTTTTTTTACAGACGCACAAAATGCTCACCCATCCTGAAGTCGATATAACCTTCCCCTCCGCTCATCACCAGCATGGACTTGTGCTGGTCTGCGCTGGAAGGGTCCTGGTGGGACGCGAGCCCCTTCTCTCCCGATATATCAGGGTTACTGCCGGAGGTGGGGATGACCTGCCCTGTACGGCGAGACAGAAGCACCAACCGGCCGGTTAACAGAACGCCAACGTTTCAATGTCTCTGTGACCGCGAGGTCAAACTTCACATCCTTAATCCATGCGCGGAATGGGCCATATCACCCCCCCCCAGTGCTATGTTGCCCCCTGCTGGCAATCACCGCACCACCGCTTACCTGGTACCGAGACGAAGAACTTGACGGCGTCGCGGTGACCGTGGAAACAAAGCTGGGCATGCGCCATCGAGCAATACGGTATGAAGGTGCCCGGCGTCACTTTGTCGCTGTTCTCGTCTCCGTAGACGCGTATGACGCTCCCGGGGCGGTTTCCGGATCCTGGCAAAGCTTTATTAGCTTCGCGGGGCAAAAAAAGAAAGAATCAGCTACAGAATAGCGGCGTCAGAAATGTGCGTTTTTTAATAACACCGGGGGTGGAATCTACAAGCCAGAGCCAGTAGGGAAAGGCGAGCTGAATCCAGGCGCGCATGCGTAGCTTCTGCATGGATCGTGCCTCTCGGTTATCTAGCATCCAGCTAGAATCCCACACGGGGCATCAAAAACTAAGAACCATCCGCTTAACATCATAACCCTGAACTGTGACATCACACCCCACGCTGACGTCGCTATTACACACAAACACAGATACCGAGATCTACAACGAACCCCAAACCCATAAAGAGTTAACTGCAGTGACATTGGCCCTTTGTAAATTTAACTACCCCCATCCCTAATGCACCCAACGGATGGGGGTCCCAGATCACCAATACAGCTGCAGGCAGAGACCCCGGCTGCGATAAACACGGGTCTGCATCTTTATCGTCTGCGGCTCTCGGACCATCACGTTACACGCCACCAGGCTTCGTCACGGAGAGCGCGCATGTTTGCTCTGCCTCGGTGTAAAAGCCCTGACTGTATCTGTGCTAGATTTACGAGACACGTCCACTGGCACGACGGCCGTGACAAAGAGACAGCGCGGAAACAGAAAGCGTCACAATGTGAAGAGCGGAGCGAGAGAGATTATTAACGATAAAGAGAGATTAGAGGCAAAACGTGGCGTTAACTATCGCTGCTCAGCGGGTGCCGCCGTTTAGTAGACATGAGGAACTACTGCCATTAGAGGGGTGGTTTGAGTAGAGAGACACTCGGGACAGATAAGGGATGAGTCTACACGGCCGAGGTGGCCACTGAAAGCCTTAGGGAAGGTGGTCGCTTTGCACGTCAACTTACCCCTTAACCCCAGTAACCGGCCCTGGTGCAGGATTACGGCTAAAGTGAGACAGTAAGGGACAGGTGTAACAGAGCAAGTTCAACGGAGAGCCGCTCCCCCCCCGACCCGACTCGTTTCTCTCCAGACAGCTCGCCCTGGGAGCGGGCGACGGAAAACGGCTCCCCAGAATCGGTGAGCGGACCGACTTACCCCAGAGTGGCAAAAAGGGAGCCTGATGCCCAATCTGGGGTTGTGCGTTTATCTGACAATCTGTAAACCCCCAGAAAATCTGCCCCCGGGTGTCAGGATCGCTGCGTTTTTTTCATATATTTGGAATGATGTTAATGCCCCAATCTTCCCCATCTCTTGTTAAACCGTATCCCAGCATGCACCTGTCCTCCCGCTTCCCGATTGGCTGCTCATGTAACTGCTCTGTAAATCGCGCCCGTTCTTGGGAGCGCAGGACCCCGGTAGATGCTCCGCGTGGGATTTAATCTGCGTCCCCGCGGGTTATTTTCACATCGACGTTACTTACTTTCGGTCAAAGGGATCGAGATGATGACGCCGTTCCCGGTCCCGACCCAAAGGCGATTACACGAGACCATCAACGCCGTGATCCTCACAAAGGAGAAGCCCAGCTTCCCGGTCCCTGAAACCAGATCACAGAATTAATTACCCGCCCGACGTCCCCAAAACGAACCCGCTGTATCCAGAGACCCTCGGGATCCGGTAAACCTTCGCTGCGGCCCCTGCGGCCCCTCGGGATCCGGAAACGTGACCCCAGGAACTCACCGAGCATCTTACTGACGTACGGCTCGATATCCACGTCTTGCAGGTGCTGGTAGGTGTGCGCGTGGTACAGACGCAGGGTGGAATCCAATCGAATGGACACCCAGACGCCGTCGCCGACCCACGCCAGCTGCCGGACCTGACTCTCTTTTCTTGGATGAGCATCAAAGGATTTCTGGGGGAAACGGAGAACGAGAAGCTCTCGGTAAATATGAGGAGCCGCCGGAGAGCGAAGCAGCGCAGGGGCCGTGTGATCATCGTTACGGGAAGGACACCGCTGACCGTCTTTGGGTCGCTGCCGCCTCTGCTTGCATTCAGGTGCTTTTTCATTTGTGGACGGGGTGGAATTGCTGGTTTTTACCTCTATTTTCATGGCCTTCGGCTGCACTATGTAGATCTTGTTTCTGTAGCCACACCAGACTTTTTCGTGCACCACAGCCATGCAGCGTATGGAGTGATGGGGGCGCCCGAAATCCAGGAGGTGGTAATTGGAGAGATCCCACTGCCCATCTGCAAGCGAACGCGAGTTCAGTAAGAGACGGCTGGATAACGGGGGGACCAAACAGACTGGGGGGGGGGGGTATATATTTCTACGGGCGCTAGCGCCGGATCAGCGACCATCGCTCTGCACAAAAACGGAACGTGAAACGATGAACCCCAACGCATTCGTGATCGCCAGACTCCCGGACCCTCCAGCGGATTTGCCGGATACTGAAGGGTCTGTAATAAGTTCCCCCAAAACCTCTCTCTAGCATCTGATAAAACAGCGCAGTAAAGGGCCACGCGTTTCACTAACATCCCGTACGTACCGACCGCTCGATGGAATATCGCCAGAGTGCCGTCCGCCAGAGCGACCAACACTATCCCTTTAACGTGCCTGAAAGAGAAAACGTCCCATCGTATAATTATATATATCTCTCTCTCCATATATATACATATAGAACTATATATACACACGGATACAGAACGGCCAGCGAGTAACGCCGCTGCTTCCTCCGCGTCTTTATATTATTATTATTTTTACACACGGAATATGGAGAAAAAGCTCCGACTCACACGATGCTGAGAATGGAATCCTTCAGTTTTATGCCGTGGAGACATTTCTTCCACTGAGCGACAGACGAATGAACATAGAGGCTGCAAAAGAGACGCCGTCAGCTGAATCGATAACCGATAATAATAATAATAATAATCGCACGAGAGGATCATAGGATCAAAAGGGCAGCTTTTGGAGACCCCTCATGGCCTGCGTCTGTAGCAGAGACATGGGGTAGGGGGGCTTCGTCTGCGGTTGATGCCCCTCTCACAAGGAGAAAGTTGAGGTCAGAAGTGGCAGAAAAAGGTACATTTTATGAGATTTTCTTACAACGGATGAGACAAAATGCGATGACCGCCTGGGCCGGGCGCAGGGCCTGCTGTGATCAGGGGTACTTACTGCCCATTTTGTGCCCCAAGCCACATGGTGGGCAACAAGCTGTTCATCTTCTGAGCCTCCTCTCTCATCAGGTCCTGTTCGGTGGGCAAGGTGGCCACGCCATCTTTATACAGGTCACTGTCATCGCTGGCGAGAGACAATGTATACACTACTACACGGAATAAACATACACGGCGATCTCATACAACCGGAATCCCAACATGCAGCCAGACCGGATGAAAAATGATGAGTTTTGGAAGACAAATCATTACAACAAGGACACAAATCCTCAAAAGGCGCGTCCCCCTATAGTTTCACATAAAAGGACACATCCCTTACCTAAGCGGGCAGCCTTGCGTGTCATCAGCCGTGTTCTGTACCCCCAGGGGATCCGTGAACACGTGTTCCGTGTAGACTCCGGTCTGTGCAATGTCGGCGACGTCATCTGACGAGCCCACTCCTACCTCGGTGGCTTCCGTGGCTTCTTCTGCCGTTGGGACATTATCGTCAAGCTCGTTACTCACCGACTCAGAATCTGTAACACGACAGCAGAGTTACGGCACAACCATGAACGCGGCAGCCGGTGATAAGACATCGCTTCTCAAACGACGCTCATACCCCTCGGAGACGGAAACGCGCACATAGCCACGCTTTCTCATTTTTATTTAGTCTTGTGTAGTGATGCTGTCCCTTTAAGAGACGGACAAGAAAGGGTGCGGAATGTTCCAATGCGACAGGGGTCCCCCGGAACTCGACCTGAAGCAGAGGGCTCGATCCTCAGTGCCTTAAGTGCAGACACAATCCGAGCCTTGAGACAATCGCTTGAAATCATGTGGCAGAGGTTTATATACCTGGATTATCTTCTGCATCTGTAACGCTCGGCGCTGGCGTCCCGGAAGCTTCCGTGTCCTCCCCAGAGGCGACGCCGGCTTTAACTCCCACAGCAACGTGGTCGGCTCCCGACGAGCCGCTGCTCTGAAGACTCTCGGACAAGGAGGACTTGTCGGCCGGACAGGACTCGGCGTCTGGTTTGGTGGTTTCCCCCGAGGGGTAGTCCGTCTCCGTAGCCCCTGGATTGTGAAAAAAGATTTCCATACTAACTAACATTTACAAACATCGCAGAAGAGATCCTCGGCCACCAAACTCCATCCCTTGAAGCACAAACCAAGTCCGACCGCAAGCAGAATTTATTCCCGGTTCCCCATTCGCCGGTGACCGGGCTGATAATATACTCGCCGCTCTCCCAGAAGCGCTTACCGGGAACGCTCGCGATGCACAGGACGTGCGAGTTGCAGACGGTGAAACCGTCCAGCATGTTTCCGGGATCGTTGGCGTCCACGATGATGACTTTGGTGGAGGAGTGCGTACTCGTGCAAATCCACACCAGGCTCGATAACTCATCCTGGTGCCTCAGCTCCTTCTGCTGGACCTACAGGAGCAGAAAGACTTCTGTAAAGCGCGTATAGAGGCGGACTCGATCGGATGACCCCGATGACCCCCGCACGCGCGCTGAACGCGTCAAACGTGTCGGGGGATCGAGGGGGGGAACCTGCGGAAATCTGACGCTCATCTAATACCCCGGAAATGAGTATCAAACCCCGAAGCGTATGGGAGCAGCCATTCCAAAGGAGTTTCCTTGATACTTTGTACGATAATGAATGTTACTCCACAGCTGGATCCGGGGTAACTACGAGCTGCTCTGGGGACCATTAACCCCCCAACCACCACGACTTACTTTAAGCTCCTGCTCCAGCTTCTCGAGGCTGCTCTGAGAATCACTCCGCAGCTTCTGCTCATCTGCTTCGCAGCCCGGGAGGTCGCTGTAGAAAACGCTGGCGCCGATGATCGAGCCGCCATCTCTGGTCTTTCCGCCTGACAGGTTGACGCCGACGGCGCACCACAGCTGCACAGGATACAGGCACGGGTTTATTCCCCCCCGACGCATTTCACAGCCCTGTGGGCTCTCACATCAGAGCTTTTCAAACACAGAGCTTGTGATCTTTAATCACCTTCATGGACGAATCCTTCTCATCCAAAGGTCTTAAGTAGACGGGCACCGGAAGGTTCTTCATCTTGTTTTCACTTTGACCTCCGTTTGCCAGCTTTAACATCGAAAAGAGAAATATCAGCTCCAACTATTAACACCAAAAGACTGAACACAAACGAACCCAACGGGCGATCAAATTACCGGCTTGTATTTCTGTGGAAGACTCCAGCCGAAGGCTTGTATGCGGCCATCTTCTTTCTGTACATGCGCTTTCACCTGGCGGTACTGCTCGCGCTTTTGCTCCCGACGGGAAGCTGCGGAGGCTTCGTTAGTTGGTGAAAGACTGCGAAGCAATCGCATTGATGTTAGTGGTTTAAATGGCAGCAAATCGTAAAATTAATTAAAAGAGACAAAAAAAAAGTGAAAACGGGGATGTTGCATTACTATTCACTCAAACGAGAGCGTCCGGGAGGAGAGAGGAGGTTAAAGAGACTGCGGTTAAAGTTCCGGAGACTCACTCGTCGCTTAGGAAGTCGAACGCTTTCGATTTATCGCTGGGAAGTTTGGATAAGGCGCTGCTCTTCTTCCTGACGGAAGGCGTGATGTGCGAGGTCGGCGCATTGTACTTCACGTTAACAGGAAGGTCGGGCTTCTTAGACGCCGTGCCAGACGAGCTGAACAGTCGACTAAAACTGTTAAAAAGTTAGAAAAAAATAAGTGAAATAACACGGCGGGCCCCTCGTCTAATCCCGGCGTCTCGTACTTACAACTGCCAAATGCTCGACCGCTTCTTCTCCTGCATGGCGGGATTCTCTCGAGATGCTCTGCAGGGAACATCCATGTAAAAAAAATGTAAAATTAGGTAAAATTAACAAACGCTAAAAAGAAACAGAACTCGCTGAATGACTGGAATTTTGTACCACTTCTGAAAGTGGTTTTTTTCTCCCAAATCATTTTGAAAATGATCGCCACAGCCAATAAACGTCTCTAAACCGTAATCATCTCCACGAGAGGACGTCCCAAATACTGCTTTATTCCGGCCAAATCTGATCGTCTTTACGCTCGTTGGGAGGCTGATGTAGAAAACGCTGACCCCCCCCCCCCCCCCAGTCCAATAGCTCCCCGCCTGTAAACGCCGTCCGGGCGAAGTCTGAGTTACCGGATCATCTCCGTCCATCGTACGGCTTCCTGGAGCTCCATCAGTCTTTCCTTATACTGGTTCCTCTCCATTAAAACTCTGGCCATCTCCACGCGCGTAAACCTCTTCCTCTGCGCCGTCGGCACATCGCTCTGCAACGACAGAAATACGGAGGTCACCCCGAGCCTGGCGCACAAGAATCACCAAACCGGAGACATCCCCGGAGGAGCGCGAGACGGTTTCACCGCAGTCCACGCCGGGAATCGGCTGGAGAGGCGCGGAAAGCTTTACAGACGCGACGCTCGTAAAGAGACTTACATCGTCTTCATCTTTCGTTCTCAGCTTCGCTTCCTCCATCTCTGCCCTCGCCCTGAAAGGGTTAACACAGTTAGAAATAAGACGATGGTCCGCTGTGCCAACCCGGGGATGAACCCTAGTTCTGGTACCGGCACCGAATGCCCCAAAAGGGTATTTAACATGAAACGAGAGTGAAGCGTAACTCTTACTCATCTGAGGACCAGACACTTCGGTATTGGCGTTCAAAGGGTTACGTTGGCCTGATATTATGGTCACTGGGTTCAGATTCTCCCATTACTCTTTACCCCCCCCCCCGCCAAACCGTCGGAGGTCAAGCTGTCCTAGCTGGGCCCCCACGCGCCGGCAGGTGGCGGCCCCTACTTTCTGAGCTCTTCCTCCAGCTCCTTGTTCCTCTCCTCGATCTTGTTCTTGACTTGCTTCACAGAAAGCAGCTCCTCGCGCAGCACCTGCATCTCACACGCGAGCTCGTCCACCCTCGCAATCAGATCGTTCTTCACCACGTTCAGGGCGTTCCTACGAGAGGAGAACGAGGTTTATGGGACGAAAACGCAAGAAATAGACAATAAGAGCAAAATAGTCATGAAGCCGAATCAGCTCCGCGAAGGAAACCCCACGGAAGTATCTGCTGCCGTCCCCCCGCCACGTACTTGGTTTCCAGAAGCTGCGTGTTCTCCATGATAAGATTCTCGACCTCCCGTCCCATCCCTGGAACGTAAGAGTTTGCGTAAGAGTTTGCCGGAACATCGTGCGGAATTCCCCAACGAGGCAAAGCGAAGGCGTCTCACCCAATAAATCGGCTCCTTCGTCGACGTCCCCGATGAGGTCGGTCCCGGCGGATGACAGCTCCTCAAACAAGGACTCTGTGTTGCGGTCAAACGCTTTGTTTTCAATGCCTTTGGAAGGGGTACTGAGAAGGGACAGAGGGGGTTAATGATGCGTTTCCCCCAATAATATAATAATAATATACGTGGATCCACGCAGTAACCGCACCTGGTCAGCTGGAACCCTTTGGCCTCCTTATCCATGTCCAGCTCAGGAGTCGATTCAATGATGGATTGGACTTCGGATTTATCCTCATTATCGTTGGTACCTTTGGGTTAAGAGAGACGCCATGAGACAAGCTTTAAAGCGGCGGACAACCGGTAACCCTACCCCCCGACACGCTGAACCGGTCCCCGGCTACGGCACAGAGGAAGGGGCCTGAACTGGCCAGCCGCAGCGCGCATCAACGGCCAAAAAGCACCGAGTCGGCAAATAACCGAACCCTGCCGGGCGCTCCTCTCGCTCCCGACACGGACAGAACCGATACCTTTTGTGAAAGCCCCGCGTCCGAGGCGTGGATGAAAGCACGGACCTCCAGGACCTACCCGCAGACGTGGCGGTGGTCTCCGGAGAGACCTGCGCATCCTCGCTCTTCCGGTTACTCGTTACATTGTTGTTCTTTAAATTGGCTTTTAGGATTTCCTCCTTCTTCTCCTTGGTGGACGCGCGGACCGTGGTGTCGGAGTCGCCGGTCTTGGTAACCGGCTGGGTAATATTCAAGAACTCATCCTGAGACGGACAGAAAAGCAGAGGATTATGGGTAAAAGAGTAAAACGATGGAGAACGGACGCAGATTCTAGAGCGATAAACCCCCGGCCGTAGCACCTCTGGGTGGCGACCTGCGTGTTTCAGGTGGGATACGGTGGGGTTACTCGGACCCCCTACGGCTTTACCTTCAGACTGGTGTTGGAACGGCCGTTGTTTTGCTCTGGAAGTTTCCACGGACCGTTCCCCAGTGTTTCGGCGTCTCGGGAGTCGGGTAAAACCAACGCATCGGAGGAAGCCAGCGGGAAGATCCCCAGAGAGACGGGACGTTCCTTCCTGCTCGGAAAATCAAACCAATCACTGAAAACACTGGTCATCCGACACTCACTGAGTATGAGAGGCTCCGATCCCGAAACGGGGTGGGGGGCGAATGACGAGACCCCCCCCCCCGGCGTGACGAGACCCCCCCCCCCCCGGCGTGACGAGACACCCCCCCGGCGTGACGAGACACCCCCCCGGCGTGACGAGACACCCCCCCCCCCCGGCGTGACGAGACACCCCCCCCACGCGTGACTAAACACCCCCTGGCGCTTACTGGGTCACCCACAGCATCTCTACAAACACTTAGAGGCCTCCACCCGAAATCTGCCCCTTTACCGGTCTTCATTTGCCCCCCGGGGGGGGGGGGGTCTCTCCTACAGCTCTATGTTCATTACGTGTAGATTCTGCACGCGTGTAGGTCGCACACACATGTAAGAGCGGTAACCACACACGGGTATAACCTGCCGGGGTCTCCCCAGGGAGTTAAAACGAAGCCATCGCAGATAGTGTTACGGTGCATGCGCGGCTTCTGCACCTGCAGCCGATTTAAACCCAAAAAACAGAGAAATAAACCCGAAAACCCTACTGGCCGAGCCCAACCAAGCAGCAACTTAAACTAAAGCCGTTCAGCAGAGTAACAGAGCCGACCCCTTTAATAACAGCCCCCAGAAACATCTGCCCCAAAGATCAGCTGCTGCTCCTCAAAAACTACCCAAAGCCCTTTACTTTTTAACCCTTTGACGGCTCCTGGGTGGCTATTAAATAATCCGTTTAAACGAATAGAAAGGCATCGCTGGCGCGGGCCGCAGACGGGCGCTGGGAGGAGTTACGGCCACCGACCCGAGTATCGGACATTAACGGCGCTATTGTGTAACGCGATGCGGAGTGCGCTTACTCAGCAGCCAGCCGCGGGCACTCGCCGGTTAAACGCATCACGCGGCTCCGCGCGGCTCGCTTCTTATTGCGCATCAGATATATTTTTCGCCCCTCCAGCACACCGAGGGTAAAAGTAACGAGGGGGGGGCCTGCGGTACCTGAGTATCCTCGGGAGGGCCGGCGTTAGGGCCGGTAAGCCGGTGGAGAAGGAGAAGTGGACGAGCAGCAGCACGGAGAGGGACACCAAGATCGCCGAATTAATGACCACCGCCCCTCCAACAAAGCCAAACACAAAGAGAAGCATGCATCGGGGGCCCATGGCGCTTCGCTGGCATGGTGGACGGGGAGAGCTACGCGGTGAATGAGGGGGGGTGCCGAGGGCCCGTCATTCAGCTGCAGCCACAAAAACAATGCCGTCGGCGGCCGCTTTCCACGATGCTGCAGCAGACCCGGAGCGATGACATCATCTCCCCCCCCCCCCCGCTCATAAACAAATACAGCGGAGGGACCACTCTCTGCCAGGCGGCAGCCACTAACCAGCCGTTAACCCTTCGGTGCCTCGCAAGGCAAATGCAAAAACAAGACGGGCTTCCTGCCGGAACGTTCTGGACTTCAATTTACAAAACTTAAGTAAAAATGTAAAAAAAAAAAAAAAAAGAGCAGATCGTCTCAAACCGGATGAAACCTTAATCAGTGGTCGGTCTCGTCTTAGATTCAGGAGCCGTATGTCTATCCCACGCGTGTTTAATCCCCTCGCTGTATTACCATCTACCACCTCAGCTGGGAGGCCGTTCCACTTATCTACTGCCCTCTCAGTAAAGTAAAACTTCCTTCCATTGCATCTCAGCGTCGGACCCTCTCTTTGTAACATCTCTCCTTTGTCGGAAGTAAACGTCGCATACATATTATTTATTTATATATTATATATATATAGTAACCGTATCCCTACACAGCCTGTAACAAACACAAAAATAAACCCCAAATCATCCAAAAAATAGGAAAACACACAAATTTCACGGGTAAAAACGCTACATTTCAGGCCGGCCGGATCCTCCGACCAAATTCCGATCATTCAGCGACTTCTCTGCATCAGCCGTATGATTGTGTCGGGATTTAAAACACAAAGGGAACATTCTCCGCGCCCAACAAAGCCGCTCGGACGGACGCGGCCCCCGGCCCACGCAACGGACGGCAAACCGGGAACGTTTCAAGACAAACGCAGAAAAACAGCTGAAAATGAGGAAAAATCCCCCGATATTCTCCACAGGGTATTTCTCACGTTTGCCGATATTAATCAAGGCTTGACTGTGGAGAGCCAGACCACAATATCCCATCAGATATTCCTATATTTCGGTAAAATTCCGTATATATAAATGTATATATTTATCATTTACGGACATTCAGTATTAAATATATAAAAAAATCCCCAAAATGCTGATCCAGACCCGATCGGTTCCCCTCCATGAAGTCTCTTACTTGATCTTGCCGAGCGCGGCGGATTCCGGCGGCTCCCCTCCGGTGATCTGCTGGCTCTTCGCCCGCTCCAGGTGCTCCATGTAATTGTGAATCATCTGGTAAGGGGTTAAAAGTCAAGAGGAAGTCCAACGATAGCCCGGCGCGGGGGTGAAAGGGTTAAGGGGGGAATGACCAGGAAAATGTGAAAAAATTTTTTTTAACAACTTCAACTCAAAGACCATTTCGAGAGGAATGAGAGAGCGCGATGCGGGCCGATGGAGCCCAACACGGTGCCCTCCGGGGGGTAACGGATTTATTCATTTCCATTGTTTCATCCGGTTTTATGATTAAAAGTGGGGGTTTTGGTATGAAAATTAATGTAACCCTGATCCCTCCCCCACCCAGTGTCACTGTCCAATAACAACAAAGCTGTGGCCCCCTGCGCAAGGGCCCTCGGAGATGCTTATTACTTCTGTACGTGAGTTTATTGCCCCAGGGGGTAGTTTCCGGACACCCACCTCCGAGTGCCGCTGGTGCAGCGAGTTATATTCCTTCTTCATCTCTGCCTCCCTCTCCTCCAGGCGGCTGACTGCAACGAGAACACAGCGGTTATTCCTCCCCAGCAGGCGGCTTGCCCAGTTCATTAGCTTGGCTTTGTATCATTATTTGTTTTATTTACTTTTTGCATTTTTGCCCCAAAACACCCATTTGTCTCTGCTTTCAGATGAGGCACCAGCAACCACTTTTACTTAAAGCCCCCCTGGAAGTCTCGTCCATCCAGGCTCCTCCCGTTGTACCCAAGCTCCACCCACTTTCTGCACATGCCCCACCCAGAAAGCCCCAGGGGAGTGGCATAAGTACACACTCGGGTATTTAAAGCTCCCCCAGCTGGCCGCTCCTTCGTAACGTAACAGGACCCACAAAAGGCGCCCCCCTCGCCCCCCCCATTGGACAAAACGAGGTGGCGCAGCGCAGGAAACCTACTTTGATCGACGTAATTTTTGGCTTTCAGTTCGAGCTGCCGGGTGACGGACTCCAGGCTGTCCACGCGCGACTGAAGCTCCTTCCTGTCCTGCTCCTGTAAATCCTCATATTCAATAAATTTCTGGGGAGAAAAAAATATATAATAAAAAAAAAACATTCAAAATCCAACATTCCGAAATCAGAATTTCTAATAATCATATCTGGGGCTTCAGGGAAGGCATATACTGGGGTCAGAGGCTGGGATGGAATGTCAGGTTCACTTTACTGAGAGGGTGGTAGATAAGTGGAACAGCCTCCCAGCAGAGGTGGTAGAGGGTAATACAGTGAATCTAATCCTGAATCTAAGACGAGGCCTGATTAAAGTTTGAGTCTTTACAGCAAGAGAGACGACGGGGGCCGCCGGGGGCCGATCTGCTGGCGTGTTCTATGTAATAAAGTTACACATCAGGTGCATGGGTCTGTCTTTATGGACGGGGGTTCGGCTGGTTCTTTAGTGTTTATCGCTCTGCGTGTTTAATGTTAATCCGCGGCCCTCGGTTTATAAACATTTTGTTTCTCGAGTCTCATGACGATCAGCCGGCTGGCAAGTTAACGCGCGCGTGAAGAGCATCACGACAGGTCGGCGGCCCAATCAGACCATCAGCACCCCCAGTATACTCCCCGCTGGACGCCAACAACAGAGAACATGCAGTAACTTGTAACACAGCCGCCCAGCAGAGGTGGTAGAGGGTAATACAGTGAGGGGATTAAACATGTATGGGATAGACATCCGGCTCCTGAATCTAAGACGAGACCAACGACTGATTAAGGTTTGAGTCTTTACAGCGGGAGAGATGGGCGACCAGACGGGGGGCCGGATGGGGCCGATCTGCCAGCTGGTTCTATTGATTCTGTGGCCCTGGACCAAGCGCCTTTCTGTGTAATTTAATGTTTATTCGGCAGTGAGTCCCGGGGCATTTGGGGCGATTGTTTTACCCCCCCGGGCAGTGCCGGGAGAGGTCAGGGATTGGATGACCCCGTACAAGGCTCTGGAAGCCCCGCGTCGGGCCGCGCCATCGTCCGCAGAGAGCTGCGATCAGCAAAAAATCCCGGCCAACGCCATCCCCCCCTCACCCCAGCGCCTCCCTCCCAGAGGTTCTCCCTCTCCTCACCACTACTACTACTACTACTACCACCGCCGCCGGCTTCCAGCTCCTCTCCCCACCGGCCCCTCCACGCTGAAGATCCGCTGTCCCGCTCCCTACCCCTTACTGCCCCGCTCCCTACCCTTACTGCCTTCTGCCCCCATCCCTGCCCTTTACTGCCATCTGTCCCGCTCCCTGCCCCTTACTGCCCCGCTCCCTGCCGTCTGCCCTCGCCGATACCCCGAATCTCCACGAGGATCTCCTGCACACCCAGCACATCGACCGATGGACCCCACGCTGCGTTGGGAGAAGCCTTTTCAGGAGTCAGGTACTCGGGGCAAACGATACACAGGGCCCAGGGGCCAGCGACCCCCCGCAAGGGACCGAGCGTGGATCAGACGATGCCCCCGCGGAGTGCACCATACGGTGCATCCGTGTGATTAAGTCTCGTGGAGTCACGAGTCGATCACGGCTCAGCTACACCCCGGCACTTAAATAGTTAAAGGACTCGGCCGCACATCCCGGGGGCAAATTCCTCTTAAAGGGACAATCGCAGCGTTTTCAGGATCCTATTTTGCCCCAAAGGCAGTTTAAGCGAGTTTCTTGTGGGGTTGATCGGCCTCTATGCGAACGCTCTGCGGGGGGCAAAGCCAAACATCCCCCTCTCCGCCGCTGTAGTGTATACCACCAGCTCGTGGCACATCGCCGAGCGCACCGAGGGTCTACAGGGCAACAAACGGTAAATCAGCCCCAGAGCCACAAGTGTCTGCTTTACTCCTCCCCGGTAAATAGGTGAGAGGCAGAGGAGCCGCATCATAATTCAGTTAGAAACGATGACATCACACTCACTGATACCCTAAAGCCCCCGTCCTGTTGGCCCAAGCGTCCCGCACAGAACCCCAAGCCGACTCCTGCCCCTATAGACTGCAGACTGGGAAGCTCTGGGGCAGGTCGGGCTGCGGTCCGGGGCAGGTCGGGCTCAGCTGTGAGGGGGGGGGATTAGTGATCGCCCCGCGGGGGTCGGTCTGATCGACTCTAGAATAAAGGAAGTGAGACGAGGAGAAGGAGGAAACCGGAGAGAGTGAGTGAGAGAGTGAGTGAGTGAGAGAGAGAGAGAGAGAGTGTGTGTGTGTTGGGGGGGTAGAGGAGGGATCTATCAACAGGAAGCAGACAGGAAATAGACCCCCCCCATTAACAGTACGCTAATGGGAAATAGACCCCTTTCCTGCATTAACATACCCCCCGCACTAATGTACCCCTACACCCCGCGCTTCCTGCACTAATGTCACCCCCAACCTGCGCTTCCTGCACTGAAGTACCCCCCCGTCCAGCAGATGGTGCGGCCCATTCAAGTCCCTTTAAAGCTATTGGGCTGTAGGGGAATTCTGGTTAGGATGTTTAAATCTGGCAATGAAAGAGTTCATTTTTTTTATTATTATTTTTTTTAAGTTGCATTAACTCTTTGGGAGCCAAGGCCAGGCTCACCTTTGACAGTCAAAGTTTCCCAAGAGACCGCCGAGCTTTAATAATGAGGTCCGCGAGACAACCTAAAAGGGCGATCTATGGAATGTTCATTCTTTTTTGGTGAGGAGATGTGGTGGACACATGGCATCCTCTCCCAGCAGAGGGGGGGGGTCAAGTGCAGTTAAAGCATTTAATTTTCTTTAAGAAAACCTTAATCTGAGCAGGAAATGAAGCGTGAGCTCTTCAGACGGGGAGTGGACAAGCCAAGTGCTTCTCTGCCTCTGTATTAACCCCGTTTCGGTGTTTTAAGCCGCCAGAATGATAGACAGACAATATTTCTGCCCCAAAGTCTTGTGGGTTTCGTTAGAAGCAGCCGAGAGCAGGATTTCTGGGAGTAGTAGAAGCAGGAAATGGTTTTCCTGCTGACTGGTAAAGGGCAATCCCCACCCTTCGGTTTACAGGAGCGAGGAACTCCCATCCAAACTAAAAAGAGACATGAGATCAGCAGACAGCGTGTCACATGCGGCTTCATCCACGACGCTCACATACGAGACCGCGGCTAAACCCCGGGGGGAAGGAGGTGCCGCCAACGCCAAAAGGGGGCAAATACAACATAGGGGTCCGTACCCCCTCAGCCCAGGCTCAGGCCCTGTATCTTGGCATCGCTGCCATCTGCCCCCACTTTCTATCCGCTGCTTCAGACAGCCCGGCCCACCCGGGAGAAACCCCCCCCCGGTCCGGGAACAGCTTCCCGAGTCCAAGCCACCACATCACCGTATTCTCGTACGAGGACAGCGTCTCCCGGCGGAAAAGGCGTCGCTACCACGGCCCCTTCAGAAAAAACGGTTAAAGGGCGACATGTCTGAGGTTAAGCAGGTTTCAGGGATCGCTGTCACGTTATCAGCCGCCACAAAGGAGGGCGAGTAAATAAAGCTCCCAATCAGCAGGCAGGCGGAAAAGCCGAGTATCAACCGAGTCTTTCCCCAATGAGAATCCCTTCAATTAATAGCTGTGTGTGTTGCAGGGGAGCGGGGGAAGCATTTCACTGCTGCACTCCACACTTCCTGACTCAGAGAAAAGCCATAGAAGACCCCGCGCAGCAGTAAAATCATTCCCCGAGTCACAGGTCTCTTTCCACCACGGTACGAGCGAAGCAATGGGGCTTACGTATAAACGCCAATCCTAGTGCAATCACCATAGCAACCAATGCAATGCTCCTGCCCATTACACCAGAGCGGCTCCTCATACATTGTATTGTACAGCGCTGCGGAATATGATGGCGCTATGCAAAGCAATATATAATAATAATAATAATAATAACCGCTCATCGGCAGCCGACAGTATACAGCGGGCTGCGCAGGTTCATCCACTGAGCCCTCCCAAACTAACTGCCCTGCGCCTTATCTTAATATACCCCCCTTTGTATAGGAGAGAGACAGAGCTTTGTTCACGGGGCGGACTAATGCCTTCTGCTCTGCAAATATTGTGGTATCTTCAGCTGCAATGGCAACAAGAAAGATTTAGGGGTGCGGCTTCGGATACTGCTGTTCTGTAACTGCTGCTGCAGAACCTCTTGTGAAGCTCCGCCCTGCACACCCGCATCAGACGCCCGCGTGGCGACTCCGGGAGCCCAAGAGGTTCCGCAGCAGCTAGTGACCGGCAGACAGCCTTAAACATGGGGGTCTCTGTGAACCCAGCTGGGGCGGGATGAGCTGCGCAGACCCCCCAGGACCAGGTATGCAGGGGGTCCATGTGGGGGTCCTAGTGGTTCAGGGTACCAAGCAATAGGGTAATGGGGTAGCGCCAATAAGTGGGACACTGGGGTCAGTGTGTTTTGCTGGGGGGGCTTCCTGGGGTCGGTGTGTTATGGGGGGTCCCCGGTCTCTTATTGGGGGGGCCTCGGTTATAGGGGGGGACCCTGGTCTCAGTTATGAGGGTCCTCGGTCTCTGTTAGGAGGGGGTCCCCGTTTTCTGTCAGGGGGCTCCCCAGTCTCAGTTATGGGCCCCTCCCCGGTCTCCCCCGTTCCCCAGCCGGGCCCGGTCACCTCCTCCGCGTGCTTGCGCAGCGCCTTCTCCCGCTCGTACTGGGTGACGAGCTGCTCGTTGTCCTCCCGCAGCAGCTCCAGCTCCACCTCATGCTCCTGGTTCTCGGCAAACACCGAGTCCAGGTTCTCCAGGACGGCCACGACCAGCGGCGTCAGCTCCTTCACCGCATCCTCCCCGTAGCGCGCGATCAGCCGCTCGAACTCGCGGTAGATGGATCCTGCCAGGCCCGACACCCGCTCGGACATAACGGCCGCGCCGCCCGGCTCCTCCTGGTACACCAACCCGTCCTCCAGCTCCATGGTGGCGGCGGCCGAATGATCGGGGCCCGGCAGCACAGATTCTCCTCCCGCCGGCCTCCTGTCACGTGTCCGTGATGTCACGGGGAGCCTGGAATGGGACGTGGGTTGCTATGGCGACGTGTGGCGAGCCCCGAGTGTGTCCTGGCCGACACCCCAATATACGGGACTGGTTCTGACTGAAGGACCCCTGGGGCAGATACCCCCCAGCACTGAGCCTGGTTCAGACTGAGGTCCCCTGGGGCAGATACCCCCCAGCACTGAGCCTGGTTCAGACCCCTGGGGCAGATACCCCTCCAAGTTTTTGGCCCTGATTTTTTTTAATTTCCTGATTAGCCATTAAGGGGGAATCCTCTGATTCTCTCAACTTTGGACAAAAGAATCCAGGCCCGGTGGGTAAATAACGCGGGGTATGTAAGGGTCCCATTACTGCTTTTATCGCACGCTCAGTGCCGGTAATGTTGCTGCTCCCCAAACCTCTCTCATGTTAGCAGAACACCTCAGGCTTCACCGTCTTGTTCTTCAGCTTCTCGCAGAGCTTCTGGTCTTCATCTTCTAGCAGATGACTCAAGGTTGGCAGGACCAAGCTGTGGACAGGAAGGCTTCTCGGGCTTTAACCCATTGCCTAGAAGCTTCTACAATTTCCACCTTACTCCAGAGAGGCCCAAGTCAGGACCTTAGTCCTTCCTGAAAATACCCCTCCCGACCATACCGAACCAACCATACTACACCTAGCCATACCCCACCCGACCATACCTAACTCAACCATGCTCCACCTGACCATACCCCACCCGACCATACCCAACCAACCATACTACACCTAGCCATACCCCACCCGACCACACCCAACCAACCATACTACACCTAGCAATACCCCACCCGACCATACCCAACTCAACCATGCTCCACCTGACCATACCCCACCCGACCATACCCAACCAACCATATTACACCTAGCAATACCCCACCCGACCATACCCAACTCAACCATGCTCCACCTGACCATACCCCACCCGACCATACCCAACCAACCATATTACACCTAGCAATACCCCACCCGACCATACCCAACTCAACCATGCTCCACCTGACCATACCCCACCCGACCATACCCAACTCAACCATGCTCCACCTGACCATACCCAACTCAACCATGCTCCACCTGACCATACCCCACCCGACCATACCCAACTCAACCATGCTCCACCTGACCATACCCCACCCGACCATACCCAACTCAACCATGCTCCACCTGACCATACCCCACCCGACCATACCCAACTCAACCATGCTCCACCTGACCATACCCCACCCGACCATACCCAACCAACCATACTACACCTAGCAATACCCCACCCGACCATACCCAACTCAATCATGCTCCACCTGACCATACCCCACCCAAGCATACCCAACCAACCATACTACACCTAGCCATACCCCACCCGACCATACCCAACCAACCATACTACACCTCGCCATACCCCACCCGACCATACCCAACTCGGGTGAACCCCACCTGACCATAGCCCACCCATCTGTTTCGCAGGCCTTTGACTTTCTTCCACCAGGTCTGCAGCGTAATAGTTCTTTAATATGAAGCAACGGGCATATCGCGCAGGCGCACAGGAGAAGGACAGAAGCCATCCCTGCCCCCCTCGTCTTGTCACAGTGAAGCTGAGACCCTCGTCCATCTGGCCCTACCAAAGAGACAAACCCAGGGCTCCAGGACTCACCCTCCCCGGTCACTCCAACCCCATTTATTTATTCACTGTTATACTTTTTACCCGTTTTCTCCAACTTTGTCAAATTCTCCAATAAACTATTTTCTGAAGTGGCAGCTTACGGCCTCCTTAACCCATTTCCTTCGCGTGTCTCCAGGGTCGTTTATTTTTCAGTTTGTTGTCTAGCGGGATCTGACAGCTGTTAACGTCTCAAGTTGCCCCCTGATACACTGTTGCAGCAGCCACGGAACGCCGAATCCTTTACGCAGCGTCACTCCGTGTTGGCTGGTATTTAAGCCACTGTCACTTTTTGGCTTGGACAACTTTCTGCGGACGTGGGCTGCGCGTTTCATTAGCCATGGTGTCCTTCCAACGATGACTGTTGCATCAACTGGGTTGGAAAGCTATGACAGGCACCCGACACCCGTTTGAGAACAGCGTACATTCTCCAAACACTCGAGTCTGAAATATGATACACACGACCGAGACGAGCGGTTCACAAACATATGTCCACGTACGGGAGCATGGAGCCGTTCCCACCAAATAGTCATCGGAAACGCTGCGACTATTCATTTACAAACCGAAATCCCGAAATGAGGTCACAAACTCCAGGTCCAAAATATTGTTTACCAATTAATCCCCCCGCTGAGCGCATGGAACATTGTGCCACCGGGTCTCAGGACCTCTGATGAGCATCTCCTTATCACTTGGGGCCACATGCCAAGGGTCTTAGGTGGACAGATTAAATTTAACAAATGGTTAATGAGGGCTGTTAAGTGTCGAAACACCTAAACAGCATCCATCTAAACATAATAATTCCCCTTGCCCTCACGCGGCGGCCCAGAAACCAGGTCCGCGCTGGAGACATCTGTGCCGGGCCATCTCACGGATGTGCCGATATTGGTGGAAAGCGACTGCGATCCTCAAAGAGTTAATGGTGGATTGCAGTACAATCAGCGGCCAGTAGAAGGCTCCACGTCCACAGTATTCGCAGAGGACGGCGATAGAACGTTTCAGTGTCTTGGTTACAGAGGGCTAGACGTCGCTGATCGGAAATTCATCGCTTTAGCCCACGTTTCAAGAAGGGTCTGTCACAGGACGTGACGTTAGAATCGCTCGCTTATATGGAAAAGGGTAGAAAGGAACAATGTCAGTATTTGAAAGACCCGTTAAGCACATTAACGTAGAAGCCTAAAATCCGCCACCGGATCGTCGGCCCCCACCTAGTCTGCCCGGTGTTCCTACCGTAGAGACTCAGACGTTAATCTTAGTCGTTGATCTCATCTTAAGACTTCTATCTGCATGAGGATTGTAGTTTTAAGCAGCGGGAGTATTCAGTACAAGCCACGGTCTGTTAGTCAATGAATTTGCCCCACGCTCATAGTCCTAGTTCTGTGCCGGGGGCCGTTCGGACGTCTCTCACACGGGAAGACCGGGTCCGTGTGATCACAGAGCATATAACATATGATCGTCACGCTCGGTTACACACCTAAACCATCTCAGACGTCTCCTAAACCAAAAAGGGGTAAATAGCGACACTCAAAAAGTACTAGAGTTGGGTACTTATCTCTAACCGAGTAACACTCCCTCCTACGTAGTAAATCCGACGGCTGATGAGACCCCCCCCAACCCCACGGCGTCCATAATATTACATTCACTCGCTTATACAATTTCTAGGAGGCAGGGTGTAGAGCGCTGGCCGGACTCCATGAAAAGTTGGGAGACGTCTGGGATACAGCAGCTGTTGCTTTCATTATTGGCTTAGCGGGTGGATATTTACACCACCGGTGCTCTGTGCCCCTGACGGCCCGCCAGCCCCGAACAAAGAGCGCCCCCCCGTTAGCATTTACCCCAAACACCCAGCATTTAATTGGACATTATCGCGTTTGACTTTCCGACGAGAATCTCGGCAGCGCCGACTTTCTTCTCCAGCCCGGATCCCGAGGCCTCTCCTTCTCAAACGGTTAAGGATTCGGCTGCTTGGTTTGTGGTACTAAACATACCTTTTATCGATTTGCCCCAGCGTTAGGTAATCAGGGCCCCCACCCACCGGGTCACAGCGTTCTCGAAACCAGCAGATTAAACAAACATTATATAACCTTCCGATCATTACCAAAGGTGGCGTTTTTCTGGCGGCCGCACCGGCAGTCTTTTTGTTTTGACCGTCCTCCTTTCCTTAATGGCTGCTGTTAACAGTAAGAGGGGATAGATATATATTTATATATATATTTTTTTTCCATCGAGCAAAACCAACGCTTAAATAAACTTCCATTTTATTAAAAAAAAAATGAAAATCAGCAGTTTTATTGAAGCGGATTTCTATGCTATTAATCCTGAATAGAGGGGCAGAGTGCTGCTGACTGCAAAATCCATTCAGGAGACAAAAGGCCAACGTCCCGGACCCTTCATACAGAACAGCTAAAAACCTGTTCGCGCAGCGTGCCCCGCACAAAATATTAGAGCCAAACCCCAATGGCCGCCCTCGCTTCCATATCCAGGCCCGACGTAGCCTAAAATAAATAAATAAATAAAAAAAATGGCCCAATAAACACCAAAAAAAAAAAAAAAAAAAAGACAGCTTTTTTTTTCTTTTAAAATAATTTTAATACAAACTAAATATAAACTATTTCAGCTCTTAACATGTAAGACACTGACTTAATAATATACTTTAACATCTTATCAAGTATTGCACAATTTAGATACAAAAATTACAATTACATATCTCCATTTTTTTTTTGTTTTTTATATATAGCAAAAATCTTAATCTGTAACAGAAAATACAACTCTGAAAATACAGATATCGCCCCACCCCTCCCACCCAGTATTATAAGGTTTACAGCGAGAAAAACAACCGATTTAACATTTTAAATTTTTTTATTTTTTTTTTTAACTGGCTTGAAGGATTTACGGGGGGGGGGGGGGGTTGAAGAAAAATTAGGCTGTCTGAATCACAGATCCATAAGCAAAATTAAAAAAAACAAAAAACCTTGAAATGTGAAGCTTTAATTATATACAACACACATAGGGGACTGGGGTGGAAAAAATAAAGTTAAAAAAAATGCACCAGTCTACAGGTTCTTCTTCACCTGTCTGTTTGGTTTAACATCCCAAAAACAAGCAACAGAACAGAGCTACTCCCTATGTGTGTCAAATACACAGCTACGTGAATTTTAGCCCAAATTAGAAAGACATAAACCTTATTACAAAAAGTGTAGCTTTTAAATACTGTAAGAGGCAAGTATTCCTTTAAAAAAAAAAAGTAGTGAACACGAGTTTTGCGCCGTAGCCCAAAAAAACAAACGAGAAGTCGTCGTATGTGCTTCTGCAACCAAACGCAGGAAAGGTTGCCGGGCTTCATGCAGCTTGCACGGTGCTTTGGAGAGGAGCCGTTCTGCCGGTTAGTTGGCCATCACCGGCTGGAATTGCTGGTTGGAACACTGCATGCTGCTAAGGCTGTAGTTTAAGCCATCCACTAGCGTTTTGTCGTTAAAGCCGCCGTAAGCGGCGAGCACGTCGAAGGGGTTATTGTACGGTAAGGGGCCGGCGGTCAGAGCGCTTTCGCCGGGGCAGTTAAGGCTGGCTCGGCCCGGGTCTTGTATACTCGGGAAGATAAACTCCTTGGCGTTTGGAGAGAGCGCAGAGGTTTTCTGCTGCAGGTTTGAAAGGCCGAGTCCATACAGCGAGTGCATGGAGGAAGACAAGGCGCTCTGCTTTAACAAGTTGATGTTCAGGCCGAAATGCGTGGGAGAGGACCTGGCGATCTTGTTGCGGCCATTTTTCATTTTGGTGGAGCCGAACTTGGTGGCGGCAAAGGTCGCCGTGGTGAAGGTTAAAGGCTGAGCGGACCGGGGCATAAACGTCGGGCTTACGGTCGCAGAGTCAAACGGGGGCGACGGAGAGCTGGACACGTCGGAAGATTGGTCACTAATGGGCATGAACGCCTGAGCCTCCGGGTTAAAGCTGCTCTTTATTTCTTTATCCAGCTCAGAAACGTTCTCGTTGTTGTCGTCGACATAGAGTACTTTTATCTGGCCCTTCTCGCCGATCTGATACGAAACCTCGGACGGGTCAATCCACACATTGAGGTCCTGAGGAAGGTTTCTGCGGATGTCTTCGATGTCCAAGCCGCTCTCGTTGGCCGCTTGCTCGATGACTGGCTCCACCTTTTCGCCTACGTGGATACATCGGTAACCGGACCCCTTGTAGGGCCTATCCGGATACCAGTGGCCTTCGTACTTTCTCTTTAGAAGTCTCTCCAACTCTTCACCGAAGATGTTGACTCGTCGGCGGGGCAGCTTGTTGTACAAGTAGGAAATAATGAAGTTTAATGCGACTTGGATCTCAAGCTGCATAGCTGGGCCGGGGAGGTTATCGGGAGAAACGCAGAAGGTGGGATCTCGATGGACTCGATGAAGGGAACGGAACGTAATCCGAGACAGTCGGCTCCTGTGTAGAGGCTGCAAAAGACAAGACAGCGGGGTCATTATATGAACGGAACCCCGATTCTGTTTAAAACGACGGAAGACGAGGAACCCCATGCAGTTTAACGCACTCATGTCGCCCGCACTGAACGTCCACGGTGCTAATACACGGGACCCGTGACAACACGCCAAGTTCCTCATAACTACATGCATTAAACACTTTGATCATTATTCACATAGAAAAGCTGTTAGAAGACATAACGAGAGCCGCACAGTCTATAGCTGGCTGCCTTCTGTAGACTGTGAGCTCCTCGGGCTCAGCCTGACGCAAGCCAATCGGTTCTTTATCCCCAATCGATGCACCCGCTACAAACCCTGCTGGTAGTCGGCTGGTTAACTCCAGCCACCCCGTGCCAGGCGGGCCCTGCACCCCTCCCCCACCATGAAACACAATCTTTGAGCCTGTATAAGGCGACCTTTAAACATTTGCTGGATCAGCTGGGGTGGGGCAGAGAATAAAAATCGGGAGATTTAATAAACCCGGTGCACACCCACCTGCCCAGGGGGCCTCGCACGGTGTGTGGGGGAGGGGTAAACATGGCCCCGGTGCACTTGCTGCTGGCCCTATCCGATGCCCCCTGGATCTCACACCCTTGCACCACCAGCTGCTACGGTTTCCTACTCTCAAGAGGCCAAGTGGCCGCTATCTGCCCCATGGCAACAAAACGTTAAGTGCCCCGGCCCCACAAGCAGGGCTCTTCGGGATCCATGACAGAACCCCCTGAATCCCCAAACTAAAAAGGGGGAGGGGTGTCACATGACACGGGCACTCAGACTGCCACAACATACATGTCCTATGTAACCTGCCCTGCCTCACACTAACCCCCTTCTGGGGCGGACTGGGCCTCCATGTAAACACCCCGCGAGGTAAATAACCCACACAGTACCCCCTCCCCGACCCACGGCCAGCTGAGCGTCACGGCCACGGCCACGGCACGTATAAATCGCACATATGTCACATACATGTCCGCAGGATACAGCCAGCGTCTACGAGGCGAAGGGCATTCTGTGCTAAGCTCCCAGGCCGTGCGTCCCAGCCCCGTTCCAAGCGACCTACCTCTCGGTGCCTCCGCCTGTCAGGTAGATTATTTATACCAAACCTCCACCATTCTGCGAGCGAGGGGCGGCCCTCGACCGCGCTGCAGCCAATGGGAGAACGCAGGCCTGCTCCAGCTGCGCTGCCATTGGATAATTTGGCTGTCAAACGAACAGCAGGAGTGCTAACGTCAGCAGACTCTCTCAGGAACGTGTACGGATTGGTGGGCAGGCATTTCCAATAGGCGAGCCTGTTCTTACATATGGGTCAGTCACTCACTGTTTATTGGCCGTCCCAGTTGTCATTTAAGGCAGCCATGGTGGCTCTATTTATAGGGGTGCTGCCAACTGCAATGGGCGGGTCGGGCTCCAGTGACGTCAGCAGATGTCAGACTCGCATATGGGCTGTCAGGGTGTTTTTCCAGTAGGGCTGTAAACTTCCAGCTCGGGCTGCGGAGCGTGTCCTGGGCAGGAGGTTACGTGTATGCTTATTATGTACACACAGGCCTGGGCGTGAGCGTACGCACCTACATGTACCATGAGCTGTCACCCAGCACACGCAAATGTTTTTTCAGAAATAAAAACTTTATAAACACAAAAAAGCAGACAAACCCAGTAGTTCATCCACATATATTAACACATCATGCGCTCCTCCCAACGCATCTCACCCGGCCTCTGGGCCAACGCGGAGCACAGGGGCAGTTTCAGTGAGGTTCTACTTGTCTCTAGATTGTAAGCTCCTCTGCGCAGGGCCCTCTTCGCCTGTTTCTGTAAGTCAAATGGTTGCAATGTGCTGCCTACCCAATGTACAGCGCTATGGCATACGATGGCGCTATATGAAACAGTTGCAGAGCTGACGACTTGAGACGTTACGCGTTGGCAGTCACGTGACGCAGAGAGAACGCCATTTCCTTACTGGGATGAGGAGCCCCCCCACATGTATTCCGGGGGCTCACCTTATCACAACGGCCCCCGGTTTATAAATGTACAGCGCTAAGAGTCATCTCCTGAAATCCCACGTTATATAAATAGTTACAACAAAGCTAGAGATCAGCAGATGGCCAGCGAGTCCTATTTAAAAGCCCCCATCTGGGGCATAAACATCAGGGATCCCGTCACACTATACAGCCATATATCGCTCGGCCCACCACCGCGCCAAAGTACCCCAAATCCTGGCGAGAATGTTTTTCATGAGTACAGAGTTTACGAGCTGAACCAGCGGGACCGCCTGCATTTTAACGCACGGAGACTCTCAAGCAATTTAAAGCCCCCTCTGGACACCCTAAGATTTGGTCAGAACCTGCAAATATGCACAAAATCAGCCTCCCAGCGGAAGTGGTAGAGGGTAATACAGTGAGGGTATTAAACATGCATGGGATAGACATACGGCTCCTGAATCTAAGACGAGACCAACGACTGATTAAGGTTTCAGTCTTTACAGCAGGAGAAACGGGGAGACCAGACGGGGGCCACCGGGGGCCGATCTGCCAGCAGGTTCTATTTTGGGTACTGGGTATGAAGAGCAACTCTCTTGTGAAGTTGTTAAGTGGAACAATCCCCATAGCAACCAATTACTCATAGAAATCTTTATACCCTCGAGATTTGCCCCCTGTTTCCCCGCTGCAGGTTGTCACAATCACAAACAAATCACGTGACCGCCACCGACAAGAATGTTAGAGTTGTTTATTTGTAAACAATAAGTATCTATTTTCCTTAAAAGGGGTTACCCTGCGCGGCGCATCAGGGAAGGGTTAGAGGGGAGACGGCTACAAAACCAGACGCAGCCCCCACCGGCCCCTATTTAAACGTAATAAAAGGTTATAAGTCCAGCGCTAAGAAGATCCCTAACAGTTATAGTCGGATACCTGATGGCTCGGGGAAGGTTTACGGGGAGGGAAAACCACGTAGGCTACCTTATAATAACAGTTAACACAGTTAAATAAAGTCTATGTCTCCCCCTATAACACCGAAGCAACCCGCGGACTTAAAAAATAAATAAAATCAGTGCTTTAGTAGAAAATACCTTTTTTGTTTCTATTAGTGTTGTGCTTCGTGAAATTCCTAGCATTACCGCGATGTCAATTTCCTCGGTACTGTTAAATATCTACTAATATTTTATAACGTTTTGGGTCAGTACGTGAGCTGCGAGGCCTTTTTGTTGAAGCAGGGTCTCTCGGTCAGCGCCGTCGACGTTCTAAACAAACCGCCATCGCTTTTCAAGACCAGTTCCAGCTCCTGGAAGTCTTGGAGTCTCGCCACGTCTTTATCCTTTAAAAGAGTAACCGGAAAAGGCGAATTATCAGACACGCTACCGCTCAGAGTTTGGGGTCACTTAGAAAGGTCCTTGTTTTTTTTTTAAACGAAAGCTGATTTTGACTGTTAAAATAACGTGTGAAAGGATCAGAAATCCAGCACAGACGGGGTTAATGTTGGAAATGATTATTGTAGCTGGAAACGGCTGATTTTTAATGGAATCTCTTCATAGGCGTACAGAGGCCCTTGATCACTCCCATCACTCCTGGGTTCCAATGGCCCTTTGTCACTCCCATCACTCCTGTGTCCCAATGGCCCTTTACCACTCATCACTCCTGTGTTCCAATGGCCCTTTATCACTCCCATCACTCCAGGTTTTCAATGGCCCTTTATCACTCCCAACACTCCAGGTCTTCAATGGCCTTTTATCACTCCCATCACTCCAGGTTTTCAATGGCTCTTTATCACTCCCGGTTTTCAATGGCCCTTTATCACTCCCATCACTCCTGTGTTCCAATGGCCCTTTATCACTCTCATCACTCCTGCGTTCCAATGGCCCTTTATCACTCCCATCACTCCTGTGTTCCAATGGCACGTTGTGTTCGCTCATCCAAGTTTAAGTTTAAAAGGCTAATTGATGGCTAGAAAACCCTTTTTGCAATTACGTTACAGCCAGAAATCTCCTTGTATTCTATGAAAACAGCTAAATGACCCAAAACTATTGAACGGCCGTGTATGTATGTATATGTATATATATATATATATATATATATATATATATATATATATATACACATATATATATACACACACACACACACACACACACATTATATCTATATACACACACACAGCTGCTTAAAATGATGCACAATTAAGTAATACTCAGGTCCTTTTCATCAGTAACTGCGTTTCTTGGCTCATCTGTAAGAGTTTTTTTAAAACGTTAGTCTTTTAAGCTATAAACGTTGCGGGGCTTCGTACCTTCCGGAGGATAGTGTTGGGTAATTTTCTTATTTTCTCCACTTGCTCCGTGCAGATCTTGAGCTCGTAGCAGCACACTCGGAGCAGCTCTCGGTACGTGAGCTCTTCTCTGTCCATTTCGACTTCGATGAAGTCATTGTCTCCGGAAGCGTTGCTCTGAATGCGCACTTTGAGAACCAACTCTGCGTCGCCAGCAGAAAAAGAAACAAAAACACACGACTATCAGGCCCAAGTAACATTACACGGGAACTTCACGTGTAACAAACACGCAATATTTTACTCGAAAACCCCCCTCAACTTGTTCATGCTCGGCCACGCCGGACCCAAAGGCGAGGACCTTTCTTGGGGTAACTGATCTCGCTGCTTTGTATTTATAATGCGCTTATCGCATAGAGTTACATTTTTATTACCTTTCATGTTTGATGGAAAGGCTCCGGTGAAAAAAAACGGCTGGAACACTTGCATAGGACCTGTGTGGAAACCGCCGTGCGGCAGGCTGGACGGGACGGGGGAAAACATACTTCGGCCCTGGGGTATGGCTGGTTGGCAGGCGGGTCCATTCTGTACGGGAGAGTGCGTGCATTCGGACGGGATCTGCACATCGCCGTTAAAGAACAGCGCCGGCAAACTGTCCTCCTTCTTCGATGAGGTAGAAATGTGTATATTTTCCACACCGTTTGTCACCAGGGGGAAACTCGTCGCGGGCTGGGGCGTGACGCACGCGCTGCCGTTTTCGCTGGCAGATACCGCAGAATTATTCTCCTTGGTAGAGGCTTCCCTGTTAAAGGAATACGGAAAGGGGGGGTTTGCTAAATAACTTGGAACAAAGGGTAACTGCGAGCTGGGGTTCACATCTTCGCCTTCTAATTCTTCCACTGCAGGGAAACAAAACAAATTACAGCGATTAAGCAAAGCTCGGCTTCGGACACTCTCTATTCCATTGGTTAATTCCTAAAACATCAACCTGGAATGAGATTGGGGTAAACATCACACCACGTCTACAACCCGCGAAAAGTTGGTGGACATCAGTGGAGTCGATTCAGCTCCCCGACTTCCCTATGTATTATGAAGAACCATCCCTAATAATCTTTTGTTGTAGAAAGGCCCTGTAAAATGTATAGCTAGAACAGCGAGTTTAAAATTATGCATCATACGGGGCCAGTTCGTGAAGCTTGCCGATGTTGGCTCCCTTTAGCAAATAGACCCAATGTCTCTCCCGGAATCCCAGCTAGGGACTGCCACGTGCCCCTCAGCCAGAGTCGGCCCTTCCTGCACATGGGACACTGGCGAGAAAATGCAGAACCTAAGTCAGCGGAGCGAGAAACCCAGATCCTGCCCTGAAAGAACCTTCACACTCGTACGCCATTAATTTATTTAGACATGACCTCTCCCCATTTTCGTGGCATTGGCTACGATACACAGAAATGTACACATTTTTATTGGGGTTTGGAAACGGGGTGTATAAGTTGCCAATATCACCACTTTGGGATTTTGCTAGAATTAACTCTTACCTCCCAATATTTTCTTGATATCTTTTTTTGAGGTCAGCTGCGCTGGATGCTCTCCTTTGCTTGTTAAAATATTTTTATCCGCACCCGATTCTAACAGGAACGACACGACTTGCAGGTGATTTCTTTTACATGCCCAGTGAAGGCAAGTCCTACAGAGAAATGAAAAAAGACATAAATACATTAAAAAAATGATATATATTATATACAGTATATATACACAGTCACACAAATAATTATACATATAAACATAAAATATATATATAAATACACACATAAAAACATTAATCTATATATACACACAAAAATAATGTAAATATATATATATATACACAAATAATGCGTGTGCGTGTATACATACTGCAAACAATATATTTATTTATATATATGTATGTGTGCGTGTATGTATATATATATATATATACACACACATACACATACAGGTTGCTTTAAGAGTTCTATATACAAATGAAAATCATAATAAAAAATCTTATTTCACTTACCATCCATTGATTTCATTCTGAGAATTAATGCTCGCCCCACTTTTTAGAAGCGTCTGCACCTCTTCCAGGTCCCCCAAAGCAGCTGCCTCCCTCAATCTTTCTTCCATGTATAGATTTCTAGATCTGTCATATAAATAGATTCCCTCACACTGATTTATTCATCAGGAGGCAGAGAAAACACAAGAACCTAGTCTGCGTTTACATTAAACTTCACGCGCTGCGCAGGGATATTCTGGGATTGCAAAGAAATAAAACTGCAACCAAGAAAATCTAATAAGATGGTCTGACACAGTCCTGGGCCACTACAGAGGATACTGCCCCTCCCTGGGTATCAGGTGTCTGCCTTAGTAGTGATGGGAGTTATCAGGGTACTTCCGGCAGAACGAGGATCATAGATAGGTAAATATCAGCTCTGTGGGGTCCTGAAGTCGGGTCTTGGGGGTATTTACCATAAAAATGCAGATTTTTCTCCACTCTATGCTCTCTTCCTGTCCCCAGACAGTTTCGCTGGGGGACAGTATTAGGTGCGGCACTCAACGCGCGACTATTAGTTCCGGGGAAGAAACAGTCCCCGCCCCCTTAAACCCTCATTCTCGCTGTGGTTCGGTTGCATTCTGGGTAATTTAGCAATAAATCGATTTAAAATAATGATTGATTTGATTTTTTCTGTATCTGCACAGAGGGGGAAGCCTTTTCTCCCCGGTAACCAGCAGTGTAAGGAACTTATTATTTTAAAATTCCCATAATAATGTATTTTACGGGCGCCGCCTATCGGGGGTAATATTTATATTTCAGAATATTTTATGCCACATTACCCATGGGGGGGGGAATTAAGGGAAACATGTGCCCCCCTCAGTGGCGTTTGATTCTCCAGCTACAGGGCCCAGGGGAGATCTTACAGCGGGTGTAGAGGAAGGTGGGTTGGCAGCCGGGCTCCTTCATGTCATACATCTGCTGTGGGCTGCATACATGCCAAGTATCCCTGTCTAGTTTGGCCAGTCCTTCTTTGTGCCCCTCCCCCATGCCCCCTCTTTCAGAATGTTTGCTGGGTATGAGGGTATCACGGGGTTCTACAGCCCTAAAAGCTCCGATAATGTGTATAGAAACAGCAGGAAATGTCCTTATAAATGAAGTAGGGGTAAATAAACCCCATTATTCTTCTAAATGCCCCTCTCAGGCCTATTGGAATATGGGCCATTAGCGGACTGGCTGTCCCAGGTAACCCCTCCTTGCTGAGACTGATGGGAGTTAGAATCCAAAGCTAGGCAGCAGGTGCCTGCAGAATTTGCCAGGGGGTAGGCGGAGACAGTAGGCAGCGAGTGGGAGGAGTTAGGCCATGTGTGAGCCGGTTTCTCCAGTGCGGTGGGCGGGACCGGGGGACGGGTAAGCAGCCTTGCATTGTGGGAGCGTGCTGGGGCGCCATTTTGTTTTTTTTTGCCGAAGCGTTGTGGCGGAGCTGTGTCCCGGGCGCACCATGTTGTCGGCGGCGCAGCTACTGGATGAGTTGATGGGAAGGGACAGGAACCTGGCCCCGGACGAAAAGCGGTGTAACGTGCGCTGGGATGACGAGTCGGTGAGCGAGAATTACTGCGGGCTGTATCGCCTGCGAGAACAGGCCCCGCGAGCCATCACGGTGGGAGGGGGTGCGGGACATGGCGGGTAAAGAGCTATAGAACGGGGTTAACGCACGGCCTCAGTAACCAGAGAGGACAGGGTTAATAATGTTCTCACTGTTAGTGGATGCTGTAAACCCATCTGTGAGGAGAATCTTCAATCTCTAAGTCTCTGTCACCGTCAAGGCCTACTCTCGGGAACAACTGGTACAGCAACGGTTAATGTATGAGTTAGGGCCTCTCCCGTGGTTGAGTGTGGAGTTAGTCTTGTCAGGCAAGAGTTAATATACCAGAGTTATAAAGGGTTAATGCATAGGGTTCGAAGTCTACCTGCGGACATGGTTAGTCTGTACAGCGTGAGGCCGGCGGGGAGAAATGGGTTAGTCAGTGCGACTCCTGCTGGCAGTGGAGGGGTTAATCTGCACAATGCAACTCCCGCTGGCAGTGAGGGGTTAATCTGCACGGCATGGAGTAGACTGAGAAGGCCCCCGCCGCGGCATGGCTTGTGGATATGGCAGCCGCTGCCCTGGCGGCGGTGGTTTTATGTACCCCGAGGTCTGTTTACGGTAACCATGGAAGCGGATCCATCCATCACAGCCGGGTACTTCAGGTAGGAGCCCGGGCTGTGGGCCGCGCATGCCGGTGACAGACGGGACCTTACGGGGCTGTTTAACTATTAAGAGCTTTGCGGCGGGACTATATTGTGTAGACCCTCTGGATACAACGTACTCTCTACGTCGCGCAGGTAACGATCCCGAGTCGCCGGCTCACGTGGTAACCGCTGCTTCTCGCTCTTGTTTTCTCCAGGTGTGCAAATACTACCTGTGTGAGTTCTGTCCTGCGGAGTTATTCACCAACACGCGCTCCGATCTCGGTAAGTGACGCCGCTCGGGGCTCTTCTCTGTTCGTGTGTCTGAGACGTGATGGTGGGCAGCGGGCGCCATTGAGCCCCCCATAATTCTTAGGGCAACGCGGTGCCTGCGAACGGTCTGGCTGTAAACGTTCTCTGTTCCTCTCCCCAGGGCCTTGTGAAAAAATCCACGATGAAAACCTTCGCAAGCAGTAAGTTCCGATCTCTCTCTCCTTCGCGTCGATCTCCGTCTCGTTTTCCTCTCTATTTGCCGAATCTCTCACTGGGCTGTTTTCTTTTTTTAAGGTATGAGAAAAGTTCTCGCTACTTGAAGGTCGGCTACGAAAGAGACTTCCTGCGCTATTTACAAAGCCTGCTGGCGGAGGTGGAGCGGAGGATCAGACGAGGCCATGCGCGGCTCGCGCTGTCGCAGAATCAGCAGGCGTCCGGCGTAAGTTAGTCTGTTTAATATTAATACGGGCTGGAAAAACACCTGGCAGAAAATGTCGTCAAATTTCCCATCGTGCCCGTGTTGCTTGTCACTACGTAGCACTTACAGTACTCTCTGTTTTAATGAACAGTCCGTTGGACCGAGCGGGAAGAACGAGGAGAAAGTCCAAGTGCTGACCGATAAAATCGACGTTCTGTTACAGCAGGTGGGTAATGAGCGAGCTGAGACCAGTCTTAGGGTTTTCGGAGGGTTCGGGGCAGGAGGGCTTTTTGGGGGCACTATAGAAAGGCTTTATCATTTATATAGACGGGGGGCATACGAGGAAATATTTTGTATAACGTTTACATGATGCTTATGTCTGGACAGATTGAGGAGCTCGGTTCTGAAGGGAAGGTCGAAGAAGCCCAGGGGATGATGAAACTCGTGGAACAGTTAAAAGAAGAGCGAGAGATGCTGAAGTCTACAACATCGGTACGGAGCGACTTCTCGATTGGCGGCTGTATGTCAGGACGGCCTGACTCTTTACCTTAAACCTGATGTCATATTGTGTATTTTCAGACCATCGAGAGCTTTGCAGCCCAGGAGAAGCAGATGGAGGTGTGCGAAGTCTGTGGTGCCTTTCTAATTGTAGGCGATGCCCAGTCCAGAGTCGACGACCATCTTATGGGGAAGCAGCACATGGGTTACGCCAAGATAAAGAGCACCGTTGAAGAGTTAAAGGTATGTGTGGGGTTTTTTTTGTTTCTGAAAACCGAATATAATGTTCATATATATCTATATATATCATTTCTGTCCCTAACTGGATGTGATGTTTTCTGAAGGAGAAACTGAGTAAAAAAGACGACCCCGATAGAGAAGAAAGGTTAAAGAAAGAAAAGGATGAGAAAGACCGTGAAAAAGAGAGAGAGCGCGAGCGAGAGGAAAAAGAGAAGAAACGACGGCGAGAGGAGGAAGAGCGAGAAAAGGAGAGGCACAGAGAGAGAGATAAGCGCAAAAGGAGTCGATCGCGGAGCCGAACATCAGACAGGAGGGGCAGCCACTCGCGGGACCACAAGAGATCAAGAAGCAGAGACCGAAAACGAAGCAGGTAAATCACGCTTCACATGGTCCCTTCGCTGCGGAGGCCCTGGCTGATTCAGGGTTATGGGTACGATAACGCAGCTACCGCTGATGTGATAGCAGCTGTGACACGTCCGCGCTTCATTAAATGGGGGGGGGGGGGGTTAAGCAGGTGGCAATAGCCGCGCTCTCCTCTGAGCTGTGATGTGCTGCCACCTTCTGGTAGCCCTCCATTACCCACACGGTGTGCCCGGCGCGCAGCCAGACCAGCTGGAACGAATAAGACCCCATTCCTCTTTCAACTACAAATCTCTATAAAGACCCTCTATTGGATCGCCAACCAGTTCCATTAGACGTTGAACTACACTTGTTTATATAGCGCCAGCAGATCCCGTAGCGCTCTTACAGCCCGAGGAATAGTTTAAAAATCGCACAATAACCTACAGAAGGAGAAGAGGGCTCTGCTCCTGCGCGTTCACAGTATAGTCGGTGGTTGAGGGGGAAGTGAAACGATAGAGATTCCGAGACGGTTTCGTTTAATTCTTGCCCACATTGGGAAACTTAATTCCGCCGCACATCTGGGGTGGCTCTGTACTGAGTACTTTAATGAGCTTCGGGGAGCTTTACAGCAAGACTTTCTTTGCTTCGGCACGGGGATCTGCACAGGACAGGTGTGTTAAAGCCACCCAGGTGCCGATTACTGTTCAAAGGGTGTATAATTGCTTTAAAAAAAGATTCTTGGGGTGTTATGGGGTTACAGGAGACCTACGTAAACCTTTACTTAACCTCATTTTATCTCTTTGGCAGAAGTAGAGACCGCCAAAGGAGCAGAAGTCGCAACAGAACGGAGCGATCAGAACGCAAACATAGATCCCGCAGCCGGGAAAAGAGGAGATCGAAGAGCAGAGAACGCAGATCCTATAAACATAAAAGCAAAGAGAGAGAGCGGGAAAGGAAGTCCAGGGAAAAGGGTGCGTGTTTGCATGTCTGACCTCATCCGTGCTTCCCGCGGTACAATAAAAATGAAAAGAAATGGCGCCTATACGTCTGCTTTGCATGAAGTGTCTGGTTTTGGTGTCGGTGCCCCCTCTTCGTTGCTGACGGAATCTCTTTTAACCGTAGAAAAGCGCAGCTCGGACGACAAGAAGAGCAGGAAATCGAGAAGTCGGGAAAGGCAGAATGAATCCCGCAAAACCGAATCTAAGGAAATGGCACCAGCAGTCGAAGTCAATGGGGCCAGTGAAGGCAGTAAATCTGAAGGTGACACTCAGTCCAATTAAAACTGATCTGATTTGACCTCTGATCAGCCAGAGGTAAGTGTACGCTTTCTCCCTTTTGGTAGGTCTTTTTGATAGCTAGTATCGGTTCAGAGTAAGTATGCACAGATGAAGACTGAGCAAAAGTGCTTTAGAAGACAGGACTGCTTCCAATGAATCCAGATTTGTGGAGGTATTCCGTTTTCTAGTTATTTACGCGGTTAACACGTTCATCCGGCCTCCCCCCCCCCCCCCCCCCAACCTCGAAGCATAAGCCGCTTATTAAAGAGACCCGTCAGATATCCTATTTTAATTTGCTTGATACTTTTTGCCATGCTCTGTGAATGCCAAGCCGTATCGTACCACGAGTCCGTCTTGGTCCATCGGCAGTACCCATCCATTTACAAAGTGCGCTGAGGCCTCTCTGAGCCCCCTTAAACATTAAAGAAACCTTCTTAAACATTTTCTTTAATCAAACAACCGCTGTTTCGTTTGTGAAGAACGTTTGGAGTCTGTTGCTTCATTGCCTTACATTCTAATGCAGTTTGTTCTGTAACTGGAGATCCAGTAGCATTGGATTCATGGAAGTGTAGGGTTTATGAATAATTGCAGCTGTCTGCCATACCTCACTCAGCGTTGGTGTTGTAAGCGGCCCATGAAAAGTCCAAATTAAAAATCAAGGATTCAGTCAAACTAATCAGGTACTCATGCCAGGTACTCCTTTCTCTACCAAAATCCATGTTTGAATGATGTTTCCTGTAATAGTATAAGATTGTGTATTTTGTGTCTTGTCTACTAAACAAAGCAGCACCGCTAGCTTGGTTTTTCTTTAACGGTAGGATTGTTTTAAAGGTTTGAACTGTTATTTCAACTGTGTTTAGGGATGCAGGGTTCACTCGCAGACGTAAATATCATTTAAAGCTAATTTTACCAAATAAACGCCATCTTTACACTCAGTGCAGACACTTCAGAGGTTTGTCTACTAAGTAGGAGAGCGTCCTTCCTAGGAGCAGATAAGAGGAGGCGATGCTAAGAGACGGCGCAGACGCTCAAACTGGGGAGATGTTTAGAAATGTCATGCGTTTAAACCGAAACAAGTGTAGTTTGCCCTCCGCTGCTGCATGGAAGTCTTAGAATGGGGTAAAATCGCAGGATTTTTGTCGACTGAAGATTTAGCGATGTCCTAGACGGTAATTTTGTCCTTTCTTCACGTCTTGCTTTGCAGAGCTGCGTTTTCAAGACTCGAGAGATTCCCACAACGTCTTAATTGAAGAACTGCTTTAAATGAGGTGACAGAAACCCGTAATGAAAATTAAAGCTCAGTTAGGATTTTTGTTTTTTTTACACAATTAATATAAGAACTGGTGTAAAATAATCTATAAAGATGGCCGTGCAGTCGCCATGGTGAAATGCGAGCCCTGGATTCCAGGGCTGTCCGTAAAGCAGCATTACAGAGCCCTGGCGTGCACACTGATTAAATACCAGCTTTTCTGGACTCGTAAACACAAAATTATGTGTTTTGAACCACGTTTATATATATTTTTTTTTACCAGTAGGCCTAGGTTACCTAATATAAATAAAAGCGTTGATTTTGTTGTAAATGTACATTGTTGTCATTTTGCGGATATTAAATGCTTTTTTCAAATAAACTTGTGGCACGTTCGTAGCGTTCTTACTCTCTAGAGCTTCCCGAATCCTACGGTTTACGTTAAATTAACCCACATCATGGGACTTCTAGATGTTAGACATGTGATGCGTGGGGGCAGCCATCTTAACTTCCTGTTTGAAGATTTACCCCCCCCCCCCTTTTTTTTTCTTGGATGATTTTCTTCCTCTATGAAAAGCGATGCCATTTCTGCCCCAGATGTCGGGTTCCTCCATGTTTAGTAGTCCTTATAAAGTGGCCTCAAATAAGACTCTTATTCAGTGAAAAAAATGCTTTTTGGATTAGTCTCTGAGACGCAAGTGACTAACGTGGGGACAACAAACTTGTGTCCAAAAAGGTCATTTGCCTCTTTATGCTACGGTAAAAAAAAAATGGCTGGCTTCCTCGGGGTGGAGAAGCACCCGGAATGGGGTGGCTGTGAGGGTAACACATGGAGAGAACAGCTCGCACCCTGCTGGGGGAAGAATATTAGTTTGGGCTTCTCGGCTTAAGTACCATTTTTTGGGTTGATGTGGCTCAGGGTCCATCTCCAAAGTAGAGGGAGCCTACAAGTTGCGTGAACAGGTGGGGAGAACCAGTCTGAGTCTTCTCTGGTGACGGCTGCCTAAAATTCCAATGCTTCCCGGCCCGAACAAATGTTTTGCGGTGTTAATATATTTCGTATGAAGCCTTGTGACTCCGATTAGTTGTCGTGGAACGGATTAGACCGGTTGGGGCTGAAATCGGATAAGCTCTAGAAAGATATTAGTTTTAAGAAGCTGAGAATGGCCGACAAGAACAATGTGCTATTGAAACGGCGGCTATTTGTAGCGACGCGTGACAAAAAAATAATGTCCGAGGTTTCATCGATATAAATGGGGAAGCGAAGTGATCGGGCCGGGGAGCGGTGGGGTGGATGGAATGAATCCTGAAGGTGGTCGATCCGTTGGGGCGGGAAGGAGGCAGTGAATCTAAGAATGTGGCCCCGGCTTGGAGGAGATCTCGGCGTTGGCCTCGAGTGTCGTCTTCCCGTTTAGGGGAACGAACAGGACGGGGTAACCGTTTCTAGGACCTGTAGGGCCTTCATCCAATTAATGTTGGAATTAAGTGTCGCTCCAGGTCTAGAAAAGTCATTCGCAGAACGCGTCGGATTAAAGTCTGTTTCAGCTGAATTTCCAAATTCATGTGCGGTTCACCCCAAACCTATACTTTCTTAACCCAATGAGAGAATGTAAGCGTGTGGGATAGGCATATGGATAGGGAAGCCTCCCAGCAGAGGTGGTAGAGGGTAATACAGCGAGGGGATTAAGCATGCATGGGATAGACATACGGCTCCTGAATCTAAGACGAGACCAACGACTGATTAAGGAAGGAAGGGGCGACTAGACGGGGGCCGGATGGGGCCGATCTGCCGGCAGATTCTAAGTTTCAATCTCATAATATAATTTTTACGCTTTTCGAGCTCCAGAAATAAAGCATCCGTTTATTAATCTCCAGCGTCATAAAGATAATATTTAAAACTGACCGTAACTGGTTTTGGGTGTTTTTATTTTATATACTTTTTCTGTGTTTTGTCATTTAGATTTTTTAGGTCTGTTTTTAGGTCTAAATACAGCTGATTCTGGAGGGTTTTCCGCCCCGAAATACACCGATACACTTCAACAAAGAACAATAGTTGCGTTTATATAACATTGTTCAGGAATTTACTAATCTTTTCTGGATTTCATTTTTTTTTTTATAACTCATTTTATTAATGAGGAATTCGTAAAACAGGCATTTTATATAAAACAAAAAAACTATACGTTGAGCTATTTTAAATAATTGGCCGTTTGACCCGAATTACCGTCTATCTGATAATGCTACTTTGTATTATTTATAAAGCGGTCATCCGTTTAAAAAAAAAAAAAACACGACGCAGGGCTGGGATTTTGGTGAATCGCGGCGCGTTGAACCTATTAAACTATTTCCAACTCTAAAGTCACGGACTAAACCCCTGAACAAAAAAGCGTTTGTCAAAGAAATCATGATTTCCTGATTTGATTAGATTGGAGCGATAATTTGTACACCAAGTACAGTCTTAAATAAAGGGTTATTTTTTTTTTTTTTAATAAGTCCAGTTGCAGTTTTGAGCAGACCGTGTAACCGACGAGAGACTTCAGAGGTTTCAGGAGCCAAGGGTACCGGATTTTTTGAAAAGTTGAAATATAAAAGGACTTATTTATTATTTTTAATTTACTTTTTTACAAGAAATTTGGAAATGTGGGCATTCTTCCATCTGTGGGTGTGGATGTTGGCCAGGAAGACGGCCGTGCTTATTTTTTTTAACGCTCCGTTACAAATCGATACGTTGCCCCAGATGCGCTATTCCCACGCCGGTATCTGCCCCAACGACATGAACCCAAACCTGTGGGTGGACGCGCAGAGTACCTGTAAGAGGGAATGTGAAGCCGACCAGGTGAGTACTTGTTAAAACAAGTAAAAACGTGGGTATTTATCATGGATGTAGAACTTAACGAGCGGGATAAGAGTGCGTCTGAACTTCTATAACTGCTTAGAGTTTCAGGGCGTTACAAAGAGCGGGGTTTCTTGTTGAAGAACGAGACCATGGAGCCTACAAAAAAATAAATGGATTCCTTCCATGTCGATTTAATCAAAAACTATTAAATATGAGATAAATGTAACCGTGACTTAATTTCATAACCAAAGAAAAATGCTTTGTCTTCTAAGACCAGGAGTTGGCCAAAAATTCAAATTTATATATATTATATGTAATATGTATATAATATATAGACTATAAAATATATTCATATTATATACAATATATATAAATATTTATCTATGTTAGGAATGACATTTTCCTAGTTCTGCGATGTGGGTTCTGTTGGAATTTAGTTCTACGGCTTTAGTAGTTGTAGAATTTAGGATAGAATGGTACGGGGAGCATCCATGTACCCAAGTACCCGGAATTTACAAAAATAATGTAAAGGTCAACTTAACACAAGAGAGAAAAGAAAAGTTCATTTTTTTGAGTGATTTTGGTCATTTTCCAGGGATATTAGGACAAATGGAAGCCACCTATATAGAGGAGGCGCGATTTTAGATACAGCGTAGTTTATTTAATGTTCTGCCTGCATCTCCCCAAAAGCCTGACTTTTGCACCTAGATTTGATCATTATAAATAACGGATCAAAAATCTAGCGATCCGATCTGTTTTCAGAGATTTGCTTCGCAAAATAAAGTTTTTGCAGAATCTCAATGCCCTTTAAGGTCAAGGGAAATGGTTTTAGAAATTCTGTATAAATACACAGGAAACATTGTGTTCTCGAACATGCTAGATATTTATTGCACTTAATTGTTTAAAGTCCTCCGATGATTATTAACAAATGGATTAAAAAAGTATTTATTTTATTAGGAGTGTGAAGGATTTGAGAAATGTTGCCCTAACGTTTGCGGAACGAAGAGCTGTGTAGCCGCGAGATACATGGATATCAAAGGAAAGAAAGGCCCTGTTGGCATGCCGAAAGAGGCCACGTGTGACCTCTTCATGTGCATGCAGCAGGGCTCCGAGTGCCATGTCTGGGACGGGCAGCCCATCTGTAAATGCAGAGACCGGTGCGAGAAGGAGCCCAGCTTCACGTGTGCGTCAGACGGCCTTACCTACTACAATAAATGTTTCATGGACGCCGAGGCTTGCAGCAAAGGCATTACGCTGGCTGTTGTCACCTGCAAATATCATCTAAGTTGGCCCAACACTAGCCCGGTTCCTTCGGGGACGACTTCCAACCCAACCGTCGCCTCTCCAGAAACTAGCGTCACAAACCTTATCCCCCCTACGCTGGTGAACAACCCCACTCATAAATCGGTTAACGTGGGGGACACGGTGAGCTTTCATTGTGACGTAACCGGGAAACCCAAACCCGAAATAACCTGGGAAAAGCAAGTCGAAGGCAAGGAGAACGTCGTCATGAGGCCGAACCACGTCGTCGCTAACATTGTGGTTACCAACATCGCCCAATTAGTCATATACAATACCCAAATGCCAGATGCCGGGATATACACGTGCACCGCCAGAAATAAAGGGGGCTTGATCAAGGTCAACTTCCACCTGTCTGTGAAGGAACCTCAAATGAAAGAAAAAAGCCACAACAAAACCTTTTTCCCAACAGACGAGTGTCTCAAGCCCCCCGACAGCGAAGACTGCGGAGAAGAACAAACGAGATGGTATTTCGACGCCAAGAAAAACAATTGTTTTATATTTATATACGGGAATTGCAATAGCAACTTGAACCACTTTGAAACGTACGAAACATGCATGTTGACGTGCATGAATGGCCCCGTCAACATCTGTAATTTTCCAGCGTTGCAAGGTTCGTGCAAAGCGTACGAGCCCAGGTGGGCCTACAACAAATTGACCAATCAATGCCAGTCCTTCATCTATGGCGGATGCGGCGGGAATGAAAACAACTTCGAAAGTAAAGAAATTTGCGAGGACATGTGTCCTTTCCCCAAGAACCAAAAGTGCAAGGTGTGCAAACCCCGGCAGAAGCTGGTAACAAGTTTCTGCAGGAGCGAATTTGCCATACTGGGTCGGATAACGGAGCTGACAGAAGAGCACAACTCGGGACACGCGCTGGTCAACGTCGAGGAAGTTCTCAAAGACGAGAAGATGGGACTTAAATTCCTAGGAAAAGAGCCGATCGAAATCACCCTACTCAACATGGACTGGAGCTGCCCTTGCCCCAACATCACGTCGGTCAACAGTCAACTCATCATCATGGGCGACGTGCACAATGGAATGGCAGTGCTGCAACCTCATAGCTTTGTCGGGGCTTCCAGCGTTCGGCGCGTCAGGAAGCTCCGGGAAGTAATTCATAATAAAACATGCGATCTGCTCAAAGAAATCCTAGGACAGCAGTAGGATAGAGTCGTGTGTACAACGCTAGTGAAAACGATCGTGGAAATTGTATCATTTGTAGAATGCTGATTTGAAGAAGTTGGGTAAGCCTCGACAGCTTTGGCCATTTCTCTTACTTGCAGTTCCCCAACAAGCCACTTGGCGGCGCCCAATATGCAATAGAGAGATGCAACTGGGCAGCATTTCTCCTCTGGTTGGATCCTTTGTTAGCTTACTTAGTTGTCTATGCCAGCGAGTGTTAAGAATGGCCAGTGTCAATAGATACATTGTAACATCCGAGTGCCAATTATTGGGCCATCTGGCTGCCCTGTCCGCCAAAGCTAACAATTGCTCTCCTGCCCTGATATTTGGATTGTTTGCGGTACAAAACACCCTTTTCCGGAGAAATGTGTCACTTCATAGATAAAACTTCGATAAAAAAAAAAAAAAAATCCAGAGAAAGCGGTGCCACATTTTTTAAATATATTATGTTACAAAATCAGATTTCGTTAATTCAAATACTAATTTGTGATTGTCAGCCGTCGCAGTATACACGATCCAAATCATTTTTTTTACCATAATGCTGCTTTTAATTTAATATATATTATTAACTCTTTATATAAAAACAAGCTGGTATTAGCAACTTCATGAAAATGTTGTCAAATGCAATGTTACGCAATTGGCAAATTACACAAGGAATATATTAAAATAACACATCCACAAAACTGTTCAAAATTCATCAGAATCACCCAAAACCTTAATGCTGAGAATAAGTAGCAGCAAAATCACCCGTAAAACGTGGATAAACTAAAACAATACATAAAATCATGCCTTTGGACACCATATTACCATTCTGGGACACAAAGGGTTACATATACGCATCTTGATCACTAATGAGTACGGTCTTATCACAATCAATAGGTAATATAAAGCTAAAATTAAAGTTACATCATCATTACACTACCCCCCCCCCGATAGTATGTTTATATGTTACCATCTATTTTGTTAATAAGTTTGTGTTTAAATAAAGTTTGCTTTGAAATGTAAGTATGCGCTAATCTTTGTAGAAATGTTCAGAATGTGTCCTGGAATAAAAAAATAATACAAACAGATATATATATATATACTTTTTTATCGTATTTCTCAAGCAATCATTTGCATGATCTTTTTACGGCTCTGGTCTGGGGCGGATCTTTTAATTCCGACGTCCCGAATACCCCCGGTTCTAACCGAGCGCCAGGACTCGGGTGATCGGGTCGGGTAGGAGCCCATGTGCAGGGGATACTTGGGGTCCGGTCTGTAACCCACGGTGCATGATTACACAAACAAAGACACCACAAGCGGAAATCCAGGTAATGCAGTGTATTGAACGTATATAACAGGACAAGCAAATAAGAGTAATACAGTCTAAGCAAGAAACGTACGGCAAAATAAATACCGGTAATAAGTCTTTTGGCAGGGAGCCCGCTTGGAAGGGCACGAAAGGCACGGAGCCCGCTTGGAAGGGCACAAAGCAGGTAACCAGGAGCGGTACAGGTGCAGAGCCACAGCAGGAAGGTCCATAGACTTCAATACCAAGGCCCTGACTGAAGGGCGGGGCAGGTTCATAAAGGCAGGGCAATCCAGGTAACAAGGCCCCGCTGGATGTATTGATTAGGGCTCAACCCAGGTAATAAGCACACCTGATCCTAGTACTAGAGTTCTGAGGGCGGCCCCTAGTGGCAGCAGACTGATATACCACAGGTATGAAAAAGCCATGGTTCAGGCAGCCAAAAAGTGGACCCTGACACGAGAGACACATTAATGCTCATAACTAATAAAAATGACCTGGTCCCTAAATAAATATACTCAGGCGTAGTCTCCAGACCGGCCCTTTTATAAAACACGCAACGCAGGTTAACAAAAGGGAATATAATTTATTGGACCTCGTTCTGCCAACTCATTAATTACCAACAAGTTTAACAGCAACGACCGGTTCTCTTTTTAACGCAACGAAAAGACGTTGAATAACAGAGTACAGGCGAGGAGAGTAAAAAATAAACTCGTTTTGTCAAAATTATTTACATTATTTTGTACTGCATAAAAAAAAAAAACCAATAATAATTTTTTTTTTTTAGATTTACGCTAATCCGGCATCTTTTGCCATTCCATAAAAGATTCCTTTTGAGGCGATGAGGTTGGTCGGAGTGTCGAATTCCGCGATTTTCCCTTTGTCAAGGACAAGGACTCTGGAAATAATAACATTCCATTATTAATGAATTTCACAATAAAGTAGATTAAGGAAATTATGGGCGAAAACTCAAGTAATGCCGCCGTTACTTTTTTTTTTGTTAAAAACGTAATGCAATTTCCGCTCATATGTTATTAACGTTGCACGTTTTGGCCCAATTTTGGTTTTCTAGCATAATTTGGAAATTCAATTGAATTTTTTTCTTCTAAATAGCTTGGATTTGCATACTAAAGGTTATTTTGGGGAAAATATTCCGAATCCAACCCTTTTCGGCCATGGCGTGATTGGAGACGTTCCTTTACCTGGTGTAGTCCATGATTGTGTTGAGTCTGTGCGCGATGGTCAGCACCGTGCAATCCTCAAACTGGGTTCTTATCGTCATCTGTATGAGGTCGTCGGTCTCCAGGTCGATCGCTGCCGTGGCCTCATCTAGTATAAGTATCCGTGTTTTGCGTAGCAACGCTCTCGCCAAACACACAAGCTGCCGTTGGCCAACGCTGGAAAAAAGAAACGAGAATTTCCAGGAAAGAATAAGATAAATAATAATTTAAAAACATGATCGAGAAATGCGTACAGAATTTGGCTGTTAGATAAACGTTGGACTGGTGACAAAAGACGAGCCTGTGATGTCATAAATTCCTTCTGCTCATTCATTGAGCAAAAAAAAAATAATAAAAAAAAAAAAAATACATAAAAAATAACATTTTTTTTTAATTATTTTATCTCTTTTTTTATCGCGCTTCTCTTTTGAGCAACAATTTTTGCTGTTTTTCCCTCAGAAAAATGCAGAAGGATCTTAGATCCGGCAAATTTCCTTCTTCACCGCGTGTTCTTGCCGGTGACAATTAAATAAAGCGTACCTCAGATTCTCTCCCCCTTCTGCGCACTCGTGTTCCAGCTTGTTGGGTTGGCTGGTGACAAATTTCTTTAAATTTGAGAGCTCGAGGGCTTTCCAGATTTCGTCTTCCGAATATTTATCGAAGGGATCGAGATTCATCCTTAAGGTTCCAGAAAAGAGCACTGGGTCCTGATGAGAGATGAGGGTTATTAGATCTCCTCTGTATCTTTAATCTGTTTCCCATCTCCTATCGGGATTATTCTGAATTCCCAATTGGTCGACCGATGGCAACCGACAGAGATCACTGACAGTAACTCTGGATGAGGTCTGTATGCTTTTCCTGTATGGTGCGTGACCCAGGCTTGACGGACAGGCCAACCATCTCAACAACTTTTTCCAGTAACAATCTGTAAATCTTACCTGCGGAATTATGGTCAGCATGGATCTCAAGTCCTGCAGACCGATTTCCGAAATATTCACCCCGTCTATCTTGATAATTCCTTCGGCGGCTTCCAAAATCCTAAAAAGGCAAAGAGTCATCGATGATTTTCCGGCTCCAGTCCTTCCGACAATCCCAACCTAAAAAAAATGAACAGAATAGTGACAATGATAGAATTAAACAAAAAAAAATCTTTATAATATTTTACATTTTATCAGATACTCAAAATACATAATGTTTAGTTTTCAATTTTTCCCATCCATTTGTATGAAGAATATTGGCCATTTAAACAAAGCTATCCATGCAGGTGAAAGAGGACATAGTTGAGAATAGTTTATATTGGGGACAGACTCAAAACATGACAAAATACAAAATAATTATAGGGGAAAACAATACGTGAAACTTTGTTTTCTACCCCTAACAAATATATGTGTATACACAGACACAGAGAACAATTGTTTCCGGGTTGTTGGGGGAACCAAATGAAGTTTGCGTTTGCTCTGAGGAGCACTTCCTGTGGAGTTGATGCAGCAATGAATGGTAGAAACATGCTGCTGAGCAGCTGATGTGCAGAAAATAACATGGCGTGTTTAAAACATCCATAAAACTTTCACATGTTTACTTGAGAACGTCATATAATGTTCTAGTGTACAAGAGAAACATGCGTTTCATGACGTTCCTTTGATTTTTTTATCTTTGAGTCCATGAAGTCTGAGGGATGATTTGGTCAACCGGCAACCTTGCCCAACTGGCGCGTTTCACATCAACGTCACCTTGATACAATGAACCCCCCTGCCATTTACCTTTTCTCCGCCTTTGACTCTCAGGTCCAGGTTCTTCAGCACGAGGTCCAGGCCCGCGCGGTAGCGGACGGAGTAATTTATCAGTTCCAGTTCTCCTTGGCTTGGCCAGTCCTTTGGCGGTCTCTTATCTTCAATAATCCAGGGTGCCTTGGGAAAATAAATCATTAACCATACGATAACCAAAACAAAGGGGCCGAGTGAAACCGTAAGCGGAGATATTCTGCCTTTACTTGGGCTTCAAGAGATAAAAAGCTAAAAATAATCAGGGTTTTTTTTTTAAAAAGGAAACTGGGTGACTTTTCAGCGTAAAATATGTTTACCGAATTACACGGAGAATAAAAGAGTTCATTAACGTTTTTTCAACAAAGAATCTCAATCAATTTATACAGATTCGGGCTCCATGAGTGAAACTCATTAAAAACAGTTTTCTTTATACATTAATGATTTTTTTAATGTTGTTTTTTGTGTGCATTAATGTTTTTATTGTTTAAAACAAACCTCTGTTTCAGTTTCTGAATATTCTTTAACTCTTTCAACGGCCACGATGTTGGTCTCAAGGTCAGACGTCATCCGCACCATCCAGTTTAAGGACATTGTCACCTGCAGGGAAAATCAGTTCGGGGGTCATGGAGAGACAGCTTGTAAAAGTAGCAGAGATCACAGATCAATGGCCAGTGCGGGCAACACAAGGCAGAAGTCAGGGCAGGTGGAAAAACATTCAAAGAGAAATAGAGGTCAGGGTAGGTACAAGAAAGGAGAACACAAAGACATACAGCAGAGGTCAGGGTAGGAACACAAAGGTATAATATAAAGAGATAGAGCGACGGTCAGGGTAGGAAAATGAAGGTAAAAGTAAAGAGATACAGCAGAGGTCAGGGCTATATATAAAAGGCATAGGCGATACCTGCAATGCATAGGACACAGAGAGTCCCACCACCCCGGGGCTAAGCGATTCCCGGCCGATGACAGCAAACAGAGCGGCAAAGAGAACCACACAGTTTCCAACAAACTCCACGCGGATTCCCAGCCACCTGTCACGGGAAGAAGCCAGCAGATTAACACATTTATTACCCCCCCCCCGGCTGGCTTTTAAACTTTAGGGGTAAATAAGAACATTGGGGCATTTAGTGCACAGCTGATGTAATTAACACAATGGGATTGCACCAATCAGCAGAAGCGGCCATCATTTACCTTTAACAACGTCTAAAAATCAAACTCCGAGGGAGAGGAAGAATGTGTCCAACAGATAAGGGGAGAGTTGTAGAGAGACAGGAGATGCAATGTTTCTGGAATCCAGAGAGCAAGAAATATAGCAGAAACTAAGAAAGACAAGAGGGGGAAGTCAGCAAAATAATCCTAAAAAGTTACTGTGCAAAAAAAAATCATAAATAGGGGAAAAAGGGAACGAGGAGATCAGAAGCAAATGACGAGAAAGAATGAATCAGGAGACGCTGATGTGTCCGACGTAGGGGTGCAATCCCAAATTACCAGCAAACTTCCTACATTATGGGACCACCACAGCTCCCTGCTTAGTGAACAAGCCCCGTGTGACGTTATCCCAAAGGCTCTTTATCAATAAAACTTCTGTATCAACGAGAACTCAACCTCAATGGCTCAGTGACATAAATCCATACCTGTTTGATACAATCCCAGGGTAATAGCTTTTCTGGTTTCCATCCACTTTGCTGTCACTCAATGAGATGAAGCTGCTTTGCCTGCCGTACGCTCTGATAACGCTGGCGCCCGTAACCGTTTCGGAAAAATGGGAATAAATCGGCGACCGGCTGACCGACTCCAGGCGTTTCAGTTGCCGAGAGGTGGCGACGTAAAATCTCTGGAACAAGGAGACGATTTGAGGGCATTTACTGGCCGGTAAACCATGAAGCACTTCAGAGACTATTCCTCAACCAATTAACATAACAGACCCACAAGGCTCACCACTATGTGGCAACCGGGGCTCTTTGATGGTTTTAGAGTCAAGAAAGTCTACAGAAGCCAGTAATGCCTGTTAGACTTTGTAGACTTTGCTGATATCAACAAGAAGGTCCACGGAAGAAGAGGTGAATACACAAGCTGGGCGACTGGATGGAGCTACAAACACAACAGCTTCACTCTCTTTGACCTTTGACATTCTTTGGGTCGGATACAACTATCACAATACCCACAATGTGCCCGGTAGAGAGATCACACAGCCTAGTTAAATTATACCAGTGAGGAAGAAGATGTTTGTCGAAGTTCTATGGAAGATCCACCAGACTTTGTCTTCAGATGCGAACCGACTTACCTGCACAAAGAAATAGATGAAGGCGAGTGGAATAATGACCACGGCAAAGAGCGGAGTACTGGACACGATTACAATAGTTGTCGACAGTGATGTAAAAAAGGTGGCCAGGAACATTAAGAAGGTTGGCGGGATCACCTCGTCGATCACGTAAATATCTTTGGAAAACCGGTTGATAATGCGACCGATCGGCGTTGTGTCATAGAAAGACTGCGGCGTGTGGAGTTTGTTGACTAGCAGGCCTGCGTGCAGCTTTCGGGCAGCTCCGATACCGGCGATCGCGAGCGTGAAGGATGATGTCATCACCAGAAGACCTGACGGAAAGAAGAACAACTGAATTTGGTTAGGTGATAAGTGAAAATAAATAAATAAATGACGTAGTGGGCAATGCCAGTAAGTGCCTGGAAAGCACTGGGGTATAAACAGAAGGATATGAGAAATACCTGCCAAGTGGGGCCATACGACCATTAAAGAGCTGGCTACCCAAAGGACTTTATTGGAAGGAGACCCAGAAGGGTAGAAAGAGTGTTGAGAGATCTATCATGGAAAATAAATCTCCAGACACCTTACCCTGAAGTAATCCCAACGCCGCGTACACTCCAACGCGCATCTGCGTGTTCTGCTGGGTTCCATTGGTAACCGGCTCGTTGGTCCAAGCACTAAGCCACACATTGGCCCCGATGGCTGCCGCGTTTTGGCAGGCGTATAGGAAACATATGAAAAACGAAACCACTAGGCCCACTGCTTTGATGTATTGCCAAAATACCGTCATTTTTACCTAAAATACAGAAAATGATTTATGTTGGTACCAAAAATATGTTTTTATTGTGTGACAAACAAATCTAAACTTGGACTTCAATGTAACCGTGAGGAACGGATGGGGGTAACACAATTTGCCGCAGGCACGGTAGTTGGTTTGGTTTCCATGATACTCGGTAAACCTACCGTTCCCGTTTCTGTTGTTTCCGCCTGGATTAGCTTTTCCACGGGAGGTTTTTTGGCAGACATGGTCTCCGACATCTTTCTCTCGCAAATTCTCCTCCTCATTGATGTTGTGTGGAAAGACTCCCCTTCCGAAGACAAGACGCTGATTTGCCTAAAAAAAGGAAAATTTTATCTTTTTTTCTAGAATGATTCAAATTCTGGATGAATACAAGTCATAACCTTAAATGAACGCATGGCGCAATGGTCAAAAAATGTGTGTTTTAGGATTACATCATCAAATGAGGATGACATCATCGAACATTCAGTTTCTGGTCTAATATAAACATTGCTCTGGAACCCTAACCCTGTGTAGCTCACATTTGAAGAACCACAACCACATCCATTTTATACCCGTAGACTCTACTAATCCTTACCTGAGGAACTTCTTGCGGGCTTCGTTAGCAACGGGTTCGTTATCTACCAGGTCTGTGTGGTTGCTGAGAGTTTCTTCTGCCAATAACACCTCCTCTTCATCTACTACCGAAAGAGAATGTAAATAGTCAACGCCCGCATATATTATTATTATAAACACATAGACGCATCCCACGGGAGTTCCCACCACGGCCACGGAGGCCGCCAATTACTTGTGATGTCTTCTTCCTCCACGTTATCATCGAAAGCGTAATTCCGAAGAAATTCAGCGAAAGCGCCGTTCTGCTTCATCAGCTCCTGATAAGAACCCGTTTCGGAGACCTTGCCGTCCACGATGACCACGATGTGATCGACTTGTGGCAGGAAGCTGATACCGTGAGTCACCAGGACCCTGGTCTGCAAAGTCAACATGTAACGCGTCACACATGGTCATGTATGGTCGTTGGGTCATACGTAAGATGGCGGCCACTAGAACGCAAGGAAGTTCATCTAACATTCATACACAAGATGACAGCCCCCCTCTTCATTTGGATGATTGGTGTCAGACCCACGGAGGCTAATTTCACAATGGCTAAGCTAAAATATGGTTTGTATTTTAGTAACCATGGTAACACTTCATTATATTGTACATTATTTTTTAAGGCGTTGTGAAAAGAGAGATCTACACCTCCTCGCCCCACAAATTCACCGGATCGCCCCCATGACGTTGTGACTAAAACGAAAAATGGCCGCTTCCTGTTGCTTTTCAACGTTTAGTCTGACCGTGGTATTTAAAGATTGTCGTTATCTCTGCTAATAAACAAAAGCAGCAGGGAAAAAATACACACTTTTTATTGATCATTAAAATATTTTTCTAAATCCTAATTGTGGGTCAGAGTTCTCAATGTGGAGCAATCACCATGGAAACATGGAACATTCCGTCTAATTGCTTCATACCGAGGAAGAAAAACCCGGTGAGCTGGTTGTCCTCCCCGGCCGCATTTACTGATTTTCCGCCATTAACGTCGATCTACGTGAAATCCTTAAACGAATTTTTTGTTTTCGTCCGGCCTGTAAGTTAATTCTGTTTATCTGAGAGCTCCCGGGGGCATTCTTCTGTTTACGTAACCGTGTTTACTTATTACATGTGTTCCATATAAACCTATCACTCACGCTTACTATTGGAAGGTAACAGAGCCAGAATGTGGTTTCGGCGGTAAATATTTCTTCAAACTTCACTTAGCGACTCACTTTTCCTCTAAGCAAACCATCAGGTCCAATCACGTTATCAAAAATGTGTTTGGCCACATGAGCGTCCACAGCCGAGAGCGGGTCGTCAAGGAGGTAGACATCGGAGTTGCTGAAGACAGCTCGGGCGAGGCTCACTCGCTGCTTCTGGCCTCCAGACAGGTTGATTCCCTGAAGTACAAACAGAGCCAACAAACTTACCGAATGTTTACCGAGCGGACGGAGATGCGCCTAATATTTTATTAGGCTCTTACGCCGCTCATATGTAGGGACATTGGGGTCCTTCTGCCTGGTGCTGCAATTTAGTGTTTAATTCCCACCCGTTTGTTTTACTCGTCTTCCAAGATAACTGACATTGGAATAATAGTCAACAACTAGAACGAGTATGGATTGAAATGTCCTAATGGCAGCCCATTGACCACAAACGTCATGGAGTTACGGACGGCAGAAGATCTACACGGGCCGTCATGTGCTATTGCCTTAAATCCGAGTATCTAGTACCTTTTCACCAATCTCAGTTTGGTCTCCTCCAGGAAGGACCTCCAGATCGGTCACTAGCGCGCACGCTTCCAAAACCTTCTTATAGTTCTTCTCATTTGCTGGACGGCCAAACAGAATATTGTCCTTTAACGTAGAATTCTGTATCCAAGCTTGCTGGGACACGTACGCTACGGAACCCTAAAAACAAATAAAAGTTAGAAAGTCACAGGAAAATCTTTTCGTATTCCTGCAGAAAGGAGAATCGCACCAACCCGCACGGAGACATCTCCCTCCATTTTTTCCATCTCTCCAAGTAGAGCCGACACCAGAGAGGACTTCCCACATCCGACGTGGCCAACGATGGCAACCAGAGATCCAGTTGGGACGATCAAATTGATACTAAGAATTAAACAAAGAGGTTTTAGAGTACATCCCTAACCCAGATACCTGAATCCAGACTATTTCCTAACAGATATGTCTGTGTCTGTCTCAGGAGCCGTGGATGGGGTCACGGGGTGCTACAGTCTATGTTTCACACTTTATTTTATGTCTGGTGAACATTCTAAAAAAGAACCTTCCATATGGACTCTACACCTAGCATTCATTCACCGTGACACGCCGGGATTCTATAGACCCATCCCGCCATGCTCGCTAAACGCCTGCATTAGTACCTTGGGAACATAGTATCTCGTAGGGAACATGATTATTGGCATATGTGGTTTTTATAAAGCTCCTGTGAATTGGTAGGGGGGTGAAGAGCATCTCGTTTGTGATGAACTGAAGACTGAAGATATGGAGATGCCTCTCCGTCACAACGTTAAATATACCCTCGGATACTTGGGGCAAATAAACAGTGTAATGGGAGGGGGTAATGAGATGGGATGTAGGAAGTAACCCAGGAAAAGAGAGAATGGGGCTATTGGGAATATGGACCAGAATGTCAATTCTACCAACCCAAGGGCAATTTAACCCAGAGAACCAGAAATACACAATACAAAAGAGAGCGGGGGTAATAACAGGGGGTAATAAGATGCACACACATCGAGGGGTATAGGCGGTATCTTACTCGTGCAGGATGGCTTCGTTATTTTTGGCCCAGCTAAACGTGCCGTTCCGTATCGTGATAGCGTTTCCTGTCAAAAGCATTTTTATTAGAAAATAAGTTATTCTTCTATACATAATTATCAGAGGCTTCATTATTAATTGTCAAGAAAATATAATATTACCAAAAAAAAAACATCCGCCGGCCTCAATACTAAATTATTTAATTATTTAATGCATTAAGTTTAACTAATTGAATTTAATTCATTAAATCTCGTTTCATTCATCAGTTCATTCATTAATTAGTGTCATCAGTCAAAGCCGTGAAACGCGTCCGTAGTTTTAAGGATTTATGTTACCAGGTATTGTTTTTTCTTTATTGACTGAATTCAAGTCCAGTTCATCATTAGCGAGAAAGTTCTGGATTCTTTTTACGGACACACTTGCCTAAAAACAATTAAAAATATAAAAAAAACCCATTTAAATACATAAATAAAAGGACAAATGTATACATTAACCAGACGTTACCATTTAAAATTAAAGGTAAATATGATCAAAAAGGTGAAATTTTCACTTTTGGCAAGCAGGTATTTTTTTTTTAATACTTTATTGCATTTTAATCCCTGGAGAACAGGATTAATGATCACATGACATCAGAAATAATTGGAAAATAATTAATAATTTATTCTGAAAAATCCTTAGTAATTGAAACTATAGAGAAGCTACAGGCATTGTCAAAAGTAGACATTTTGGTACATTTTTTGAAAATATGAATTTTATGTAAATATTTACTTTATGCATTTTAAAGATTGATCCATTCAGAGTTTAAAGTTCTAGGATATTTAAGAAAAAAATATTAATAATTATATAAAAATTCCTATTTCCTTACCTGTGCAAGATTGCTGATGACTTGAGGTAGCATGTTCAACGGGAATCTTAGAATATTAAACAGAGACAGGGACACGAAGGCTTTCTCGGCATCAAGGATATTGTTTTCATCAACTGTCACGTAAACAGCAAATGTCGTCAAAGCCACCTAAAATTGATTCAATTAATAAAATATGTTATAAATATTTCACAGGAACGGATAACATATAGATAGAAAAAAAGAACTGAAAGGTGTTCGTTATGAGACATCATGTTTTATCTTTTCTGGTTGGCGTTACAATGTATCAATTATATTTTAACGCATCGTATTTTTTTCAGAAAATTAAATATTTAGAAAAGATAAAAACCCAACAATGTTGGTTATTTCTGTTACTAACAGTTGACCATATTTAGGTTAATATGAAATTTTTCTTGGCAGTAAGAGCGGTTAAGGTGTAGAATCCACTGACCTTTGCCAATACCTTTCAAGAAGGATTTAGTAGAACAAATACTTTATTTCATAATTTTTTTCATTTATTTTCATTTGAATTTAAAGACTAAATGCGTGAAGAACTTACCAAGAACGGTGCGCTGGTCCACGCGAAGGTGGACAACGCGTTGAGATACGCCGACTTCTTTAAAACGTTCAGTTCTTTGCTTCTAATTTCCAGAACTTTTTGCTCAAACGAAGGTTCCCAGGCATACAGCTTCAGCACCTTAATGCCATTTAGGATCTCGTTCATCAGTTTGATTCTGGAGTCCTTATATTGCATTTGCTCGACCTACAAATATCGACGAAAAAGTAGGTGAACCCCAGGAAAGCTGGGTGCTTACAGACCCCAATATGGCTGCGGAAGATCTATTTCCAGCCTTTGTTACTATGTTACTGCCCTCTCTTACTTGAAATGCCCGCGTCTTCATGGCTATAAACGCATTGATGGGAATGAGCAGGACCATTACCGCGACCCCAGCAAGAACGGACGGACCCAGAGCCTGCGGAAAACAATAAAACAACATGTGATACGTTTGCCATAATCTACAAAAGTAGACCCTCCAAACCCACCATCCGAGAGGTCGTATCTCTCTATAGGGAGACAATTCTTAAGGATCAAAGGTTCCCCGAGCAGTTACCTGCCATAGGAAGTACAGAGCCAGGCATATCTGCAGCGGCGCCGACCACAACATATTTAGGAAGGTCGTCAGATCCTGGAAGCGCTGGGCGTCCACAGACATCAGGTTCACTATTTCCCCAACAGTAGAGGATCTTTTTGCTGCGTTCGTGATGACCAAGGACTAAAAAAATGAGAAAGAGCAAAAAATAAGCTAAACTGTGATATGTGCTGCTACTCGTGAAGTCATCCACTCAGGTCCCGTACGTAACGCATCAAATGCTATGTATGGTATTTGGGCCCATTGAACATTTAGTCTCTCTAATTAAGGGCAATAAAAGAGTAAAAAATAATGTATCTATACAGACTGGGTCCTACAAACCTTCAAGAACTAGAGGCTGATGTTTGGGAGAAGCCACCCACGTGTCACCTCGTACTGGACCTTAACCTGAGTAACTACTTCCTAGATCTCTTTGCATGTCTACGATTGGATTTAATCCAACAGAATCCAATGATACATTGTTTCTCAGCCACCGTTTGCAAATGGTTTCTGCTGGTTGGATTTATTCCTGATTAATGTTCCAGATCAGGAATTCCCTCAGGGCTACCTTTCTGTAGATGATGCCAGTTATAGCGCTTCTCAGCCTCATGCCCGTCACAAAGCAGTACTGGAAATGCTGGTGGAGAATTAGCGTTTGGGTCAGAGACGAGAGGAACATCAGAGCAGCGATACAGAATCCCCACCACACCGGCGCGTTTTTGTCCTTTATGAACTTAATGAGGACGCTAAAAAGAATAGGAAAGGGAAATAATTCATTGATACATCAATCATTTTTTAACATCTTCCACTTTCTAAAATGATTAGTGTTTCCCACCATTTATTTATGAGCTGACAGGTAGACATTGAGCATTCTCTGGCAGGTATTGGTGTTCTTAGTCTATAGGGACACCTAGAACATAATTTACCTCAATAATTGTGGGTTCACAAAAGAAAGCAGATCCTGAAAAAGCTTGAACAGAGAACCGATTAGAAAGAACGGCCCGAATGCTATTAGCAGCACTTTTATGAAGGATGGCTCTTTCTGCTTCGTGTTGTTGACAATCAGGACATCTGATTCATTCGCTTTTTCGTCCGCGTGGTTAACGGTGGCTTCCTGATTCTTGCTGTATTTCACAGGCATGTTCCTGAAATACAAGATAAATGTAACACTTATCACAAAAACACCCTTCGATGGAGACTTTATCATCCCAACTGGCCAATGTTCAGGTCAATGGTCCCATGGTCAATGGTCAGGGGGTCACTGGTCCCACGGTTAATGGTCAGGGGATCATTGGTCCCACGCTTTGAAGAATGAGCCCGATGGCATCAAGGTGGTTTTGCTGCATGTTCTTCAGGATTAATAAAAAGGCCAGAATTCATGGACTTGGTGGACTTTGGTCATTATCTGCTCTCACCTTGTTGCTGAATGTAACTCATTCCTTTACATCTCATATTCACACACACATACATGCTATTCATTTGTGCCCCCCCCACATTTTTTTACTTAATAATTGTCATCTAGCAAGGACTGTTTAATGGGTGCCACAAGGTTACTTAGTCCTCTTAAACGGAAAACAGAACTCTGTAACATCTACTTCTCTTTTTCAGTTAAAAGACATTTAATAAAATGCAAAGCACGTATTTCAATGTTTATTGACCCCAATGTAAGAACAGATGTAAAGGAATGAGTACAATACGCCGTCGGGCAATAAACATAGTTATCTTATCTCTACCGGTAATTATTAAAGTAGTGATAGTCGTGGAATGAAAGCTGTTGTTCATGAAACCATAAAGTCAATAGAAAGTTGTCAGAATTCCCGTGGCTTTCCATACTCAGTAATTAAGATGATAGAATGCTGTACATTTACCCCCATTGGACGTCGGACCTTCGGAGACAATAGATGGATTAGGCCATGTCTGTCTAAAAGGCTTCATACACAGCTTTATAAATCGGGATCGAGGATACAATGTAACAAAGCACAGTAACATGGGGATCCATCCCAAAAGATACCTGATCCTGTTCTTCTCTTTTTCCCATTCTTTAATAAGTTTGGACACAACTACTTTGGACGTGTCTTGTTCTTTAAGCGCCCAAAGATCTTTATCTTCAAGAGGTCGTTTGTAGCCCAGTGACGCCATCCTAGAAGGAAAATCCCCCAAAAAGTGTTCACAGATAAGAAGTGTGAAAAGAGAAAGGTCTCTTACAGGTTGGGTAAGTTCTTGTGAGCCTCAAACTCATAAAGCCAATTGGTGGACAACCAGATCTCACTCACTGGTCATCGCCCCCTTGGTGGCTCAGGAAGCCCCTTCATTCCTTCACTTTCAGAAAACTCCATAATCTGCTAACCCTTTAACGTTAAGGCTGTGGGACCACCGCCTTTCTGCTCAGAAGACCCCATTATCAATGACTTACATCTCTAAAGGATTCTGCATAAGTCCCAGGCAGCTATTGACTAATTCATGATATTACACTCATTCGCTCGCTTACTTGGTAAACCACCAAAACGTTAATCTCGATAGAAAACCAGCTTCCATTTCTGGGCACGGATTCTGCAGGTAAAACCAAAAATAAAACCAGCCTTTAGTCAAAATGGTGAAAGCCGATTTCATAAACTTCATCTTATCTTTTGTTAAAATGATCACATTTCCATTTTTTTGGTTAAGATGGATATTTTGAGGGCTGGAACCTCTTCTTGAATTCTAGACTTACCGACTCAGCGCTGACCGGGGAGAAGAACGGCCGAGCGTCTTTAAAACACGAGAGAAGGAATTCCACGATGATCAATGAGAAGTAAATATAGAACGTGGTGAACCTGAACTTATCCTTGATGTAGCCCTGGGAAGAAACGGGCGTTTAGAGAGGGACCGAGGGACCATCTATTTACTGACATTCTCCTGCCTTATCCGACCCCAAAACTAAAAATTATGGCATTTCTATCAAGGATTTACCAACTTCTCCTTAATTTTGGGTCATTTGGAGCAGAAACGTCTCCAGGACATCTCCAGAAGGTCTAACATCTCATCGTAAACAGAGATGCGACCCTTTTCTTTTTTTTTTACCTCTCTTACGGTAACAATTATCCTGGACCGGAAGGGGATTATGGCGCACAACGTGGACAGGAACCAGAAGATGATGAGGACCCCCGACGACTGGACTCCTCTAAGCCTTTCGTACTGAATTAGGAGGGTTGCTAAAATCTGGAAGGGAAAAAAATGAGGCAAAAATACAAGATATAAGAAAAACACGGTATGGACCAGGTAGGAAGTGGGTGGATAACAGGTAAACCGGACACAGTATGGACCAGGTAGGAAGTGAGTGGATAACAGGTAAACCGGACACGGTATGGACCAGGTGGGAGGGGGGTGGATAGCAGGTAAACCGGACACGGTATGGACCAGGTGGGGGTAATGAGGGCATTTATCCCCCCCCCCAGAGGTTTTCTGTAACTTCTCAGGTTCTAGGAACAGACCGTTGGGACTTACCATAGTGATACCAAGTATCAGCGGTGTTACAAAGTATACCGGAGGCGGACTATCATTCTGGGCAAGCTCATGGAAGGAGAAAAACATGTCCGACCAGCATGTGATCCACAGTACCAACCCGAGCAGCTGCGGAACAAAACACAAGTGTTACGTTCTAGATTAACATCCGGCAGCTCGGAACCCAGCAGTACTAAATTCTGTCTGGATTCAGGTGTCCCAAGTGCGTTATATTACATTTATCAACATTAAACTGCGATGGCTGCTCCCTAAACCATTCCTCCAATTCACCCACATTCAGCAATTTAGAGAGAGATAATGGGGAGGAATAACCATGCAGATCCTGGGAACGGGGAGTCCGTAACGTGTGGGATTTCAGGAACTCTTACCGTTTTGACCTTGTTTAGCATAGACAGCACAATGTATCCCCTCCGGTTATATTTTAAATAAATGATATAAAACGGCAGGACCGTCCAGAGGTAGACACAAGGGATCCAGGCCACCACGGTGTTCTGGAAGCAGGGGGTCAGGTCGGGGTTATTTGTGTACAGAGTCAGGTTGGCGTCCTGCGAATCAGAGCAAGGGTTAATGTAAAACATGTTTATTCTTAGCTGCGCTAATGCGGGGTAGAATATGGGCGCGCGGGAGACGAGGGGTTAATGAGTTACTGCGCGTCGGTTTATTTTACAATTGTGTGTCGTTTCTGTGCCATCTGTCCAGTGATCAGGGAGAAAGTCCTGCAGCCGTTAGGGATTCGTTAGTCATTCACAGGGAGTCTTCTATCGCAGCCTGAGACGGGGTCCCCGCACCCCCCCGGTGTCCCCCCAGCGTCCCCCAGTGCCCCCCCAGCATCCCCCGGTGTCCCCCCCCAGCGTCCCCCGGTGCCCCCCAGGGGCCGTGAGCCGGCGCCTGCTCGTTAGAGTGTCCTCGGGGCTTCTTTATGTTTCCTGGTGGTTGGGATACTTGTAGAAAGCACCGGCAGAGAAGAACGAGTCGGCCGCCCGGATTCTGGGTGCTTTTTTCGCCGTTATCGTATATCCCATGCGTGCTTCAACTCCTTCACAAATACTAACATCTACCACCTCCGCTGGAAGGGTATTCCATGCATCCACTACCACTTCGGTAAAGTAATATTTTCTTATCGCTCCCCTCCTAGCTGTGATCTGCCCCGTCACGCTCCATGATTGGGGAAAACCCATTTCCAGAATAGAACCGTATGTCTATCCCATACATCCCCTCGCTGTATTACCCTCTACCACTGCTGCTGGGAGGCTCTTCCATGTATCCACCACCCTAAAGAGTGATTGATTTAGGAGACTCCTGTCTAAACAAGCAGTACCGAGACGCCTCGGGGAGAGTCACTGCGATCAGTACTGCGAAACCCCCCAACGCGCCTGTCGATATATCCGCGGTCGCCATGGAGATATTTTCTCTCCGTAAAAAAGAGGGCACCCGACCGCATGGGGGCCCGGGCTCTGCGTTAATCAAACACGCCGAGGCGCGCCGGGCGCGATTTAATTACAGTCCTCGGAACACGCGGACGCTGCGAGGGAACACGCGGACGCTGCGAGGGAACACGCGGCTCTGCCGCCCCGCGGGGCTCTGACCTCACCCTCCGTGTTTACGTTTGGCGGGCGAAGCCGCCCTGTGGGCCACAGAGGGTTAATTTAACCGCGTAGTGACAGCCTCAGCCGCAACCCAGGCTTTGTTGAGCCATAATAGCGGGGGAGGGGAACAGCTTGTTCGGTGTTTATCCCCAGTTACCGAGACAATGGCTTGGAGTAACATCTGCCCGTCCGGCGCGGCCCCCGAGGGGGGGCGGGGTAATTACACCGAGGATGACATTTCTGTCAGCGTTCTGTAATAAAGTCATCGCGCGGGGGCTCGGCGGGCGATAAAAGATCCCTCGTTACCCTCCGTGTTCTGCCTTCAGCGCTGTGCTGCAGAAAAATATTTCTATTTTATTTATTTTCAGAAAAACTAATTTTTTTTTAATCCCATTATTGTCATTCGCTACATTGCAAAAATATAGATTTTTTTTTTTTTTTTTAGAAAAACCTTTTATTTATTTATTTATTTTGTAAAAAAAATATTTCCATGCCCTGCGTTGCAAATAAAATAAAAATAAATAATCCGACTGGAGGGCCGATTTTCTTTTTCTATTATTTAGATCTTTTATAAAATATATAGAATTTCCTTGCGCTCCATTGAAGAAATAAAAAATAAAATTATATATATTACAAAAAATATATTTTTTAATTAAACTATTTTTCGCCCTAATAGAATTTAGAAAATTAAAGAAAAAGAATGTTGCGTTCTGGGGAAAGCGTGATCATCTGGGACAATGAGAGAGACAGAGAGGGCGACAGGAGGGAAGAGAGAGACAGAGAGGGGGACAGGAGGGAAGAGAGAGACAGAGAGGGTGACAGGAGGGAAGAGAGAGACAGAGAGGGGGACAGGAGGGAAGAGAGAGAGACAGAGAGGGCGACAGGAGGGAAGAGAGAGAGACAGAGAGGGTGACAGGAGGGAAGAGAGAGAGAGAGAGACAGAGAGGGGGGCAGGAGGGAAGAGAGAGAGAGAGAGAGACAGAGAGGGAGGCAGGAGGGAAGAGAGAGAGACAGAGAGGGTGACAGGAGGGAAGAGAGAGAGAGAGAGACAGAGAGGGGGGCAGGAGGGAAGAGAGAGAGAGAGAGAGACAGAGAGGGAGGCAGGAGGGAAGAGAGAGACAGAGAGGGTGACAGGAGGGAAGAAAGAGACAGATAGGGGGACAGGAGGGAAGAGAGAGACAGAGAGGGGGACAGGAGGGAAGAGAGAGACAGAGAGGAGAGAAGTTTAGACCTGAGAGGGTGGTAGATAAGTGGGATGGCCTTCCAGCAGAGGTGGTAGAGGGTATTGAAATGCATGGGATGGGAATGTAAGGTCCCTTTAAACGGTAGACGCGGTAGAATGCGCGTGAAGAAGCTGGGGTGTAACGTGACGTTTAATGTGACATCAGTGAGAGTTCATTCCAGGCTCTACTACTGGAGGGGAAAGGAATCCGAGCCGTGTTTACACAGAACACGCAATCGCACCCTTTCCCTGCCGGACCCCAGCCGCACCTCCATGACTGCTGCAGACGAGACCTCGAGCTCCGCGCTCTCTCACCCGATTATTTTAGAAATCTCATTTTAGGGGAGATTCTCTTCTCATTGGTCGGCCCCCGGGATTCCCCAAGTTGATCTCTTTTCAGGGGACGTCATTAAAGAAACCGAGCTTGGTATATAGTGTGTGTGTGCGCATATATATGTGTGTGTGTGTGTAAGTGTAATGTGCGTTGTTACAGTGTAGCGTATGTGTGTAGCGTGTGTGTGTGTAGCGTGTGTGTGTGTGTGTAGCGTATGTGTGTAGCGTGTGTGTGTGTAGCGTGTGTGTGTGTGTGTAGCGTGTGTAGCGTGTGAAATCGGTAATAATTGTTCTTTCAAACAGGAGCCTTTTGTGTTAAGACGCCTGAGAAGGTTCCTCTCTTATCTCCAGATCAGTTATACGGAGACTTTTTTAGTGAGTTTGTTCTTTAAAAAGTCTGACGGCGCAGAAACCCAGAACCCGCCGGCAGATCGGCCCCCGGCGGCCCCCGTCTAGTCACCCGTTTCTCCCGCTGTAAAGACTCAAACCTTAATCAGTCGTTGGTCTCGTCTTAGATTCAGGAGCCGTATGTCTATCCCATGCATGTTTAATCCCCTCACTGTATTACCCTCTACCACCTCTGCTGGGCGGCTGTTCCACTTAACCACCACCCTATCTATGAATGACAGCAGACAATTAAGACCCAATCCCACCGAGCTTCTCAGCGCATTCTCTGCCCAGTTTCTAAAATCACAAAACAAACCGGCCTGCAAATTTATGGAGATTTATTATATTTAATAATATAATAAATAGATATTATTATGAATGATATTTTTGATAATATAAGAGGAAAATGACAATTTTTTGAGAACTAAATTCCCGATCTGCTCTTTAATATTTCTAACGCCAATTAATAATTATATAAATAATTTTATTTATTTTTTTTACGTTTTTTTTGGGTGGGGATCCAAATACGGCTCCTCGTCAAACATCACAAAATAAGTGATTACCTGGAAAAGTGAGGCGGGGGAAAAAAAGAACAAAATGCACCCTTTGAGTGCCGGATTCTGACACTTAATTTACGCAAAACACGTCCTAATTTACTGTCTGCTCTTTAAACAAAATGACTGAATATTAAAAAAAAAATAATGATAAAAAAAATGATGTGAAAAAAACCAAAAAAAAAACAAAAAAAACTCGTCTGCGAGGAGCGGAGAAAAGTTACAGAAACAGCAAAGTCATGTTTTTCTGGCAGAAAATAATATTTAGATTTAGCCTCTGGGCAGAGGAGGAGGAAAAAGCCACAAATGTAACATTTGGAAGGGAATGGTTCGTTTTCGGGAGGCTGCGTTTCATTAACCCCTGACTTCCCCCTGACTTCCACAATTATTGCGATATCTCGATTTACGCGATTTATTTATATATTCGCCGTATAACGCGCCAATCACAATTTGCTGTAAAAGCATAAAAGCGTATTTTTGCAGAGCAGCGTTTTTTAAAGATGTTCGCCTCGCTTGACTGTAAGCTCTTTGGCCCAGATTCATTGTAATCGCAGTGACATTCCGGATTTCCTTTGCTATCACGGGCGGCGGGTTATAATAATCTGGGGCAAAGGCGTTCCATAAAGTGACAAATTACTCTGCGTTACTGGTGCCAGTTAACCCTTTAAATGTCAGTGGGGTAAATGTCGCTTTACAATGCAGTTTTGCTCTAATTTACCCCCAAATGGGCGATACGTGGTTTTTCAGCCCCCCTCTTCGCTTTCCCTCCCCGAAACAGCTCAACGAAATATTAGAAATAATAATAATAAAAAAAAGGATTTAAATGAAATTTCCTCATCGGCGAGCGTCAGCTCCTACGGCTCACGCTACACTCGCGAGTCACTTACCCAGAATTTGGAGCCCAGCCTCCCAGATCCGCAAAATGCCTCCATGCTGCTAATAGCTCCTGGGGCAATATCTTTTAAATCCTCCGCTCCTCCTGCCCGTCAGCAGCCAGTCTCGCTGTCTCAGACACTCGGCACTAATGAAAGGCTTCTCGCAGCGTGTTACACGGGCTTGTGCCGTGGGTGTGTTTTTTTCTTGGTCATGACTGTTTGCGCTCCCCTTGGTCTCCTCCCGACTGCTTTCTTTTAACGGGTGGAGGCTCTCGTGTATTTTAGCATTTCCTGGTTTGTATGAAAACCTCCCCCCCCAAGCGAGAAATGAGCTGGGCTCCTCCTGTTATGATATCACGGATCCGGCATCCCATCTGCAGAAGCGAAGAAGAGGAAGCGCTCTGCGACCGGATCGCTTCCTCTGCGGAAATCGCCGGGGTTTTCAGCCTCCGACTGGGGTCGTAAACAAAAAAAATAAACCTCCGTGGACAGTCGGCTCGGCAGGTGCTTCTGTAACTCGTGGGGTGCAGCGTATGGTGATGACATCATTATTCCAAACAGTCCTGTAGCCTATCCAGAGGCTCGCGGGACGAGGGGGGTCTCTGCAACCCCCACCCCATCACCGGGAAATTAAAGAAAAAAAGTCACAAGAGTTTATCGGGTTCAATAAGAGAATTCTGCGTTTTCTAATTTTTGTAACAATGTTTCCACTCCTGCGCTAAATTCCAAGCCCCTCCGGCCGCGGGAATGGTGGGGACGGCGAAACGCGCCGGACGCTGATGTGACATTGTTTCGATGTTTCTGATTGCAACATCGGGGGAATTTCCTTTTTATTTTTATTTTCCATTGCGGAACGCGACGGCTGCACGAGTTACAATCTAACCCCCCCCGACTGTAGAGCGGCCTTCGTATATTTTGTATAAATTGATATAGAACCGATTTGGTTTTCTGAGTCCTCGGGATCTCCGTAATCCTGACCAACGTTACGAGAAATTCCTTTCACGCCGAATCCCCCATTAAGAAAAATCCATTCTCCGGAAAAAAAAATGTCCTTCTCTACATTTGCCAGGCCCGCCGCTGAGTGTCTGCCGGCCACTATAGGGTTAAAATTCACTGTTTTATACACAAACACGACTCACTGGGCCTTAACCGTGACCGTTTAGAGTAAACGCTGGATTATCCGTTTCACAGCAAAACTTAAATACGCGAGAAACGTCCAACATTCTGTGAAATATTTATCATTTTATTTTTCTTCTGGATTTTGGGGAAGGAGACGGGAATGTCGTCGTCGTCGCCGTCGTTTCTCATTCTCTCCTGCCTGGGATTGGAAGCGAGAGATTCAGGATTTCCAGAGACTGGGTCTTCAGGAATAAAAAAGAACAAAAAAAAAAAACTTTAATTTCCCTACGAGGCGGAAATCACCTATTTTTTTAATTTTTATTTTATTTATTTAATAAAAAAGGTCTAGAAACGCGTGTCCCAAAAAAATGAACCTCACAAGTCTCGCCTGGAATGCTAACCGCCGCTGGGAACGGACTTCGGGGCATTATAGGGGAATCGTTGCCGATTCGGGAATATGATTGTCTTCCAACATCCTTTTGGGTTCAAATTTGACAATTTCAGTCAACAGTTTTTGCTTCAGGATGTCGAAGAGTCCACGTTTCACTTCGCTTTATGAAATTTCATCCGGCTCCTGAATCTAAGACGAGACCAACGACTGAGTCTTTACAGCAGGAGAAACGGGTGACTAGACGGGGGCCGCCGGGGGCCGATCTGCCGGCAGGCTCTAGCTCTTTCTATGTTGAAGTCGGGTTCTGTGATTGGCTGCTGTGGAGGAATTGGTCGTTGCTCGGGACCGGATACTTTGTAACGCGTTCAAAGGCTTTATGGAAGCTTTTAGTATTTTGTAAAAACTGGATTTTTGTACTGAATTTTTTAATAGTTCATAACGATCAGGGGGGTTACTTTTTTCTCCCGGGTTTTTAATGTTTTATATTACAAATATTATTTTTATAAAATTATTAAATATTTTTATTGATTCTTAAACAAACTTTCTGAGATTCTTAAATATTCTTTAAATAGAAAACAATCTGTAAATATACAATTTAAAAAAATATATATTTTTAAACTTTGAATATAAGATTTTTATTCTTTAAATATAAAATAATCATAAAAAATAATTTAAGAATATGAAATACATTTTAAACGATAAATATTCTTTCAATATAGGACCAATAAACACATTTATTTTTTTATGGTGTGAATCAGTTGGGTAATTTGATTGTAAGCTCTTTAACACCCAATAATCACTTCTACACTTTGCTGAAGGTTGTGAATGTAACCGGCGGCGTCATTCCCATCCTCGCACTTTCTAGTCTGGGATACGTTGACGATATCCCTTTTTCGGTTAATGTATTTGTTACTCGCGGCCCGATGGTTATTTTGGCTCGGAACGTACATGGATGGAGTTGCAGGAGGTTCGATGTATGGCTGCCCCCCCCCCCCCGCGAAATACTTCTGGAAAATGTCAGATTTGGCATGTAGAATAATGCGGGTTTTGTCAAAGAACAATCCTCTGCGGTGAACGACTTCAAACCGTTTCCTAAGGAAGCCCAAAGCGGAGGCCGAGGTATTATTATCCGCTAAATATCTTCTGGCTGCTGTCAATCTCCAGATTCTTAAACGTGTTTTTAGAACGTTTCACAACCATTCGGACAATCCGCAATTCCCCGAAACTGTTTTTTTTTGTTATTCAGGAAAAATCACGGTGTTAAAGAAAAAATGAACCAAATTCAGTATAAATTTTTCATTGACCCGATACGGGGCCTTCCTGGTTTTAAAATCTCGCTCGTAGCCACATAACTGAGCGTAAGAATTAAGCGAGAAACAGGAAAAATATATCAATTCGATTAACTGCTGCGATAATGTAACAAAAAAGAGAAATTATTCAGCGTTCTATAAAACATACATTGTGACGGAGTAATAAATTATCCCGGTTCCGGGCGTCACTCCCTTGGCCTCCGCTGTGGAGATAAAAGACGCGCTTACAGAATAGCTCTGCGTTTTGGGGCGAGATGATGATGATGATGATGATGATGAATCGCAGAGGAGGCGAAACCTTCATTCCCGGGCAGATAAAAACCCGAAGATATATCTAAACTTTCCTAATCGTTGGAATTTTACCCAATATCTGATGAAATGAGGGCCGGGGAGGAATAGCGTGGGAGCGCCGGGCTCAAGAATTCTTTCTGTGTGTAAATTTATGTATTTAATCGACCTGTTTCAAAAGAAGTTTCTGGATCCTGCGAGGTGCGGTGGGGGGGGGATGCCTAACGACGGAGAATTTGATATTAATGTTTAAAAAAATTGCAATAACTGAATTAATGATTGAATTATTGTCGCTCCTACCCAGGAATGCGTAAAACCGCAAAGACGGCTCCCCTTTGTTCTGAAGACACATTCAGCGGCGCTTTATATTCCCGTCGTCCCACCACAGGGTCTTCAGAGCTGCTGCATCCGGAGGTCTTTCGGGTCTTGGAATGGCTTCTTCTGATCATCTGAGCCAAACCCCCTCCGTGTTACTCCATAACTCTGCTCCGTCGGGCCGGCGGTGATAAGGGGTAGTGCAGGTCCTCCTCTGTGGCCACCACCTGCTCTAAATTAAGTGCAAACCATGTTGGTGGTAATTTAGCCCTTGGCCCAGGGCCTTGTCTGGATCGGCTGTTGCTCGCTCTGCTACATTCCTGGCACCGAGTATATCGTCGTCGTCGTGCGTCTTCATAGAAGTCCCGGCTGTTGTAATCTTAGACCCCCTTTCAGCCGAGTGTCCAGATACGGTAACGCCTCGGTAACGCCTCGGTAACGCGTGAATCCGTACGCTCTGATACATCGTTGCGGGTGCCTCGAGGGGCGTCTTCTCCGATTCCCTTCCAATGTTTTTCTTGTAGAGCGTTCCCTGCGCTTTAATCAGCCATTTATTAGTTGCGCCGCTTCCCGAGTGATTTCATTCCGCTCGGTCTCCCGGGGAACGGCGGAATAACATGTTTTTTGGGCTGAATAACGTGGTTTTCTGGTTTGGGCGCAGTGTCTGCTTCACTTCTACAAACATTTTTTTGATTTGAAAGGAATTCTGGATTTTTCTTGTAAATTCAGCCCTGACACCCTTGTGACATCATTTTAATAAATCGTGGGGCACAGAGCCGGCCTTAGGTGTTGTGGCGCCCTGTGCGGACTACTCCTCTGGCGCCCCCCCTCACTACCCCCCCTCTCTGCCCCTTCAAACTACCCGCCCTCTCTGCCCCTTCAAACTACCCCTCCCCTCTGCCCCTTCAAACTACACCCCCCTGCCCCTTTAAACTACACCCCCCCTCTGCCCCTTCAAACTACACCCCCCCTCTGCCCCTTCAAACTACACCCCCCCTCTGCCCCTTCAAACTACACCCCCCCTCTGCCCCTTCAAACTACACCCCCCCCTCTGCGCCTTCAAACTACACCCCCCCCACTTACCTTGTTGCCGGAGTCCTGCGGTGAGAGCGGGAGGCATCCGTCTTCTCGCTCTGCCGCGGTGCCGGCATTTCATGTTGAGAGCCGGAATAGTCCGGCACTCAACATGAGATGCCGGCACCGCGACGGAGTCACGGAGAGTAAGGGGCCCCGAGAGGTTGCCGAGAACTTCACGAGCAACCGCTCGGCGCCCCTGACCGGGACTTAGATTTAAGCATCGGTTTTTTTTAAAACTTTATTTAACATGAATGATGTTAAATAAAGTTTTAAAAAAAAAACACAAAAAAACCCCGATGCTTTAATCTAAGTGCCGGTCAGGCGCCCCTGCAACCATGGCGCCCTGTGCGGTCGCACAGGTCGCACACCCCTAAGACCGGCCCTGGTGGGGCAGGTATTAAGGGTGTGTGGGGGGGTATTGTCCTAGATTCACAATCTCCTAATACCCCCCTTCCCCCCCATATCTAAACAGCGCGGGCGTCTGGCAACGTCTGTTTGCTGGGAATGCAGGGCTCCTAGTACCAGCGCTGACCCCGCATGACCTGGGCGTGTAAAGCAAATGCTTATCGCCCGTCTTATCACCCCAGCTTCCGCTGCTCGCACATTCTGGATTACTACGACACCCCCCCCCCCCGCGCCAGCCCCGGGAAAGGAAAAGAAAAAAACGGCCATTCTTACTATGCAGTAAGGGTAGTTGATGCATGGAATATCCTTTAGGTAGAGGTGGCTTATCAATTCAGAAACATTTGCATTGATACAATGTTGCAGTGTGCAGGGAATATGTCAGACTGATACAATAGTTACTTGCCAACACGTCATGTGGCCTCAACGGGGCAGGAATTATCTGTAACTAAATTATTTCCCCCCAATGTTTATACAAGTTTTTATTCCATAGTGTTTTATAATTTAAATGTCCTTTAAAAATACATGAACTGATTTGTATTTATTTATAAACTGGTTTTCATTATGGAGCTGATAATAAATAATTATAATAATAATCGCGATTAATATCAGACCAGTAACCGTTTATCATTTTTCTATTATGGCTCCGACAATATCTGACTTTGTTTTCATTTTATTTTTGTAAAATTCTTTGTAAGTCGCCCATTTTTTATTTATTTTTTTGTAAATTAATACACTTCACGTAATAGACATATTTGTTTTATTTATGATTCGCTTTCTTTAGTGGTTATAGCTGAAACTTATGTTTACAGCAAGGAATCGCGTTTCACATTTCATATATTTTTATATATGAGGTTTTTTTTAAATTATTATTATTTTTTTTTTTGTAGTCGAAGCTGCAAATGCCGCGTCGCCTGTTTTTTAATTAAAAAATGAATAAAATTCCAAGATTATATATTTATTTGCCCGATGTGAAAAAGTGGGTGAAACGCAATGATGAGGACAAGAGACCAAAGGGTGGCTCCTTGGGTATGAAAATGACAAAAAACGACACAAAACTGAAATTTGCTGCATTTAAAATGGGGCAAAAAATAAATAATTCCAAAAAAAAGCATAAGAATTGCCAATATCGCGTTCCAATTTCTAATTCGAATTCAGCGTAAGCTTATCGATTTGTTAACGACGCGTTTGTAGCATCAATGTTTGTCACTTGTGCTTAAAACACAATTCCCCAGCATGCATCAGGCCTCTTTCTGATTGGTTGGATGTTTCCCCCCAAATGATTGCCGTTTGGTTATGTTTTAGGTGCCGGGACTGCTTTATTGTGCTCACAGTCGTTTTGGCACGGATTGGAAGTCCTTGGCTTGCGTCCGCGATGGTTTTTTGCGCCCGCGTCGTCCATTTTGTTTTATACGCATATTTCGATGGCCGTCGACACCAATATGGAGTTGGCGTTGCTGTCTTTGGCTGCGTCCTCGTAGCTGCTGCAGGAAGAAAAGGATAGACTCGGGCTCGTGTCGCTTTTATTGCTGTTCAGGACCTCGTTGCCGCCGGCGACGGGAAGGCCTTCCTGCTTGATGTGCGCCGAGCCGTCGCCATTGGCCTTTGGGTCGGCGCCGAGCGATTCCTCCTTGTTAATTAACCACGTCTTGCCGAAGTACCACAAAACGTCCTTAACGGCGCATCTTTTCTCCGGCTCGATGGACAGCAGCTTGCTGAACATTTTGAGCGCGTGGGGGGTGAACTTGCGCCACTGCGACGGGATGGCGGCCTTCTTGTATTTTTGCCACTGCAGGAATTCGTAGTAGAAAGAGTCCAAATGGAGCGCTTTTTCCCACGGGAAGTTTCCGGTCATCATGCAAAAGAGCAAGACGCCGAAGGCCCACACGTCGATGCTGGACTCCACCAGGAAGCTGCCGTGCTTGGACATCTCGCACAGCTCCGGCGCCGTGTAGGGAATGGTGCCGCTCACGCGCTTCTCCGTCGTCCCGGCGATTCTGGTCATGCCGAAATCCGAGAGTTTAATTTTGCGGCACTCTTTGTCAAAGATGAGGATGTTTTCGGGTTTAATGTCGCGGTGGACGAGGTTCCGGTGGTGGAGGTAATCCAAGGCCAACGCCACCTGGTATATGCAGCGTTTGGTGGTGTGCTCCGAAAGGCCAACCTGAAAGACACGAAACGCGTCCTTAACCCACCACTGAGACAGAACGACGCCACCTACGGACATTTTACTCTCAGAAAAAGAGCAGAAAAGATTTTTTTCAATTTTTATTTTTTCCATTTTCCATTTTTTTAATGGTGTCTGGAAATTGACATTAGAAATTATAATTAAAAAAAAAAAAAAGGGAAACTGCATATTTCCTGGGATTTCATAGGATTTTTGTGGCCCTCGCGTACCTGCGGCGGAATGATATCGAACAGATCCCCGGCCAGCGCGTATTCCTGCGCGAAGACGTAATATTCGCCGGTTTCGAAGGCGATGTCGTAGACGCCGATGATGTACGGGCAGGACGACAGGTAGCGGGAGATGCAGAACTCTTGGAGAAAGCTCTTCTGTTTGGTCGTTTTCTTGCGTAGAAACTTAAGAGCCATTTTTGTGCCTAAAAGGAAAAAAAAACAAATACAAATATATTATTTGAAATGCATTAAATATAATAAAAGTGACATTAAATATAATAATTATATTCCCCACCCACCACCACTGCTTTCAGCCTCTTCACATTCTTGCGGTCTCCTCGTTCCTCAAAATTTAACTCGCTATGAATGTGGAGTTTTTGGGGGGAGGCAGTAGAGGCTGAAAAACCTGAAACCTGTTTTTTGGGCTTTTTCTTTCTTTTAATAAAATAGGGTATTCTGAGAACTTTAATAACATGTTCTCGCCTAAAGCAGAGGCGTCTCTGTGATGAGTTCATGAATATAACGTTGGAGGAATCCTCCCGTCAGCCCAAGCAGGAAGTTATAATCCACTTCCTGTTCTCTCATTGCGAGAGGCTGATTTAAACCATGTGATGGGGCAGCAAGATGGCGGCTCCCGCGTACGGCCCAGTGGACACCTTGAGGAAAGCAAGGTCCTGTCCGCACGGGAGAGCAGATAACCAGGTTCTAGAGCGTTGGGTTGAAGGTTACCTCTGGTTTTGTGGATGGCGAGGTCCACTCTGCCGTACGTCCCTTTGCCCAGCTCCCTGATGACCTCGTAATGTTTGGAAACCTCGACCTTCTCCATTGTTTTTGCCGTCAGCACCTGGAGCTCTTCCAGAATTTCCATGGCGCCTCTGGAGAGGACGGGCGAGAAACTCATCGTGACGTCTCTTGTCAGCGGAACCTCCGGCCCGGGGGGTCCTTTTAGTTCATTTGATCTTCTGGAACCCCATGAGGGACAAAAAGAAACAAAAAACGGTTAATTTGTCAATAACGTTGTATCGGAAACGTTCTGCGGAGCCTCAATCCTCTTCTAATAATCCGATTGGCTGCGTCCAGAACCATCTCCCAAACTCTGCGTTTCATTGGTTACCGTTGGTTTTGAGGACAAACGTTTTTGTTTTCATTGGCTCGCTATAACCCCCCCCCTTGTGTTTAACTTGTGGAATTGATCCGAACAAAGATCGTAATCAGACGGCGGACGCACTGAATGCGCGTTAATGAGCGAGCGTCTGGCTCGTTAAATCCCTGCCGTCTGCCGTATAACCCCCCCGAGATAATTAGGGAGAGATCATCGCGGACCCCGACTCCCTCACCAAAGGGAAACCCCGCACTAGGATTTATTGGACAATGTGGCTTTGTTTTTGTAATAATATCCATTTATTTCACCCCAGTTCTGGGCCGTAAGAGACTTGGATTAGAGTTTGCCGTGGAGGATCTGGGGAGATTCCGCCGTAAAAGAGATTTATTACGAAGCAGTTAATTAGAAATTATAGAAATAATGATTTTCTGAACAAAACTGCTTTTTTATATTTATTTGAATAATTATAGTATTTTATCAGTAAATAATTATATGAATAAATATACTGTAGTTTGGGGTAGCCGTATTACTCCAGTGTATAATACACAATCATCTCCATAACTGCTTTATTCATATCATCCTTTTATTAATAAATATATCATTTGTAGGAATAATATTTTATCATTTAAAGGGATAAATATGGTATTTTTATCATTTTACAGGAATAATCGCACCCAGAACTCCTTGGCGTTTCTTGTTCTCGGGTGTTTTTGGTGGAAATTAAGCGTTTCCGGGCTGCAGCCAGACGGCTTTGCTGTTATTTTTAAATTTCAGAAATACAAATTTACACCAAAAACCCATCTTATGATTCTGATCAAATTTCACTCATTTTGATGTTTTTTCTGTTCTTGACTCTGCATTGGTGCAGCTGCGGGGTAATTCCCGGACCCCAGGACCCCGCTGTCACAGCCGATCCCCTCACTGTATTACCCTTTACCACCTCTACTGGGAGGCTGCTCTACATATCTACCACCCTCTCAGTAAAGTAAATCACCCTTCCATTCCATCTCAGCCTCTAGTTTTAATAAAAATGAACCCCTCCAGCGCGGGTAGAATCCGCCGTATTTAATAAGCATGAAGGATACATTGTATTCTAATTAAGCGGCTTCCCCCCGGAGGTGGTATACGGCAGGACCGGCATGCGCCGGGGATCTGAACCTTTTATCGCATGGTGCATTCCTGCGCGGCACAGAGGGGGCAAAGAGGCCTTTATCTGCTGTGTATCAGCCCCCCGGCTGCGAGGACCCCCGGCGTGGAATATTTATATATAAACGGCAGTTTAAGGCTGCGGGGCCCAAACACTCGGCATCTAAAAAACTATTTAATAAAAATCTGCAGTAAAAACCTGAAACGCTGCAGCTTCTGCTCCGGAGCCGTTTGATTTCATCGCAGGACCCCCCCCGTACCCCACGCAGGCGACTTTATCCTCTATCTGGCACTTTCTACAATTTCCTTCTATCTTCTCGCCATCTTTTCATCATTTAACATTTTTTTATTTTGGCAAAAAAAAAACATAAACCTTTTGCCCTTTTTTTTTCTTTTTGCTGTTTTTAGAAATATCGCAACGTAACAAAAATATACAAAAAAAATCAGAAATAAATTCAAGAAAAAAAAACAAACTAGAAATTCCCGTTTTCCATTCATTTCTCACCCGGAATAAAACGTTTAAATGCCCGGAATTGGGCCGCGGAGGGCGTTCCGTGCAGAATGTCGCCCGCATTTTAATGATAATTATTTGGGAGAGCAGATGATGGAATTATTGGAAATTGTGCGTCCCCCCCCCCCGGGCAGCGGTTTCTATATTTCTGTAAAATGTATATATTTAGCAGCGCTCCGGTTACCTTCACGCCGGGGAGCGATTGCCCGGGTCCTGCGTCTGTGATAAGGAGAGGCGGGGAGGGTTAAGGATGCCTGCGCTGCCTTTGTCCGCCCCGGTCGGCTGCCAGTGACATTGTGTTGTCGTCCCGCAGTGTCTGCAGCAGATGTGACGGGGAGTCGGGGCTCGGCAGCGATCCGTCCCCCCCCCCCCCCCCGACGTGACGGCAGCAGCAGCCGGTGGGAGCGCCGTGCTGTGTGCAGAACATACGGAGAGATACATTGTATGCGCCGTGCGCTGTAATGCAGGGATGTCGGACACAGCGGTCCGCGAGGGCCACGGCAGGAATCCGGGATACCCCCGCCACCCCGGCGCTCTGTTCAGTGATAGATATATATATTATATGTTACGTGATAATCAATGATACCCCCCCCTTCACCCCTTTATAAAACCAACATATGTATCGTATGTATAACACTTGCTATAATATACCATGGCTATGCCTGATGCACACACACATACATACATACATACGTACACGCACACACACACATACACTTACACGCATACATCCATACATACATGCATCCATACACACACACGCACACATACACTTACACGGATACACACGTGTATATAATCCTCTCTCTGTCTCTCTCTCTGTCTCTCTCTCTCTGTCTCTCTCTCCTTTTCTTTGTCTGTCTCTGTATCTCAGGACTCACTCGCTGCCGGCACGAGCCGCAGACCACCGGTTTCCATAACAACCCCGCAATCAGTGCTGACAACATAATGTGGTTTCGTTAATTGGGTGGAGCTGCAGAAATAATGGCGTTGGGTCCGGGACACAACTCCCAAATCTGCCTTCGCCAGAAACATAGAAACCCGGACCCTGCAGGCAGATCGGCCCCATCCGGCCCCCGTCTAGTCGCCCGTTTCTCCTGCTGTAAAGACTCAAACCTTAATCAGTCGTTGGTCTCGTCTTAGATTCAGGAGCCGTATGTCTATCCCATGCATGTTTAACACCCTCACTGTATTACCCTCTACCACCTCTGCTGGGAGGCTGTTCCACTTATCTACCTCTTATAATGTATTACTGTTACTTTTAAATTGAATAATTCTTACACTCTGACTATTGGGGGCTCCGATGGGATGGACGCAGTTTTTGTCTTCATTCTGTTCTCTTTCCTGACATCAAAAGTCATCGAACATTCTTTCCCTAAACCTGTTTTTTTTCCCCTCTCTAGAAAGTCCCAAACTTTACTATTATTTTTCAGATTACTTGAGAACAGGCGAACCTCTCCCCAATGAGTTCTGACCCTTGCGGGGCAAGATCTCTGGCCCTCAGGGGTAAGATCTCCGGCCCTCAGGGGTAAGATCTCCGGCCCTCAGGGGTAAGATCTCCGCCCCTCAGGGGTAAGATCCTGGCTCCTCCCCAGGGCATGAAACGAGGGCCGGTATTTTTGTATTTTGGGTATTTTTCTATGAAATATCGGAGGCCGGGACTGTTGTTTCCGGATGTGAATGCACGCGGCGCGGGGTACGGTTTGTTCAGAGCGCAGGCGTTCCTCGCGCGGCTATTTTTGTGCCGAGTGGGCGTTTTGTGCCAAACGCTGCAAGTTCATCAGCAAAAACCTGCTGTATGAGTCTCACCCCCCCCCCCAAAATGTGTCATTTTCCATAAAACGCGTTTCCGCTTCAGGCCGATCAGAATCAGAAATGAATCAGAAATGAATCAGAAATGAATCGTTCGCTGGACGCCTGGCGGCTGCCGATCTATCACCGATACGGGGGGGGGGTATGCGCCGGGTGATGAAGGTTTGAGTCTTTACAACAGAAAAAAAGGGGCAGACTGGGGGGGGGTGTTGGGGGGGCATTTGCCGGTCTGGGTTTTTATGTCAGTTTAAGGGCCTTTCGGATCTCCGAATGCAAAAGTTAATTATTACAGTTTCTGATTTTTTTGTGCCGATGTTTAGTTTGTAGAACTTCCATGTTTGATGTCATAATATGATGTCATACTTGGAGTGCCCTGGACTAGACCCTTGCACCCCTGCATTTATACCGCTGGGTTATAGTAAGCGTGTGTTTGTGTGTGTGCGTGTGTGCATGTGTGTTTGTGTGTGTGTGTGTGCGTGTGTGCTTGCGCATGAGAATTTTAATAAAATGCATTGAAAACCCAGAATTTAAGGCCCCGGACGCGTTGCAGGCCCCACGTGGCTCGTTCAGTTCCTTAAATTTTACGTGTGTAATGTGTATGTGTATGTATGGGTTGTCTAGAAGATTCCGAGACGTAACCCTGGTCCTGGTTCCATAGAATCATTTAATTTCCAGCCGGTCGCGCCGGTTATAATAGATAAACGCGCTGTCCATGCGCGGACGCGTCTCCCCTGTGGGGTTTGGGAGAGACAAAGACCACAGAAAGTCGCCGTGTGAAAGTGGATCGCGCCGCGGGTCAGGTGTCCGGATCCTCCGGGGGGATCTATATTTACCCCACACAGCTGAGCTCTATTAATATCCCTCCTGACCTAAGCGGGCAGAGCCGACGGCTTCCGAGGAGACCCTCAAGGACTCTCCGCTCGCCGCAGATCATCGAGATCTCCGCAAAGTAAGTCGCCTTTTATTGGCTTGTGATCCACGGGACGCTCTCTCTGGGTTTAAATACCGTGTAAAACTCCTGCGTGTTTAACCTCTTCCCTGCCGTGTGCGCCGTTATCTGCTGGGGGGTCAGTAGTGGAGGCAGAGAAGAAGTAGAAAGAAACGGGGCTTTGGTTGGAAACTCTGAGATCAGCCGTTATAAAAACGTATAACCGCAACGCTACTTTTTACTTAATGACTCAAAAAACAGTTTGTTTCAACTGAAGAAAGAAAACGCCATGTTTATATATTTGAGAGGTTTGAGCGATTGCCGGGACGTTACTTGACCCTTTGCCACGTATGCCCCACGAAACAGTTGGGAAGGGAGATTGGAGACATTTTACCAATTCCTCTGTTTTTACGCCCGTTTTTGTTCTTTCTTAGCGAGGAGGCCATGGGGTTCCTAACGTTCCTTATCTTCCCCCTGCTTATCCTGGGAATCAGCGGCATTGTATTCATTTACCGGGAAGTGGTGAGGTTAATGTCCCGAGCGGCCGTGAAGAATAAAGTGGTCGTGATCACGGATGCCGTTTCAGGACTTGGAAAAGGTAAAATCTCCTACCCCAGAGCCCTCTGTGCCCCCCCCTGCTTTACAGTAAATCCTATAGATTTTATATGCTGCTGGGGTATTATGATCCAGATATTCCACTACTTATTGCAATGCAGTTGTACAGCGCCACTGAATATGATGGAGCTATATAAACCAATTGGGAATAACAACAATTGGTAGGGAGCAGAGATCATTATCGTCCTAGAAAATCTGGAGTCTGGCTCCCTCTGCTGGCTCGGTTTAAATGCAGCCATCTGATTAGCGCATGCGCCTCGTCTCCTCAGAGTGCTCCAGGGTGTTCCATGCGGCTGGGGCCCGGCTGGTTCTGTGCGGCAGGACCTGGGAGAAGCTGGAAGCTTTACACGACGCTTTAATTAGTGTGGCAGACCCCAGCGTGGTAAGTACACGTTTATGCTTCTGTACATTAAAGGCAGGGTTGTCTAAAGTAACAATTATATAGAGGTGCTGAACAGCAAGTGGGTGTGTCTTAATACTAGCCATGCCCCACAACAGCATTTAGCCCCACCCCAGAGGAGCAGAGAAGCCAGGGAATCCCACAGTCCTAGGAAGTGACCACATGCAAATGCCAGGGTCCCTAAATTAAATATAAGATGAGAAAATGATATTCCACTAATAAATTAATGTACATTTATATGAAGTGTGCGGAATATTCATCGCTGCTCACCTGGGTAGAACATTTAATAAAATAAGGTTCACTTCCCACTGAGTTTTCAGTTTCGATGTATAATTTGTAGACTGATTTTTTCTCTTTTCTAGACGTTTACACCCAAACTTGTCTTTCTGGATATTGGTGACATGAGCAACATTCAGGCCGTAGGGAAGGAGATTCTGGATTGTTACGGATGCGTGGATGTGCTCATCAACAACGCCAGCATGAAAATTAAAGGGCCGGCTCACAGCGTCACGTTGGAACTGGACAAGAGGATCATGGACGCAAATTATTTTGGTCCTATAACCTTAATAAAAGGTACTCGGCATTCCGTTTTATAAATAACTGCAGCAATCTATATATATATCTGTAAGTTAGCCACAGAATTAAGGTTTCGCTGCCCCTGAATGGGGATTTTTGGGACGCCATGACAGATACGTTTGCTGAAGCCCAGGCCTTCCGTGAAGTACTTTTCTATAAGCAGCACCAGGGTCAAACTGAGAACCTCGGGGGCGGGAATGAGAAGCTCCTTGGGTGGGATTACTGCTTCACTAAAAATAGCTGCGTAGTGTCTCTCTTATGTATGTTCATGGATACTGGGAGTTAGAGTCCTGCACATTTTGTTGTCCGTCTCGTTCGTGCAGTGATGGGATTTGTAAACTTGACTCTGAATTCACAATTCTTTTCGCAGCTATTTTGCCCCATATGGTTTCCCGCAGAACAGGTCAGATTGTTCTGGTGAACACCATCCAGGGGAAGCTGGGCGTCCCGTTTCGTGCTGCATGTGAGTAACAGCGTTTTTGGGAATTTCCTTTTAGGTGCAAATTCCAACAATGTAACAATATGGAGCATAGAACTCAAGCAAAATGAAATGTTTCCTTGTATCTGGTTAATTTGTGGTATTTAAACGGCCCGAAATTAACCCTTCTTACTGGATGTCATGAGGACTGATGCTGTCCAATGCTGCCACCTAGTGGATATTTCTGAATTAGCCCACGGCTCCCCACGCCTCTTCCAAAGGATACAATGTTTCTAGGAGATGCTTTGCTTGAATAAATATCCAGGCGGAGATGTTATGCCCCACCATCTAATCCGCCGTGAAATTACCGTAAAGGAAACTCCATTCAACATGCAGCGGGGTCTGGCGGTGTTATGAATGAAGGTGGGTCCGTTATGTATGGGAATTAATAAAGTGCCGTCTGGTGGGGCAGGAGGCCGAAATCAGGGGGGGTAATCGTCATCTAGCGCCATTTATTAAAGGCTTTGAATCTCCTCAAACACGCTGATCATCAAGGAAGGGTCCGCTATGATCCTTTACTGTGCCCCCCTTTGTAACATTGTATCTGTTTGCTTCTCTCGGTAGACGCAGCTTCTAAACACGCCATCCAGGGCTTTTTCGACTGTCTCCGCGCGGAAGTGGAGGAGTTTGATGTTTTTGTGAGCACCGTGAGTCCCACGTTTATCCGTTCCTACCACGACCAACCCCAGCCTGGAAACTGGGAGGCCTCCATCTGGAAATGTAAGTCTTCTCCGTCACGAGTCCAGAACCCCTTCTCTGCGTCTGGCTGGAGATATGGTTTAGATGGAATGTAAGGAAGTTTTTACTTCACCGAGAGGGTGGTGGATAAGTGGAGCAGCCTTCCAGCAGAAGTGGTAGAGGGTAATACAGTGAGGGTATTAAACACGCGTGGGATAGACATACGGCTCCTGAATCTAAGACGAGATCAACGACTGATTAAGGTTTGAGTCTTTACAGTCGGCGACTAGACGGGGGCCGGATGGGGCAGATTCTATGTTTCTATGATTAGGGTTCTTCGGCTTATCCAGTTCATGAATATTTTTTTGTCCTGTGGCTTTGAAGTCTGCATATTATCCGTTCTAAACTGGTGTTATCATACTGTCCTTCAGCAGTTACACTACAACTCTCATCATCCTTTACTAATATCTGTCCACTCAGTTGTGGTCCATTGACAGCTAGAAGGACTCGGCTGCACTTGGATTGACGTTTATTATTATTATTTATTATTATTGTTTATTGTTTTATATATGTCTGTTTGAAATATGGGGGGGGGTTCATGGTCCAGACTAAACCCCCATTTAGCGATGGAGTAACTGTAACCAGTAAAATAAGAGCAGACCAGGTCCTGAGTGCCATAAAACCAGAATAGAAGCCGCTGGCTGACGTCGGGCGCTCTGTATTTACTTTGTATATTATGTCTGGAATCGGCTCGTATGTCAGCCGCTCCCTCCGCCGTTCCAGACGTTTCATTAACCCGCGTGGCAGAGTCGGGCTCTGAATCTTCCGAGACGCGCTCGGTTTATACGCCAGCCGACTGAGTAAAGCCTCAGGAATGGTGAGATCCGAAGGGAATGCGTAAACGGAATCCTTGCTCTGGACGAGATGTTCTCCAACCCCAGAACAAAGCTTTGCGTCGGCCGAGCCGTCGGCGTATCTCGTGGGCACAGAGGCTTGTGACGCACAGTCCTGGCCGGTGTTTGTGGCCGGTCCTTGGCACCGGTATCCTGATTAACGAGACGGCAGAGCGCCGAACTTGTTTGGAAAGGAAGGTATTTTTGCGTAATGCTTTGGTCTGTTATCCGATTACCGGCTCGCCGTTCACACTTCTTGCATTGGAGGATGCGCTTAGGGGCCGACGTGGATGAAATCAGAAAGGCTTGGGAGACTTCGGAGGTCCAGCTGAGACCTTCCCAATTCCAAGCGCTGAGCTTTATTGTTAAGACTGATCAGCGGCACTGACCCCCGGCTTTCCGCCTGTCCCGTATCTCAGAAACTGGAGGAAGTAGCAGAAAATAAATATTTCCCGCAAATGAGTTTCTAGTCTTTATTTGCGACAGTCAGGTCATGTGACTGCCTATGACATCAGGGTGACTGCGCACATCCTGACCACCAATTCCAACTTTTCCTCGACTTTCTCCTGTCTTTACAGCGGGAGAAACGGGCGACTAGACGGGGGCCGCTGGGTCTGAAATTCTTTGTTTCTATGTTAAAGTCGGACTGTATACTGAAAATCTGGATGCGAAAGAAAATGTAATAATTCTCTCTCTCCTTCAAAGTCTTTTTCAGAAAGCTGTCGTACGGCGTGCACCCGGTGGAGGTGGCTGAGGAGGTCCTGCGCACGGTGAGCAGGAGGAAGCAGGAGGTCTTCATGGCAAATCCCATCGCCAAGGCGGCACTTTACGTCCGGACCTTCCTCCCTGAGCTGTTTTTTGCGGTGGTCGCCACCGGAGTGAAAGAAAGACACTTTGTGGAGGAAGAGAAGTGAATGACCAGCTCACTATATATGTTTAATACGGTAGAAATCGAATATATATTGACGGGAGATAATACCGGCCCTTAATAAAATAAAATATATATAATTTATAATAATATATTATAATCCATAAAAATATACTAGAAAAATCTAAAAAACAAACCCTCTTTATATCTCACACCCGCTGTATGCTATCTGAATTATAACTCCCATTTCCCAAACAGTAAACCCCTAAACAATTTGCATCCTACAACGAATCCTATACATAGATATATATAGAGATAGATGTATACATAGATATATATATATATATTCCAACCCAATGTCCAGTGCCGGCCTTACAATATAGTCCAATCAGGTGACTGCGTACGGCGCTGGGATGATAGGGGTGCTGGTGGTAGTTAGGTGGATGCGGGGGGGTCACAGTTTTCACAGTGGTACAGTCCGCCTGTGGATTCAGTAAATATATAAGTTATGGAAACAAAGTAACGTTCAGTTAATCCGTTATTGTCATCGTTGCATTGTAACAAAGTGTTCTCGGTACTGAAACAAAACTCCGCGTAGAAAGATGAACTGCAATCCCCATTATCCGGGATCCTGGGAGTTGTAGTTGATAACCAGGATTTAGAGGAATCCCAAGGTAACCGGCTGACTGCATTTTACAGAAGCGCCCTCGGTTAGAGGTCACCCTGCTGTACGAAGCACCGTGTAGTATCTTTTTATAGGGTTTGCCGAATGTTAGAAAGAACACAAGCTGCACAGCAATGCCTTTTATTAGAATTTATTTAAAAAAATGTATATAACTCGCAGAATAAAATCATATAAATGAAAAACCCTAGCAGTATTCGTCGCGTTGTGTGTATGGAAAGCTGTTGGCGTTGCCGTACGGCGATGGCGTTTGTCCGGTGACGGGTAAATCCACGAAGCCTTCTCGGTTACCCTGAACGGCGTTGATATAAACGTCCCACACCGGCTGCGAAACGTCTTGATCCGAAACTTTTTGTTTGTTCTGTAAACTTCTCTCCAGGTTCCGTTTCCTTTGCTTGAATTCTAAAATGGTCTTCGTGTATCTGTTGATCGTGGTCACCGACGCGGCCATGCAGCAGGTGAACGAGCCCCACGCCAGGCTGCGGGGAGGAGATGACACATAAAACACATAAAAAAAGGATCTAAAAGGAGACAAAAATATTCATTAAGGGCCATGAGTTTGATCCTAAAATCATCTATATTTAAACCAAATACCCACCGGGGGTTAAGTATTTAGGCTACGGAGACCTACCGGCTTCCAGCGAGCTTGGTAGGAATTCCACGCTTGTTTTCAAATTCACTCAATGATCATAACCAAGTTATTATTCTTTATGGATTTATATGGCGCTATCTTATTCTGTAGCGCTGTACGGTGGGTTTGGTGAACTCAGTTACTATAAAGAACGCCGAGCGCGGGTTATCGATGAACGTCGGGCACTTGCTGGGTTCTTGAACGCCGTTTTCTGATCGGTCGGAAGCCGATGTTTTAATCTCCTTCGCTCTGTGCGTTTGAGAGACTTCTTATGGAAAAAAAGCTCCCCTCTTGTGTTTGACGATCAATTATTTCACGGACTATGCTGCAAACGTTACAACCGCCAAGAAAATCCTCATTCCCATTCTGGGGTAGGAAAGCGCTTTAGACGTCTTCTTGATACAGCATTGTTAATGTTACTTGAATGTTGGAAATGACTGAATGATCCACCGGGGCAAGTAGGCTTGGGTGATGGCTTCCAAGTGTTCTGAAATTAGAAACCTGCTTCTGCCGTTGACGTTCCGGTGGCTTCCATCCGGTTCTTTCTCAGGTAACATTTTCTGCCCAGCTACAGCTGATATTTCGTGTAAAACTCACATGACCTTTCCTTTAAACCAAACAATTATTTGCCGCTGATTTCACATCTGTCAGGAAACCTCACTACTCTCTGCCACCAATTCTCTCTGCCACAGATTTTGTGTATAAGCCACCCGCCAGCCACGAATATTCTGCCCCTTCTCAGGCTACTAACCAATAACCGAGACACCCACCTGCCAGCCATGAGACTACTTCATGTGAGAAGCAAAGCTGCCTCCCGTCAACTATTGGTTACTCTGCTAAATGTAGCCCTTTTCAAACTAAATGCAGCATTAAGAATATCATACGGAGTTCAGCTGAATCCCCAAACCATTCTTGAAAATTATTCTTACTATCCATTTATTTTTACTGGGAACACTTTAATTGTCATGTGACACAAATGTAGGCTCTGATAGGCTATTCTAAAGACATATGTGAAAAGGTACTTGCTAAACCTAATAGAGAGCAGTTATTGTCAGTGGAACGGCACCTTCACGCGTTGGTTTAGAAGATACAGGAACACCTACCAGTAAGACCAGCCGTAGTCCCAGTTCTGAGGTCTCCAGTCTTCCGGACCGAGATTGACCGTCATTTGGAATACGGTGGTGTACATCATGTGTGCGACCATGCCAAGCAGACCTGTCCCAAGGTAAAGCACAGGGACATACTTAACACGCATTATTCACGTGTTCACAATAATCACACAATTATCATACAATAATGATACAATAGTATGGTGTAATTCCCTCTGTGACCTGAAGGTGGCAGCACTGTTACCAGGACAAGAAACGGCATGACTTACGGGTTAACCCTTCACCAGCTGAGGCTGGGCATGTCTCTATATAAAGTGGTTGCGTGACTGATGCCCTCTAATGTAGATTACATGCATTATATGATATATGATATGTGCAGAGAAAGGGATCTGTCTCTCCCACGCCTGGGTTGGATAATCGGTTCGATTTAGCTCAAGATGATTAAAGAACCTAAAACAGGACATGTGTTTAGCAGTTTTACCCGTTGATGTACATTGACGTGGTATCATGTATAGGAACGGAATGCTTTACCTGATAACACAGTGAAAATAGCTGCAAACGCATTCAGCTTTAACCCATCAATGACCGATGTGTAGTAGCAGACTTCCACCGACATGAGGCTTACGCCGGTCAGTAACAAAGTGATATACAGCACTTCGGCTACGATAGACAGCCATAGGACACCTGCGGAGACAGATGGGTCTACAAAGTGGGATATGATTTATACGCCTGGGAAAGATGACAGCGGATCAGGGATTCATCAGTATCATGACATGAAAATCTGATTCGCTTTGGCTGGATGGGATCTCGGAAGCCATTATCTGCAAACCCTTTGTGCGCCAAAGCCGGTCTACTGCTGCGCTAAATCCCACCTGCCGTGGCGCCATCAAGTTGACCCAAGTTGGGTGCTGGACAACAATGTCATAAAAGGCCGGGCACAAGAAGTTATTACAATCAGGTTCTTGGACGGTTCTGCTAATGTTGTATGGTTCTAAATGGCTTTCTGTAATTCAACATGGATGCCTGAGGGTCCACCAATTCCATTTTAGTGAATAGCCAAGGTGCATATTCAATCAGAATGCATTCGTCATTTAGAAAAAGGCCTCTCAGAGCAATCAATGCCGTCGCTCCCCGAGAATCCTGGACACGGCTCTCCGACGTACATGAGGACGGTTTGCACCCCTCACACGTTTGTTCCAGGCTTTTTTCCCCATAAATTTCAGTGATTCTTGCGCAACGTGGGAAGCTAGATGGGATTACTAATTCATTTATTGGAAATAGAACGCTCTTAGCGTTTCCATGTAATAAAGTTGCACGTGGTGTGATTTGCTTCCATGTGTTAAGGGTGAGACACAAAGAGCCATGAAACTGTCAACCTCTGCTTCCCGATGCTAATGGATACAAAAGAAACTATTCCAACCGCAACCAGGCACCACACCAAGAAGACGCTTGGTAAAAGACATCCCTGACGGCAACTCAGCCCGAAGCAGCCAATGCTTCTCTGTATGTATTCCATGCCCCAGACAATACGGTTTGGCCTTCACGGGGCTTCATCAGTGAAGTTCAGATAACCCTGTAGAGGTTAAACCGCCAAAGGTCTACAACCCAAATCCACCGCTGTATAAGGCTATCAGGGTTATAATATAAAAAGTGATTCTGGGGCTAGTTGGACAAATGGTCTTTTGCCTATAATAGCCAGAAGAGCGATGCAATAATAGACTTTAAAAAGCTCAAAAGATTCATGAAAACATTTAGAAAAGTTTTTGAAATTCGCCCTATTAGACTTTTTTTTTTTTTTTTTACAGCCATTAGGTGGCGAACAAACTCAGCCTTTTTTAATTTAATTTTTTTTTTCTTGTTCTTACCCGAGCAGGGATACTAATTCTCTGGCCAGGAAATGACACATTTATTAATAGTAACAGAGTATCATTTTATCAGTCCGGGCGCCCCGCGTGCCAAGGCGCTGATCCGTTCATTTATCATTTCCAACGCTCTTATTTTCATTTACGGAAGATATATTAAATATGGGTCGGAGAAAATACATTGGATAGCTGATTTTTAAAAAATAAAAATAAAAAATTGAGCTTGGCTCTGAGTCTGGCATAAAGAACATTTGTGTTCCTCAATATATCTTGAGATACCGCAATATTCCAGGCCGTTACTGCCCTCGGTTGTCCTTCTCAACAACATCTTCCTTGACGTTATTTTATTTGATCTCCATAAAGCCTTTTATTAATAACAAATGTGTAGCAAGTAAATAATCAGGCTCCGAGGTTAGTGCCGTTAAGCTGTAACCCACAATAAACGTCTCCATCGGGTTTAGGGAATAAGGAAAGCTCGGGAGAATTGAGTTGATGTTACATTGTAACCTTGGTGAGATTTTTAGAGTTTAGGTTTTGACGATGGGGTGAAATCCCAGTAGCAGGTTATAAAATAACTGCCTTTGGGTTTAAACCCCTAAATACCAGATGAGAGCCAGGGTAAGCTTGGCGTTGCCGAGCGCTGCTCTATAGTTTGAACATTAGATTGTTCGTCGTGATCTAGAACGTCCAGACGTTCTGTAACGTTAATTGTAGCAGAGCGAGCTCTAAGGGCATTCATTCCCTCGCTGATCCTGCGGCGAGGGCGAATCTCTATGCGCTTATGGAAAGGGAAGGTATCGATCAGACCTTTTACCTCTTATCGATCTGCCCGTAATGTCATCACTTACAGGCTTGTCAGGTGGGTTATTTTACATGGGCTCTGCGTAGCCATTCTCGGCTTCCTTCCCTTGTTTCAAAGATAATTCGTGGATTTTGTGCAGCGGCAAGAAGAAGGAATTCATTTTTTTCCCTGGGTCTTTTTTTTTTTTTTTTTTTTTAATGTTGGTCACCATCAAAAATCAGAATAACCAACTGTGCCGGACAGATCTTTGCAAAACTTGGCATAATCAGAAGGATTATCCATTGATTCTTAAAATGCATCAAAAATAAAAGTAAGCGTCTGTCTGAAGTTGGGGTCAGGAGCCACTTCCAGGACCTACGTTTGAGGTCAATGTTATCTTAATCAATCGCCATGGATGTCCAAATCAAACTCTTGGTGAAAAGTTGGAATTAGAACACAGGCCAAAAAAGTCAACGTATCACAATCTATACACTAGATAGAGGAGACATGTGACCCCCCAGGCCAACCGAGCCGTGTTTCATGACCCACCATAAAGTAGCGGCTAAAGCTCCACACTTCCCTCGCAAACCGGCCAACCTTGTGTGACGAACGACGAGCGAGGTCCCAAAACATGGAGGTTTTGAGGTTGAAGGTCATCAGAGACGACTGTCAAGGAGACCGAGGAGTTTTCTTATGGAAGCATTGTATGAAAGTATCTGGTTTTAGCCGAGGTGGAGGTTCATAAGGCGCCTTATTTATTCCCAGAATAAGATGAATAGTTGGATGGATCCGCGATAGAAACCGCCGCGCGATCTGTCAATGAAGACGAATCACACGGGCGCTTTTCGTTACCTCCGAGGGCTCGTCACGCTCCCAAGACCGGCAAAAACTAATACACAGAAAGATGGATGTTCCAGCGAGAGACCTACGAGCCATGATTATGCTATTTGCTGTCTATCAATATAGGGCTACATTTCCATTTAACCTTTTGTGTGCCTTTTATCCTCTTTCCGCGATGGAAATTTTCCACTCCCGGTTTTATTTACAGAGAGAAAACACGTACAGAAATCTTACTGCATCGGGGGGGGGGGGGGGTTATTGATTTGGCTGTTAGTGCATCCCAGATACAAAATGTTACAAAGAAACCTACAGTAACCGTTCTCGATAAAAAAAAAAATACCCCACCGATTGGCCCTTATTTTGGGCGCTGATGAGATCCAGGCTGCTGTGATGAGCGAATCTGTACCATGGTACTGAAATGATATGTTACAAAGCTAAGCTATGTCTCCTTAATCCTTTTTATTAAACAAACATATCCCGGGAGCTTGACTCATCCCTGTATGGTATTTCAGCTGGAGCTCGGCGAACGTAAACCGCCGCTCCAAACTGGCAATAATAAAAGGATAAATCATTTATACGGAGCCCGCGTGCAAACGCATCGCCCTACAGGTAAGGCGGCTCTGATAAACTCATTTATTCCTTTTGGAAATTGAAATTAACCATGAGATTCCCACATTTTTTATTCTTTCATCAGATTTTGTATCTTCGGACACAATGTTTCAGCTACCGCTCTGCGGTGGATCCGATATAAGGCTTGGTTGGTCTATGATTCCCGGGGGGCACCCGGCTCCTCTTTATTTGTTTAATATATTATTGTACGGGGATAAGTTCACCTTGTAATAGACCTGGATTTTGATTCCAACTTTGTTTTTGTGAAGTATTTGCCAAAACCACCAGCGAGGGCGTGAAAAGAGCGTTAACCCGGCTCCGCAAAGCGGTAAAAGTGGCTTTATCTTTACGTATCGGTCTCCAAAACATGGAGATGACACGAGGTGGGATCATTTTAGGGTAAAAACCTGACCATTGCATACTCTTTTCGTGGGTAGGAACACCAGCCACTTCAAGCTGGTTGGTGGTCAATGTAACCAATACTAACGGCCCCTGGGCCGTGTTTGGTAGAACTTCTCGGGTTGACTCCTTTTAATAAAGTCAACTGGGACTGAATCCAGAGAAAATACCGAGCTAAACTCAAGCCAGATCCAGATCATTTTTTATGAGCTTAATACTAAAACCTGGACTTTGTAAACGACCACCGAATAAACCCAAGTTTATCTAAAAAGCCAGTTATCAGCAAATATTTCCATTCAGCAGCTTAAGGGTTACACAAGCAGTAAGCAAATATAACTAAGAAATACAATGAATTTCACCCCAATGTGTATCCAGCGATAAAATGTCAAAATAGAATGATTTACCTCGATCCGCGGGGGGCGTCAGCGCGATGAAACTCCGACACTTTTCGCCTGAAAAACACAATTACGTTAGAAATGCAGAAAAGATCTTTTTGTATAAAATATAAAATATGCATTCAAATAAAACATAAATTTGGGTGGCATGGTATCTGCACACGAGGATAACGCAGAGTGCCCGCAAGGCTTTTTTCCGATAGAATAGCAAATACTATGCATTAAATAGCCCCCCTGTAATGAAGCATTTTACAGTCTTTATTTAACAAAGCCCCGCGTTTCATATAACAATTTCCCTGATATTATTGCCAGTCCTGCGATTCTCTTGGCAAACAGACCCTCCGGGGCACGATTTCCAAAGGTCGCTTCATTCTCAGGAGGATATTGCAGATCTCATCGGCAAACACGGCACATGGTCATGCATACGCGACAAAACACTATTTTTAATGAAACTTGTATTTATTTTACCATATATATATATTGCTGTACTGCCGGCCGGAAGCACTTTGACCTAAACTGCGTTGTTACACATAGATTCATCTCATAAAATTATTTGTGCTTTCAGCAGATTATATTTTTTAAGCAAATTATTATTTGGAATTTGAGGTCATTGATGACATCATAACGGGGGGCCCTCGGTCAGGGATAGCAAGGCACCCTCAGGAGATGCACTTGCTACTTGATGCGCAATTGACATAAAGTAACAGAGCCGGGGCCCCTCGTTACTCCGCTTCTATGAATGTAGATGAATTAATATTTAAACAGAATGAGGAACTCGTCACCCTGAAGAAAGTGTGATATATATATGATACACGCATACATGTAGGCACACACACACACACATACATGTACACACACACATACATACACACACACATACATGTACACACACACACACATGTACACACACACACACACCCATGTACACACACACACATATGTACACACACATACATGCACACATTGTGATAAAAAGTTATACTTACCTGAATATTGCTGGTGCCAGATTATTATTATTGTTTAATATAGCGCCATCATATTCCACAGCGTTGTACAATGGGATCCTATGGATTCCCAATATGGCTCGCTGAGCATTACATTCATGCGCACACACCCAGCCCTACAACACTGTATGTGCCAATGGCGTGTATGAATTCTATGACATACCGGAGTGGATTGTGAAACGCAGACGACCCGGCAGCCATGTTTGTGACACCTTGTGATTTTTCAGGCACACATTAGAGCGTCTCCATACGAAGGTGCTGATCACAATCAAAAACATCAGCCGCGCTCATGCGAGGAGATCCTGACAACCTTTACGAATGGACTGGCAGAGACCGTATGGGGGGCTGCGTATGGCAGGGCGTTTTACAGCAGCTGTAAAGTGCTAACTGTGCTGATGTCAAAAGATGGCCATGTGGGGCTAGTCCAGGTCAAGGCAAGCGCTCATCCTAAACAGTGACCCCTTCTGTGCACCAATACGCTAAACCTGACTCATTTTATTTAATCTACAAAGAGCAGAAGGCGCAGCGAGCGGTGTTTCCGGCACAACGTATCTCCTGTGGTTTCACCGCGTGCCACCATCTGCTCCAGAAACCTGTCCTTTACCCAACCGCTCTCTCTCTCTCTCTCCCTCTCCCTCTCTCTCTCCCTCTCCCTCTCTCTCTCTCCCTCTCTCTCCCTGTTTATTTTAGTCATATTTATGGCCGTTTCAAGGATGCGCACATTCATAGCTTTCTGAAACGCACGCGAGGCTTCTTCTCATCTACATCCCCAATTTGCATTTTGAGCAGAAATTTATAGACAAAGAAACAATTTGCATTAAAACCGGTCTTCTCAACCATGAAGTTCACACGAAGCCTACAGGTGCATTAATCCCGCCGGTCCACTCCTTGCTCTCTCCTTTAACTAAGATCAGATCACACGGTGGGTAACAGAATATATAAAAATATATGAATATAACAATATATATATATATAGGAATAAAACGGAAAAACAAGATTCCTGTTCCAAAGAAGTTTCAATCAAGAGCTGGTTAATGAGACCCACAAGGAACGGAAGGAGGGAGAAATAACGAGTGTAGACAAGGAGGGATGTCTGAGTTTAATTATTTTAATTATCAAGCTGGAGAGATCTACACCGCAGCCATAATTATGTCTAATCTATTTAATTTACAATTAGAGGTACCTTGTTTAAGCAACTGACAAACAAACACAACAGAGCATGAAGGTAGGGTAAAAAAAAATGTCCTCTCTTTCTTCCCGATATTTGTTACTCAAAGAGCTCGAGGTGTCAGGGTTATCTGTAAATTTAAGGTCACATTTAAGAACTTTGTATTTTGGATGCCTGGGTCCACCCCAAACACCCTGAAGCTAGCCCCCCCCCCTTAGTGCACTTTAATGAGTGGCCCATCCAGGCTGCCATTACACACTCACATATCGAACGGACACAGGCCACATTGTCATCATACCGGGGAACGTATCAATATCTTCTTTACAAGAAAATATAACACCATATTCAAGTCTAAATCACTGTTCATCTAGATGGTCTTCCATGTGAGAAGTCCAATGGGTCTTCTCAGAAGCCCACCAAAGAAGCCCAATAGTTCTTCTCAGAAGCCCACCAAAGAAGCCCAATAATTCTACTTAGAAGCCCACCCAAGAAGACCAATGGTTCTTCTCAGAAGCCCACCAAAGAAGCCCAATGGTTCTTCTCAGAAGCCCACAAAAGAAGCCCAATGGTTCTTTTTAGAAGCCCACAAAAGAAATCCCATGATTCTACAGATTAGCCAAATGGGTTTCCACTTTTAAAGGTTTGTCAGCACTAACGAAGTCCATAAACTGCTTGCGGAGACTGTGTTAAGGATAAGGAATACAAAATCGCTCATGTCTACAAACCTCACACTCTAGGATTAGGATCCATTTGTTCTTCCGGGTAGACATATAACTTTCACAACTTATACATACAATAGATGTTTTATTGGTGTTTAGGTCAGCATCAGGGCTTTATATCTTAGAAGCCATAACTTGATACTTTAGACTTGAGAAAGATCCCAGTAGGATCGAAACGTTGCCACTGTTGGCGAAATAAATAAAATTTTCACAGAATCTGGAACTTGATTGTTTTTTGTGTTGTAACTCGACACTTTAGGCTCATGAATGATTAATTTTTGGTAAACATGTCATCCGTGGCAGTTTATTATAGTTCCTGTAATCACGATAAAGAGGTTGATATGTTTGACAAACTGAATGAAGAAAACGACAAGGTGATTTCCCGTTTGATGCGACACAACTTGGCATTTTATACGACAGAATATCCGTTTCATGTCACTTTATTCGACATTGCGCATTGTGTCACATCCCATAAAACGCTAAAACTTTGCTGTGAGATTCATTGCTTGTCTCTAGAAGGAACATGATTTATGTAACAAGATCATTTTCCATAAAACAGAAGACAATGCGAGGTCAGCCCCTTCCATGTGACCTCAACAGGCAGGGGCATTAAACATGCGCTATAAGACCAACGGATGACACCAGCACATGGGGTTCAGGAACAGGAGAAAACAAAAGCTGTTCTCTTTAACAAGTCCATTCAGATGTCTGACCAGGTCAGGGCCGAGCAGACACTCGGTTATATAATCCAAAACTAAAGTCCTAAACCCAAGGAACATGAAGAAGGTGAGTGGGAGGAAGGGCGGATGGACCTACTACACCAACTCCTTGCTGAGAGGGACCTCTAACCATTCCTGATCAGGTACCTTCTCTACATCCGGAGCTGCTGAACGGTTAACACTATGGCGGAGTCAGTCGCAGACAGATTTATGAGCAACCTGGCTCTGAAAAAGTTACAAAATCCATGAGTTTATGGAAAAGTGCTTTTTATTGCATTTTTCTTTTATTACTCTAAAAAAATCAATGTTTTTTTTCTTATTTCACTGTTATGTGGCTTTAATATTCTGCGCTGCGGCCACTATGTATCAGAGAGACGAGAGCTACGCCGCGCTTAATTACATTATTCTGCTGGACCCAATTCCATTGTTCTGCTTCGTGGCGAACAAACAATATATAGATTTTTCTCCTTTGGAAAAGGTAGATTTCAGTGAGGGATCATGCTGCGTCTTCTCACTAAACAGAACCTAAAAGACAAGAATACAATAACCAGCTCCAGGGGTTTCAAGTGAATTTCCCAAGTGCCCTAATTCTTCAAGAGCGAAGTCTATAATCCTTTGCTAAATGGTGGGACGCTACGACGGCCCGCACTATGAATTATATGAAACCGAGACGCAAAGGCACATAAAAGCTCCATTATTCCGACGTTTAAGTAGGAAAAACGATCAGAAAATGAAAAGCGCCAACTTATTAATTTCCCTGAAGCCTTTCAGTAAGAACTTGAAGACGGACAAACGTGTAACATTGTATCGTCCAACTCTACAGCCTTATGGTGGGGAGTCCAGCTCCAGCCTCCCACTCCCGGCCAAAGAAACAAAAGTAACCCCTATAGTTACAGTTTGGAGATCTTATAACAACTCAACCACAGCCAAAGTGGAACAACACAGACAGAGGAGCCCGTCAATGCTTAGAAGATACCTGTCCTACCATGTGCTGCACCATAGGAACCCAAGACACCCTTTACTGTAAGTTCAACTTTTAGAAATTGGTGGCCCATGGGTTCTATAGAAGACCAGCGGGCTCAGTCTGGCTGTCCTCATCGGATGATCTGGATTCTTTTAAATACCCCGGGAGGTCCTGCCTCTGAGAGCCCCTCCAACTATTATCAGCTACTTAACGAAAACACGCGAGGAGCTCAGACTCGGCTTTCGCATCATTTATTCAACAGGCATTTTCCTCTTTAAAGAGAAACCGGAAGATATCTCCAAACTTCTGATTATTTAATGTTTTCGGAACGCATTTTATTATCATAAAGTATTGACTGAGTGTAAACATCATGGTGATTTGTCATGTCTTCATTTAAATACATGGGGCCGTTGTAGAGCTCTATGGAATATGTGGGCACTTAATCATAACATACAATGTAACAGTGACATTTAATAAAGGGGCTGTGTAATGACCCCCACCCCAGAGGCGACGGTAATTTTAATAATTTATGGTTCCCAATTCCTTTCCTTTCTATCCATCCGGCCACCATAAGTGTTGGCACAACGTAAAATAAATATGTATATGCCAACTGGATCAGTGAGATGGCACCAAAGCGCCAAGAATTGAGTTAACCCTCAGGTTGCCAGGCATGCCAAAGCCCAGCGTCATTTTCAAAATATTAACTAACTCAGCTTAATCCCAGGAAAGCACTTGGGTCTCAACGCGTCGCTTTAATGGAATTAGAGAGCTGAAAACACTCGCTCTCAGCAAATCCACTTTCACGCTTAGTTTGCTGAGGGACAAAACTGATCCTTGGGAATCAGCACTCCATGGGTTAAAAAAGGCATACCGTTTCTACCAGTCCGACGCTGATTTAATGTGTTGCACCAAAGGGTTAAAGGCTCAGAGTATCATTAAAACAATGCCCGCTTCGTACAGGATTACATTTTCTCCTCGTTTATTCGCATGGAAGCCACAATTTTTTTGGGTGCTTTATTTTGCACCAAAAGTCTCAGTTTTATGACCATTAATCGGCAACCAAGTCCCTGCGTCGTGGCTGGAAATTTCCAGTCCCCCATCCACCTGTGACCAGTAAGAAACCTGATTTCCCATTCACTCTCCTCTATGACGAGTACATTTTTCTGTTTGGTGGCGACGCTTGTCTGGATGTCTCCGAACGGACCCTTTAAATGTATAATAGCTCTACCTGGAGCCCGCAGGGCACCTAAACTTATAAATACACAGAAAACGGGAAAACAAATTCAGATATGGGGTTTGGTAAAAAAAATTACTAAAAATAAAATAATAATAATAAATAAAATAAAAATATCGTGTCATGGAGAGCAGATAAATCATTCAGATGATTAGAATTTCACGATATCTAAAACATGTGTATTGGAAAGATATTATGTATCAATAACCAACGCTTCGGGTCTCAGACCAGAATTCGTGGGCTTCTAAGAAACGATGCAGAACCGTTCCGGCCGACCGCTCCACGTCGAAACGGGACCAGAAAAGGGTCTTTATTATACCCCCCCCCCCCCACCGACGCATCCGATTCCCACTCACCGTCTCCGCTGATGTTCTCCTCGCACGAGTACCATATTCCGGCGTGAAAATGCCGCTCGATGAATTTATCGTCGCCCGTTTCCCACGTATACTGAACCACGTTGCTGCTGCTGCCGTTGGAGTCGGTGTTGTTGAAGCGGATGCAGAACGCCGGCTTCTCTCTGGCTTTCCCCGTGCAGAAGGGTTTGGGAACTTTTCGGATTCCCTCGCACCAGTAGCTGCTGCTAAAGGCGGTGATGGAGAAGAGGAGGGAGAGGAAATTCAGTGTGAGAGCCACCGTCGCTCTCCGCCGTCTGTCCATTCCCCCGGCTCTGATACGATCTGCCGGATCTTTAGAACGGGACACAAATACCCCCGGCACCTGCCTCCCCTCTCCTTCAGGGACCCTTCATTTCCCGGCACCCAATGGGAAGTCCGTGCTGAACAGCGCCAATGAGCAAAAAGCTGTCAAAGAGATAACGGCCGGGAGACTGGAAGGACGCGTCTGCTAAAATGTCACGATGGAAGGAGAAGCTCCCATTCATTCAGGGACGGCGGAGGGGGGGCGAGAGGGGCAATTACCGCATCCAAATATCACAGGATCTAACCGGAGAGGGAGGCTGATGGATCGAGGCGGACAGAGAAATGGGATAATTATCCACTTAATTGAACATACTGAATATTTCCAAACATTTACAACAGAAGAAAAAATGGATTTTCGTTCAAATATCCTAAATCTCAATTTTTTTTTTTTAAACACCCAATGCACAATAATTTATACACATTTTTTTTTTTTTTTTTTTTAACGTTTTGCCCTTTTCTGCTTCCAAAAATTAAAACAAAGGGAAGATTCCCCCCCCCCAACAAATAAAATGATGCACGAAGAAACCTCCCAGTTGAGGTGGTAGGACCATTATAACAGCTCCTGAGCAAGAAATGAAACCGAATATTAAAGACGTGCTTTAAAAAGACACACAATTGGTAAAAAAAAATGATAAAAAGTGATTTAAAGGCAGGTCTTTACAGCTGCTCTCTGCTCAGCGAGCTGGGGGCAGAAGGCGTTAAACCACCCGATTTATTACCATATAGGCATAACCGTAACATATGGGCCGCGTAGCGTCACCGTAACACGTCCCGGCACGAGCGAGCATTAGGGGGACGCGCTGCGCCCGCCAATCATTTCAATTAGGCCAGATGTTTCATTGTTTAAAATTCAGACTCCGACCTCCATTCACGACATAAAAAGGAAGCAGGGACTTTATGATGCAAATCCCCCGGCCGAGGATCCGCTAATCCCCCAATTAGCCCCACGAGCCTGGTGCCCGCACTACTCTCAGCCGGAGGGGGCGGCATTTTTAGCACCACCATGTTGGGGGCCACGAGCCCTCCTTCAGCCCTAAATAATAAAAGTATTTCCGTATTAACCCCGAGTGACAGAAAGATGGAAGATATTAGAGATAGTCAAGAAATCACAGCCCGATTCCTATTCACTAAGCGCAGCAGCCCGAGATGCGTAGATCCGGGTAGATAAAAGATGTAAACCCAACAAAAGGGGCGTAAAGGCTTTTATTTGAAAAGAAGAGACATTTTTAAACAAAAAACTGTGGGGTCAGAGGCTGAGATGGAATGGAAGGAAGTTTTACTTTCCTGAGAGGGTGGTAGATAAGTGGAACAGCCTCCCAGCAGAAGTGGTAGAGGGTAATACAGTGAGGCTATTAAACATGCGTGGGATAGACATACGGCTCCTGAATCTAAGACGAGCCCAACGACTGATTAAGGTTTGAGTCTTTACAGCAGGAATAATGGGCAGACTAGATGGGGGCCGAATGGGGGCCGGTCTGCAGGAAGAGTCTGTGTTTGTATGTAATCTGGGCCACTCAACCAACGTAAAGTTCTGCTGATTGCTCCAATCTACCATCTTGTTTTTGTCCAGAACCCCGGTGATTGTTTGTCGGTTGTTTGTCGAGTTGTTGGAAATCAGAATGTTTTAGCGGACGGCGCGTTTCTCGGAGACGTTTGGCAATCAGCCCGGATTATCCCAATTTGCCCTTTGAAATGTTCCTGTTGATTGCTCCTCTCTTAGCACTCGCTGGTCCTCTCGGAGAAGAGACGCGGAGAGTTTGTAGACTGCGTGGAGGATCAGAGAACGTGCGGCTTGGGACAGTTTGGAGGAGATGAGACGGCTTATTTGGGGACAACTTGAAGACACCGTGTCCAATAACGCTCCCAATTACCGCTCTCCAAACAGCCGACCAGCTCTCCGGAAGAGATGTCTACATTTTCCCAGGTAGTCTCTGCAGATTCGGTGCGACGGCTCAAAGCTCCCCCCGCCTTTATTCAATCTCTTCAACCCCTTAATCCACTCCCTTTTAATCCTGTTGTGTTGGTCCGCAGAGAGGTGATTGAGTCAGAAATCCGCTCGTATAACTTTTATAAATCGGGACTGCCGGCCGCTCGCGACCCACCAACGGTTAATAAAGAGACAGGCGGCTCGGATGCCAGAGGACGAGTAATTGGAGACGCTTCCTCCGAGACAGGCGGGTGAGCGAACCGCAGGTCACGGGTTTAATGAATACATCAATTGCCCCCGTTGGGGTCTGTTGCGCTGGTGTATTTATTCACGTCATTCGTCACACTTCATTTTTATCGATGAACACCATTCTAGCGCGTCCAAAAACACAACGCCCCCCCCCCCACCGCCGGTAACAGCGACCGCCGGTGATGGGGCCGTGGTTTATAATGTAAAAGTTTCAGATCAATATATAGAGCTCTCAGGGAACCGTTCGTCACGGAGACAAATAAAAGATTAGAGGAAAGGAGGTCTGAGCCTTTGAGATGTGAGATGGCTTTGGAGATTGTTACATTGTTACGTTTCAGTAAAGAAGACCTTTAATGACTCCATCTGAATATGCGAGGATTATGAAGGAACGAGGTCCGCGTTACTGCCAAGAGCGAGACGGTCTCCTTTTCGGATAACGTCGTATTCCTCACGGCACGTTGGGTGGCGAGATCGCGAGCCCCCTCTTTCCGCTGTATCAGGACTATTGATCGTTTATCCCAGACAAGACGCACACAAATTAACAACACAGATGGGAACACGGTACCGTACACGCAATCCACACGTGATATACAAGGGCAACGTCTCGCGTGTGGGTGAAATACGGCAGGAAGGGCAGGTATCCAGGTTTAACGCTTCTAACGAAATATCATCTTTTGGGTGTTAAACAGGTCACTGGAAAAACGGCCCCAAAAATGTTTTCCGATAGAGGGTTTCCAAGCTGCCCGGGCTGAGCCCCCGAATCCCACCAAGACATTTAGAAGACAGTTACCAGAAAAAAGTACAAAATGCGGCAAAATAGTAATTAAACTGAAATAAGGAACTCTATTAATCGCAACCAATTACTCTGTAATAACACTTTTTTTTTTATCTGTCTGACTACAGCTGCCATAAAGTTTCATTAAAGCCAATAAAATACTTTATTTTAGCCAATAAAAATACGCTGGATTAATAATAGCGCAGAGCCGCGATTTCCCCTCGACTCCGTATTTATGCTGAGAAACAGAGGATTTAATGTTCATGTTTCAAACATCCTTTGTCAGCAGCAACTTTTTATTTCCCTAATCAAAATTTTTTTTTCCACTTGCTGACGCTACAGAAAACGGACAAACAATGAAATAAACGACAATAGGTGATGATGTCCCCGAACAGAGGTGAAAGTCAGGACACCGCATAAGAAGTATCACCGAAATGTCATCCTATTAAAGATCTGCATGCACTTGACAAACACAATAAAACTGCAGACAATCTTTCAGTTCATTGTAAGAATTAATATAGGAAAGGATCATAGGATGCCCCCGATCAGTGGTATAGTCCTGTAATGGCTCCACCCCTGAGGAGCTGAGATTTTTTTTTCTTACGTGTGAATCCCAGCAGGAACAGGTCACGTCTCACGAAAAAACATTATCTTAGCGCCATCTACCTAAACTTTCCAGATACTGACAAAAAAATTGTCTCTAAATAGTACAATTTTGTGCACTCCTAGAATTAATCAGAATGTGTTTATGTTCTTGTTGCTTAATATAAACGTTGCGTGCAAGATTGTGTCTTCCCTGAATGTGCTTAAATTTTGCTTTCCAGGAATACATTTTACTAAAGAAGGAGAGAATTATAATTTCCACTTATTCAGAAAAAGAAGTGAATGTGGAGGAATAGAAGGGATGACAAGAAATGGGAGTCTTCTTACGGGGTTCCTCGATTCAAAGAAAGGGCAGAAGGCCAACCAACTTTATAATGTGTGATAAATGAATCCAACGGGACCACTAAATGGTGCGCAGACCCCAAAACTCCCAAAGGAGAGAGACTATATTAAGTATTGACGTGTGATCAGATATATCGATCGTCCAGTCCATTGCTCTAAACGCTCAAGACCTTCATCGCTCAATCACCTTCCCCGCAGAGAAGAGTAAAAGAGGAAGGACATTCAATAAAATGCCAAATATTTCAAAATCTATCCACGCTCCGGCTGTTAAAATGTATTGTCCTACGCCATAAAATTTACTACAATTTTCATGGCAGATTCATTAAAATTAAAGTTGGTGCCAATATTTCTTGCCTTATTTTGATATATTGTGTTTTTCAAAGATATGGAATTTTTCCAGAGCGATGTTTGGTTATTTAGAGATGACCAACCAGGAGAGTTTACAGGGTCTAGGCTGCTGGCGAAATAGCTAATAGATATGGGAGAAAACGCCATCAACGGGACCCCAACCGTGAAGGATACAAGGTGGTTCCTGCAGAAGGCTCCATGCTTAGTGGCGGAGATTTGGAAGGAGTCAATCACCTCTTGGGAGATGTAGGTCTTCTACCTCAGAAGCTGGTGTAGGAAGGAGGGGTTTGGGTTCATGGAGAACTGGGCCGACTTCTCTGTCGGATACAGGCTCTACGGTAGGGACGGGCTGCACCTCAATGGGGAGGGTGCAGCTGTGCTTGGGGAGAAGATGGTCAGAAGGGTGGAGGAGTGTTTAAACTAGGGAAAGGGGGGGAGGGAAACTACAATATAGAAGGGGAAGATAGTGTAGATAGAGAGCTGGGGCTTATAAATGTACCTGGGGGTGGAGCAGAGGGAGGGGTTATAATAGTTAATAGGGATAGGCTTCATAGGGAAAAAAACCATACACCTCTAAATTGTATGCTTACTAATGCCAGAAGTCTGACCAATAAAACTGACGAACTGGAGTTAATAATGTCTGAAGAAAATTATGACATAGTGGGTATAACAGAGACATGGTTGGATGATAGCTATGACTGGGCGGTTAACATACAGGGGTATAGTCTATTCAGGAAGGATCGGAAAAAACGAAAAGGGGGAGGAGTTTGCCTTTATGTAAAGTCCAGCCTAAAGGCCACACTGCGGGAGAATATATGTGAGGGAAATGATAATGTGGAGTCATTATGGGTAGAAATATATGGAAAGAAAAATAATAAAATACTGATCGGGGTTTGCTATAAGCCACCAAATATAATGGAAGCAGCAGAAGATCAATTATTAAAGCAAATAAACAAGGCAGCAAATCACAATGAGGTGGTTATTATGGGGGACTTTAACTATCCCGACATAAACTGGGAAACCGAGATCTGTGAATCTCATAAAGGAAACCGGTTTCTGACTATAAGTAAGGATAATTATCTGTCCCAAATGGTACAGGACCCGACCAGAGGGGGCGCCCTACTGGACTTACCGTATTTGCTCGATTATAAGACGACCCTGATTATAAGACGACCCCCCAAAATCTGAATATTAATTTAGGAAAAAAAGAAAAGGCCTGAATATAAGACGACCCTAAAGGAAAAAAGTTTTACCAGTAAATATTAATTCATGTAAACTATTTTTTTTAATAAAAGCTATGATTGAGAAAAATATTTTTTTTGTTTTTATTTCTTGTATTTTCCAACCTGTCCCCCAGTTACGCACATCTGCTTGCCACTCCAGGCTTGCCACTCCAATATGGCACTGTGGCCCATGATATGCCTTTTAACCCTCTATATGCCACTGTGCCCCATGGTATGCCTTATACCCCTATATGCCTATATGCCACTCTGGCATTTAGGGGGTTAAAAGGCATATTATGGGGCAGAGTGGCATATAGGGAGGTATAAGGCATTTCAGGAGGCAGAGTGCTCTATTAAATGCCCCCTTAACGCCACTCCAGAAATGCCCTATGCCCCCATTTAACACACACACACACACCCTATACCCCCATTTAACTAACACACACACGCACACACACTCTCCACCCCCCCCCCCTCTCAGCCCTCTCTTACCGGTGCTTCCAGCCGGGGCAGCGGGTTGACGTCGCCTTCCGCTGCAGCCGGAAGGAGGTGGAGTTGGCAGCGGGGGTTTGTATCCGTCCGTCGCGTATACTTTCCCCGGCTGTCAGAGATCAGAGGTGCGGTTCCGGTGCGGGGAACTCTGATTTCTGACAGTCGGGGAAGGTCTACGCGACGGACGCAGACAACCCCCGCTGCTAGCCACACCTCCTTCCGGCTGCAGCGGACGTTGTCTACGCGGATCGCGTAGACGTCAACCCGCTGTCCCGGCAATACAGCAGGAAGCACCGGTAAGTGTGTGTATGATGGGGGGGGGTGAGACAGGAGGATCCAGGTCCCCTGCAGCGGTGCGGGGGATCTGGATCTTAGTCTCCTAATCAGACCTCTATTTGAGGTCTGATTAGAAGACGACCCCGATTAGAAGACGAGGGGTATTTTTCAGAGCATTTGCTCTGAAAAAAACCTCGTCTTATAATCGAGCAAATACGGTAATATTAACCAACAGACCTGACAGAGTAACTAATGTGCAGGTCAGGGGGCATCTAGGAAATAGTGATCACAATATGATGCATTATAACTTGTCCTTCAATAAGGGAACTCTTAGAGGAGCCACAAGAACTATGCACTTTAGGAGGGCAAAGTTTGATCAACTAAGAGAAGCCCTTAACACTGTAAATTGGGAAAATGTCCTCAAAAACAAGAGTACAGACGCTCAATGGGAGATTTTTAAGGATATCTTAAATTCTCACTGTGAAAGGTACATACCGTATGGGAATAAAAGAGTCAGGAACAAGAGAAAAGCAATGTGGATAAATAAAAATGTAAAGGGGGCAATAAATGGCAAAAAAAGGCATTTAAGCTACTAAAACAGGAAGGCAGTGAGGAAGCACTAAAAAGCTATCGGGAAAAAATAAAATATGTAAAAATCAGATAAAAGCAGCAAAATTGGAGACAGAAAGACTCATTGCCAAAGAGAGTAAAACAAACCCCAAAATGTTCTTTAACTATATAAATAGTAAAAAGGTTAACAATGAAAGCGTTGGCCCCTTAAAAAGTAATGAGGGAGAAGTTATAGACGGGGATCAGGAAAAAGCTAATCTATTAAATATATTCTTCTCACAGAGGAAAATGAAATGCCAGGTAATATACAGCAGGATGAGATAAATGCCCCAGTACATGTCGCCTGTCTAACCCAGGAAGAAGTGCAGTGCCGCCTAAAAAAAATCAAAATAGACAAATCACCAGGTCCAGATGGCATTCACCCCCGCGTTCTAAGGGAGTTAAGTAATGTAATAGACAGACCCCTATTTCTAATATTCAAGGACTCTATAGTGACAGGGTCTGTTCCCCAGGACTGGCGCATAGCAAATGTTGTGCCAATATTCAAAAAGGGGACAAAAAGTGACCCGGGGAATTATAGGCCTGTTAGTTTAACTTCTGTTGTGTGTAAACTGTTTGAGGGTTTCCTAAGAGATGCTATTTTGGAGAATCTCAATGAAAATAAGTGTATGACTCCATATCAGCATTGGGTTTACAAGGGATCGGTCCTGTCAAACTAACCTGATCAGCTTTTATGAGGAGGTGAGCTCAGGACCGGATCGGGGTGAATCGCTGGATGTCATATATCTTGATTTTTCCAAAGCATTTGATACGGTGCCACATAAAAGGCTGGTACATAAAATGAGAATGCTTGGGCTGGGGGAGAATGCGTGTACGCGGGTAAGTAACTGGCTCAGTGATAGGAAACAGAGGGTGGTTATTAATGGTACATACTCTGAGTGGGTGACTGTTGCTAGTGGGGTACCACAGGGGTCAGTTTTGGGTCCTATTCTTTTTAAGATATTTATTAATGACCTTGTAGAGGGATTGCATAGTAAAGTATCAATCTTTGCAGACGATACTAAGCTCTGTAACGTGGTTAACACAATAGAGGACAGCGCACGATTACAAATGGATCTGCATAGGTTGGAGGCTTGGGCTGGGATGTGGCAGATGAGGTTCAACACAGATAAATGTAAGGTTATGCACGTGGGGAAGAAAAATCCAGGCTGGGAATATGTATTAAATGGGAAAACACTGGGGACGACTGACATGGAAAAGGACTTAGGAGTTTTAGTTAACGGTAAATTTACCTGTAGCGACCAGTGTCAGGCAGCTGCTGCTAAGGCAAATAAAATCATGGGGTGCATCAAAAGGGGCATAGATGCCCACGACAAGGAAATAATTCTACCCCTGTACAAGTCACTAGTCAGACCACACATGGAATACTGTGTACAGTACTGGGCACCAGTGTACAAGAAAGATATAGTGGAGCTGGAGAGGGTTCAAAGACGGGCAACCAGAGTAATAAGGGGAATGGGAGGACTACAGTACCCAGAAAGATTATCAGAATTGGGGTTATTTAGTTTGGAAAAAAGACGGCTTAGGGGGGACTTAATAACTATGTATAAATATATAAGGGGACAGTACAGAGATCACTCCCAGGACCTATTTATACCCAGGACTGTATCTATAACAAGGGGACATCCTCTACGGCTGGAGGAAAGAAGGTTTCTACACCAGCACAGACGGGGGTTCTTTACAGTAAGAGCGGTGAGACTATGGAACTCTCTGCCAGAGGAAGTGGTGATGGTAAACTCAATAAAAGAGTTCAAAAGGAGCCTGGACGTGTTTCTTGAAAGCAATAATATTACAAGTTATGGATATTAGATTAATAGGGACAGAACGTTGATCCAGGGATTTATTCTGATTGCCATATTTGGAGTCGGGAAGGAATTTTCCCCCTGGTATGGGGCAATTGGCATCTGCTTCATAAGGGTTTTTTGCCTTCCTCTGGATCAACACAGTAGGGACACAATATGTATATAGGTTGCACTTGATGGACTTTGGTCTTTTTTCAACCTTATGAACTATGTTACTATGTTACTATGTTACTATGTTACCTAGGGATGTTCAGTAGAACAGGGTGAAAAATGGTGGAGTGTAGTACTTTCTGCCTGATGGAAGCTTGAGGATGATGATGGAAACTGACCGTCTCTTCTCTGCTTTCATAGGGTCTTTGTCACCATGGGAGATACCAATGAAAGGAATTTGTGAGGTTCCTCTTGTAGCTTCAACAAGGAGAATTTTCACTTTTTTGTTACTGGCCTACGATACCCGAGAGCCCTTAGTCTTCCCATTCTTGTTACGCGTTGATGTGAGTTTCCACTAATCACTAATAATCGTCAAGACGGAACGTATTTATTCGCGTATATATATGCTCCATTCCAAAGAGCAGGGATTTTATTCATTATACGTTTACAAAATAAGGCCATTTAATGCACAAGTTTATGAGCGGTAGTTAACACGTCCAAATTCTTAGAGAGCAATTAAGAGAGCAAGGCATGGGAGTACGCGAAGGCCAGAGTGTGCTCATAAATCCCGGGTTTTAGATCAATTTCTGGCTCATAAAGTGCTGGAAACATCTGTCTGTTACCATTTCATTGCACAGATTCCATTCTTCCTCAAAGCGGGCGACAGACACCATATCCCAGGCCAACAGGCCCTTATATAATAATTGTAACATTTATAAAAAAACTAGAAAAGAGGACAGCAAAGAACGAGCTGCGAGAATCAGATTATCTGTATTTCTGATGTGCGCTGGATTAGCTCATATTAAAATGGGTCAAAAGATTCCAATCTGCCCTCATCTTAGATGTTTCTGCATTTTGCGTCAACACGACAGAGGTCGTCGTAATTGTGACTTTTTAAATTTATTTTATTCTGAAAGGGAACCTTTTTTTTTTGGAGATTAACTGGTTTTGGTACAAAAAAACCCCAAAAAACAGAAAAGAAAATGTCTCATAATACTGCATCAAGTATAATATGCGAGAGACGCGCGTTTCATTGTAGTCGATCCAGATGGAAACGGACCATGACCTCGTCTTCATATCACAACATAATGGAGTCGGCAGAAACGCGGCACCCCCCGACGCACGCAAAAAAACACAAAATTAGCCACAGGAGAAAAAGTAGCAGAGACTCCATTAGGTGCCTTTGTGTAGTTTGTCCTTCGCACGCTCGGCAGCTCCATTCTCTGATTTTCCTATTTATTTCCTTTTTAAAAAAAAGGAATTTATTTTTCTTTTATTTCTCTCTTTTCAATGGCATTATTTATCACCATGGCAACCTTCGCGGATTGTTCAGACTGTGAGGGACTGTCATTATCATCACACACATGCGGGGACGCATTAAAGGCCGCGGGGTTACTGAGAGCCTCTCGAAATTAATTTACAATCATTACTCATTTTATTGTTTCATTTATTAAATTGTCAAATAATATTAATAATTCAATTAAAAAAGTGGCGTTTCACCGGTTCATAGATACCGAGCGGAAACGCGGCGCCGTACGAGATCTCTATAAATGGATCTATGTTTGTCAATAATAATAATATATTTGGACAAATCGCTCCGACCGGGGCATCGGAGGCAGAACAGGACAACGCTTCGTCAATAAACATAAGCTTAACGAGGGAGACGGCAAGGAGCGGAGCCGTTAAAGACCGGAAAGCAGGCGCCAATTAGCAAAACGCTCTTTGCCAACAAAAAAAACCAGCTGACTGGTCCTTGAGAAGCTTTTTCGTCGATCCGAAGCGCCTCGCGTGAAAACCTACGTGTATAACGAGGAGGATGACATCATACGATGACAGCGCTCGCACCGGCCCGCGGAAACACACAGATTGGCCTCACTCGACGTAGAGAACCAACGGCTGAGTCGTCCGTGGTAGAAATGATATCATCGGCCGAGCCGTGAACTGTTTCTTTACATTTTTCACAAATTTTTTTTAAATCAAAATACACACAAAAAACTACTTTGTATTAAAATATTTAACTCCCGAGCGCAAAGCGGATCTCCCCGGCATCTGTCACGGCTTTAATTACCAGACCGGATGACCCGGCGTTTAAAATAAGGGTGTGCTGATTGGTTATCAATATCGCAGTCCGGATTAGCGATCGATTAGCGGATTAACCCCCGGAGATTTATCGGTAACAGGCAGAGGTTAATCACCAGACACGCCATACGGGCGGCTTTACAAATCCCATTAACGTGACCGCTAAATATATTTTACAGAAGCGTCCTTTTTTCCGCCTAAAACGCTGTAGTTATGGGAAATAATACCATCGATACAGAAGGAGCTGTCACTGTCAGAGATTTTTTATTTTATTATCATTTTATTCTATTACGAAGTGCGTACGATCTGTTAAGTAACTCAAAAGATCACCGTAATCAGTGGTCGGTCTCGTCTTAGATTCAGGAGCCGTATGTCTATCCCATGCGTGTTTAATACCCTCACTGTATTACCCTCTACCACCTCTGCTGGGAGGCTGCTCCACTCATCAACCATCCTCAGTAAAGTAAAAGTTCCTTACATAACAAGAATGTAATTGAAGTAATGGCTGTTGGGGTTGATAAACCCGGCCACCAAGTCATGGTACCCAGATGTTCACTTAGGGTTAAGAACACTCCGACGCAAACCGACCGTACAAATGTTAGTCGGCGCAGTGCGTCTTCTGGGTCTCCAACCCTTTAAATACCAAGAGAGCCCAGCACTGAAAGGGTGTCCCTAACCGTCCTCACGCGCCCTCGGGAAATAAATCAGGTGCCGTCTGTTTTCTTTGGCCATTTCTACATTTCTAACTCTCCACGAGCCGACGGGTGTTTAGGACGTCCCGACGGACCTTCTGCCCCAAAATTAATGAACGCTCTGGATTTTTTAAGCCTCCTTATCTTCTAAAACCCAGCGAGCGATCCCCCTCCTGGCACAAAAACTCTATAAATGCATCCCGTTATCGGGTATTTATAATCGCTCATAAAAACGCCGCTGGTAATGTTTAGCGTGGAGATCTTATCTGCCAACTCGGGGGCACAGAGTAACGGCGCTCCAAAGCCCCGCCGTCAGCCTTTAAGGGCCGCACTTCAAGGAGACGATGATGAGGTTTTTAAATAAACTAAACGTAAAGATGCTCCAAGCGCCAAGTAAAACGAGATTTTCCGTGGAGCCAAAGGCTTCCTCGGGGTTTAAGGTGAAGACTCTTTGTGTAGGACAACCTCATTATACGAGGGGTTAGTATGACGCGCGGTGTGATATGGCGTGGCCACCAGCCATGTTATCCAGCGGCCCACGCCGGGGAAGGCGGTCATTTTACGGTGGTGTCCAAGACGTTCTCTCATCACAAGTGAATAACGTATCGATCGAACATGCCAAACCTCTCGTTCCTCAAAGGGTTAACTTTTTTTTTTATGCCCAGTATAAGAAATGCCTGGCTCTGTTACGCGATCTAATCCTGGCTGACAGAGATGATGACATCACCAGGTGATACCTTCTCCTATGCCGTCATCAGGTGACGCAGATAAAAGTCCGGTCCCCCCAGCTATACAAACATTCAGGTTCCTGAGAATGCGAACACGGGAACACACGGCTCCGTCATACAACAAGTAATCCACGGGTTACCGAAAATGTAATTCCCGCGTCCCCTCTCCCCGTAGGTCCTCCTCCCGTTCTCGTTTGGTTCCATCAGGTGTGAAGTTGGAAGCAGCTGCGCGGGGAACGCGTTTCAGGAGGCGTCGCGTCTGATTATGCGAAACTACTCGGGACGGCGCAGTATACGGAAACCACACGGCAACGGATGCCCGTTACATACAGAACCGGTCGCCGCGGCAAGGAACGACCACCAGGATCAAAGAGAAGTAACCACGTCTAAAACAACCCCCCGGGGATTTATCTCCTCGCATTCTTTTAACCGTTTAGGGGTTTCTCCCACTGGTTGAACATATCCCATTTCCGACCTCACCGTGCATAACGGGGGCCGACCTGGAGAGCTTAGAAATTAGCCCTGTATACTGTGTAATATGTAACATTTCTGCAAATTTCATGGAAATAACAGAGTTTCTGCATAATACACAATGATTTTGGGGGGGGGCTGCGGATCGGGCACCCGTCGCGTTTCCTGTCAATCATGTAGTAACCATAGTAAAGGCTGCCGGGACACGTACACAGGTAGCGGCTCCATACATTTTTGGGCATGGGCCACATTCAAACCTTATTTCATTGGGGAGGAAAAAACCGCAACTGCTGCTTATCTGAGATTCCAGGCCGCGCTTTGTGTAAGAACGGAAAAACCCGTCTGAAGAGAGACATAAATCAGCGCAGGATATCGGAGCTGGAACTGATGAACCGCGTCTGCAAAGAGTCATAGAACCGTCTGATCTTTATAGCGGAAAAGCCGAGGGGTAAACGGGGCGCCCGGTGGGTTTCCGGATAACGAGAACCGGAATGGAAGAACCGGACTCCAGATTATTGGAATCACGCTGACCGTAGTTAGAGCGCCTTTTAGATGAGAATTCCTTTTTATTCTGTCTTTGCAGAGACAATCAATTAAAGCCGATTCGTAAAAACGCAGGTTTTAACTCCGTAAAAATAAAGCGCAGGCTCAGCTTTGGTCAAATCCTTTTAGATTCATAGAGATTCGAATATTTCATGAAAAACAATGTAACAAATTTGTTAACAGACCGTTACTTTTACCTTTTTTCTACAAGAAAAGGGTTGGACGCAGGGGAAACACGAATGAGGGGACACCAGTGAGTCCTCCTTGTCTCTGGGGAGATTATGCCAAGAGGGGCCAATTGCAGTTGGTAGGGGCCCTCACGGGGCAGCCCATAGTAAGCATAAGGGCAAATCAGGGGCAATCCCAGGAAACTGGCGCCCTCGTGATTCCGGTTGTTGGATATGGGCCGCCGTGCCTTGTGACGCCGGTAGCCACCACAGGGATATAATGGCTCGGCCTTTGCCAGCCGGCGGGGGGGGGGGGGGTGTTACAGTACATTGGTTATTTTATGTTGATGTTATTGTTTATAAAGTGTATTGGATTGGCTCGGTTGCCAACTCATGCTAATGAAGCTTACTAAATGTTAAAATGTTTGCGCTTATTTGCATATTTATATATTTATATTACCGTTCATTTGATTAAGTGGCATGTTGAGCGTCACGGTGCGGAGATACGCGTGGAAAGCACCGCGGACAAAATGTATCCGTCAATAAAATTGTTAAACTTTTTGTGTGGTCTCATTTATTTGGGGTTCAGGGGGTGCTGACTTGGGCTCCAACTCATTGGTGTGAGATTGGATTCGCATTTCATGGAGGTAACAAGGTTTTGATGGACCGGGGTCTGCTCCATCCCCAGTTACCTGCATTTTATGTGTAGTTTTTCTTATGACCGTTGGCGCCTTAACGTTGGAGGCTGAACGCTGCCTATGTTCGATTAATTACTATTAATTGTATTTATGGATCTCGCTTGACCCCCAAATATCGCAAAGGTTCCGTTTTCTGGTAAGTGAAAGTCTCCGGGTTATTGAAGCCCCCCGTACGGATCCTTTCCCCGTTTTCACGTTGGGTCCACCTGCCCCGCCGTACGAGGTTACAATATTAATAACACTTATTGGAATGCGGCTTTAAGGTTTTCCAAAATATCAGGAGTTGTTCCACGCACTAAAGCGAAACGGAATTGGAAATGCTCGGAGATCGTCCTCTTCTGGATGCGTAGCTTGGAACGTTTGAACCCTCGCTGGAAGCTCCCATTGGATGTCCAGATAAGAAAAAAAGCAGCTGTGTCTGACGGAGAACAAGGAACATTTCTGTCTGCTCCAGAAACATAACTCAGGGGCTGCGATCCGGGCTGTGCGATCCGGGCTGTGCGCTGCGTCATTCCGCTCCAGACCGACACGCAGATGTTTTCAAAGCTTTTTACGACTCGCGGAGAGCCGGAGGAATCAGCCACAGCTTCTCTGTTATTGTAAAGGGGGTTTTTTTTTGCCAAAAAGAACATTAGCGATGCTTGTAAATGTGTCATTTCCAAATGTTTGGCGGTGTCCTGAACCCAGAGCAGAGTAAATAGTACATAAAGGAAACTATCGGCGGTGGCAATCGACAAAGGATGGGGGCATCTTCCAGACGGCCGGACGTGAAGCGCGGTTACAGGACGGCTTTCCTGCTCATCGTGCTGCTCCCCATGAAACAGGTAAGAAGAGTTCTGGCGTTCCATCGCGCGTCTGGGATGTCTCTTAGACAGCAGAGAGGTTCAAGGAGCCAAAGAGAAGACTGCCATAAGGTACAATGAAGTGGCAAATTCCCGCGAGGACTTTTCTAGCCTGCATTATCTATCGAGTCGAAAACCGATCTTTTCTAGTGGGGGACTTTATACAAAAATCACAATATTCATAAAACTTTTTAGATTGATTTAAAAACAAAATAACTGGAATTAAAATAATTATGAAGGCACCTTATATGACAATAGTAAGATTCATTAAGCTTATTTTAATTATTAAATAATTGGAATCAAAATCTGACTTAATTTTATATAATGCTTCCAAAATAGAACCTTAAAACCTATTAAAAATATATATTTTTTAAAGATTCTGTCCTGTCGATGTTGAATGGTATTTGCCCTGCCTGCCACGAGATATTTGTACTGTAAAATATTTTAGAATTTACTTAGATGTTTCCTATTTTTTATTTTGATAACTTTTATAACATTTTGACTTTTGTTTAGCTATTTTTTTTATTTATTAAGTGTTTTTTTTGGGGTCTAATTACATTGATCTGGTTGTATATATTTCGTGATTCTCCTCATTCATTGTCTGCGGCTCGAAATAAACTCATTCTGCTCACCATGCGGAGGGTTTTCTCGGTTTTATCTGGAAACCTTTTGTGGTCAGTAATAGTTTTTTTTTGTGTCAAAGACGCTGCATCATAGTGCAAAGGTTACAAAGGGTTACTTATGAATTTATAATACGGCTCCCTTTTTTTAAGCCAGACTAAAAAAAATAAATAAAAAAAAATGTGCGTTCCCGGAATGAGCAGGTGACTATTTAAAGCGACAGGGTTCTATTTTCTACATTATAGGATGCGACACAAAATATCAGTTAGAACTTTCTAAGATTCTGATGGGATTATAGATTTTATGGGGTCTATTTAAGGCATTTTTAGTTTAGATATTACTTGTTGAAATATATTGTTTTATATATATAATATATATATATATTTTATTATTATTATTATTATTATTATTATGTTTTAAACTTGGAGTTAAGTTGTTCTAAATGTGTTAAATGACCAAAAAATAAATATTTTTATTTAATTTGATTAAATATTGAAATACAAACCTCTGCCTGATATTTCCTAATAAAATTGTTGCATGTGTTAAAAATTACAGGGCGGAAGCCATTTATTCACCAAAGTAAAAATATCTAAATTTTGAGTTTTGGAAGATAAATTAAAAAGAAATGATAAATAAAAATAATGTTTGAAGGATCAGAGGTGAAGCGGACGGAGGGCTGCCTTATATAGATATGTATTTTTGGACAGTATGTCATAGTCCAGAATATGAATTACGTTGGAGTCGTTGCCTGCATTCTTAACGGTGATATATATCAGAATTCCTACAATACCTAAAGCGGCGCAGGCAGCGTGGTGTTTGAGACACAAATCATAAAGTGTTTAAATTACTTAAAGCTCTGTTTTGCGTGAAGGAACGAAAAATTTACCAATCTAGTCAGGTGCCATTAACCCTTTTCTTGGAAATTACTAAATTTACTTAAAGACACGTTTCAAAGATAATTCAGGATTTTTCTCCAAAAAAAACTTCAAGAAAGTTATCTAGATAAGAATTTACGGTCAGCGGAAAGCGATGAGTGGGACGGCACGGACGGGTTTAGGAAAGTTTTTGCTCCAAATGCAACAAAAAGGTGCCTCATAAATAAGCTGAGATTTATGGGGAGAAGGGAAGATCTCCAGTTACTTTTAGGCACCCTGTAGTTTTTTGGGGCTTTTATTATAATATGATATATTGTTGCGCTAGCGTTGGAGGATGAGCTGGCCAACGACGTCGAGATTCCACGTTGGCAAAATAAATATTATTGAAGTCGATAATAGACTAGGAGTGCTGAGTATGGGGGGAAAAAAAGTCTCAAAAAATGAAAAAAAATCAGCCTAAGGCCATTTATTTTATCTTATAGAGGATCCCTTCCCCCATTAAGCCACGCTCTGTAATCAACCCAAATTCAGCTGAAATCTTCCATCACAATGGCAACAGTAAGACGCCCGGCGATTAGAGGCCGCGTCAACAAGAACCGCACCGATTGGCCTATTGGGAAATTCTCGGACCCCCATTTTTATTCCTAAAGATGTTTTTGTTCACTTTTTTTTTGGTTAAAACGTTGCCTTTTTCAGACTCTTCTCTGACCGGCGGGTAATAATAACGATATTCCACTTACATTACAAGAGCAGAAGCAAATCCTGTTTGGACAGAACTTAGACCGTAATGACTGATGTGAAACGAGTCCCAATAAATCCTAGCGGTCAGGCTGCGTGTAAAAGAATGTTTCTGAACTATAGAGAATCTGCAGATGGAAAGTCTACTAAAGACGGAAAAAATCCCCATCACCCCCTGTGTTTGAGTAGCCATTCGATAAAAAGCTCTTGGTCTTAGAAGTTAAAAAACATGGCGACGACCGGCCTTTTGGACAATCAAGCTGAACGGTAAAGTTTATCTTTTGAGGAAATGGCTGATGGCATCAATATTAAGGTGTCTGCCAAAGACATGGCCGTCTGGCACTCCAGGCGCTTGCCCATTGGGCCAGCGGCTAACATCGTTTCATACCCACGCGATCTGTGGCTTCGCCGGCTGGTCATGCGCAGCTATATACTACATGAGCATAAAAGCGCGTGGCCTCTCATACCCATCCACCGGCTGGTGGCCACCAATGACATGCGCGAGCCACCGCTTCATCCCCAGTCCTGCCCTGGCCATATAAACAGCATGCCAGGCAGGAACGCCATTTTATTTCGATGCGTGAAATGCCTGCGGCCAAAGAGGGCATCTGGATGAATGAACTCATTTGTACCTCCGTCTCTTCCCGTCAGCGCATGATCTTATACCGTTTACCATAATAACGCACAATTCCGTTTTGTTGGGAGTTCTAAAGCGTGCGGCCCGAATTGACGTGTTTAATAACTAATGCTTTCTTATTTTACTGGCGATCGTCTCCATTTGGAGCGTTCAAGCAGCAGGTTTATACAAGCACTTAATTTATCATCTGTTTACAGAGACTTGGATGCTTAATAACGAGCAATAACTCAAAACGGCCTATTTACTTAGTAAGATCGGCAATGAGTCACTCGCCGATACGTTACGGGGTTACAGAGAAACCATAAAATACAATCACCCCACCCAGGACACGGAGCGCCGACGCTCGGACGCGGAGATCCAAGCAAGTGAATCAGAGGACGCTCTACAGACTCGAGAAACCAGATCTGCCAAACATCTATCAGAATTGTGCAATTACCCAAAACCCAAATATATATATTTTTTTTAAGGGCAGATGTCGTTAAAAGAAATCTCCAAACCCATCACAACGGACTAATAAAACACCTTGCCAGGTAACCCGAAGTGTTTACCAAACATCTTCTACCGGCTCAAACATCTGCTCACCATCTAATAGCTACAGGAAGAGGAGACCACAGAGGTCTTCAATAAATACAACTGATAACCACGATGGCTTTACAAATTATGCATCAAATGACACTTTACGATCCCCATCGAGGAGCCTTTTAAGAAGAAATACTGAGAGCCTGGAACAGAGGGCATGCCGGGGGGGAAGAAAGATGGATTCAGGTCCGACATTCTTAAGTCTTCTTCAAAAAGTCTTCAGGTAGCCATTCAGCAGAAAGGGGCTCGGAAACACAGTTGGTCCGAGCTGCATTTGTCTCAATAATCGTGTGGGGGGGTTCTCCATTCTTTAAATATTTAATGGCGTCCACATGGAGAATTCACTCAAGATCTAGATTCCCAGCGGAAACCAATAGAACGGATGCTTCTAGAGTTTTCTTTTTACATTCTCCCCAATTCATCGACCCCATTATACAAAATGCAATGGGCAAGAACCTAAGAGTAAACCCCGATACCCCTCACGCTGGGAAAGACCCCCTGATTCTGATACTCTGCAAAGTTCACTTCCATTGACTTCTTGGGCTGAGTTCTCCTGGCTTCCATCTACTCAACGCCACCGACGCTTCATCAAGCCCAGGTTAAACGAGCCCACGTTTTACCGACTTTACTGTATATGTTCTGGAGCGCACTGGAGCATAGGAAATGCATTATTCAGAAAAAGAGATTGTAAGCTCCTGGGATCAGGGCCCCTTCTTCTTCTTCTTCTGTACTAATCTGTCCTAACGTGCGTTAATTTATTGCGGATAGCGTATCTTGTCGGAGTTAATGTTACTGTAAAGTTATCGTTATTGAGTTGAGTATCGGCTGGAACTCTATAAATACCCGTAATGTGAAATCGCTCTTTGTTTAAGAGGTAGATTAGAAATTAAAACGAATAAATCACAGATTTACATTTTATTCCTGCAAAGTCCTGTGCGGGATCACAATATTTATGAAATGTGGGAGATAATTTGTGGGATTAAGCGACGTTCTGTTTATCAGAATTAGAACGCGGGAGAGATTTATGACGGAAACAAAGTTTCTGCGGTTTGGACTTCTAAAAAACCTACATGGCTGGAAATACACAAGCGATGTAAATGTTTAACGGCGCATGAAACGGCCTCTTAGCGTTCGGGGTTTCATCGCAGCGTTGGAAATTGCCGGAAAAGCACCGGTTTCATGGGAACGGAACCGAAGACGTAAATTCTTTAGGCCAGAAACAAGATGTCATTTTATGATGGAAACGGGGAACAGTATGCAGGGTGAACGTGATCAGGAAAGACTGGTGCGGCCTGGGGGAGGAAAAAGAGAGAGAGAGAGACAGAGAGAGAGATGGAGGAGAAAAGAGAGAGAGAGAGAGAGAGAGAGAGAGAGAGATGGAGGAGAGAAGAGAGACACAGAGGGAAAAAAGAAAAGCAAGAGAGACGGAGGAGAAAAGAAAAGCGAGAGAAACACAGAGGAGAAAAGAAAAGCGAGAGAAACACAGAGGAGAAAAGAGAAAGAGAGATGGAGGAGAGAAGAGAGACACAGAGGAGAAAAGAAAACCGAGAGAGACAGAAGAGAAAAGAAAAGAGAGAGAGAGAGAGAGAGAGTCAGAGACAGAGGAGAAAGAGTGAGAGAGAGACTGAGGAGAAAAGTTAAAAACAAGAGACTGGAATCTAACACTAGAGGGTCAGAGGCTGAGATGGACTTGAAGGGCGTTTCACGTTATTGAGTGGTAGATAAATGGAACAGCCTCCCTGCAGATTTGGTAGCGGCTAATACAGTAGAGGGTTTGATTCGGTGTGATCGGATTGACTGTTTACAAGGTGTAGGTGAGAAGATCTGGACTCTCCAACATCACAGCGAGTGCGGATTTCACATCATTTTCCGATTGAGCAAGAAAAAAAATGAAAAAGGTGCAGATGTCCTCTTTTTGTTGATGCGTTTGGGCCGATATCTTGTAAATGTTTAGCGTTCCCGGTGACTTATGTGCCAAGTGTAGAGAAAGTATCAGCAGAGGTGAAACGCGAGCACACGGGGCGTTATATGAACATGATTTCAGAACAAACCTCTAGGACCGGCCATCCCAAAACCATAGCCTGCAGGTCCCGTCCGCGCATGGGAAGAAGAGTCTGCAGCCTTTAAAATAACGCGTTATTAAAAGCCCTGGTTTCAGGAAATGGTAGTTTTATGATGAAATGATTAAAACACAAATCAGGATTATTTTAATTTACTATAAAACCTGAAATTAGGATTATTACAAAGTATTAACCATTCTCTGTACCGGCTGAAAACGCGAATAAATTCCCCCGAGCTTTGAGCAGAATTCGGCATTCACAGCCCTGTCAGTTATGCTAAGAAAAGGCATAATTTGGCAAACGGTGTGGCCAGATGTTTAAAGAGAAAAAGAGAAAAAAAAAAGGTTTTCTCCAGACGCACATCTGTGTTTAATTATAGCGGCCGTTTCTCGCTACTGTCTTAACGGATACAAAAAGCAAAAAAAATGAAATCTTATTCTAAACACGACATGCCCCCCCCCCCCAAAAAAACTGAATCCAAAAATATCCAAAAAATACCAAGAAATTCACTCTAATTTTACAGTTGCAGCCCATAAATGTATCTCGTGCCAGCTGTCCTGTAGTCATACACGATGTATTTTTTTCATTTTTTCAGCTAAAAAGGCGTTTATACATTTTAGCCAATATATTCAGTGCCGACAATGCATTATTGTGCAAAGTTTAGTAAAATAATATTTAATTATCTGAAAATGGGTTTAAATGTCGTCCTATTTATGATTTTTAATGGAAACATTTGTCATCTGACATAAAAGCAGGCACTGATAGGTTGTTGCCATACGCTGGAAAAAACTTCATAACAGCTTCTAGGTTGTTTTTAATGCGAAGAAAGAATAAAACGGATCATGCGCTTAACGGGCTAGAGAGTATAAATGAGATTTTCTTGTGGGTGTAGAAGAAACTTTTTCTCTGCAAATTTTTTTTTTTTTTTTTGTAAGAATTTAAGAAATGTTACTTTTGTATAATATAATTTGATTTGTGACGTCCAGGTAATCATTTCTTATTTTTTTTTTACATGTTGTATTTTTTATTTTTTTTTGTACATTTTTGGTATTAATAATATCTTAAAGTTTGAGAAAAAACAGACGCGCAGAAGTTTATACATTTAGGGAGTTGTTTACATTTTAGCGGCCGGTGGCGAGCATCCAAATAACTGCAACAAGTTCTGTAATAACAGAAACAATAATTAATAATACGAGAGCTTTTAGGCTAATTGGGAGCCAACGGGAGGACATCAAAAGTTCTGATGTTCCCCATTAATTATTATTATTAGGATAATGGGACGAGAAAATGAGACGCACTTACTGCTCGTATCCTCGGCCATCTCTTTGATGTAACAAACAGGAGGGGGGGAAAAAAGGTTTGTTGGAAAAGTTTGTGTTATTTCAAATATGTAGAATTACGCGGCGATGTCGTGCATTCCTGATGTTTGGGGCAAAAAAAAAAAAAAAAATCAAATAAATTGTTGGGAAGTGGAATAAATGCTAGAAGTTTTTAAATAGGAAATGAAAGCCAGAAGACAAAAAAAAATAAAATAAAAAAAAATAATAATTTAAAAAACTTTTGTTAAGATACAGCCTGGTAGCCCCACGACTGCATATTAAAGTATTCTGTGAGTATCTCTAACCCGCTGTGAGGATTTTATTACGCATTCATCAAAAAGAGCACCCCGTGCATGTTTAATACCCTCACTGTATTACCCGCTACTACTTCTGCTGGGCGGCTGTTCCACTCATCTACCACCCTCTCAATATTCAGGATAGCAGCGTGCCTATCCCATGCGTGTTTAAAGCCCCTCACCGGGTTAAACGCATCTAGTTGTGCCGTAAGTCGTCTATAACGTTTGGAAGCGTTGAATGATCGATGACCTCTAAAGTCCTCTGCAGACGTAAGGTCATGATCAAGGCACTGGATACATTTGTGGGTCATGTTAAGAATGTAAGAATATAAATAATGACAGACACCGATTGGATTTTGAAAGGCCACAGTTTTATTTATGGTAAGTACTGTGACACGTAAAACTTTATTTAAACTTAAAAACATACATTTGTTGAAACTTGTGTAACCTCCAATCTTAATGTATAAACTGCCAGATTTAACTCTTTTAAAACCAAGGAAGTTACAACCACCGACCGTACATAACATCGATACCTCATCACAGGTAACTCACACCAACATGTTGCCGCGTACACCAACCACGGGCCGTAAAGCCGCACTAGCCCGTGGTGTAAACGAAGGCCCTCCCTTTCCCATGGGACCCTGCCCGTGGAAAAAAGGCCCGCCATAACTCACAATACCCACGGATTCCATACCTCGGATGAAAACCGCGACAATTTCACCCCGTACCATGAATAAACCAACCGTAAACAACCTGACGGGAACCTCAGTTCCCCGCCACACCAAATACCGGCAGAAAAAACACTGGGAGGGTAAAAAAATTCTTTCTGCCTCTCCTTCCTGCTTTATAAAAAAGGTAGAGGATCAGAGAAAACGTCCCTATTTAAGGACCTCTTAACCCCACCCCACCATGACCCTGACCTATAGGGAACTGGCCACAGGGTGATCATGCCCCACTAGCATGATCCAGGCCTGATCATGCGGCCCCTTCTTTTGTTGCTGCGTATCCGGGGCCCACTGGCTGGGAGCTGTAAAGGGCGCAGCACCTTCCGCACGAGATATTTACACATCGTTGTATCCTTTCCTATAAATATTATTACCACGCGATAAATGTTTCATCTCACACGGTACATTTTGGGATATTTACCTCTAACACAGTAGGAAAAATGTGTTTGGTGAAGGATGATGAAACCTCGGGTACTTAAAGTATTTATATGCATTGGGATAGATATTCCAAACATCCATGTCGGGGGATTATAATTCCTGAGAATAAATTAACACGGGGGCTACGAAAATCAAACCATTAACTGCAGGCGACGGCGTTATCATTGGTGGAATGGCAGGTGGAGGGGCAGGGATATATAGGAGTATTACTATTTATAAATACTTTCTATATATCTAAAAAATTCTCAATTCCAAAAAATTTTACAAAAAAAAAAAAACTGCCTATATCAAGTTTGCGTTTACAGGAAAGATTTGCGTTGCGTCTTCTCGATGGCGTGTGGCCCGAGCCACTTGATACGACGTACACACCACAGAGCGGCGTTACGGGAGGGGGGGGGTCATGATTATTATTAAAAACTATTAGCATATTTTTAATAAATAGGGAAAAGGCCGGGTTATGCGCATGTTGTAAATGATCTTCCATGAGATGGCGTGGAGGAGAAGACAGGGGAGATTTATAAAATCCGGTAATTGAATTTCCATGCTTTTTTTAACGGCTCCATTTTTCATCCGTCCAGCGCTTTCTGCAGCGAAATACCTTTAGTTTGCTAAACGCATTAACGAGAAGGAATGGGTTCAGGTGGGGGCCGACGCGGCTGTTTCTGCGTATATTTAAGTGGTATATACCATACACGATTAAAATACACTGCAAGGATAATTTGCATAATCCTACCATCTCTGCCCAGCGGCCATGGAGATCTCAACTATCAGAAATATTGGTAGATAAGTGGAACAGTCTCCCAGCAGAAGTGGTTGAGGCTAATACAGTGAGGGAATTTGAACATGGCTTAAGTAATATCAGTATATATATATATATATAATTATTATTATTATTATTTTACTTTATTTTTTCATTATTTTATTATAATGATGATTATTTTTTAAACGCCCCAAAATTGGAAGGTCTTGTTTTTTATTCCTGATCGCACGCCTGATGAATCTGTTTGCGTCTGACATTCAAACCATTTGCCTGATTCACATCTGAGTAAAGGACTCCCACGTTGGGAACGTGATCGTTCGTCTAATTCAGTTTTTGTTTTGTGTTTTTTTCCGAAGTATTTTGTGTGTTTTTTGCAGGTCGGGGGGTCCATGCTGAAGAACACCATGAAGAAGTGGTCTCAGTATAAGCAGGAATGCACGGAGCGGCTGGAACGAGAACGCGCTTTGGCAACCGGTAAGAGGGATGATGTCAGATGAGAAAAATACAATTGATGAATGCAGGAAACGTGCAGATTCACCGATCTTTCTACTTTTCGATGTGGTACAGAAACGATATATACTTTTTCTTAAAAATAAAATTCTTAGGTTCGCTGCGCGTTCCGCCCAGAATGGATTAAGGTACGGTGTGTGATCAAACGATTTAAATACAATGTAACAGAACAGAGAGAATTAGGCAGCTGCCTACAGGTTGGATACCCCTTCCCGAAATCAATTAAGTGCTAGTGGTTTTGCTGGATGGAGGGGGTCGCCGGCAGCAGGAGGTCCCCATCGTGTAAGTATTTTGGGGCCCCAGGATCTGCTCTTTCCCCCCTGACTTTACTTAATATGGAACCCACTCTCAAAGAATTTGCCATTGGATAGGGGCAGTTCGTCTCATCTAATCCGGCAACAGTAAGAGCTCAAACCGCGCTTGGTCCTTGGTCTTATCTCATGTCCAGGATTGCCTAATGCCTACCCCACGCAGGGTTAAATTCTGCACAATGGATCGGCCCCTACATTCCTACCTCCGTCTCTCCTCATGTCTAGCATAAAACCACCGGGGGGTAATTGGGACGAGACAGGGGGTAATTGGGACGGGACAGAGGGGGTAATTGGGACGGGACAGGGGGGGTAATTGGGACGGGACAGGGGGGGTAATTGGGACAGGACAGGGGGGGTAATTGGGACGGGACAGGGGGGGTAATTGGGACGGGACAGGGGGGGTAATTGGGACGGGACGGGGGGGTAATTGGGACGGGACGGGGGGGCAAACTGGCGAGGGATGCATGTGTGGCACATTATATACGCAGAAGCGGACTCAGAACTCTCAGGCAGCACCTGGTGTGAGTGGGAGAATCACAAAAGAAAAGGAAAAAAACAAACTCCCAAGCATGGCAGGACTCCCAGCAATTCGTTAGCAGGTTTTTTTTTTTTTTTTACTTAATCATCCTGATTACAAGAAAAATAAGAGAAGAATATGGTTTCAGAGCGAGGAAAATATCCTCTCACGCGCAGGAACATTTTTTATTCTTTATGAGTTTAAAATCTAATATAGAAATTTCAAGGTGAAACGCCCAGCGATGGAAAACAACTTCAGTTTATAACTATTGGAGATCAGCGACAGATCACATGTAATCGTGAAAGAGTTAAGATGGTGAATCCCTGCATGCACGGAGCCATTTTGTCTCTGGAAGAGCCACCCCTTTGAGGCTACCGGGTTTAACCACCTACAGAGGTACTGCTTGGGGACACCTTTGGACTACTCCATTAAACCCAGTAGGGGGGGTCATGGCTTTTAAATACACTTCTACCCACAGCAGCATGCCCCATACAAAGATTAATTCTAGAGCAAACATGAAGTAATCTACAGAAAGACTATGGTTTCCATGGTAACTGCCCATAGTGTAAAACCTGGCCCCAGAACCGTTTTTCCTAATTCAGGCCCAAGATTCCATATTTTGTTTTAACGTTACATGGCATATATATAGTGTGTATTACTGTATTACCCAAAATGCTGAAAAAACGGTATCATTTACCCCATTTCAAATCTAAGTCCGTATTCAATGATTTAGAGGATGCAGCACAACTTCCTGTTTCGCCAAATAATCCCGACTTGGAGCTGTTGTTCTATTATAATAAATTCCTTAATAATCTATGAGATGCCGTTAATGCGCATCCGTCAATCCCAATTGGGGTGTCTTAAAATTATTTCCTCGTCAGCATTTCTGTGGATGCATTGGAGCAAAACGGCGGCATTTCACGAAACGATAAAATCCAGTAGCGGAGCGTTTAGAAGGCGAGGGAGGATCGGATTCGTCACGTACGCATGAGCCCTCGTGAATGTAGATTGTTCATTATCTTTCAAGTATTTTTTCCCCTTGTAAAGCGCTTACTTTCCTTAAACTGCCGCGGCTCGCTCGCCAATGGCAATACACAAAAGGAAAACATAGGGGTCCACCGTATCGTGCAGGCAGCACGATAGCTGACCATACAAGATCCAAGGTGAATGAGTAACAAACGGGGTGATTTCTGTGGTTCTGGAGGGACCTCTGGACCTAGAAGACATGTTTTTATGGAACGGAGTTTCCATAAGCGTCAGTAATCTTACTATGAATATGATTAGCGGGGCTAATCCACTAAACAGGGAGTTTGCAGGAGGGTCAAAGTGACATCAGCAAACGACATCACATTAATATGAACTCTAAAACGAGAGGTTATATGGTTCCCAGCCCAAACATACTGGAGACGGGCTACGCATGGATTCCGGACAGAAAGGAAACCCGGTGCTGGAGAGGAGGCCACAGAAGCCCAAGGTCGTGCCTCTCGCCCGCACATTTCAGCATATGTTTTTAGTACATACTATTCGATCATTCGTGGCCACATTTCAGGGTTAGCTTTCCCTCCAGAGCTTCTGCAAAAATAAACCGACGAGATCCTACCGCATAGACGAATTGTGAAGCGAGATGCGTGACAGAGGCAGGAAAATGCCCCCGCAAGCATCCTCTCCAAATCTCGAAGGGTAAATGGTATGGTCCACGATCCTCGCTCTGGAAAATCTATCAAAGCAGGGATTTCCTTTGGAAAAAGCAACAAGTAAAGTCTATACGCCGTTTCATTCCGCGTTCCAGATTTGACTGCGGTATTTGCACTTAGATTATCCATAAATTTAGAGCATGATGGGAAAAAAACGTGATATTGATGTCGGGGGCCCTGAAAGAGGCAGGATGTCCCATCATATCTTTGTATATTCTGTTCTTTATTGGGTTCTAGGTTGTCATCCTAGAAGAAGAGCCTTCAGAGTTGGGCGACTCAAGCGCATGTTGTACCTTTGGTGAGGCCTGATCTGGTCTCCTCAATTCATGATTATCCATGGCTGGGATTCCAAAACGGTCCCCACCAAGCTTGGCCTCGATGAAGGTCCACCACACTTCAGAGATAAACTGCCTTTTGGCACTGGTTTTAATCCATTATTCAGCCCTAGCCCTGCTGTATGGATAAAGAACGCGGCACAAAGCCAACGAATCCGACTTCTTTTCTTCTTTCTTCGCAGGGGTATATTGCAACGGCACATTCGATCAGTTCGCCTGTTGGCCGTACTCTCCGCCAGGAAATATATCAGTTCCCTGCCCGTGGTATCTACCGTGGATGGACCAAACAGGTACTGGGGATCCGTGGACGCGCGCAGACCACCTGGCGGCCATATTTGTTTCTTATTTTTGTATTCAAGCCCATTTTCCGACCCTAAAACCTCTCATGTATAGGATAATGTATATCTACACATATCTTCATAAATTATTCTCATTAAAATGCATGATTTAAGATATCTCCAAATTTAGTTTTAAAGGAAAACATGGAATCTTTGCTCAAAATTATACTTTTTGGGGGTTAAAAAAAAAAGATACTTCTTGCATGTTACTGCATATAAAGTGCCTTCGTCTGTATAGATTCCCCAAACCTCCATGCAATCTCATTAATATACGCAGGATCTGTGGTACCCGAGGACTTCTAACGAACGGCTCGAGCTAACGTGGCTTAAACAAACTCCCGTCATCGTACAATCTGTTTCCGCTTACCGAACACGTGCGCTTGTATATAAATGTAAACACGCGTGTTCCTCACCTGTGTGGCCCCAGGGGACTAGCGGTAATTTTATCAATCTCCGAAGGTCTAGTTTAATCAAACACATCGCAGCATCTAATAAGAACAAGGAACGTTTCTCCCCTTGTTTACAAGCTCTATGCGAACACGATGAGAAAAATGATTTGTTTTGGTGACAAACATGTTTTACGAGCCTTGATTTAAAAAGCTCCAAGGCCGAAACTCTAAACCAAGTTTTGTTTACAACTTTAGCGCAAGCCGCACACGCGTGTATATTATATGTAATCCCCCTTAACATGAGAACACACACATAAAAGTCAATTCCGTTTTGGTGAGATCTCCATCGCCCTTGGTATAGGGGCATTTGCAGTCAATTTATAAAAATAAATTATATATTTTTTTATACGTTATAAAACAAATAACCTGAAATTATCCACAAATCATTGTACGGGGGATATGACAGAATATGGTCATACGAGGTCTGGTTTGTGTAAGAAGCAAGATCTTGGAATGTTTTTCCTCCATCTGCATCCAGTAATTGGCCATATAATAAACACACGGCTAGAAACGTACTAAAGACCCAAAGGGTTAAGACGCGGTCCTAGCCAATGGCGACAAGACTCAGAAACACAATAGACGCGAAGCTGTAGGATACCGAACATGTCAACGGTAAAAGCATTGCCAGTTGGGATGAGAAGTCCATGGCCAGGAATCGGGTCATAACTCATATACACTAAATACCCTCATCCGTGTGACGGTCCCATTGTGTGACTGCAAACGAGGTATGGATTATTTCATAAACACTAAAAAATAATCACTATGTAGCCAATCATCCAAAGGGTCGTAAAACCCAACAATTATTACAACGTAATAGCTTAGCGTTCCTGTCCATCGAGGGCTTCCAATGTTCCGCCATCGTTAACGGTTCCAGATCTCCAGAGACTTTGTAACAAACAGAAGTTTCAGAAGTGGTGAACCTGGCACCCGGCGAGATTTCTGAATGAGAAATGTAGATTGAGGGTGAAAGTTCTGATACGAGCGATATCTGTTGTTTGAAAACCATGGTTTACGCTGAATGCGCGAAGCCGATGGATCAGAGAGAGAGAGAGAGAGAGAGAGAGAGAGAGAGAGAGAGAGAGAGAGAGAGAGAGAGAGAGAGAGAGAGAGAGAGAGAGAGAGAGAGGCCACGTTCTCACCGAGTAAAGCCAAAGTATTAGGATGTTAACACATAAGACACAGAAGATGAATGCGATGCGATGGGTTGACCTCTCGTGTTTAATTCTAGGGAATACGGGATATGTATACAGATACTGCTCCGACAAGGGTGTCTGGCAAACGATGGAAAACTCCACAAACATTTGGCGGGATGTCACGGAATGTTCTGCTAATAGTAATCTCTTCAAAGAGAATGTGAGTCAGAAATCTTTCCTTTTGCATTTTTTTTCTTCTTATACTGAATTTTTAGATACTTTCGGGGTCTAGATATCTTGCGCTGTAAAAGGCGTCGTAATGTGCATCTCGTATGGTTTGTATGGTGGGTTTTGATTGATTACCGTTGGTAGCCGATTCACTGTGGGCCGATGGGATGGGAACGACCCTCGTTAAATAGCACAAAGGTGACATGTCGCATCATCAATTAAAACTTCAATTCGGTTTGCCGTCTTGGTAGATGTCCTTTCAAACGACTTGGCCTTGACATGTTAGGTTTAATGTATCACATGACAAACCAAAGAAATATCCCTTTCCAGGCAAATTCAGTGTGGGGAAAGTGTATTATATACAGTTCTGCCGAGTTACCGCTCTTTTTGTCTCCTGTTTTACCTCCGTAGGGGTAACTTGAGATCTCACCCCTGGGGGTTCCTTTTACTTGTCACTTCCAGCTGGATGTATGTAGAACGTTACATTTTATAATATGTGATCTCGTGGATTTCTGGCCTCATCGACAGCCTCTGAAGGTCCCGTTCATGGCACACGCATATAGCACGCTGTGTAAATATGTTGCGTTGCACTGGATACGTCGCGTTGGGTTTTGTTAACCCGGTGCTCTGCTTTCTTTGAAGAGGAATGGGAGCCGTTCGGTGTTTGGCAGTGTGTAACCCCGCTGATGTTTAGGACTTCTCCAGCCATATGGAATCCTTCACAATGAGAGGTTAAACGGAGAACACTTTGGATCTATTTTTAAAACGTTAACATCTGTCTTTGTACAAAGAAGGATTTATTTGGTTTACAAAACATGTCATACGGTTTGTCCCGATTCTTCACTTTTTTCAAGGATATTTCAATGTATTTAATCACCCTCTAACCGGAGACCAACGCAGACCCGTTGCTCTGCCAAATCTAACCCTTCATCCTCAACATGCTGGAGTGTCTTCAGATTACAGAAGAGTTAGACAGTCACCTTGTTTGTATACCACGGGAGCGGCAACCTTCCCTTTCCTCTTCTAATAGCAGGATTTTTCTTCAGGAGGAGAAGCGAGGCAGGTTCTCAATGATGCAGGTAAAGACGATTTGCCGCCGTCAGATACTTAAAACACAAAGACACACAAATCTTTGTATATTTTTTAAATCCCAGTTCCGGAAGGAGACGTTCTATCGTTGAGAAACCCATGCAGGCCTCAACGATCCAGGTTTCCTGATGGATTATTGACTGCGTAGGTGGCCCCCATGTCCAAGACAATGAAATATCTTCCAAGGACTCATCGTGGCCTCTCCACCCAGCAGATGAATAGGGTAGGAAGAAACACCGTGCATTCTCTTTCAAAATGAAAGCACACACAACACTTGAAAATAATCAACAAAGAAAACCAAGCCTGGTTGATATGAGATTGTGGCTCTCCAAATGCATTTCTGTTCCCGGCAGATCTCTTTGATTTATGTTAGAAATCGCACATTTAAGCCGGCTCCTCAGAAGTTGGGTCTATTTCTTGGGCTGTGAATGAGCAGCGAGCCCCAGGCTCTGACACGAGGGTCTCCATGGACCACGGCAGAAGACATCTGATCACCGGACAGTCTCGATAGCTATATAAGCCTGGCTAACGCCTAACCTGGGGGAAGCTCGAATCTAGACGTTCCAAAGGCAATTATTGGGCGACTGAGTGAAACACAAGACCATCCAGGGTTCGGCAAAAACCGTCTCTCCATAACGTGTCGAGAAGAAGTTTTCTCAGAGTTTAGACATTATCCAAAATCTTACATGTTTACTATGTGTATTTAAAGGCTCTCTAATTTAATAAACCCGTTTTTATCTCGACAGGAGAAAGAACACTCTCTCCTTACGCTGATCCGCGTGTCTTACACCATCGGGTACTCCATATCCCTCGTCACGCTGGTGCTGGCTTTATTCATTCTTCTGATATTTAGGTAGGAAGCAAATGGTTAAACCGGTGTTTAAATTTGCAGAACACATCCTGAGTAACCGGACACCGTAGCAGCAGAGAGCCCACAATCCCTGGATTTACCGCAAAAATACCATTACAGCCATTGTGATGAGATTTATGATTCTGTTTTTCCATCTTTAAGCCGGAGGTATCTCTGAATACGCCACTTTCTCAATGACGTGTTAAATCCCCCTTAGCCAGGAGCAAAGACAAAAATGGGGCAATTGGGGGGGACGCGAGGGTGTAAATTTCCATTCTAGGAGGTTTATATAGAAAGTATGAATAGTTTATATATATATATTTAAACAAAAATCTCAATATCAGAAAAAAAAAATGATGCTGAACAGCTTGGCGTTTGAGAAATAATAGCATACATGCGCGCACCATTTATTTCTGCAGAAAACTCCACTGTACCAGAAATTACATCCACATGAATATGTTTGCCTCATTTATTATGAAAGCCGTGGCCGTCTTGATGAAGGACATGGTTCACACGAACGCGTACGCCAAGAAGCCGAGCGATGAGAACGGGTGGATGACGTATTTGAAAGGAGAGGTAGACGTCGTCTCGTGTAGAGCTGTGAAACCGAGTGACGCGGGCGTTTAGAATGGGATAGCATTTAGAGGGAGACCCATGAGACTTGGAGGTCTCGGTGACTCGTTTTCATAAAAATGGCCACCAAAAGCCATCGCACTCTGTACACGGCCTCCAGATTGGGATGGAAGAAAGACTAGGTCCCAACAAACTAGAGACCAGGTGGCCACCAATAGTCTGGGATCTCCTCTAAGGAGATTTTATTGTAATCTCTCGAAAACCTCTGGGATCTAGGATTTAGAAGCCACCTGTGATCCCTCTAGGCCACCGGTTTTTGTGTTCACGGCCCTGTATTGAGAGACGCCATTGCCATGGCTTGGGTGGTTTCATCTTCCAAACTGTAGGCATGGAATGAGGGCGAGGGGGTAACTGGCCTAGTTTGTAGGAGACCAACATTTCTGAGACTTTATTGTGGATCTTGGCCAGCGTAGTTGTGAAGTTTAGGGGAAGACAACATCAGGAATGGCTGCCAACTGTACAGCGTTGAGTCATGTATGAAAGTCGCGAGCCATCTTTTTGTTTTATGCTCTGTCTGCTCCGCTGCCCTCTAACTAACCCCGTCTCGTTTCTCCGCTCCCTTTTCCAGGAAGCGACGGCATGCACCGTCGTACAGGTCCTCATGCATTTCTTCATAGGAACAAACTACTTTTGGCTCCTGGTGGAAGGCATTTACCTGCACACTATACTGGTGACCGTGGTGCTGTCGGAGAGGGGGCTTCTCATGAGATATTTCGCAATTGGGTGGTGTAAGTAGACCGGTCCCATTTATAATTATTTACAGAATATTCAATATTCAAAAATTTCCCATGCACATATCATATAATTCCACCATAATTGACTCAATAATTGATAACAACATAAACATTTGATAAAAGAGAAGTCTGTCTCGTAACGCAATCCGATGAAAAAGCAAAGCCTCAAAGCTCCTCTCCCAACATAAAAACGCACAAACCGCGGTGAATGTTTTTGGATCAATCACATCAATAAGTAGCGTTTTAACTAATTAAAACCCTGGCAGCTTCCACTCCTTCGACAGAACATCGCGTACAGGTTCTCCTAACTTTCTCAACTCATTTCTTAATTAACGTAAAAGGATTTTTTTTCCTTTAAGATCTGTTTATCATAAAATTTTCCAAAAATAAATAAAAAAAAAAAAGAAGAAGATTTTTTTGGCCAAAACCACCTTCCCTCTTTTTGAGATCTAGGGCTTTAATGACGTCCGCACTTTGGATCAGACACGAGAGGTCATCCAAATATTTTGGGACACAAAATTCATGCTTTTTTTCCCCCTTAAAACTAATATACGATTTTGTCCTCTCTCAAGGCCACTAATCTTCTGTATAAACGGCCCCTGTGGGCAGTGGACCCAGAGCGCGAGGCCAGGGTTCCTGGAACTAACAGGACAAACCACGACACCATTTATCAATGTTCTCAATTACTTTCACTTAATAAATATCTTAATAAATATTTAGCTTCTATTATTTTGACCTAAAAAACCCCACAATAATTTAGAACTAAACACGTATGTCATTTTCAAAAGTAATTTTAAATAAAGAGGAGAAAATTAGAGCGAAGCCCTGATTTGAAGACTTTCCTGTGCGCTCAGTTTTGAAACAAAATCCCCAAAAAGTTAAACCCCCCCCCAAAAAATCTAGAGGTCCAAGAGTTTTCATGCGTGGCTTAAGAATCTTTTTTTCTCTTTACGTTCCGCAGTCTGCCCGCTGCTCTTTATGACGCCGTGGGTCGTAGCCCGAGTGTACCTCGAAAATAACGTGTAAGTTTTTACTTTTTTTCTTGGAATGTGAGTGTGAAGATGTCGCGTGTTATGGGAGAGGCGTTTAGGGCACAAAACTACACCCAATTATTTTTTAATGTACATTATCTTGAATAAAAACATAAACATGACACTTTATTCTCTAGTGATTCATGTTTTCTTTTTTAAATTTAAGGACAGGTTGTTTAAAAAAAAACAAAAAACAAAAAAAACTTAAAATACCCCACCCAACACAAAAAAATGCATTACATTTTAATTTTGCCGTTTTAATTTTATTAATTACCGTACTTTCTGAAATGTTTGTAAATATGTTTTTTAATAATAATTCCCTATAACCTATTGAATTTAGGTATAATAAATGATGTCTCCTGAGATGTTGGGGTTGATTTTTGGGTCACAGTGATTGCCTCTGAACCAAACGACACAATGATGCATTATCCGTTCCCTAAAGACGGCATACACGGTGTAAATATCGATCATTTAACTACCCCCCCATAAATCAGAGGCAGACAAATGGCAGAACCGGCTGGATAAGAGGACTTCAAAGGATCTGATATATTTCTGGATAGTAATACAGTCGCGAGAAACACACACACGGAGTTAATACTTTTCACCAGGAAAAAGGCATAAAAAACAATATTTAGCCATTTTAATGCAGCTTTATAAATTATATATATAAAAAAAAAAAAAATGCAAGGATATTCCTGCTAAATAAAAAGAAAAAAAAAAAAAAAAGTCTGATTGGATTTTTCTGAGATATCTCATTCAAAAAGTGCTTTAAACAAAAATAACTATTTATATTTGTGGGTTTTAAGGTACATTTGCTTTGCACTCTCCTTCTCTGGTGGAGCCGTTCGCTATTAAAGTCTATGGACAAGCAATAAGGCTCGGTAAGGGCAGGTTAGAAGGGGTAGGACAGCCGAATAACCCGACAAATGTTTTTGGACGCTACCCCTTAATAAATAGACACAGAGGAATGCTTAAAACACTAAGGAGCACAGAATGGATCCAGTCTGGATGCTGCCAACTTTTATCCAAGACATCCCCTGTGTGGCCAACATGGGAATTGCATGTAGAGGGAAAAAAACTTGGAAAGGGTTTCTCTACTGCTCTAAATGTATCCAATATATGGCAATATTATATCATATTATATCATTTTGCAAACTTAAATATTGTAACAACCTCCAGCTCCCGAGGCACGATAATCACAACTACACTTCTTTCTAACGTAACCTTGTCTGGTTATCCAGAAGTCGCATTCACTCCTCGGGCTAAAGGTCTTCATGTTAACAGAAAGCTAAAACAATGATCATAAGAACCATAAAATTCTATTTCTGAGCATCTCGGATGAGGGGTTTGTCTCGATTTAACATTTTATTTTCCCCTTTTAGGTGCTGGGGGAGAAATGAAAAAAAGGGGATCTGGTGGATCATTAAAGGGCCGATGTTACTATGTATTTTAGTAAGTAGAACACAGCTCGTTAGGTCAGAACTCATTGTGCGGATGTCAATATGTTGACTTATTAGAATTAATCTTTTTTTGCAGATAAACTTCATTATATTTCTCAAGATTTTAAAACTTCTGCATTTGAAGCTCAAGGCTCAGCAGGTGAAGTCTACAGATTATAAACTTCGGTAAGAATAAAAATCTTCTCAATGCCGCAGCAGAATGGACAGTTTACCCCGGAAATAGAAGTAAAATCCGAATGCCGGAGAATCTAATGAGAAAGCGTGAGATTTTAATTTGCTAAACCTAGTTTTTTCACTTATTTTGCAATTATTGTTTTTTTGGTTTTTTTTTTTAAATGTTCACCGTAAAGAGATTTTAGAGTATAAAAAATGGATAGCTGGTTCTCGAGGCTCTCCCATGAGTCCTCCAAGTTTCGAAAGGTCTAAATAGATACATATCGATCAGCCAATCAGGAAGGAGAGACCCGGTGCACTGCGGGAAAACACGCCGTAAGAAGAACCTCCCAACAGTAACGTTATTGCGGAACGTTCTATTATAGAATGACTTCAACGAAAGGAAGAAACGGAATGTTTAATAAAACCGTGATAAATATTTGACTGGATTGAAGTGAATTTTAATTCTAGACCTTAATATTATATAAAAACCATATAAATATGTATATAACTAATACGTTGAATTTTATTTGAAGGCTGGCCAGAGCGACCCTTATACTGATTCCTCTGTTGGGGACGCACAAGCTGCTCTTCATACTGATTAACAACGAACAGTTTGAGGGTCGCACCAAGCAGGCGCTGCTGTTCCTCGAGCTCACCATGGGATCCTTCGAGGTGAAGTTGGGGAAAAAAGGGACCGTTTGGTTTCTTGCCTTTTAAAGATGAGGCGCTATAGGGGATGGGGGTGGATTAGATGTACGCCGAAAAAAGCGCGGCTCTCCACCAAAAAACGGATACCGTTGCATGACCTTTCAGGGTCCGACGTTTAGTAAGATGTAGTCACTTAGGCTTTCAAGACCTGAAGAGGGGACGGCTGAGATCTCGGAAGGTTACGTGACTTTACATCTTACTAAGTGTTGGTCAATAAAATGTTTTTTTGACTTTCACCCGGTACGTACAAAATTAACGCATTCATCCTGTTTTGTTTCCTAGGGGTTCCTGGTTGTCATGTTATATTGCTTCAAAAACGCAGAGGTACGTTAAAGCAGAGCACGAATTAAATGTTCAAGCAATTGCCCCCCAAAAAACCTAGTAAAATATATGAGGGCATGCAGTGTGGGAACTAAATCCCTAATAATCATACAAAAAGACTTAAAATCTCCATTTATTCAAAAATATATTAAAATGAATATAGAAAGTGGTGGGAAATTGAATTATCCCAGTTATGGGCTATAATCAGACCAAGGGGGAAAGAACACAACCCTCCAGAATTCTGGAACATCTTGGGACAATCCATCGGAATATTGATACTCCGGTCTCTGACATGTCAGACGTAATAACGATGAGACCTGTTTGACATTTACTGGCATAGAGTTAGTTACGGCTGGGCCAAGGGGGGGAGGGGGACACCAGATTACTCCAGCGGGGTTCTCCTGACTTATCGGAGGAGTCTTCTAGAATTATTATACGAGGTGAATGCCAAGGAAGATGATTTTTTTTTCCAGGAATGGCAAATACTTTATAATTCAGGTGGGAATTTGACGTCTCTCTTATCTCCTCCGTTGCTAGGTACAAGCAGAGCTCCAGAAGCAATGGAATCTCTTCCTGCTACATTATGTCCCCTGCCAAAACTGTCTGATCGGGAACAGAGACAGGCATCAAACTAAGCGTTCTAAACCGCCGCGGAAAAAATACCTAATAAGCAACGGGTTCTACCAGGATGTGAAGAGGCCCAGCAGCGTCCAGCTCCTCCACGTGACCGTTAACGTCACCGCGGAGTCGGACCCCCAGAGAAGCACCCAGCTGGAGTACTTTGCAAGGGGAAGCGTCTCGGAAAGCAGCGATGGAGGGCTGACGTTGGGCGAAACGTTAGAGGAGACAATGGTAGAGAGCGAGACATAACGGCTTCATACAACATGGAACGTATTCGTGTATGAACACCTCTAAGTCTCTAAAAAACAAACAGAAAAAAATAAATCATTGAGACATGGATCCCAAGGCCGCGTCGGGGCCCCCGGAGTCCGACCTTAATTGTGTTCGGAGAACTAATTACCGTGAACAATAAACAAACAGCTTCTTAGAACTTTCAAAATATACCATCTCGGAAAAACAAGTCAACCTCAACATCAAAAGAAGGACATTTCATTAAAAAATATGTAAAAAAACCACAAAATCAGCAATTAGAACGACATAAGGAGTAAAGAAAACGGCACAGGGAGCTCAAACGTTGCATTTTGACTATTTGGGTGGGTTGGCCTTCAAGCAGTAAACAGACAAATATGCAAATGATTTCATCTGCATATTGGGCTATGATGGAGACAGCTCAACATTAAGCACATTGAGCCAAAACTGCTTTATTTAGCCCAAAAGTTTACTAAATCAGATACACAGAATATCAAATAAAGTCACATTTTACGGTTTATTCAGACACTGTATATGATTTTATAATAAATACATATTTTTAGAATATATGGGGGAAAAAACAGAACCCTTAAGGTAAGGTTAAGGGGTCACAGGTGTGTCAAAGAGTTTAGGATTTCTCTTAATTTTTTAAACAATGGGTTAAAAATTGTAAAAGCCCTGGATTTCAGGAAATTCTTTTATCATTACAGGGGCATAAACTTTGAAAATAACCTTTAAAAAAAAAAATAAAAAAAATTTCAATATTCAGATTTTTTAAAATTTTCATTAATTGTATTATTCAGTAGTATATTTAAAATATATATAACTTTAAAAAAATGATTTTTGCAGCAAGGAAATATGTATATAAAAATGTAAATTACTGGCTTAGATTTTTTTTATATCAATGAGGTTGGTGCATAAAATATGTTATTAAAACTGAGGAATTTGTAATATAATACAAAAAAAAAAAAATCTACATTATATTTTTTACGTTTCCCTCCAGTAACTTTTTTTTCTGTGTTTTACAAATAAAATTGCATCGTCTTTTACATTGCAGAGGATAAGATTTATTGCCAATTAATCTCCTTTCTGATACGCGATACAATGAAAGATGGCGTCCGTAAATTTTGCACACATGTATATAATCGTTTTTAATTAAAATGCGCTAAAAATAAACGGCGGTCATTTGGGTTTTTATTGATAAAGACGTTTCAATAAACAACTAATAGTGTTTTAAAAGCTCATCGGGATGGAGACTTTTAACAAAAGGAATCTATATTAATCACGGCTTTCAAATCACCAATCAGTGCCATGGAAATGAGGTTATAACGAATCGTCTGCATTCTAAATTAAGGTTTCGTTAATGGTTTTTTAATTTACTTACATCACAGAGATGTCATAGCCTAAAACACGGCAGGGTAAATAGCCTAAAACACAGCAGGGTAAATAGCCTAAAACATGGCAGGGTACATAGCCTAAAACTGGCCTAAAATAAATCATTGTTATACAAAAAGCTGTATAAATTTATTATTTTTGAGAGACGGTCACATGGTTCAGAAGCGGAGGTATTTTAATGTGAAAGTAGGCGCATCCTCGTGGTAACTACATACCGGGATAAGTCACAGGTCAGGCTACCCGGAGCCTTGCAGCTTTTGGGGAAGCGGCTTAGTTGGGGAGGCGGGGCTAGTCACAAAGATGGGCGGGGCACATTGGCCACACAAGGGGCGGTGCTATCCCCAGATAGAGAATTGTTTGGGCATTGGAGGGGAAACGGGCGGAGAGAGGGCACGGCACGGAGACAGAGTGACCCGAAGACCCAGGAAAGTGGGGCTTCATCCAGAGACTCCGGGTGAAACCTAGAGAGTTCCGAGGATTGGGTAACAGTGAGCGTCAGGGCCAGAACAGACATAACGAGGCGTCCCTGACACCTTCTACCGCTCTTACCCTCTCGCAGCACACTGCTGGACCCGATCTGTCACTGGAGCGGCAGTAGTGGCCCTTTGGTCCACCGACCCACCAAGGGGCAGATGGCGAGTCAAGAGAAGAGAGGTGCTCAGGACTAATGAGTAATAATTAAGGGCTTTTTAGTCCCTAATTAATAACAAATATCTGAAAAAACTATTAATGGTTTGCTTAAAGTGCATTTTAAGTCTAATTGGTGACATAGCCACGTTAAGATAAGAGTCTTTCCTTATGCATAAACGATAATTTCAGCTATACTTTTACCAAATATGCCCTACAAAAAAAACCTATAAAAGTTATTTATACTTTGCATGCGTTTGCTGACAATTTAATTGCTGGAAGATCCATCGAGTAGGAAAATAAATCTCGGTTAAAAAAAAAAACCTGGTAGTGAAACGAGGCATTAGAGGGATGTATATATTATTTCAGTGACCTCAAAACGCAGATGGCGAGTTAATCCAACCGGCCTTATTGTATTTGTTAAAGTCGAATTAAATTTTAATGCCGCACAGAAAGAGACCTAAGCTGATTAGCTTCCAAGTGCCTTTTGTGGCTGAGAGTAATTCAGCCATTAGAAAGATTGCGATTTGAGTAAATTACCCCCTAAATTCAATCTTTACCAACAGAGACTAAAACCACCAGATCGCGGCGTTCGGCTACGTTTTACCTTCTGGAATTTTAAATTGCAGACCAGGTCACATGACGCCAGGCGAAGCTGCCGATAGGCTGGAAGGTTCGCTCCGAAAAGAAAAGGTTTCTGTGATTTTTAAAAAAAAATGTATTCCGGTATTAAAACCTTAACAGATTTTAGAGGAAAATATAATATAAAAATATGCGGCGCCGTAGAACTTCAGTAATTATTGAAAATATAACGTTATTATAACGGCGGGGATAAATTGTGATCCCTCGCAAACAATCACCATATTATCCCGGAATTATTACGAAGTAGAAGCACTGAAATAAGCAGACGTAAAAAAAAAATAAAAATAAAAAAATGAACAAAAAAAAATAAAATATATATATATATATATATATATATAAAAAAACTTGGGAAAAAAATAAAAATCACAGAGTTTAAAATGAGCAGGCTGAGCCGGCAGAGGAATGGGGGAGTTTGTGATGTTTTTATTATATACACAAACGTGAAGGCTGTCTGACGAGCTGTAATTACTTACCTTGGAAATAGGTAAAGCCAATTCGCATTTATAACGCATTCCTAGCCGCAGAACCAAGGCAACAATAAAATATTCTTTTAAGATTAGACGTCATTACACACAATCACGGGAGGCATGATTTGCTTTGATTTTGTTTGCGAAAGATATGTTTAAAAGCTGGCTATAAAAAAAATGAAAAAAATAAAAATCCTAACTTTCGATGGAATTTGTTCCCTGAATACATTGTAACTATAGTTTGAGTTTTTCAAAGAAAAACGACGATAATAAAGTAAAGTAGATTCCCTGCCAAGTTCAAGTTTGTCTGCCTGGCAAGCAGAGGCGCAGACAAAAGCCTGCCGAATCTAGCGAGCAAACATGCCTGGATCCTTTCTTGGCTTCTTCCACGACTGGTCTGAAATTTTTGTACATTTATTGGGAATTTCTTTATCGAGACGGATAAAACATATTTCTAATGGACGGGATACAGAGGCATGTAATTTCATCTTATACCCCCCCCCCCCCAGCTCTACACAACATGGAAACATCGACATTCTAAATAACAGCCAGAAAAGTCTTACGCCAGGCCACCAATGCTTGTTTACGTAAGTGGATTTAAAACACCCAGAGAAGTATTTTTATACGCGGACTTCGAGATGCAGAGCATGATTGGAGCTCGTGGTAACTTGTATGGGACAAGCTCTTGTATCTGGGACACACGGTCTTTTTGTTGTCCTGGTCATTTGAGGACAATGAGGAATTCACCACCGCAAGAGGACCTTACGGCTGCTACAAAATATTTAATAGTATTAACCATTTTTTTTCCATGGACATAAAACGCTATCCCATATCAGAAGGGTGGTCCATTCTAGTATATGTGGGGTTACATTGCTTAGGGAGTTTGCGGGAAGTCTTGAGGGCCACCAAAGAGCCACAAGGTCTATCCATGAACGTCCGCAGATTGAACGTCACACCAAGATTAACCATCGGAATGAATCACAGAATATTAAACTATAATCGAAATAAAATTCTTACATGGTATAGATTCTAAATTAAAACTAAACCAATCTTTGGAGGATATATCAGTATCTATTCACAAAGCCAGAGTACAAGTGATAGAATATCATGTTTTTACCGAATCAGCACAAAACTCATCTACTTCTACTCGACATTGTGATTGGATTCACATTATTAATGAACTAATTTGAACGCTCGAGTCCTGCGGTATCACAAAGTGAACATCAGCCACCGAGTGACGTCTAAAGCTTTGTAATCCTAAAAACGCCTTATCTGGATTTAACCGTGTGCAGAATCTCTTTGTCATTGCCTCCTTGAGCGCTGTAGTGTAGGGCAATATAGGTTTTTGAAACCTTTAGTAAATAAAATTTGAACCGTAGTCAACATGGGGAACAGCAAAAGCGGGGCTCTTTCTAAGGAGATTCTGGAGGAACTTCAACTGAACACCAAGTTTACTCAAGAGGAACTGTGCACTTGGTACCAGTCTTTCCTGAAAGAATGTCCCACCGGGAGGATCTCCAAAAACCAGTTCGAGGGTATTTATTCGAAATTCTTCCCGGACGCCGACCCCAAAGCTTACGCCCAACATGTTTTTAGAAGCTTTGATGCCAACAGCGACGGCACTTTGGACTTTAAGGAATACATGATCGCCCTTCATATGACGTCATCTGGAAAGACCAACCAGAAACTGGAGTGGGCTTTTTCTCTATACGATGTCGACGGGAATGGGACTATCAGTAAACCAGAAGTGCTTGAAATCATCACGGTAGGGTATTCAACCTCTTTTACATCTGAGAACCACAGGATATAGCCTCAGGCAGTCTAAAAACTGTCGTTACTTCTCTAGAGAGGAGTAAAGGGTACACGGAAATAACGAGATAGGTTTCAGTAGCCTCAGCTTGACATGGTAGAACATGGCTGCATCTAGGAAAACGTGGTGAAGGTCGACACATGCGCCTTACGATGACGAGGTCACAACTGTCAACGTTAGGATCTACGGCTTGGGGTACAACAAAAATATGAGGGTTATAGAGGAAATAGATGATGCGCCAAACAAAATCAAAAAAATTAAGCGGAAAAATACAGGAAGTAAAAAAATTATATGTAATACAAAAATTTTTGTATTACTGTTCTTCCATAAAAGTGTGTATATATATATATATATATAAAAAATAATTCAGCTGTTCTTTTAGAAATTTTAAAATACAGGTGGATTTTCTTAGGCTGGGAATACAGAAATAGGTCACAATAACAATTTCATTTTTTTTTTTTTTTTTTTTTTTTAAAAAGGTTGACAGATCTCATAAAAAAGTTAAAGATTTACAAATACGGCGTATCATTGGAATTGCATTTCATTTCCTGTACGCAGCGCTCACAAAATGAGCTTAAGTGATTAAGAAAGCATTAAGGGAGTCAAAAATATTGCCTTTTTACGTCACTCTTCTATATAATGTATTGCAAATTCCCTGGGAGTTAAGCATTTAATTAATTCATGGCTTCTGCAGTAAATCACCCGGGTCCCGCTAGCCATAAAGCACCAAGTCTGCATTAATCGAGTGGCAAAGTTTTATATTTGCACTCATTTTCCTGATTTTTTTTGGTTTATAGTCTACTTAACATAAGAACATTTTAATATTTGGGTTTGATTTAAGAAGAATATTTAGCATTGCCATCGCTTGCTATTTCCAAATGGAAGATGCCGTTTCTTACTTTATATCCCGCATTTTTCTCTTTGACAAATTCACGGGAGCCAGAAAGAAAAAAAAAAAAGTTACGATCAACTCACCGGGTTTCCTTGGATTCCTACGATTTATCCATGAATAATAAGAACTTTTTAGTGAAATACTGTATTTATTCTTTGTAATTCAGCATTATGTCAGACGGATTACGCTAAATGCGTCAGGACTGTAAAAGGCCAAAGAAATATGACGCTCGACTACATGTGATGTCATAAATCCGAGGATGTGGTGGGTTTACGGAGAGGTGGAAATTGGAAGGTGATAACCCGGGTGGTATTTTGTGTTACAATGTAGCAATCTCATTCTTTTTGTTGGCCAAACCATCCTCATATCTCGAATTATCCTCTCGTGCTCTAGGTTTCAGACAGTTTATCATGAAGTCCGATCCTTTCCTATCTGCCCCGAAGCTCCGTCCATTCCACTTTGTCCTTTGGCGTCTTCCATATGGTTTCTCCACTCAAGGCTCCCTCCATGGCCGTCGCCATTTTCTCCTTTCTACAGTCAATGTTCCCCATTTACGAAGCCCCCTTCTGCCTTCGCTCTCAGCATTGTGCAATTAATTACTAAGTAGCGATGACTTACAAAAAGATCCACTGAGAATCACCGGCGGGATCTCTTTTTATGTCCCGTTTTATTCCCCGATAATCTACAGAATACATATTCCCCTGGCACATAAATGATGTAAGGACACGGTATTCCGTCTGCTACCGCACCATGTTCAATTTATTATTAGTAGAAATCCTGAAGCCTTTTTTACCAGATTTATTCGACTCTTATAAAGTGTGGGGGGAGGGGGATCCACCTTGGAAAAACAATCAAAAATATACCATGTCTGACCCATACATTTCACCCATTTCCCTACAAGCCGCCTGAACAAGGAGAATAATGGTTTCTAACAAATCTCCAAAAATATAATTTGGACACGTACCATCCATGTACAGCAAATTTTAACATTTTTACATTTCCCCGAATAAAGTCAGGGATTAGGTCCAGAAACGTGTGTTTTCTAAAAGTTTGGTGCATCTTATATTCTTAAAAAATTGGTCATAGACAGCAGAGACGTAACTCTTCACGGGTTATGCTGAGGGGGTCCAGACAATATTTTTTACATGGCAGATAATACGTATATCGTTTCAGAAACCACGGTTACCCGGTTTATCCGGCTCGGCTCAAATGATATATTTAAATCTAAGATTATTTCAGAAAATGACTGTTTGAATAATAGAGGCTGACACTTTAAATCTGTTCCGCGTTGTGAAGCCCCTATTAGAAGCCTGGGTGCCGGCATACATTACAGGGGGGCTGACGGCAGTTGGTTAACCAGGAGAAGACGATTAATCAAACACAATGGGCCATAAAGCAGGATTTTCCCCCGTTTGAGTCATTTTCGTATTTTATCCTTTCACCATTTATCATTCGCGTTGCCCAGCGGACTGAGCGCAGCTTTTGCGGCCGGTTACGGGGACGCTCCGTCTGGTTTAATACCCGGTGACGACGTGTCATCGCTGGATTTAATGCATGCTCGGTGCTTGCGATATTTCACTGTGCATCTCGTTAACCGTGTGATAAATGGATGCTTTCTTCCAGGCAATATTCAAAATGATTACTGCGGAAGACCAGAAGTCCCTACCAGATGACGAAAATACCCCAGAGAGGAGAACTAACAAGATATGGGATTTCTTTGGAAAGAAGGACAACGGTGAGCACAATACGACAAGTTAATAAGTTCAGCTCAGGCCCATGTCTTAGGTCAGACCAATTATGGCCAATTTGACAGCCTAGTTAGACAATTTATTACACGTTGAAAGAAAAGCCAAGCAAGTCAAATGTTTTTTCTAGAAGGTCCTGAGTTTCTAAAACTCCCAGGTCCCCCCAAATTTTGTGTCATTCGATGACCGGGCGCAGTAAGCTCTGAGGATCGCATGGATCAGAGCGACCATGAAGTCCTTCAGCAGGAGACCTTTCCATCCCCATTGCCCTTAAAAAAAGGTCATCTACTTGGTGAAGACCACCAAGAATCTCACCATAACCACCATGCAAAACAACAACAACAAACAGAACGTGTGTTTAATGTTACCAGTCTCCAAGACTACAATGTAGAGTGTAAGTAGACCGTATTCACTAAATGATGAATCGTGTGTGACCTTGGTGATCAGCCGCTTGACCCATCCCAACGCATAGTTTGTGAATCTCAATGTAACTCACCGCTACGTGAATTCATCTCATTGACTAACGAAAGGCACTTAGCTTTCCATTAGGTTTTATTTCCCGTAATACTAAGATGACTTTTACTGAAGTCCGAGCTTTAAAAACGGAGGAACGGTGGTGGAACGCCAGAATTAATACGCCTTTCATTTTGTTTCCCCCAGATAAACTCTCCGAAGGGGAATTTATCGAAGGAATCATGAACAACAAAGAAATCCTTCGTCTGATTCAGTTCGAGCCTCAGAAAGTCAAGGAGAAACTAAAAGAGAAGAAGTAGCGGAGCGGGCGCCGGCCGAACAATACCATAAAGACTGTCCATGCAGCCAATTCACTCCATCAGCCAGAGAAATGCAGATTCTAGCAACATGTGAACTCATCTCAAACACGTGTGGCCCTAAATCTTCATTTACACGATACACCAATGCTCGCGGCATGTACCGGCGCGCTCTCTGTGTTATAATGAGGCTAACTAATAATCCTTAGATTACAGCTGAAGCCGTTTTAGAACTTGAAGGTCATACTCCGTAATCTCATTACAGCTTCTCAAAGACAACGACCTGCAAAATATACACAATACAGAAGGGGGGGGTGTATAGCGTCCGTCCCCCCGTCCCCCCCGTGTTACAAAGCGGTGCTGTGTTGTACAAGGTGCTGGAGCATTATGGGTCAAAAATAATAATAATAAAATGCTACAACTATACAATAACATTTAGCGTTGTCGAAAAAGCGTGCATGCGAGGGGGGGGTATTTATTAATTGTGTTATGTCAACCAGTGCAACAAAATATGAGTTTTTCTTACCACTAGAATATTTTTTTTAGCTATTAATCATCAGAAAGTCATTGGAAGTCCTTAGAAGAAAAAGCTTGACACAGCTCGGCTGATATGAATTATAACCAAACAGGACGCTTTTAGCACATTATTAGTCGTCGGTTGCTAAGAGAAAGACAGAGCCGCATGTAACGGGTCGGGCAACCTGTTAGCTCTGTATTATTATTTGAGGGGTTTTTTTTTTGGTTTTTATTGAGATAAAGGCCAAGTGGATTTAAAATAAATAAGAATTAATTCCAAACATTCGGCTTCAGATTGCCGAGGACCTTCGCCCCCGGAGACCACCATGCTCCTCATCAGTGATCGTGATTCTTTTACCTCAACATATCAGTGAAGTTTTCGACGTTAATCCGTTTTATCCACGCGCTGCATGTCTAGGTGTTATATTTATTTCGCTTGTGATGGGAAGTCGTTACAACAATAAAGTTTTTCTTTGTATTCCAATTTCTGGCCCTCTCTCGTCAGACAGACAGACATCGGTCCCTCGTTGTATTCGCCTTGGTGGTGGAAGTGTTGGCGCGGATACAATCGCCGGTTTCTATTCTGATGCGTGTCAGCGTCACTGTAATAATAACTTGCGTGGAGAAAGACTCCGCAGGCTTTCTCGGCGGCTTGTGGACAGTTTGACACATCTACGAAATAAAGCCAGACTTTGCCGCAGCCTCCTGGGCTTCTTAAGCCAAGAAGTCCACGTTTGGCCAACACTCTGTTGGGTTCGGTATTTGGGAACCGCTGGGCATTAGCAGCTGGTCACGTTCCTCCCCAGTTTAACTCAAACCCTCAACGCCCATCACACAACAGTATAGGAGAAGAAAAGCTTCCCAGTCTAGATCAGGGGCGTCCAACCTGCGGCCCTCCAGCTGCTGCAGGACTACATCTCCCATAATGCTCTATCAGCTAAGGGGCTGGCTGAGGAGTATGGGAGATGTAGTCCTGCAGCAGCAGCTGGAGGGCCGCAGATTGGTCACCCCTGGTCTAGATCCAACATGGAAGAGGTTCACCTCTTCAGTTTACTTGCTACAGATTTTCCACCACATGATACATAAGAAACAGCATCCTTTTGGTGACCTGACTTGTCATGATGATGACCTGAGCGTACATGACCCTAGATGAAGGGTCTCCAAACTGCAGACCTCCAGCTGTTGCAGGACTACATCCCCCATGTTCCTCTGCAAGCCTCTGAGCTGAGAGGGCATTATGAGAGATGATGTCCTGCAACAGCTGGAGGGCCACGGTTTGGAGACCCCTGATCCACATGTTTTTATAACCAATGCATTCATTCACAGTCTCGAGTCTTAACTTACTTGGAGGTAAGACGATGCGTCGAGGTTAGAGGATCACGTGAAGTGGCAGCGGGACGTACTTGGATCACGCGTGGTCCTCATCCAGTGGGGAAGCCGATGTCGCTTGATACAATTGATGTTATTTCCAGGCAATTCCTCCGCATCTGTCTGAAGAAACAAGAGAATTGTGAATTCGGAATGGATATAAAATCTTAACACTTTGCCGCCCCAAGCCCCAGAGTGGTTTTCGCTTACCAAGCTGTCAGTACGCGCTCGGCGCCCCTCTCTCTCTCTTTAAAAAAAAAAAAAAAAAAAGGGCTTGGGGCGGCAAAGTGCCGCCCCCCTTCAAAAGTGCCGCCTGGAGCGGTTGCCCCACTCGGCTCCATTGTCGGGCCGGCCCTGCTAAAGGTTACTGGGCAACGAAGGAGCTGGTTACTGGGCACTCAGCATTACAAGCCGGCACCAACACCGAACAGGGAGACTCGCCGCAGGACTGCTGAAAGGTAAGAACAAATGGGGGGGGGGTAAGGGTAGATAATGGGGGGGGGCGGCAGGGACGGAGAGAGAGGAAGGGTAGATAAGGGGGGGAGAGGAAGGGTAGATAATGGGGGGGGCGGCAGGGATGGAGGGAGAGGAAGGGTAGATAAGGGGGGGGGCGGCATTTTAAAATTGGCCCCAGGCGGCATTTTGCCTTGGGCCGGCCCTGACCTTAAGGATAATCGGGCACGATCTCCCGCAGTCCTGCCGGTCCGTCTGTGCTTCTGGTTCAGATAGGTGCAGATCTTTGTGGACTACAAATCCCATGATCCTCAGACTGCCTTAAATTTGGCTGAGCCTTATGGGAAATGTTGTTCCTAAAGATGTGCTGCTCATCTCTGCCCCCCCATAGGGTCATCTTATATTCAGGACTTTTTTCTTTCAATAAGATCCAAGGTTTTTCGTGCGGGGGTGGGGGGCTTCACTGTCTTATAATCGAGCAAATAAAAGGTACATATTTATTTTTTTTATAATAAAACATTTTAAAAAACTATTTTTTTCCCCAGCTATGAAGACAGATTGGCCAAAAAAAAAAAAAAAATGACTATTTTGCCGGCCATTCGTTATCGATCTGAACCCCTAAATTCCTGGCAAATTCATATATCCTGAAGCCAATATGTGATTTATTCCACCCCGGTTGGGGGGTTGTTTTTGCGGGGTCTGTTCTAGATCATCGGTGTATTTGTAGCCTTGCTAGGATAATACATGGAAATCATTTGATTTCTGAAAAGCCAGTGAAGTCATTGCATATATTACATCAAAAAAAGTCCATGGAATTTGGGGCTATTAATTACACATAGGTCGGGGCTGGGGCTGATTTTACCAGGGCCAGGAACAGTTATTGTATATTCCAGGGACACGTTAAAAGTTCAGCCTTTTAATGGGGCACTTTTCATAACGCCCCGTTAATGGGTCCAATTACCCCACTTTAGTATTGAAAGAGTGCAGACCAGCATAATCCGTGTAATATTTGGGGTAATTTGCTTGTTTCCCATCCGCACATGAAATATAAGATTATAAATTATCGCTTTATTGCTTCATGTACCCCGGGGTCTCACAGATACCCCAATACCCTGTGTACCTGCTCAGGTCACCCCCGGGATTTAATGCGGGGCCTTATTATAATTAGTGACGTGGCGTCAGATGTTAGATATTACATAAATCCCCAGCAGATTAATAATATTGATTATTATTTATCACTTTCTACCCATGCTGGGGCATTAACGCCTTCCTTCACACCAGTCACCCCCCCCCCCCAATGCCCCCAGCCGACCCATTACCTCAAACACAGTCCGCTGCGGGGCCCGGGTGCCATCTCAATGAGGATGATGGGAGTTAAACCACTTCCTGTGCCTCCCAGGTTTGTGGATTTCCCCACCGGGCCCAGGTGGCTCCTGATTAGCAGAGCTCCAGCTCACCTGTGCAGGGCCGAGGAGATCCTGACGGCTGACAGGGCTGAGGAGATCCTGACAGCTGGCGGGGCTCAGGAGATCCTGACGGCTGACAGCTCTGAGGAGATCCTGACGGCTGGCGGGGCTCAGGAGATCCTGACGGCTGGCGGGGCTCAGGAGATCCTGACGGCTGGCGAGGCTCAGGAGATCCTGACGGCTGACAGCTCTGAGGAGATCCTGACGGCTGGCGGGGCTGAGGAGATCCTGACGGCTGGCGGGGCTCAGGAGATCCTGACAGCTGGCGAGGCTCAGGAGATCCTGACGGCTGGCGGTGCTGAGGAGATCCTGACGGCTGGCGGTGCTGAGGAGATCCTGACGGCTGGCGGTGCTGAGGAGATCCTGACGGCTGGCGGTGCTGAGGAGATCCTGACGGCTGAGGGGGACGTGAGAAGCGGAGCGGAGGTACTGTGTGCGGCACAAACGGGGCAGAAAGGGGGAAATGTGTCTTATAATTACCTCACAATCCGGCTGTTTCCTGTTTATTACCGCTTGATGGTGCCTCTCCCCTTAATACCTTCAAGGAGGCAGGTTGCAGCTCCGCACAGAGGTTACTAATACCCCCTAAATGTACTCTGCTGGGAGCAATATGTGCAGTCACCTACAACGGTCCCAGTCAGGGGGTATCTGTGGGTGCCTCAGTCTGATTAACCTTTCATTCGTATACCTGTAGATAAATGTAACATAGTATAATTTATACATTCTCCGTCCACACAGCATGAAATAATCCCGCACTTTTTGCTTTTTCTAGTAAATGTGTTATTTTTTTTTTTTTATATAGCACCTTCAGTTCTGTAGCGCTGTATACCGGGTAGACATCTGCCAGTGAATTGTTATTTTTCAGGGGCCGAGACATTTTGAATTCGGTATTTTCAAGTTTTGGGGGTTTTTTTTATGTATAATTATTACATAAGCTGCTTTCTACCAGAATGGTCCTGGTTTTGAGTAGTAGCCCCGGGAGCGGGGCAGTTTACCCCGGCGTGGGTATCAGTGGCACATAGATACATCCTTGGTTTTGTCTCTTCTCATGGTCTTCATCTTCTGGAATGATCCTCGGCTTTCGTGTCGCTGTGCTTGGCACGCAGATGTTAACGGGATTTATCATCTTAATTGGGATCTGTGTGCCAATATCCTGCGGGTGCCGCGCCAGCTTTATCCTGGCACAGAATTCCGCACCGCCTGCCCGAGGAGATGTATCTTAAAGAGACGATAGCTGTGTAGTAATAATCAGTGTGAGAACGGGCTCTCCAACGCATACCGAGGCCTGGCGGGGTTTTATCTCCTCTCTCCGTTCATTCGGCAAAAAGCTCGGTGTTTCTGAGCAGGCATCGTGTTGCAGGTTATTCGTAAAGTTCTATACGTGGTTACTGAGGGACCTTGAAGCCCCGTCCTCTGCGTGTCTAACAGCGTGCTCATCAATCATGTGGAATGCGAACAGGTAGACAGAATCATGTGGGACGAGACAACGTCAGATGAAGTTCAACGCGGGCAAATACAAAGTTACGCAGCTGGGACGGGGAACCTGCGTGCTGATGTCATACAGGACAGAAATGTGTGAAAGGAGGCGCCTGAATCCTCTCTGAAAGTCTATGGTCTGTTCATGAAGCTCGAGCTCAACCGTCCGGAACGCGGAGTCCACCCAACCATCCCACGCGGGTGTCATGGCGTCCGTATGGCTGTATCCCCCCTAATATATAATAGTTAATCTTGGATGGGAACTCGGTAGCCCAAAAGCATGTAATTAAAATCTCGACGGCTGCTCGGTGTTAAGACCTGAAGTGGAAAGGCAAATCCCTTAGAGTTCCTGTGTACGATTTGATCCTGCAGGGTCTATTCACTAAAGGGTGAGTTGACAGGAGAGTTGGGATTTCAGCTCCTTCACTTTCCATTAAGATCTCCAGTGAGCCTTGGCTGCATGAGGAGCTTGGCCAACCTGTATCACGTCTGGCGAAATCTCCAAGGGCTCCTCTGCATTTCAATTACACATGATACGGGGCCAAATTTGGTCCTTCATAATGAATAGAGAAATGAGGGAGCTGAAACCATTACTCCCCCTTTGGGGAACAGACCCCAACATGAGTATATTTTTTGTTGTGAGAATCAAGAATTTTGGTCAACGGCCAGTGTTAGACCTCTAAGCTGAAAAATATCAGCGGTTTGGTCAGTCTGTCTATTCGATGTACGCTAGGATTTGGAGATGAGGAGCACTGGTTTGTGGTGTTTTTTTTTTTTTACTCCAGAGAAGCTGTCCAACCACCAAGGACCTTCTGAGGACCAAAAAGCACTTGGCAGATTCATACAGATATCGAGTAGATAAGACCCCACCGAAAGTAGTGTCTTCCCGTAAAGATTATTGCCACGCACTCCCCACCCAGACTGGACATCACTCTGTGATTTAGAGCTTTGCAGCTTTCATGTTTGTTTGTAGACCCCATTCTGGTCTCCTCTTGGCCCCCATTCTGTCTCCTTCTCCGTCGCAGAGTAAAACGACCCAAATCTTCCTTTTTTTTCCTCTGTATTCACCCTGGCCCTGTTGGAGACTGAAAAGCGTTGGTGCGTTTTCTGACCCCTCCATAACCCTCCTTTGCTTTCTGTTCAGAGACTCCGGATGATTGTCTCGTACGAGACGCCTTGCAAGGAGAAGGTTAATGTCACGTTGGAGAAAAGAAAATGTAATTGTTCACAGAATCGGTTCAGCTCGCAGAGCAATAAGCGTAATAAAATCCAGGCGTTAACGAGGAAAATTAATCGGGAACCAGAATTAAAATGAGTGAAAGATCGCAATGAGCCCTGATTGGATGATGGGGTATTTATTATTTAACTAGGAGCTAATGTGCCATTTCAGCCGTGTTTCTGATAAAAAAGCCATTAAAAAGAGCTAAAGAAACAACGTATCCAGCCCTAATATTTACACACAGATAAAGCTGGATAGCCGTACAAAATCTGATTGGATAGACCAGGTCATGTCATTGAGAAAGCCGATGATGTCACCAAATAGGTTGCCTAATCTGAGAATGTATGACATCATCCGGATCTCTGCCAATCAAAGCAGCATTAAAATAGTGCCAGCTATTTCTGTTTTGTTTTTTGCCAATAATGCTCAATTCTTTCCAAATAACGAAACTTTTTTGTAGCAATACCCACAGATTTTATTATGTGTCTCCTCTTGTGTCGTGTCGCTGTCACGAGTGATCCTCTGTAACCATTGCCAGGGATACGATGTATCAGGGCCGCCGTTCCTTAATAATACACCTGTATATTCTCTCTTTGATGATTGGTGAGGACTCGGCCCATGTTGGACTTGCCCCAGCAGCTGCTGTAGACCAGAATATTGCCCCAGGTGGTGAGTGTCGGAACGTCTGGTTTTAGGTGGCCAAAGGGGCACGGAGTTACCCCCCTGCAAACTGTTGACCGTATTGTGATGAGCGGTTGAACCAGTAAGTGAGATGACGCGGTAACCGACCTTTCTATGTGTCGGGACCTCGAAGTCCTCATTTACTGCTGGATTCGATCATTTATAGCTTGGAGGAGAGACGAGGAAACAGAGAGGATGCAACTGAAATATTCCAATACAAAAAGTACTAAGGAGGATCCGGAGGCCACAGTCTAAAATGAGAGGATCTGGGGCTTCGATGTGATCCTAGGAAAAGGTTACTTCACTGACATAGAGGTGGACGAGTGGAACAGCCTCCCAGCAGAAGTGGTAGAGGGTAAAACAGCGAGGGAATGTAAACCTGCATGGGATAGACGTACGGCTCCAGACGAGACTGATAAAGGTTTGAGTCCTCAAGGCAGGAAAAACAGGAGACTAGACGGGGGCCGAATGGGGGCCGATCTGCCGGGGTAAACGGCTGTTATCTGCAGGTAGGGCTCTCAGGTCTCTTGTTGGATGGGGTAATTTTCGGTGGCCGCCCCCTCGCTGCTGGAGATTGATATCCGTGCAGAATTAACTTCTAAAAGCTTCGTTGGGAAACGACAAATAATTGAAGTTCCAGGTTTGCAGCGAGTTCCGAAGCGTTCTATTTCCTCGGGGGGGGGTGAAGACGGAATACGGGGAAGGATCGATCCGTGAAGATGCTGGTATGACCCCTCCTTACTCATCTCTTCCCGGTAAAGGATTGATTTCACTTGGCGAGGCTGACACATTGTTATTCATGGGAAGGAACCGGCGTTATCTGGAAGTATGAGGCCTGTCAACGTGTCTCCACTACTCGCATCACACGACACGCTGCTCCTTAGAGAGGCTAACCCTCCGAAACCCGTTGCGGTGCCTGATACTGACTCACCTGCTGCGGGGAAAAAATATAATAAAAAGTCAGGAAAGAAACCCGTCGGGGGGGGGGGCTGTATAATTTCTCTTTAAACTTGGCCTCCCTTCAAGGAAAGTCTCCTGCGAGGCCGCTGCCGGTCCCAGTCATCCAGGCACTTTTAAGGAAAGTTATGCGCTTGGATTTCATCAGCTCGTGGCAGCGTTCTTCAGACAATTAGGTATTTTGTTTTGGAAAGGGTTCCGGGTCTCGCCGCTTCGCACATTCAGTATGAGACGACCCTTCGTCCCAAAAGTCAGATGTAGGGGAGAAAAAAAACAAAACCCCTCAGCGACTGATGCTTTCTCCCGGCCGAGTCGGGATGTTGGCGGCCGACGAGCGCAAAGCATAGAGAGGAAATCGAGCGTTTTATCAGAATTTCGTTCTATTGTTTGTTTTTTTACGCATATGAAGCCGTTTCAGACTTCAAAGGGGCAGCAGATACGCCGAGAAGAGTGTTTCGTAATTTCAGCTGTCAGTTTCCTCGGCTGCGCTGAGCTTTGGTTCTAGTAGATTAAATTTCACAGGCGAATGGATTCTGGAGAGAGAGGAATCCATGAACCTCCCGGCTGCGAGTCCCGATCTCAGGAGCCCCCGCCGGAGGCTGCAGAGCCCACAGAGCAGGCGTTGGATTTAAATCAGGGGCCGGGGGCCCAGGTGGAAAGCTCGTCAGGTTGCCCGGATGACGGAGAAGCTGGCTCAGAGCGGAGCGCTCCTCCTTGCCACGTGCCACAGGCTAACGGTTTAAAGGAGGTCTCGGAGGAAGTGAGTGCGCGCTCAGCGGACGAGGCTCAGGTACGTCCTTATCTTTGCTGCAAGGTGTGTGGCTGGCAGGGTGCGGGGGCTGACCTTCAAAAAATGGCCACCTGTCTTTTAGACTTTACTGCATTTATTAGTTATTTGTCTTGGTTTTCATTCCCCCCCCCAATTTAAATGAATGTTAAAGTTTAGACTGTATTGTTTCTATTATCATTAATATTTTTTATTTATATAGCGCCATCGTATTCCGTAGCGCTGTACAATGGGTAGACATAAGAAGTATATAACTTAACAACCCGACTTACAGAATGTATCCATGTGTTGTTTGTAAGTTAAAAGAAAAAGATACTGAGATACCGACATAAATACATTGTTATAATTTATAGATACATTTAGCGAATTTAAAACGTGACCTAAATATGCTGAATTTACAGAAGATCAGAGACGTTTCCAACCTTAAGACTCAAACCTTAATCAGCCGTTGGTCTCGTCTTAGATTCAGGAGCCGTATGTCTATCCCATGCATGTTTAATCCCCTCACTGTATTACCCTCTACCACCTCTGCTGGGAGGCTGCTCCATGCACACACTGTCCTGTTCTCTAATGTGGAGTTAGAGCTGTGTCTCGCTCTAAGGCCGAGGAGCCCGGCGTTAGTCAGTAATGGTTTATATGAGTTCACCAGATTTATAACATTTAAGGTTCATTTCCAAGAGTCTCGCAGAGTTCAGACTCTGGAATTTATCACGACTTTTGGTCATAGTAGACGCTACCTTGCTGGGAGAAGAATGCGCTCCTAATTCCTCAGCTGCAAGAAGCATTACAACAAAGTGAGAGGAATTAAATGCGCCTGGGATAGGCATACGGACCCTGAATCAGGATAAGTGGAGCAGCCTCCCAGCAGAGGTGGTAGAGGGTAATACAGTGAGGGTGTTAAACATGCATGGGATAGACATACGGCTCCTGAATCTAAGACAAGACCAACGACTGATTAAGGTTGGAGTCTTTACAGCAGGAGAAACGGGCGACTAGATGGGGGCCGAATGGGGGCCGATCTGCAGGCAGGTTCTGGGTTTCTATGTTAATATTATAGATTCTTGGAATCTGCTGAGTTAGTCCCCCCGACGACATCATTTTACATTAATGGCCCCACCGCGAACCCAGAGAACCACCACAGAACCCAACGTCCCGCCGCGGAACCCTCTACGTCCCTCTACTTTAGGATCTCTTCTCCTCACCTGTCCGCAGCAGGAAAGCAGGGGGCCACCTGCGCGACTTTCACCCAAGATCCCGACGGCGAGTTATTCATCCCACCCCCCGACGCTCTGACCGCGACCTAGAACGATACGTATCTCTCTGTTTATGGGATGTCTGCGGAGATCGTGGAGGACACGCCACGCTTTGGGGATTTTGGGGGTTTTTATAGCATTTTGTAGCGTTGGTTCCTCTTTTCTGTTTCAGAAAGAGCTGCAGAATAACCGAGCCGACCCGGTGAAAGGACATCTGTTTCCCGGCAAACCGTTTGCTGCCGAGCCCCTACAGGTCGGTACCGGCTTTAAAAAAAACATAGAATGACAAAAAGAATTTCAGAATTGAATTCATTTTGCCCGTTTTTAAATAATGTTCTTGCTGCGAAATATTCAAGGTTGCGTAAATCGTACCCCCGCCGCGTGAGCTTGTACCGAAACAAATGGTAAGGTTCCAGACGTGGCGAGAGCGCCTCCTCCGCTGGTGCACCTGGCATCTCGCTGCCGGTCTCGCTGCCGGTACAGGTGAAGTCGTTCACCGTATGGAAAACCCGAGTTTTGGGTTCCGTTTCTGTAGGAGACGCTCTTTTTTCCGGTTTTTCCGGTTACTTAGACATTTAGACTCGCGTATTATTATTATTTTAGGTTTTCGGCGATCCCGAGGGAAGCGGGAAAGAAGATCCAGCGAGAGACGGCAAAATGACCTTCGAGAAAACAAGCGAACGCAACAAACACCGAGACGACCTGGAGGAAGCGCTGAAAAAGTAAAATACCGCAAGCTCCCTTTTTTTAACGTGTTGTTTCCGGCATCTCGCGTATTATCTGCCGATGACGGAATGGCGGCCGCTAAACGCCTTCCCCTCGAGAAACATCAGCCGAGACGCTTGGGGTAAAATCTTCCGGTTTAAACAGTGCAAGGGGGTAATTTACATACAACACTCTCAATCAGGTCCTCCTTTGCTTGGCATTTGCACTTGGCCCACCTCGGCCCAGAAGCGGGTCGCTATTGTAGTCTGTGGGGTTAAACATGGCGGTTCCCTGACAGGCTGGATCATCGGATCTTGGTGCAAATACTAGCCATAGAGGTCTCTCTCGGTGTCCGAAGCTCGCAGTCTTTAAGGTCTCTGGTAGTCCCACCTCCCCAAAAACAAGGCCAGGGCCCATAGTCTGTAGGGAGGAGTCTGGCCCCCAGGAGCCCAGGGCCCGGACCCTTCCGTGACACTGCTCCATAGTTACCTTTCCTGATTTATTCCCCGTGGGAGAGGACGGGAGACGCGGGGCTTTGATTTATTTATTTATATACGGAATAATTATTAACATAAAAACGCCAGCGAACCCGCGTTTCATTTTAACCTTTTTTGTCCCATTCTGGAAGCGCGTGTCCGTATCCGGCCCCATTGGTGGTGGTTAAGTAGTTAATATTGACGGTATAAAATGTGTATTTTTCCGCACCTGATCCATTAATCTTCCCGGATCTCGGCTCCGAGGAGATCGTAATCCCGTTTTTATTTGTCAGAAATATCAGAGTCTGCTGAAACCTGCGAAACCGCCGGAGTTGCTGCGTCCGACGCGCTGCGCGGCTTCCGCTATATATAGAAAAATTAAATATATCGAGGAAAACGACCCCTCAGAGCAGAAAATCCCACCGTTCCATGCTGTATATAATCACAGGGTTCCCCATCCTCCACTTTCTCCTCCTCCGCTCTCTTTTCACGTTCTTATGAAGGGCCGTTTGGGTCACGATAAATATATTTTATTTCTAAAGAGCCGTTGTGGTGAAGCGTTTGAAAAGTTTTATTTTATTACCACGGCAACCAGATGTCTATCGGTTGCTATGGTTATAAGTCTACTTTTCAAACTTTGCACTGTAATTACTCGCGTGCTATATCTCTCGGAGCGCGGGGTTGTTGTAACGGGGTCTTATTACGTGGCCCCCTTCCGGCATGCGCAGGTTGTATACGGGCTGTAAGATGGAAAGCGGGGCTCCTTCCCCGGCGCGTTTTGCAGCCCCACCGTGCGTTTCATGCTTCTGGTGATCTGTGCTGTGCGCCTCCGGAGCGCCGTTTAGGCGATCCTGATAAATGTCTGTTTCCGTACGGCAGAGACTCGGAGCCTCAGGGCAGCTCGATAAATCTCTCCGTCTTCCAGCAGAGAGCTGCTTACTTGGCGTTTAACCCGTATAACCCCGGCCTCGGAGGGGGATTTATCGGCCTCCCCTGACATCGTAAATCACTGCCGGGCGCTCAGCGTTTATTAAGAGTGGATTTTAACGGCCAAAACTAAAATGGAATTTACAAGATCTGCAGAGAATAAACATTTCAGGACGCGCCGTACCTGGCCGGCCTCGAACGCCCGAGAACTCGCAGGTTCCCATGGCTTTAGTAAAAACACGTGAATTAGCGGCACGGGGGCCGAGACGAGCCTCTTCCAGGCCGACCTCGTGGAGGACGATAAATCCCCGGTGTGGGCAAAATTATAAAGTCAAGCAGTCCTTCCACTCGAGGCATGGTGTTGTCCTCATGGAGAAGACCTCCTGCTTCTCTAAGTACAAAGATATTCCTCATGAACGAGGCCGGATAATAATTATTATTATTAACGATCATTAGAGGCCAGATAAAAAAAACAAAGGCCAAAGATTTTACACAATTATGGCACGAATTATGGGTGAAAAGGGCAAATGAGAGAAAATATGAAAAAAAAATAGTGTCTTGAGTAACCCCAGGTCGCCGTCTACGTTCCGCTCACCACGATTCCCACGAACCCCGCGGTTTAAAGCGTAACCAGGTCCGGCCTGATCACCGTGACGAGTTATTCGCCGTTTTTATACAAATCTGTTGAATTTGCTTTGTTTTCTTGTTAATGGAAAATCTGTGCCTGGGGCGGATTGACCGGAAGACCCTCTTAACTAATTATTATTCTTTAATTATAAACCTTTTGCTCGGGACGCTAAACTCTGGGAAATTAGTTTTTTTCCTATAAAGCCGATGAAAGCTGATAATATAATTTTGACGATGCAGAATTCCTTTGTGGCTTCAAAACGATGTTTTCTTCCAACCTCTGATATATACGCTTTCCCCCAAAACCGTTATCTTAACGGAGCCGAACTTTGCGGTTACTGTCCGGCCCAGACCGGCCAATCGGCACGCCGGGCAAAATATCCAAGCTTATGCCATCAGGTGGCTGCCGGCCTTAAAGTGCCGGAGCCGCCATCACCGCCGGTTACCGTCACCGTGCGTGGAGTGAGACTTCCGTATCGTGACCCATTTCTCAACTGAAATATTTTCCCCTCAAGCTATGAAATTAGCAATTAATTCCGTTAAACATCCTGACATTTGCTAGCTAAGTAAATGCGACCCCTGCGCGTCCCGTTAATAAGGTCTCTTAATGCAGACGAGTGAACTGTAAAGTCGAGTTGGGTTAATGGAGGTCGTCTCCGGAACAAACATAATAAAAGGAAATCAGACGAGGCTTATTTACCTTGTCAAGGTGAACCGAGTTTAATCCCAGCGTCAAAGCATCGAGGCGTCTTGGACGCGGCTGTAGGGAGCTGCCAGGAACTGGGGCCATACGGACGACTGTAACGACCCAGGGCGCCCAAAGATGGAGTTCAGGAGATCGGCAGGCAGTAGCGGAGTCTCAGGACAGGGCCTGGTCAGGGCGACTGCACTCACCCGAGTGGTGAGCATCCAGGGCTGTGCAGCCAGATACCGGCGCCCTGATATACCAGCGGATGTAGACCAGAACGAAGATAAATCCTGCAAGCACCCTGGAACTGGCATGAGACATAGCACAAGACTCATGTGCGGGATGCTGCAGGCTGGGAGTGCGGAAGCTAAGCAGAGTATATTGCTGAAACATAGGGAGACCAGGCAAGAAACATAACCAGACAAGATATACATGTTACAGGGCACAGCAGCGAACAAGACAAGGAATAAACATAACCAGACAAGATATACATGTTACAGGGCACAACAGCGAAGACAAGGAATAACCATAACCAGACAAGATATACATGTTACAGGGCACAACAGCGAACAAGACAAGGAATAAACATATCCAGACAAGATATACATGTTACAGGGCACAACAGCGAACAAGACAAGGAATAAACATAACCAGACAAGATATACATGTTACAGGGCACAACAGTGAACAAGACAGGACACCCCTCTACCTGGGATACCAGACAGGACACCCCACAGGTTACATCACAGACTGACGCATAAATACAGGAACTAGCCTAGGACTATTTGAGAACCATTGGAGATTCCGTCACATCTTACGGCCAAAGTACTCCAATGACGGTGGGGCCCAGGGCCGGTCTTAGGGGTGTGCGACCTGTGCGACCGCACAGGGCGCCATGGTTGCAGGGGCGCCTGACCGGCACTTAGATTAAAGCATCGGGGTTTTTTTGTGTTTTTTTTTAAAACTTTATTTAACATCATTCATGTTAAATAAAGTTTAAAAAAAAACCGATGCTTAAATCTAAGTCCCGGTCAGGGGCGCCGAGCGGTTGCTCGTGAAGTTCTCGGCAACCTCTCGGGGCCCCTTACTCTCCGTGACTCCGTCGCGGTGCCGGCATCTCATGTTGAGTGCCGGACTATTCCGGCTCTCAACATGAAATGCCGGCACCGCGGCAGAGCGAGAAGACGGATGCCTCCCGCTCTCACCGCAGGACTCCGGCAACAAGGTAAGTGGGGGGGGTGTAGTTTGAAGGCGCAGAGGGGGGGGTGTAGTTTGAAGGGGCAGGGGGGGGTGTAGTTTGAAGGGGCAGAGGGGGGGTGTAGTTTGAAGGGGCAGAGGGGGGGTGTAGTTTGAAGGGGCAGAGGGGGGGTGTAGTTTAAAGGGGCAGGGGGGTGTAGTTTGAAGGGGCAGAGGGGAGGGGTAGTTTGAAGGGGTAGTTTTAGGGGCGGTAGTTTGAAGGGGCATGGGGGGGGGTAGTTTGAAGGGGCAGAGAGGGCGGGTAGTTTGAAGGGGCAGAGAGGGGGGGTAGTGAGGGGGGGGCGCCAGAGGAGTAGTCCGCACAGGGCGCCACAACACCTAAGGCCGGCTCTGGTGGGGCCTAACGCTAATCCCTGCTGACAGCGGTACTAAACATGAAATCCCAACACATATCAGAGAGACATACCTGCGGACTGCAGACAGACAAACAGAACACACCGGTGGGGCGCACCTTATAAAGGAAACAGAGCTGACGCAAAGAGCAGGACTGGAAACAAGGAATGGGAGATCAGAACCGAGCATACGGAAATCCAGGAATGGATTAAAGCAAAACAGAAAAACTGAAGCAAGATTGAGATATGCAGCTCCACAGCCTGGGTAGGACGTGACAGAGCTGTTGGTGTTTGAAGCTTCATTTGAGTTACATTGGAACAAGAACTAAGTGCGTCGGGTTCTGCTGATCCAGAAGAAGGCAAAGACCTCGCATTGAAGCGATACCCAATTGTCCCTCGAATAAGGTGAACAAGTCCTTCTAGACTCCGGAATTTCATGAGTACTAAAGTTCTAAAGTCATGTTATAAAGTTCTAAAGTAAAGTAATGCCGTTGGCTCCAAGCCGCGTCGTACGCCAGCTTGTAACCCATGCTGTATAGAAAGCTATGATCTTGTGTGACTCTTGTAGAGAAGACCTGCCGTTTCTACCAAATGGTTAATTCCGGGAAGTCTAGAAGGAATTATTCCCAGGTCATCGTTTCATTAGAATAATAAAACTCTGCGTATGTCGGAAAGATAGATTAATGACCTTGGATCTTGACATCCCTATTGATTCGGAGCACGGGGTCGTCTCGGCTTCCTAATTGATATCTGAAATAGCCGTTATCGATCAGACTATTATTATTGATTAAATGGCATGTTGGGATTGGAGAAATGTCTGGCTTCGGGGTAACGAGGAGAGCTTTATGTTTCCCGCTGGAAGTCGGTAACGTGAGTCCTGCCGTCCGGTTCAAATCAGTGAAAAAGAATTGGATAATAAAAAGCATGAGAATTTGGGGAAAACAAATGAAAAACTAAAAAAACAAATAACCCAACTTCCAATAGAAGAATTATACCCAACTATGGCTCTCATGCCCCCCCCCAGCGCAGTCTACATGTGTAACCCAACTCTTATCGACGTGTTTTTGGACTCGATTCAATGTATCGTAAATCTTTGTTCTCCCCTCCTTTTTGGACGTCTTCTGTTTGCTTTTTATGGTTGTCTTTTGTTTAAATTCCGTAACGGAGATATGCCGAATATGAATTGACGGACGCCTTGAGTGTCTCACAAGAAATACCTGTCTTTTAAGAGAATTCCTCAGGTTGGGATTCTATAGAAATGCAAGAAAGTAGCGAGATTTAGACAGAGGTCTCCAGACCGAGACGGGCGACACAGCTGTCTTCTTCAAGGCAAGGATTAGAGAGTCCATAGTACGTTCTCACTGAAGGGACGGAATCGGGGCCTCGGCGTCCATTGTATTAAAAACCCGCCGGTACGGCAGGGAGAAGGTGGAATTTATTGAATTTATCGAAGTTTTTTCCCCCACCTCTAGGAAGGAACTGGAGATCACGTCGATGAGCATGAAGCTGGAGGAAGAACGCTCGTTAAACCTGGACTTGCAAAGGAAGAACAAGGAATTTTTGGTAAATCCAAATTTTATTATTAATTATTAAATCACTGTTTTTTTATTTATTTGACTTCTTATAAATATGTTTATGAGAGAGGAGAGCTTCTGGAAGGCAGGAGCGGGTATCTATCCGATATCAGTGTCTTCATGGGCAGCCGCGGCGAGGCCGGAGAGATGACGGGAGCCGGAAAAAATGATGAATGTTTGGTTTACGTGGCTGAAATACCTCTGCATGCGCGATGAGCACAGATGCTGTCATATGACAAATGACACTTTCCAGAATAGGGCTTTGTGAGGCGGGGGGGGGGTATTCATCATTTCTTCTGTTTTGAAGGATCCGGGGGAAATACTTGGTTTAAGGAATCTGTTATTTGCACCTTTTTCTTTGAGATTGCGGGTATTTTTAATGCTTTCCCCCATTTATTGAGCCAAAGAGATACAGAAGCATCTTATATTCTGGAGCTCTTTGCGACGTGTTGTTAAACTTGCGGCCAGCAAATTGTGATTAGTGTTATTCTGCTTGATAAAGTCTTGGGGTTTTTACTTTACCAAGGGTGTGGTAGAAGTGGAAAAGCCTCCCAGAAGAGGTGGTAGAGGGTAAAACAGTGAGGGTATTAAACATGCATGGGATAGACATACGGCTCCTGAATCTAAGACGAGACCAACGACTGATTAAGGTTTGAGTCTTTACAGCAGGAGAAACGGGCGACTAGATGGGCCGACAGGGGGCCGATCTGCCAGCTGGTCCTAGGTTTTTATTCCTTAGAAAACCAATGTGGTGTTTTAGGTTTTCTTTTCTAACTATTAATGTAAATATTCTTTATTATTCTTCTCCCGTCCTCCCTGATCTCCAGGCTTTGTGCTGGCATGTCTCGTGCGCTGTTACAAACCGTCCTGCTTCCCGCAGCTAATTCTCCTGTCGCCTTTAAAAGCTCATCTGTTTCCAGACCGCGCTGGAAATATTTTCTTTTCATCTTCTTTCTTTTCCTATTTGTGCCCAAAATGATCAGCGTTTTGTTGTTATTTAGCGTGATAGAGCTCGTCTGCGGGTAAAGCTTCTAAGAATTCTCATTGTTTAAGGTCCGGATCCGCCAGAAGCCCCTCTTACAGAGCCGTCTATTGTCCTCCTGACAATATATCCCATTAGCCGGTCTCAGCTTGCCTTCTGAATACAGATTGGGGATACAATGTATCTCAAGACGCGGTCTGGTGTAAATGGTTTCACGCGTATAGAAAAAGTACAATTCCCTGCCTCCCCCCTCACCTACATTTTAATAACGACGAGTCGCACCTGCATCTTTGTAATAAAAAGGATGTTTATTCGGCGCAGAATTACCCCGACGCAGCTGTGGATGACGCTGTAGAAGTTGGGTTATCGTTCATCAAAATAATAACCCAAAGGTTTGTTCAAATATCATAGTGGGGTTTCCAGATAAACGTCCTCTCTAGGTCTATTTTAGGGCGAATGAATGAATAACCTGATCAAGACGTGTGTCAAAAATGTCATTATTTTGTCATTTTTTGGGACATTTTTCTTCTTAAGTGACGAGAGATGTTGTTTCTTACAAAGTTAATCAGACCCAAACGAGATGTTTAATAGGAGACTAAACTTTGTCCTGGAGAAATTATCTTAACAATAACATATTTGAATTCATTTAAGATGGTTGAAGATGTTAAGGAATGAGAGTAAATGACGGAACTTCTCAGGAACATCTTGTATGCCGAAAATCTTAACATTCTCATTGCCACCTGGGCCATCCGAGCTGCCGCCTTATAAGTTTGGTCCGGGGCAAAGTGATTGGGGTAACTGCAGCAAGTACATCTCGCCCTGCTGGTACTGAGAGGATGCCGGTATTTCCAAGAGGTTAAGTGTTTTCTCAGCCCACCGTGGATCTCGTTGTGGGGAGAGTAGTCCTGTCTTTTACAGACCTGCCCCCTCTTGATAATCGTTTTCTGCTGTTTCTCACCGGGTTGGTTAATTCACTCGCACTCAATTTTGTAGAATGAGCAAATAGACCAAACCATGCGCAAAAAACCTCCAATTCAATGCACCGTTTCCCCAAGCTTTACACCCCAAACCAGCTCCTCGGTCATCAGATTACTTGAGTGATTTGGGGGATACTGGAGGTCACTGCAATGAACGTATCTGTTGTGTTTTGGGGCACTTTTATCGTGAAAGCAATAAGTTGGTATCGGAGTCCTTTGGAGCTGAAGGTGAAAACTCATCAGCTCTTCAATCTCCTCTGATGTCTCTCCAGCTCTTTCCTTGTCTCTATTCATTAATCCATCATGATTTCACCCTAACCTATTCCGCGTACAGGAGATACGTTCAGAACTGAATTGGAATAAAGAAATAGATACAAAGTAACCTCCAAAAGTGGAAACCCAGAACATGGGTCAGGAACATGTGTGACCTCTGCTGGATAGATGTCCGTTCATTCATTTGATGGGCGAGGGGTGCGCGTAATGAGCGTTCATTTAACGATATGATGTAATAAACCACATGATTCCGTTTGGAGGAGCAGCGCGACTAAACAGAGAGGAGGAGATGGACTTCATATTAAAATGGATTTGTTGAGCTATGGTTTTCTTGAATGAAAGTATTGAAAGTGAGAAGCTGGTCGATATCCCATCCCCGAGGATTAAGGAAGATCAGTAAGTTGGCAGACAGGATCCCGAGGACGGTTAATAATGAATTACTGTTAATCAAACGGAGCACCGAATGGCTTCGCGTACGGTCTGTGTGTGTCGGGGGTATATGGCTCTATAACATAGACCCCAAGCTAATGAGGGGCTATTTAATGGGGTTGGGCAGATGGGGTTCTCATGTATCCCGTTGAAGCTAGTTTTGTTATTTTTTGTCATTTTGTTTACATGTATTGTTTCGGTGTAAAGCCTCTATATTATTCAGTTTTCATTTATTTAACCCGAATAAGGTGTTACAAAAAAATCAAAACTGCTTTTGCATTGGATTCAACTTTTTTAGATCAATGCTGTTGGCCTATCTATATTTCATATTTTCTTTCTTTGAACAGTTCTTGCGGGCAGACAGCAGCCGCGATTACATCATTAAAACCGTGTCGCTCTTTATCTTAGGTGCATATCGAAGAACTGGAAGAAGAGCTGGAGGCAGAAAAAAGTATCAGAGCCAAGGTACCGGCGGTCCCCGCTTCTAGATAACGTGCAAGTAAACGGAGGCTTCGGAATATAGGAAACCGACAAAGAACCTGGGGGGGCTCGTTCATCTAAACGGGAATATCTGCCTATTAACTGGGGAACTGGAATAGAAAGTATCACAACGTTACCCAGGCTATTGGTTACATTCTGGAACAGGAAGTGATAGGTAACGTTACATTCTAGAACAGGAAGTAATAGGCAGTGGCGACTCTAGAAACAATATATAGGGGGGGGCACACAAGATACCACAGTCAAACTGGGGGGGCATTAATAATTTCCACCATTAAATCATACCACTGAAAAAACACATATATATATATATTGCCAAAAGTAATGTGCTATGGAATGATACTTTTGTTATTGGACAATACAATACTTGATCGTTCAACATGGGAAGCCTGAAGCCACAATTTAGTAAGACTAATCCTTGAAATCCTTTAAACAACACAATACCTTAACTTTTCCACTAAATGACTTCAGGGCCTAATATTAGTCCCTGCTGCTGATATATATATAAATATATATATAAATATTAGACCCTGCTGCCGATATATATATAAATATATATATAAATATTAGACCCTGCTGCCGATAGCAGGTATAGATCAACACATTAACACACAAACCCAGCTTTGCATGTATTTGCAGGTACACATAAATAATATATGGAAACATAGCATAGCAGATATGGATCTACAGAATAACACAAAAACCCAGCTTTGCAGGTGCAGATCAATTGGAATTCACATAAAAACACGCCATTAAAGGTACATTTAAAACCCCCTAAATTACAGGGATAGATCACAGGTTGCACACCCCAACCACGCTGCCCACATAGAACCTGGCCAGCACCCAGATAACACACATAAGATTTGCCATCTTTGTCCCATATACACCCGGCCTGTGCCATCTTGGTCCCCAAGGCTCAAACATCCTGCTAGTGCCATCTTTGCCCTTCCACAATTATACATCTATGATACACACAATCACATTAACTCATGCGCTCCCTCATTCAGACAAATCATCCACATATTAACTCATGCTCTCCCTCATTCAGACAATTCATCCACATATTAACTCATGCTCTCCCTCATTCAGACAAATCATCCACATATTAACTCATGCTCTCCCTCATTCAGACAATTCATCCATTTTAAGAAACTACACCCCTTTGAGCTTCAAATGAGGGGCTGCATGTATTTCTAGGACAAAAGTTGAGTGCACAAATAATGATGGAATATGTCGCTTTGGCTTGAAAATATGTTTTTTCTAACCATAGCGACATGTTCATTTTTGTCTTGCGCACTCCAGGTTTGTACTAGAAACACATCGGCCCCTCATTTGATGCGCCAAGGGATGTCGTTTTTGCAAATGTGTAAGAAAAAAATCACTTTTACAGCAAAAATAAGTTTTGCAGTAAAAATGCAAGGTGCTGCAGCGATGAGATGGTTACTCACGTACCGCCCAGGCTAAATGGCTGATTCTAATAATATTTGCAGTTCCTCAGGATTTCAAAAATTGCCTCCCTCTACCGTTGGCTAAATTTAACCCCATGATCAAAGGGATCATAGGATTAAAAATTAGTATCGGCCATTTTTAAAAAGGGAATGTGACTTTTTATAGCTATATGATGGCTGTGGTAACATTGGCTACCACAGTGATCATTTAGCTAGAATACTTAAACTTTTTTTTTTTTTTTTTTTAAAGTTAAACTACTTTATGTTTAGATAATTTAATTTGGGAGTCTCTAGGCAATTTTGATTTTTTTTATCTGCCTTTAGAGACCCCCAAATCATTTTTTTTACATTTTTATTTTTTTTAACTTAATATTTTTTATTCTTTTTACAATCTATATACCATTGGAAAGGTGAGGGTACCTTTCCAATGGTATATGTTGGGAGTATGTAGCTGCTTGGATGCCTGAGATACAGGCATCTAAGCAGCATGCCCCCATACCTCTTTAATTGACAATTGTCAGTTGTTAATAAAGTTGCGCGGTGACGTCATCGCGCGAGACGTCACCGGGTAGATTGGGTGGCCCCGGTGATGCCCTTCAGTGTGAGGGGCAGATCGCCGGGGTAGGTGGTGATGGAGGTCCACAGACCTCCATCAAGGTAAGATAGTGCTAGTGACGGCATGGTGCCGTCGTTAGCACCTGACTGGGACTGCTAGCGAAGGCACCATGCTGTCGTTAGCAGTCAAGGACTGTCCTGGGTGGTTGCAAATTCGGCAGGGGGCAAGTAATAACCTAGGGGGGACAATTGCCCCCCCTTGCCCCCCTGTAGCGATGCCACTGGTAATAGGTAACCGTTACATTCTAGAACAGGAAGTGATAGGTAACAGCTACATTCTAGAATAGAAAATAATAGGTAACAGTTACATTCTAGAATAGGAAGTGATAGGTAACGTTACATTCTAGAATAGGAAGTGATAGGTAACGTTACATTCTAGAATAGGAAGTGATAGGTAACAGTTACATTCTAGAATAGGAAATAATAGGTAACAGTTACATTCTAGAATAGGAAGTGATAGGTAATGTTACATTCTAGAACAGGAAGTGATAGGTAACGTTACATTCTAGAATAGGAAATAATAGGTAACAGTTACATTCTAGAATAGGAAGTGATAGGTAACGTTACATTCTAGAATAGGAAATAATAGGTAACAGTTACATTCTAGAATAGGAAGTGATAGATAACGTTACATTCTAGAATAGGAAATAATAGGTAACAGTTACATTCTAGAATAGGAAGTGATAGGTAATGTTACATTCTAGAACAGGAAGTGATAGGTAACGTTACATTCTAGAATAGGAAATAATAGGTAACAGTTACATTCTAGAATAGGAAGTGATAGGTAACGTTACATTCTAGAATAGGAAATAATAGGTAACAGTTACATTCTAGAATAGGAAGTGATAGGTAACATTACATTCTAGAATAGGAAGTAATAGGTAACAGTTACATTCTAGAATAGGAAATGATAGGTAACGTTACATTCTAGAATAGGAAGTAATAGGTAACAGTTACATTCTAGAACAGGAAGTAATAGGTAACAGTTACATTCTAGAATAGGAAGTGATAGGTAACGTTACATTCTAGAATAGGAAGTAATAGGTAACAGTTACATTCTAGAATAGGAAGTGATAGATAACGTTACATTCTAGAATAGGAAATAATAGGTAACAGATTATAGAATAGGAAGTGATAGGTAACGTTACATTCTAGAATAGGAAGTAATAGGTAACGTTACATTCTAGAATAGGAAGTAATAGGTAACAGTTACATTCACAACGTCTACATACCGTTGTACAGCGTTACGGAATACGATGGCACTTTATAAAACAATAGTAATAATTACAAGAGCCGTAAGACCCTTCTGGGTTCAGCTCTGTGGCCTTCAGAGGGGATTTAGATCTGCCAAGGGGTCGCGCAAGTTCATATGCAGTCTACTTTATGAGTAGACCTACTAGCCACTTAGACCGTACTCCCCAATCCCTGCAGCCTCTTAGGGCTAATGTAGAAAAACCGAGGCTGTCTCATGCCCTGCGCAGCCCGCAGTCTCTCTTTTACATTTAGATACACTGCTGGATCCTAATTAAAAGTGGATTTCTTCCGTTGCTCTGACAGCCAGCCATAACTCCGGCTCCTTTTGAAATGGCATTTATTAAATGTAGAAATGTTTCATATTGAAGATGAAAGGCCGGCTCTCGCTCCCAGGTGACCTTGCTAGAAATGGAAATGGAATATTGAGTGCGTATAACGGTCTCGCCATCCGAGATGTCCTCACTCTCCCGACAGCTTGGGATAACGCGCATCCTCCCTGTGACGGAGGCGCCATCAATCTGACGGCCACTGGAGCGATTCACGCCGACCAAGGACTTTCTCACTGTCTAAAATATAAAAAATATTTTTTAAAAAAACCTACTTTTAGAATGAAACAAATGAATAACGGAATTTTTCTATAAAAGTTGGTTCGTGTATTTTTTTGGATTTCTTGTAACATTGTTGTAAATAATAGAACTGGATCTATCCCTATTTCTATAGAGATACATCGTATGGATCCATCCGCTCCCTGAACTGCCCCAAAGCTCTGCTAAGGGGAAAAAAATAGGGGGAAAACGGCGCTTTTCCTGAAAAATGAAAAGCTAATTTTGTGCATTAACAGTTTTGTGTTATAATCGGTTAAAGACGAGGTTTATCGGAGTCGTCCGTGTCCCCGGAGAAGGGAAAGTTTCTATGTTTTGTTTTTTTTAGTTTGGGGCAGTAGATTTTTTTTTATTGTATATTTTTCTTTTATTTATTTTTTACAGGAAATTAATGTAGGAAATGTTTTTTATTTTTCTCGAACAGGTGGAAAAGCAGCGATCGGAGCTCTCCCGGGAGCTGGACGACCTTCACGACAGACTGGAGGAGGTCGACGGATCAGCTGCCACTCAGGTAGGGGGCGCCTTCCGATACGTGTTTATTAACCGACGTGCCAGGGGCACGCAGGGCCCTTTCCGTGCCGTTTCCGGCCACTGAGTTGGTCGCGTTTGTGGCGTTTAATGTCCGAGCTGGACCTTGCTTTATAGGTTGAGATAAACAGAAAGCATGAAGCGGAGCTCGCCCGTCTGCGCCAAGAGCTGGAGGAAGCTCGGCTTCAGTCCGAAGCCACCACGTCCGCCCTGAGGAAGAAGCACTCGGCCTCGCTGGTGGAGGCCACCGAGCACCACGAGAACATGCAGAGGGTGCGCCAGAGACTGGAAAAGGAGAAGCAGAGTCTGAAGACAGAGATGGAGGAGCTCGCCTCCGCCATGGAGAGTCTACAGAAAGCAAAGGTATCCGAGGAACGGACATTCTCCTCCATTTATCTATTTATCTTGGTAATCATTTTATTTTACTAGAACGTTTGGAGAAACGGTAATTCTGGAGCCATTTTCCTACTCTTTACTTTGAGGACATCGAGCGTCCAATCAGCCTGTCCTAAATCAGAACCTTACAGCTCTAGAAAAGGCTACAGAACCCCAAAAAGTTTTAACCGATGAATAGAAAGATCTTCCGGAGTGAAGTTAAAATAATATTTCTTGACCAAATCCCCCCGAATCTCTTGGGGTCGATGATTCTTTTGCCCCAAGTACTTTATACTCCGTGTGGTTACATTTTGGAAATAGCGCTCTATTCGCCACTTTCTCTACGTTGGTAAACGGGGAGATAATATCCAGCCCGATGAGACCCTGTTGGCAAAAAACAAACGCCCCCCCCCAATAAAAATAAAAATAAAGCACAAATGTAATTGCCCGGCTCGGTGGAGCTTCGTGTTCCTCTGCGCTCTAGAGCGTTGTCTTTATTCGAGGCTCTTTAACACTTTTTCGTAAATAACACGCTGCTAGATTCTTTGTATCGCGCACACGGTTTGAGCTGCTGTTCTTGACGCGCATGAAACCCGCGCGTTGCGGTTGACACGTGACGCCGCGGTAACAGCCGGTGCTTACTCCGATGAATGGCGTTCTCACCAGCTGCAAACCCAGAACCCACCGGCAGATCGGCCCCATCCGGCCCCCGTCTAGTCGCCCGTTTCTCCTGCTGTAACGACTCAAACCTTAATCAGTCGTTGGTCTCGTCTTAGATTCAGGAGCCGTATGTCTATCCCGCGCATGTTTAATACCCTCACTGTATTACCCTCTACCACCTCTGCTGGGAGGCTGTTCCACTTATCTACACCCACATTTTCTCTAGACAAACTGGAATAGCCAGCTGCTCCCGTCGTTATTTATATATTCCTCCCATTCTAGACTTTTTTTTTTAATTTTGTTTATTTTTAAGATGGCATTTTTTTTTTGTAACAAATCACGAGGTCGCTACATTTTGCTGCTCGCTGCGCGTTACTTTGTATTAATGAAATGACTCTGACGGGTTTTTCTGTTTCGGACAGGCCGGCAGCGACGCACAGATTCGCAAACTGGAAGACTTACTTTGTGAAGCAAACTCTAAGACGGAGGAACTTCAGCGGATAATCACCGAGCAAAACGTCTGCAAAAACCAGCTAACGGGTGAGAATAGCGGGGGGCGCGCGATAAGAGCAGAGCGGCCAGAAATAGGATTCCCAGACCAAAAAAACATACGTTTCGGTAACTACGCTACGGAATCTGACGGCGCTATATAGATAAATGTAATGTCAGACCCAAAGAGAGGTACCGTCGTCTTATACGGAGGTGACCGATGCGGCCGTCAGCCCTGGGGTCAGTATAACTGATGTGTGGATTATGTAGGTGGGTTAAGCCCGGCGCCTCTGATTCTTAGGGGTATTTGGGTAACTGAGAGGCAGCTGCGGAGGTTTTTTTTTTCTGGCATCGGTTTAAGGAAACTCACCTCGAGAGACGGAGGCGCTGAGGGAGAGAGGCTCGTGATATGGAGTCCTCTTCGCCTTCCCCGGCTTTTCCATTATTCACGGCGTTCGGAGAAGTAATGGAAAAATGTTAATGCAGCAAAGAGATTGATTCCGGGAACCCGAGGGAAGCTTCATCTGCAAACATAGCCCCGAAATTCTTTATTTAACACTCAAAATGGTAGATTACATCGCCGCAAAAAGTGTCTTCAGCCCGAGTCCGCGCTGTAAACACAGAGGAGAGGCGATGAATACAGAAGCCACCTGAGTCCCGGCCGTTTGGTATACTGCCAGGCGCCGTGCACGTGGCTGATTTTTGGGGATAGGGAGAGAAACCTTCTGGGGGTCAACAAAACGGTGGCTGGATCTGCAGACGTTCACCCCGATTCTTAAAATATTCGTCAAAAATAAATATTTATAAATAAAATCCAGCTGAAGTGCGGCAGACGATCGCCCTCCCTGCCGCCCTGAATATATTATTATTTATTTATTTTCTAAAACCCCCAAAATCTGGGGGATCCTAAATCCTTTGTGATTGGAATATATTATATTATATATAAATCCTTTGTGATTGGAATATATTATATTATATATAAATCCTTTGTGATTGGAATATATTATATTATATATAAATCCTTTGTGATTGGAATATATTATATTATATATAAATCCTTGGTGATTGGAATATATTATATTATATATAAATCCTTTGTGATGTATTGGCCCCGAGTCGTGGTGACGATGGACTCCGGTAGAAATATTCTGATATATCCTGCGAGCGAGACGTGGATCCCAGCAGCCTCGTCCCGTCCGTTGTGCTGGAAAATATTCGAAGCTCTCGCATGGTTTGTTCATTTGTTTAGTGGATGCGGCCCAAATACCCCACCGATAAAACTCCTTGTTCCATGGCGGGGGCCGGAAGGAATAAGGAACGTTGTAGGAGCGAATTCGATGACCTTGTTTATAGGAGACAGAGCTCTGTATTCCGCTCTCCGGATCCCGCGGCACGCGTCGCCTTCATTACCGGCCAGGAGAGCTTTACGAGGCTTCCCGGAAGCCTTTCCACAGCCGGCCAGCCACGGGGTGATCTCATCGGGGGTTTCGATTGCTGTGGGGTTACGACATTTGATAATTACAGCTGAGCGTTTACCCGCCGTAGCTGGTTAAAGGATTTGAACGTTTTACCCTCGTTTATCATTATTAGCGGAGGCAGGTGTGAGAGCGACGGTAACGAGAGCCGCGTTACCCTATTAATGCACTTCAGGTGTGAGAGATCCCGGGCAGGAGACGTCGTCACAAACTGGGAGGCTGATTCACGTATCCACACAAAATACTTCTATTGTGTCTAAGCTATTGATCTTCTAGTTTTAGACGGCGGCCTCTTGCCCTTTTCCTCCGTCCATCCTGAACTTTAACCCCATTTGTCTATTTAAACTTTTCTGTTGTATTCTTTCTGCTCTCTCCTTTCTCCCCTCTCCTCTCTTCTTTTCCTCTCCTCTTCTCTCCTCTTGTATCCTCTCCTCTCTCTTCTTCTCTTGTCTCTCTCCCCTCTCTTCTCTCTTCCTTTCTCCTTTGTCCTCTTGTCTCCTCTCCTTCTCTTGTCTTTCTCCTCTCCTCGTCTCCTCTCCTCTCCTCTCCTCTTCTCTTGTCTCCTCTCCTCTCCAGACAATACACGTTAAGATGCTAACTGGAAATCGATCATAAATTTGTGTTTTAGTTGAGAACGGCGATCTGAGCCATCAGGTAGATGAGATGGAGAATCGAGTGTCTCAGCTGAACCGCGCAAAGCTCCTCTTGGTGTCTCAAGCTGAAGATCTCAGGAAGCAGCTTGAGGATGAATCGAAGGTACCGTCTCGCCTTGGCTTCTTTGGCCCAATTCAGCTGCCGTCCCTTCTGAGGAGCAGCGTCCGCTCGGGGGCCGGGGCTTGTTTGGGTTCAGCCGACGTGACCCCTCCAGGATATTTTCACCCCCTGTTAGCGATGAAGAGGGACGGATAGACGCAGACGGCATGGAATAAATACGCTTAAAGGGAAACGACGCATTTATAGACCAGGAAAGCTTAGTTGTTTGTGTTTTTGGTATCCGGCCCCTTTAAGGGATTTTGTTGTGTTTTTCCTTGGCAGACAAACCCTTTTTCTGTCATTCTTGTGTTTCCGAACACCGTGTCTCTTCTGGAAGCCGTTTGCTTTTGTGTTTTGCCCTTGAGTTATTAAACAGACCGACGTTTCTTCCAGTCGTAAAAGTCCGGCGCATGTTTTGATGAGCGGTCTCAATAAATCACCCCGTATTAACTATACATCACGCAGGGTAGTCGAGGTGTCTGCGTGCCGACCGAGGTAACAACGTATAATAGAAGACATTTCTTGTTTCCTGCTATTTCAAGGCAAAAAGTCTGGCGGCCTCCGCTCTGACGAGCCTTCGACTGGACTACGACGCCTTGAAGGAGCAGCTGGAAGAGGAGCTGGAGAGTAAATCCGAGCTTCAGAGGCAAACTTCCAAGCTGAACTGCGAAGCCGCGCAGTGGCGGACGCGATACGAGAACGAAGCCGTCCTCCGCACGGAGGAACTGGAAGAAGCCAAGTAAGGAGCACTCCTTGTGTGTTACGGTTGCTTCTAAGAAGCGATACTGAGCGGTGAGAGCGTTCCATTAGTTGCTATGGTAACTGCACCACTGAGAACTATTCATTATATGTAACAATAGTTGGCTCATGTTGCACCGGTGACTTTATAACGTCATAAAGCTCAGCATAGAAAACGCTGGCGCGGGACGATAGACAGGAGTGAAAAGATCTCCGTGAATTTTTTTCACTTAAATAGGAAAAAACTTACGTCCCGATTGCAAGAGGCAGAGGAGACGGTGGAAGCGACTCAGGCCAAGTGCTCGAGTTTGGAGAAAACGAAGCAGAGACTCCAAGGAGAGATGGAAGACATATTACTGGATGTAGAAAAGGTAACCCCCTCCATCGGGTGCCTCCAAAAACCGCAACGGCTGCGCAGCTTTTATTCACCTGCAAAAACCTCAGAATTTCTATTTAATTCTTTACCGTGAACATAATTCTCATAGAGATCCTCAGAATGACATCTTGGTTGGGTAAATTATTGATCTAAATGTCTCAGAATTCTAAGAAAAAAACTAATAATAATAATAATAAAAGATATACTGAATCAGCGGGCCTTTTATGGCCCAAACGTGATTATACGATATATCGATGATCTATCCTCTGGCTGCGTTAGAAGCCCCCCCTTGCGTTTTCTGCGGCCGTGTTATTTTGGAGCACTTTCTCTTTCTATAATATCGCTTTCTCTTTGGGGTCCAGGCGAACGCCGCTACGTCAGCGCTAGACAAGAAGCAGAGAGCCATCGATAAGCAGATCGTGGAATGGCGGCAGAAGTTCGAGGACGTTCACGGGGAGCTGGAAGCGTCGCAGAAGGAGTGCAGACTTTACGCCAACGAGCTCCACAAGATCAAAGCGGCATTCGAAGAGACGCAAGAGCAGCAGACGTCGCTCAAGAGGGAGAATAAGGCTCTTCAAGGTGAGCACTGCGGTGTTTTTATTCCTCTAAATCGTACGCACATCTTCACGGAGCTTCCTCGGAACTGCGTCCAGGTCCCAAACCGCGACACTCCACGCCCCGGCACATGTATCCAACATAATCGGTGATCTACGCCTTAGAACGTTTGTAGCGTTAGAATCAGACTCTTTATTCTGGTTCTTTTCCTTTTATAAATGGAAGAGTTAAACGCACCGGACTGTGCTCCCGATGCTTTACCCTGTGCTGCTGGATTTGATAGGAGATAAACCCCAAAGGTGTCTGACCTGTGGATAAACTAAGAAATTCCGCCCCATAGTGGGGTATCTGAAAAGCACTCGGGTCCTTACCCCCCCCCATACACTCCAAAGCCCACGTCCAGCAGAAAGAAATGTAGCAAAGAGTAGATTTGTTTGGTTACGTTTGCGTTTGTAGCACCGATTGTTTCTTTGCGTTATAAATATAATCATATAATCTCCGTATACGACGTGACGCGTCGCCACGCTGCAGCTTCCCGCGATTTACTAAGACACGGAAGTTGCTGTTTATTTGGGGAACGGGCCGTTTGTTACGCCGTGTCCAAGATTGTCGTTGCCGTTTCAGAGGAGATCGTGGATCTGTCGGATCAACTTAGAGACGTTGGGAAAAACGTCCACGAGCTGCACAAGTCGAAGAAAAAGCTGGAGATGGAGAAGGAAGAAATGCAGATTGCGTACGAGGAGGCGGAGGCCGCCCTGGAGGTGAGAAACGCGTGGGGTTACTCAGCCATTCTGGAACTTTCTGTGTGTGTCCCTAAACACCCACTGAACCTTCTAGATTTTACTTTGGGGGCTTTTATAATCCGCTTGTGTTTGCAAGTCTGCCGGGTACGCGGCACTCGGTGCCAAGCAATTTTCACCTGCAGATTACAATTTAAAGCAAGCGAGGGGTTTGTGAAACGCTGGCATTCCGACGGGATTTAAAATGTAGATAATATTCCTCAATCAAGCCGGAGCTTCCATCTTGTTACATCTGCTGCGCCGTCTTTATGTCTTTCCGATATACCGTATGTGATATTTATTTTCTGATTTATCACAGTTACATCAACGCTTAAAGTGTACACTAGGTATATGGATCAATTGGTGACCCGGCCCGTATACGGTATAGTTCAATTGGTGACCCGGCCCCGTATACTGTATGGTTCAATTGGTGACCCGGCCCCGTATACGGTATAGTTCAATTGGTGACCCGGCCCCGTATACGGTATAGTTCAATTGGTGACCCGGCCCCGTATACTGTATGGTTAAATCGGTGAGCCGGCTCTGGATAACGCATGGTTAATCAGAATGATGTAAGTGGGTATTTTCGGGACTCCACGTACCTCCCCCGATTGGAATGCAGCTCATGCGACGCGTTGTTATAATTTATTGTACATTTCATAAAAATAACAACGTTTTGGCGGTCGTTCTGTACATTGTGTGAAATACTGTAACTTTCCAAAATTAAGGGCACCTTCAATAAGCCCAGAACCCCGCGCCGACAGCCTTTCCAAATCGTGACACCTGGCGGCGGCCGGCGTTACAGCAGCGAGCCGAAACAAACGCTGCAATTTAATAACAAAAGTTTCAATTGTGCAGCAGTCGCCATGGAAACCAATGGAACGTGCTTGCTGATGGCACCACACATGCCATGTATCCCGTGATTTGCCCAGTCCCGGTAAAAGGAATCTATTTATGGGTTTAGTAACGCTGTAACCTCGAGTCGATACAAAGTTACTAACCCCTCAATTAGGCAGAAATTAGGCAATCGTAGACTGATAAACAGGACGACTGATCGGGTCAAACCTTATCCGCCATCGCGTTCTCCCCGGCTCTTTTTGATCTCACATGAAAAACATCAAAAAGAAGCATTTTTAATAATTTGGAAGAAATGATATTAGTCCAAGAAATGAGAGCATTTAGTTCACGGGGATTAGTTTCCAAAGAGCTTAACGAATAAGGGGTTTGATTATAGAAACCTTTTCATCTTCCGAGAGACTGTAATTATTTCAAGAAGATGTCATAATCCGACGATGCGTTAAAAAGTCTGCTTTTTTCAGAAATATTATGGAATTTCTTGACGTTCCGGCTCCTTAATTATTTGCATCAGATTTGGGGTTTATATTCTCAGGTATCCTCATCTGTTTTAGCAGCGAGATAACGATCCCGGCCAACGGTTTCTCCAAATTGCGATTTTTATGAATGTAATCTTTTTTTTTTTATTTATACTAAATTCTAAAGTTTTAAAGGAACAAATAATGTGTCCTTTTTTCTAGAATTAAAGCAAATTCCCTTATAAAAACAAACAATATGTCTTTGTGCTGATGTAATCCCAGGCAGAATATTGTGTGTTTTTTCCCTCCATTATTAATATTATGGGTTTTTTTACTCAAAAATGAACACACGTTTACAAAGTGCAACAGCTGACGGCCAGTAAAGAAACCTCCTCGTGTTTTTATTCTCAGAAGGGTCTGTGGTCTTCTTCACGCCATAAATCATGTCATGTATTGTAGTTTATGGGTTCTCATCTGATTGATGCCCGTCCAAACAATCAGGGGGCTTTTACTGATGTCCGTCCAAACAATCAGGGGGCTTTTACTGATGCCCGTCCAAACAATCAGGGGGCTTTTTACTAATGCCCGTCCAAACAATCAGGGGGCTTTTACTGATGCCCGTCCAAACAATCAGGGGGGCTTTTACTGATGTCTGTCCAAACAATCAGGGGGCTTTTACTGATGCCCGTCCAAACAATCAGGGGGGCTTTTACTGATGTCTGTCCAATCAGGGGGGCTTTTACTGATGTCTGTCCAAACGATCAGGGGGGCTTCTACTGATGTAGCCTCCAAAGGTTTTGCCAGTGGTTGGGTATGACACCTCCGTCCACCCAGGTATCTCCAGAGGAGTAAATACACCTTGAGGTGGGTATTAAATATTTATCCTGCGCCAGTGGGCCACCATATTGAATACCTCACCCTGTAGGGCATAACCCTTGAGTTTCCTAGTGCATGACGTGTATTTACTCCTCTGGAGAGACCTGGGTGGACGTCGGACGTCACCAGCCTCAGATATTTAAAGCACGTCCTATATTTTCATTTTTTTCCAGGCTGAAGAGAATAAAGTTCTGAGACTTCAACTGGAAATGACCCAGCTCAAAGCAGACCTAGACAGACGAGTCCAGGATAAGGAGGAGGAACTGGAAGCGGCCAGGTGAGATCCGCTCCAAGGTTCATCTCTGTCAGCCGTTGAGTGTCCCAGTTTGCATTTGTCTTTTTTTTTTTTTTAGGAAGAATCACCAGAGAAACATCGAGTCTTTACAGGCGACCTTGGACGCCGAGGTGAAAGGTCGGGCAGAAGCCACCAGAGTGAAGAAGAAGCTGGAAAGCGACATCAACGAGCTGGAAATACAGTTAGAGAACGCCAACAAGAATACCGGAGAAGTGGTGAAACTGCTCAAAAAACAGCAACAGCAACTCAAGGTGAAAGTGAAGATGGGGGACGGTGGAAAGAAGTTTCAACACCTTTATTTAGATGCTTGGGGGGGGTTCAGAGACCCCTTCTTATAAAAGAGACGCGCATGGAAAGTCTCAGCAGACTCCTCTTCAAAATGTGAAATCTTCTTTTCTGTTGCTTGAAAGATCTTCCAGGTGGAGTTTATTTCTTGAGAGCCCCGTGTCAGCTCAATGCAATGGGCAACCCCCCTGTAATTATAGTTACTGTTTCACCAACCGTGATAGAATGCATCACATGTATCATCTGGGCTGTGATGGACTCCGCGAGAAACTTACAATAAATGTACTCCTAAAAACGGAGCTCAACGCCTGTAACGTGTAGCAGCAAATGATTGTCTTCTCTGCATCCCGTAGGATTTGCAATCACAGATGGAGGAAGAGTCGCGGCAGCACGAAGAAGTCCGAGAACAAGGCAACTTATTGGAGAGACGGAACAGCATCCTGGCGTCCGAGGCGGAGGAGATGAGAAGCCTGGTGGAGCTCTCGGAGCGCTCTCACAAGGCGCAGGAGCAGGAACTCGCGGAGATAACAGAGAAGTGCAACGATTTAAGCAATCAGGTAGCTGGACTGGCATACGGGTGATTGGGCTGCTGAGAAGAAGACGTTACACAGAATAGCTGAACGATTGACTTAGAACCTGGCTGAAAGCTATTGGCTTACTTGGAATGTTCAATCCTGTCTCTTGTCTCTCAATCTTATTAGCGTTAGTGTAATTTTGTATAACACTCTTTTGTATGAAGGACGTCTGATCCATTCTTGTAACACGTCCCCGGTCTGCTTTGTACGCGGTCTCTACCGACTTGGAAGATGTACGTTAATGAAATGAATAAAACTTTGCAGCTCCAGATAGTCTGCTCGATAAAGAAGAAATTAGAAGCGGACCTGCAGCAGGCGGCCGCTGAAAGCGAAGACTTCTTACACGAGTTTCGGAATTCTGAAGAGAGAGTCAAGAAGGCCGTGGCTGAAGTGAGTGAACCGGTCGTTCTGTGACGTATCTGATGTTAATTCTACTTATTGTCCATCTAGCAGAGTAATCTTCCCACGTTGGGGAGACTTGGGCCATCACTGCTGCTAAAGGGTATTTAGAATGCCCTAAGGGCAGGAAGCTGAGCTCATCCCTATATATAATGTGGATGGAGATCGTCAAATGCCCCCTCGCTTTGTACTCTTTTAACCCCGTCCTGTAATAAGAGACAATTAAAGGCTTATATTGCTCACACGCCACTCTTTCCAGCTCTGTAAAGCTTCAGCTGGCTTCCTATTACCTTAAGAATTACGTTTAAAATCCTTGTACTAAAGCCATCCGTAACACAGCCCCCCCATAAAACTGCCCCCCCATACATTTCTGCCCTCATAAAAAAAATACTCTCCTACTCAATCCCTGCATTCTTCCCATAGGCTGAGGCTCTCCTCCTCACTTATCATCTCTTCCTTTTCCCATCTACTAGATTTCACTTGTGCTGCCCCCATCTGCCCCGATATCTCTGGAACCGACTTCCACCGAACCTTCAGCTTTCACCCCCCTCCCAACATTCAAGAAACATCTCAGGGAAGCCGCACCATCTCAGTAGCGAGAACTTACCTGCCACTTATACCCCCCACACACACTACCTCTCCTCCATCTCCATATCTTGTGTTTCTCCTCTCCCCATCCCCTCTCCATTGTAAGCTTGTGAGCCGAGCGCCCCCCACCTAACGTATCCGCTTGGTCTCGCCATTCCCCTTCGAATACACGCATTGTACATATACTATAGAAATAAAGTATAATAATACAAAGAAATGGCCCCAGAATTCAGCACTTTCAGGATCCCTGTGCTGTCCGGGCGAGAGCCGCACGTTCTTGTATGATGTCACAAACATTTCACAAACATTATGAACGACATTGTAAGCGATCATTGATAATATAAAGTGAGATCCAAGCAGTGTATATCAGGCTGGTGCGTTATTACACATTAAACTCGTATATTTTGTTCTTGTTATCCTACCTGTAATCTAACGTCGGGTCGTATTCGGACGTTTCCGGTTCTCATCACCGTCTTTACGCAGGCGTCACGGTTGGCCGAGGAGCTGCGCCATGAGCAGGATCACACGCATCACCTACAGAAGGTAAAGAAGGGGCTGGAAAGTCAGATCCGGGATCTCAACGCGAAGGTGGAAGACGCCGAGCAGATGATGCTGAAGGATGGAAGGAAGCAGGTCCAGAAGCTGGAGGTTCGGGTGGGTGCTGGGAGAAGGCGATCTGCAAATTATTCTGTAGACCATTGAAATTACTGCGGTGGAGAACGCGGCTAAACCGGTCCGATTCCACCGGATCCCCCGGTCTCTGCTCCCCGATATTCTGTCATTAAGTGAAGCGTGTTGGGGTTGGTTACAATGTTTCCTTTATATTTAACCCTTTCCTCCATTTCTCTTACTCCATGCTGTCAGACGTCTGGCGTTGGGTAAGAAGTCTGCGCGCCCCCCGACCTCTCATCATTCCATATTTTACTAAACTAATAACTTTTTAAAACGTAAAACCGAGCAGAGCATTCCCCCTTCTTTGGTTTAATGTCATGTTAGGTACGTTCCCGTTCACTAGAAGACCGAGTTATCGCATATCTAATAATATTTTTGTGTTAGTCTACCAAACCAACAGGGTCGGTGAAGACGCCTAAAATGAGGTTTTCGTTTCTTCCAGGTAAAAGAACTGGAGCTGGAGTTGGATTCCGAACAAAAGAAACACGTGGAGACGACGAAGACGCTGAAGAAAAACGAACGGCGTCTGAAGGAACTTGTTTTCCAGGCCGAGGAGGATCAGAAGACCCAGCAGCGGACGCAGGAGCTCATCGAGCGGCTACAAAGCAAGCTGAAGGCTTACAAAAGGATGGTGGAGGACGCGGTGCGTGCGCAGACTGGGTGCAGACGGAGCCTTAACTGGGAATGAGTTTATTCATGGATTTGGGGTCGCAGAGTACATTGGAGTTGGCTGGATGGTTAAGGAAGCCCATTCATGACATTGCAAGCGCTAGCCTTTATATATATATATATATATATATATATATATATATATATCTCGCAGGCAGGCGTCATGTTATTGCGCCAGGAGATACATAGTAACCGGCGAGACCGGACCTCACGTCACTTAACATATCATTAATTTACACAGCGTAGTAGATTCACAGGGATATGCTTTGGCCTTGTTATAATTAATACATGTTGTATAGTATAATGCGTGTGTCCCGTAGGAAGAGCAGGCGAACACGAACCTGAATAAATACAAAAAGACGGTCAGCGAGCTCGACGACGCAGAAGAAAGAGCAGACATGGCAGAAGCTGCGCTCACCAAGATCCGGACCAAGCACCGCGCCAGCTTCGGGAAAGGCTTCTCCTCGGTAATTCACAGACCCGACCGCTGCCCCCCAGTCCCACCCACAGTCTGCTGCCCCTCAAATCCCAGACATTGGGTGTATAAGGATCCCCGGCTGATCCCGCGTCTGTCTCGCAGGGCCAGTCATTTTCTCTTGTACCCCTTTATAAAGCGACTGGCTACTATGTGTCGCAGCAGCCAGCATGTGATTGTATGACGATCCCCGGCTGATCCCGTGTCTGTCTTGCAGGGCCGAGCCTCCCCCGTCACCATCCTCGTTCGGTCGCCCAGCTCCGCAGGGTCCGAGGGTCGCTCGGAGAGGCTGGATGAAGACACCTCGTCTTTAATTCCCACCTATCTGGATTCCCTGAAGAAGTTCATGGCTGATTAACAATGGCTGGGGGCGCGCAGCCTTATGGGGTTGGAACTAGAAAGAAGTTAACATGGACTCCAGACCCCCGAGATTGGACGTTCTCTGCGGATTCTGGAACAACCGCGTTTATGGGGCAGGATAAGACCAGAAAAGGGCTTTCTGAACCAGGACTGGGAGTTTCCCCCAGTCTACCGGCGAGGGGGGCATTCAGGGCACTTAACGACTGGCTGGGGAACCTTTGGGGTATTTCCAGGACGTTTTGGTTGCTAAATTCACACTTGCTATAGATTGTAACTTAACACTGAATTATATTTGTTCCCACAATATATCCCTTATACCCGTCACCTGCTCGCATGTATTAGACTAACGCACCCTCACCTCCTGTGGTTTTGGGGCGATTTGGAGACCCCGCAGGTGACATTCTGGCATTTTTGCGTGCCGTGTTCCTGTGATCCGTATGAGACATGTTTAACAAAGTGCCATGACTTACCGTGTCTCCTGGTCACGTGTATGTATGTTGGTCATTAAAATCTCACGGTTTCTGTGCATATCATACGTTGTGCGATCGTTACAGATTAACAGGCAGGGTTCGGGGGCCGGGGAACCTCTATGAATTCGGTTTTCACTGTCGGCCTCGTAGAACGGCTCTTGCAGGTAAAAGCTCCGATGTCGTAGACAAGAGGCGGCCTGTCCGGCGTGACCAGGTAAGACCTACATTAAAGCGCGTGTCCCGGAGCCCCCGCGGCCCTTCTGTGATAGACTATTGAATGGTCTCCAAACCCCGTGACATCGACGGGGAGAGCAGTTTGTTCATTCGGCGATGACGCCGACAATGTTTTTGGGTGGAATTTACCAATAATACAGAATGGCGCCTGCTCCTAAGAAAAATATACAGTGCCCCCCCCCGTAATATTTATCATTCCTTATTAGACGGGGCCGTCTAGTGGCCAGGTGGGTGTATTACATCACGTTACAAAGGTTTTCTTTGGAAATTATTATCGATTAAATATTTGGCGTTAACATTTTTGATTCTGGAGCTTAGCCCATTAAGCGACCGTCGCAATCAAACCCAAACCTAGCGTTTACTGGCGCGTTCCTGTGAGTCGGGGTAAGCAGACTTTGTGATGCTGATGAAGTTATTTTCCAGGTTAGGATCGCGTCAGTTAGACCGTAACTCTGAAAGAATCCCTAAAACCCCACTATTTATACTTGAAATTATGACGTTTAGGGCCAACGCCTTTGCGCTGAATGTTGGTTTAAGAAAGCAGATTTTAGGAATCTTATTAATTTATAGACGTGGCGGGGATGCAGTCTTTGCTTTGCGTCTCCTGGGTTAAGAGTTTCCGTACAGAACTCCTTAATCAACAGTATTGAAAGTTTCTAAACTTCCATGCGTTTTGGTGTTAATAGGGGACGTTTTCAGTAAGTATAGAAAGAAGTATTTATACTTTTAATATTCCTGTAAAATGTCACTTTTATCCCCACGGTGTATACACTGCAAACAGCCAAACAGATAAAAAATACTTTTTCAAGATAATTTCTTTTAAAGTTAATTCCTTATCGTTGTTGTGATCGACGCATTTATTCTGGTTTAATGTGGATACAGAGACCCATTTTCAGTCCCGTTTTTATATCATTTGCTATCCCAACGAGCGCCGTGGCCCCAATCCCCCCCCAGCCCTTTAAACGGCGCGGTTGGGAGCGCGACTCTGAATAAAGCACCGATCGGCAGGAGTTATTCATTATATTTAATAGCAGTACCCGTCCCCGGGGAGGAAAGTACAGGACACCCGTTATTATCTCCTTAATCATTTTTCCAGACCCAAAATCAAGTAAATGTGTCAATAAGTCTTCTGTAGTCATGGAGTCATATACAAAACAGTAAAACTCTGTCTTTTGTCCTTAAACGTCACAATAAAGTCTTCCATACAATTTAAACAATATACAAGGTATACATTTACACATCGTATCCGATCATTAAGGTCCCCCGCGTTAACCCCTTATGTTCTGCGCGATTCATCGATCCCGTTACAATGCAGAGGCGTTCGAGGGTTTCGTTGTAGGAATGCGGAAATAATTAAAATGCTTTTTTTTTTTGATGCTAAAAGCAGAAATGGGCCCTCCTGAAATACACCAAGGATTCGCAGCAAGCGCGCCATATGTAAGGTGATACGCTACGGAGATATATATATATATATATATATATAATATATACATATATGGCCTCTGCTAATGCCGTCTTCTCCGCCTCGAGCGTTAATAGTGCAATTATTATTCGGGTTGGGCGACGGTCGGTCTACCGGGGAAGTAGAAGAAACGTTCTATAGGTCGTGATGTTTGTACTCGCCCGGATACGCCGCCCAGACTATGTGGTTTTAATGCATTTGCTTTTGCTATAACTTGGGATGGTGACCGCTATAGCTGTTGCGATGTACAATGAAGACCTGCTATTAAGGCTGTTTGTTAGTGTCAAGTAGATGGGGTGTTTTATTGGAGAGGGTTTATTTAGGCTACATCTACCCCGGGTGTTGGGGCATCACTCGGGACGTCACACGCGTCTCCTTGGTTGGCGTAGAGCCCCCTCGCTGTGAATCCCGTTCCGCAGTAAGGGGTCCGGGTTTGGAAACGTCTCAAAGATCCTGGATTTTCCCCGACGAGCTCTTAATGATCCGTATTGTGGATCGTAGGAGCCGATCGTAACCAACTCTCTCCGCTGACAGGTCGCGTTTGTTGGGAATCTTTGGCCAAGCGTGATGCCCTTCCTACCCCCGCGTGGGGCATCAGGCCGCCCCCCCCCCCTTACGGAACGTGCTGCTATATAATTTGTGTTTAGAGAGATGGTCTATAAGCTTCAGATTGTGTTGTGCGGAGACATCGCCCTCCATTCTGGGATTAAAATATATGTTTTCGGGCAGGAATCGGAGGATTTATTACCTCGCCGGTATAGCGGACCCCTAATTAATGGCGCTGGGTGACGGGTAATCCCACCGAGCTTCAGCTTCGATCTTCCACCGCAGGAAGCCAGCGGGTTTTTAAACGGGTTGGGGGTTATCGCTGTAAGCAGGTAATCAGTACAATAAACGTTAACGACTTTGATTTAGAGGACTTTTAAGCCGGGCCCCGCTTTGAGACGACGCGTTTAGTTTCAGGAGACGGAGGGCGCTCTGGATCTCTTGTTGAGTATCGGGGGCAGTCTGAAGTTTGGGCGACCGCGGGGGGGAACGTTACCAGCCGGAAGGAGTGGAAATTATCCAAATCTACTTACAAAGAAGGGCTCTCAACCAAGCCACGAGTCCACCGCGTCCTAAAACGATTCTCTAATAGGATAACGTTTGGAGGGCCACGGCGTCTCTGAGACCGGCGCTGCGAATTCTCACCAACGTTCCCGGTCCTCCGGTCCCAGCGCCCTCGGAACGCACGCTGCGGAAACCAATCGCGGCCCTGCTTTCCTTACAGAAATTTACAACCTCCGGGTCCCAAAACTTCAAAAACCAAGCGATCTGGAAATATGTAGACGGGCGAGAGGCAGGCTTTCCCTCTAAATGTCCATGTTGATGGGTCTGATGTCGCCGGTTTTGTGTTCCTTGACCCACAGTTCTCTGTCTTTGGCGGGATCCACTCTCTGAAGAAGCTGATCCACTTGTTCCACCGTCTGCTGGGACACAAAAGGTACAGAAGGTTTACTCGGCGCTTGGGAGTACTTTGTGTACCGCGAGCAGGGAAGTCACGCGACCGGCATACTCACGCTTTGGTTAAACATGTCTGTCTCGTGCCGTAACTGCGTGTACTGGCGGAGGTGCTGCCGGATCATCTCCACGCGTTCCACCTCCAGCCTCTCCAGCTCCTGAAACATTATTTTATACAGATTACAGTCAGGAATTAGAACCCCACTCTCTGTATAATTCTGTCTCGGGCGACGTTCCTACACAGCCCTCAACAGCGATAATCAGAATAAAGACCAAAAAGCAGCCCATGCCGTTAGATTGTAAGCTCCTGAGCAGGGTCCTCAAAAGCCCACCATTCCTGCCAGGAGCTTTGTGTAAAGGATAGATATCCGTTATTATTATTATTATTATTATTATTAATGACTGTTATTTATTCTATTAATGTTACATAACAGAGATGCCGAACCAAATGTGTTTGTTTTTATTTCAACATTTCAATATTTTAACTCTGAATCTTCACTCAAAATAATCATTTTACCCTCTAAGAAGCTTAGAAAATCTAGCGGCCGGGGCTACTCTGAATCGTTACGGCGTTCTGGTCTTTATGGGTCATTGAAAGGACTAATTAGTCCGATTCATTGGTAATTAGCGCTCGTCTTCTCGCTCAGGAGGATCACAGGCGGGGATCTGGCGCCGGATCGCTTTACGGCTGGACAGGGTTTGCGAGAAGTCGTAGCAGAGAACGCAGACCTACCAGCGTGGTGGTGACCATCTCCTCGAACCACTTTGACTGCGCCTGGTTGTAGAGATCCACGCAGCGCATCAGGTCGTCTCCTTAAAACAAGGAAACGAACGTTAAGCGGGTAAATTCATATCGTGCTCCAGCGTGGAGAATCTGAAATATATATTTCTTAACTTATTTCGATTTTTAGGGTCATTGGAGGACGTTAATTACTAATATTATATTAGAATACAGCACGATGTACCGAGCATCAGGGATGTCTTGTTGACCGGTCGCTCTCTTCTCCCGCACGTAGCGAGCTTTGTTTTTAGACGCTCTTCTTGTTTTTGTTGTATCAGAGATGTTTCCAACCCTTACCCTTAGCGGGTATAACGTGTTGGTAAGTGCAGGGGGTTAGAGTACGTTTGTGTGTTAGCGTGTGTGCGTGTTTCACTTACATTAGTTTGTGCTATCATACCACACCGAGAGATCTGCCCGCACACGCTCTATTACCCAACACATGCTGGGTCTGTGCTCTCTCATCGAGCATATTCTTGCGCGGCACAGACTTCTATTACTTTGTAGCAGGTTCTCTGCTGAAGCCACCAGAGGGCGCTCCGGACTGTTGGGTTATATTCGGAATGGAATTTTTTATTTTATTTGAGAAATGCGTGGATTTACAGTCTGTGGACATTTACTGAAACATTGAAACCAAATTAAAAGTACAGCTCCGTGTCTGCACTACATCTGAACCGGTTTAAGACCCAAATCCGCTGGTTTATTGCCCCAGAAACAGGCTCGGCCGCCTATTATTTACAGAACCGGGACGAACCGTCTGCGCTGGTTGGTGTGACCGGTTACATACTTCGCTGGAGCTTTGTGGGGCTCTGGGCTTCGAGCGCGTAGACTGAGGATGATTGTTCTGATGAAGCCGCTGATTTTGGAGCAGGTTTGGCGGCTGTCTCTACTGCTCTGCCCCCCCCCCGGTGTGTCACGTACTCCCGCACGTGGCTGCCGGTACGTGGCCACTGGAAACCGCTTGGAGTAATCAAATCAATAAACTCACCGGCTTGGGTGGACTTCCGCCGCGCTTTCTTGATATCTTCTTCTGTTTTGTTGCTGAGTTTAATCTCAAGCTGCTGCGTTTTCACCTCGAGGTCCTTCTGTCTCTCGGCCAAAGCTTTCCGGGCCTGTGAGATCAAAAAGCTAATGGTTATGGAATAGAGACAGTCCGCCAGTACAAGCCAGTAGTCCGCCAGTACAAGCCAGTAGTCCGCCAGTACAAGCCAGTAGTCCGCCAGTACAAGCCAGTAGTCCGCCAGTACAAGCCAGTAGTCCGCCAGTACAAGCCAGTAGCATTGCTTGATATGTAATAAAAACTTTTTAAACTCTCCCACCAAACTTTTTCAGTTGTCTCATAAAACGCCACAAATAAGGTTTTTGCGCGGCGAGTTGGTTTACCTTCTCCACGGCGGCGTAGCGGCTGGCTAGCTGCTTCCGTAAGTCTGCTATATGGTGATCAAACCTCTTCATGTCCTTCTTAAAGTTCTCCCTGAAGCCGAGGAGCGGCTTCTCCACTTCGCTCTGTAACTGTGAAGAACAGACAAGGTGTCGGTGAAACCGTCGGGTCTTTAAAGTGCGAGCACCGCATTCCATCCGAGAATCTTCTAGATTTGTCTCCTTAAGGTTCGCTTTCGAAGGGAGGGATATTCCTTACCTTAGCAGAAAACTTGAGATGGACCTCCGCCTCGTCGGACAGACTCTTCTTTAACTGCCCCCACGCTTCGCCCAGGGTTCTGCAGGAAGACAGACCCCCCCAGCATTAGTTCCATTAGACACCCTGGCCTTCCAGTTGCATTTCCCTGCAGAATACACCCTCCCTGTAACACACTTACACACACACACATTCATGCCTATACACACACACTTACACGCACACATTTATGCCTATACACACACACTTACACGCACACATTCATGCCTATACACACACACTTACACGCACACATTTATGCCTATACACACACACACTTACACGCACACATTCATGCATATACACGCACACATTCATGCTAACACACTCTCGCACACATTCATGCTAACACACACACACATGAAAACACTTACATATTCATACCAACACACACACCCATGCTTTTGCCAAGCATCTGAGGAAAGATTCAGGATCTAGACTAAGGAAAGAGACTACAAACAGAGAATAAAGTGGGTTTAGCAGGAGAGTCAATTAAGGATTCTTTGCATGTAAACCAAGGTGGATCAGGGAGTCGAGCCGGTCTCACGTGCCTTCCGGGATTGAGCGAATCTCCGCTTTAAAGCCACGATGACCTTGGCTCTGTTAAAATTCAAACCCTCTGTACTTTTTAAGGCTTCGTGCAAATGATTAATTCTGGAAAACTATAACAATTATAGGAATGAGATGTGTTTGGATTTTCTATAGACCTTTCCCTGAACGGGTGTAAGATTTGTAAATTGCTGCGTATATAACGTAACGATCTGCTCACATATTCTTTAAAATAGTTTTACAAGTTTTTTTTCCATCCAATTATATGGGCATTCGCTTCAGATGTTTCCCGGCTCCTTTCTCCTGTAGAATATCCTGTGGACCATATCCAGCTCCCACTCAAACACGAGGTGCCCCCCACCAGCCAGCTTCAATGCCGGTGCAGGGGGTCTAACAAGACCCCTAACATGCATTTAGTGCTCCCCCTGATCTCAGATTAAGGCAGCTATTCCTCTTTAATAAACCGCTATGAATACGGGGTAAAGTGGGGTGATTGAGAACCTGACCCGTCACACCTTTCACTTTAGATTGGTGGCGCGGTGATGTTCCAGAAGACCCATCATTCACACTCGTTCCGCCATTAAAGAAAAACAATCATCATGGAAGTTCAGGCGCCGCATGACTTTTTATACTTTGTAAACGCGTTTGGGAGATTATCAGAGATACCTTTTTGGGGCTGTTTGTAGAATAAACCCTAATTGCTACAGAGAATATTCAATCTGGAAAACGAGATGTTCTATCAGTGGCCTCCTCACCATAGAAAGTAACCAAATGTTTTAGCCAATTGGGTCATTCTACTGGTTACCATGGTGATAAAACCACTTTTAAAACCAGGAGTAACACGAGAGTGACTTATTCTCACCCTTCTTCCTGGGAAGCCAGCGAGTTCTGCGACAGTTTTGCCAGGTTTTTAGAATATTCTTCTTCAATTTTTATCCTGTAAATAAATAAATAAAAACAGGAATTAATTCCCGGAAAATCAATGTCCCGAAATATTACTTTCTCTCCATGAACTACGAACCCAGAAACAAAGATGGACAACGTCAGGTTCAGACGGGCTCCAGGGACATTTTGATGTTTTATGGGGTCCCTGAAGCCCCAAATTACTGATATCACGCATGCAGATAGCGTTTCCTTAGAGAAGTCATGTCTCTGGTCTCTGGCGATGGAGTTTAATATTAAGAAAGTAGGTTAGCCCCCCGCGGGGAGAGAGCACAGGGCAGGGGGATTACCTCTCCCGGATAAACTCGGCCATTTCTTTCTGCATTTGTTTGCCCTTGAGCTGTTTTTGGAGGAGATCTTCAAAGCCGGACACCGTGCTGTTGCCTTGAGGGTCTTTCTTATCTGCCTGGAAAACAAAGAGCCGGAAGGAACAGGGAAAGCGATCAATAACGCATTCATTAATAATTATTAGAAACAAACACGAGGACTTAACGGGTCTTCTGTTCCTGGACAATGTCTGATTTCATTATGGTCTCGATTCACCCCCAAAATAAACATCACGTCTCCCGGGTCTCAGATCCAAAAGGGTAAATCCGTTAAGGACGGGGTTCCGTGGGACGTGGGAACGGCCGGAGAAGACGTTTTCAGATATCGCGACACAACGTGACCTGGGCTCGTCTAGAATGAAGCTACCGTGCCCTCGTTAACACAGTTTATTGCCCTCGTTAATGGGCTGGTGTGTGTGTAAAGGGAGTATAGGGCAGTCATGTGTGAGGGCAGTGTATGTGTATATGCGTGTTTATGGGCTGGTGTGTGTAAGGGCAGTGTGTATGGGCAGGTGTGTGTCAGGGCAGTGTATGTGTACATGTGTGTTAATGTGCTGGTGTGTGTAAGGGCAGTGTGTATGTGTACATGTGTGTTAATGTGCTGGTGTGTGTAAGGGCAGTGTGTATGTGTATATGCGTGTTAATGTGCTGGTGTGTGTAAGGGCAGTGTGTATGTGTATACATGTTTAGTAACATGCAGAGTAATAAAGCATTATGATTTATAGAGACCGGGCAGCCAGCTGGGATCCAGAACACCTTCTGGACCTTCTCTTCATCCAAACGTGAAGGAAGCCGATCTGGCCGCATCTATGAGTTTGTGACATATTGTGTTTTCCCGAACAGAGACCCCTGACAAGTTTCATTACGTTCCAGGCTTTCGGGGGTCACCCTCCCCGGCTGACTTACCCAGAAATAATCACAATAACTCCACTCCCCGGGCTTCAGGAGCTGCTGCTCCGGCATGGTGTCCGGATGGGGAAACGTCACGCAGTTTATCTGGAGAAAGGCAAAAGGAACGTTAGACGTTTGAGAGGAGAAAAAAAAAAAAGGAGAAATCGGAGAATGGTAACTCTGCGTTGTTACAATGTATCGCAGCGTCACACGTTGTACTCCGTGAACTAGTCGCCCGTTTCTCCTGCTGTAACGACTCAAACCTTAATCAGTCGTTGGTCTCGTCTTAGGAGCCGTATGTCTATCCCATGCATGTTTAATCCCCTCACTGTATTACCCTCTACCACTTCTGCTGGTAGGCTGCTCCACTTATCTACCACCCTCTCAGCAATCATAGCAGTCAATTCATTGCTTTATGTTAATGTTTCAAGATGCAGGAGACATTTTGCCTCATTGAAGCGGGGGGGGGGGGGGTTCTTTTTCTTTAGATAAGGATCTTGTGGTTGGCTCTCTAATACGCGGCTCGGGGTATTCTTTGTAAAGGTACGTCGCCGTGATTGACTATTTTAAACATGTCACCCCTTGAAGGAGAGAGTATACTGCAGGTTGCCATAGAAATGGAGCAGAGATGGTTGGGGGGTCTTTTCTTGAGATCTTAAATGCCTAGAAACCGAAAGAGCTGAAGGAGGCGAGCGAGACGCAGGAGGAATTCTCCGAGGCCATCGGTGCGATTATTTCTAAATATATACGGGGGGTGCACTTAGCTGACACAGCCCTAAAACAGGAGCAGCGACAGGGCTTAAAATCTGAACTGCGTTATGATAAAAGGAACCGAGAGCCGGTTAAGGTCTATCGAAAGGGGTTTTTGGGGGGGGGGTACAGAGGTCCCTCGTGTCACCCGGCCAGCCGCCGGCCACCAAGCGATGGAGCTGTTATTCTGTCCTGATCACGGCTCTAGTAATGTTACATAATGTCACCGGCGGGCGGCACGCGTCTCCCCTCGCTGCTGCGTATCCCTAACTTACCTGCTCTAAATATCTACCCCCCCCCCCAGCCGGGGAATCGACAGCCTGCGATGTCTATGAAGCGGCCACGAGAAACCCTCGCCCCTCGGACATCACCCAGAACACCCAGTTCAGCAGGGGCTCCCAAGTTGAAAACGGCTCTTTGTACCCTATTTATGCTCAGGGATACGATACATAAAACCACCACGGGTGGTAGATAAGTGGAACAGCCTCCCAGCAGAAGAGGTAGAGGGTAATACAGTGAGGGTATTAAACATGCATGGGATAGACATACGGCTCCTGAATCTAAGACGAGACCGACGACTGATTAAGGTTTGAGTCTTTACAGCGGGAGAAACGGGCGACGGTTTTAGGAGCTCCGTCCACCGTATATAAAAGGATTAAATAAGACGACTTCTAGAGGTTCTCGGCAGGCAGCAGATTCTGCGTTATATTCAGGGATAACGAGCCCTTCCTCTCCACTGAACCAATTCCTCATTTAATTAATGTCTTCCCACCTCCGCCCGGCGTCTCTCCACTGCTCTCTCAATCCGTAGATGTCAATAAAATATTTCTGCCGCAAACAAAATTCATCGAATGCAAAGAACTGGATTTAAAAGTCAATCTGTGAAATATGATGATAATGATGATGATAATAATACCCCCCCCCGTCTGCTGCTTCCCATTGATGCCTGCGGACACATCGTCATGGTTACAATCACACGGAGCTTTCTTGCCCCCGTCGGGGTACTCACCGTGATGGTGGTCTCCTTGTTCTGTTTTTTGGTCGGCGACGGAGATCCCGGACTCTGCGGAGAGAGACAAGAAGCGTCGTCAAAGCTGCTCTCCATGTCGGACATGGTGCGTCAGGGGCTCGGGGGTCTTCTGCTCGTCACGCCGTCCCGAGGTAACAGAGAGCAGAGCGCTCGCCACACGAGGCTCCCGCACAGAGACGAGCAGCTCGATAATTCATCCGACACGCAGTCCCACCTCCCCTCTCTGACGGCTTCACAGACTGCCGGGGCTTCCACCGCGCGATGCTTCACACAGAGCGTGCGGGGGCAACGCGGGCCAACAGGGGGCAACAAGAGTCACTCATACAGCAAATTCAGTGCTCTGGGGCAGGAACTCCTCACCTGCCGGGGCAGAATATCTCATTGATCCCGTATCCCCTTCATTTAAACAGATTGCCCAAACACGAGAAGGGATAGCGAGAGTGTGCGTGCGCGTCTGTTAAAAAATTTAAAAAGAGGAAATTGGAATTATTTGCATTTTTTGGGGCGATTCCGCACTCGTGTGACAATGTATCAGGTTACCTGAAAACGGGTTGTTTTCATAGAAAATATATTTAAAATGCCTCAATTATGATGCCCCCCCCATGATTGCCAAGCATTATCGTATCATACGGGGCGCCCAGTGATGGCGACACCACCTTTTATACAGCAGCAATCACAGCAGCGGGTCACACACACACGGGGTCTCACACACACACACACGGGGTCACACACACACACGGGGTCTCACACACACACACACGGGGTCACACACACACGGGGTCTCACACACACACACACGGGGTCACACACACACACACACACACACACACGGGGTCACACACACACACGGGGTCTCACACACACACACACGGGGTCACACACACACACGGGGTCTCACACACAGAGTCACACACACACACGGGGTCTCACACACACGGGGTCTCACACACACACATGGGGTCACACACACACACATGGGGTCACACACACACGGGGTCACACACACACACGGAGTCACAAACACACACACACGGAGTCACACACACACACACACGGAGTCACACACACACACGGGGTCTCACACACAGAGTCACACACACGGGGTCACACACACACACACACGGGGTCACACACACACGGGGTCACACACACACGGGGTCACACACACACGGGGTCTCACACACACACACGGCGTCTCACACGGGGTCACACACACACATGGGGTCACACACACGGGGTCTCACACACACACACACGGGGTCTCACACACACACGGGGTCACACACACACACGGGGTCTCACACACACACACGGGGTCTCACACACACACGGGGTCTCACACACACACACGGGGTCTCACACACACACACGGGGGTCACACACACACGGGGGTCACACACACACACGGGGGTCACACACACACACGGGGGTCACACACATGGGTCACACACACACGGGGTACGGGTATTTGGCGCATTATGACATCACAGCAGTAGTCTTCCCAACTCTTTAATGATAAGGCTTGAGGGCATTAATTCTAAAGGGTTAATGAATCAGCCGGAGGGTAATAAAGGGGGATCTTAACGCTCCGGCAGGTAAATCCCCGGGGGGGGGTATGTTAATCATTCCCGGACCCCCGAGCCGGGGACGCCCCTGGAGTAAATCCATCCCGGGGTAAATTTACGACACAACACGGTCCTAACCCCGGAACTCGGGCCAGATATCCTGACACAGGGGGTGGGCTCAGGGCTCGAGGGTCTTGCTGAACACAATAAACGTGCGTTGATGTGATGCGCGGCCCGTGACTCCCTCCGGGACCAAGTCAGACGCCCTCGGGATCTCATGACGGGGACAGAAGGCTCAATAAACAGAACATATGAATTATTATCGCGCGTCCCGGGCACCGAGTGTCTGCGATGCGGCTACTGGAAGCCACCGGTGCCTACTGGGAAACGGCAGAGCCGACGTCTCTCACAATTCATCTTAAAACATTTGGCCCCGAGACACCCCCCCCCGGCGCATTTATCATTTACAGAGAGGGGTCCTTGAAGACCACCCATGTTTTTAACCAATCCCGTGCAGGTGCCGACACAGGGGTGATGCCATTTTGCCTCTATGCCCCCCAGCAGATCAGATCGGATTCTCTTACCCCCCCCCTCGTTTCCTAGCAACTGTCTCACCCCCCCAAGCGTCTCTCGTCACACGGCGGATTGGCGATGCAAATAATCCTCTTCGCTCCGCGCTCAAAAATAGCTGCCTTCAAACCGCGTTCCACGACAGCACCCATTGCACAGCGCCACGGAATATGATGGCGCCACAGAAACAATTCTACAGGAGCTGCTGCAAAAACAATACGGAACGCGGCTCTGGTATGTATGGGGCTTATTCACTAAAGCGCGAGTTTTTATCTCGCCAGCTTCACTACGCATTATGAAGCGTCAGCTCTTGCCGAGTGAAGCCCCCGCTTTAGTGAATAAGCCCCTAAAGATCATTAGGTGGCCCCCTTTCAGAAAATATTCTTACTAAACAAAGCGACGCGTTTCACATTTGCGTTCGTTCTCTACGGATACAAAGGGTCGATAAATCTGTAATAAAAGCCCCGGCGGGTGGCAATTAATATCAGCGCGCGGCGCGTGGATCGGATACCTCCGCGAGCCCCCCTCGTAAAACCTCGACACACGGAAAAGGCGGAATCTCCCTTAAAACGGCAGCGGATGGAGGGAAGCCGGAGAATTCCGCGGGATGTTTATTCGCGCTGCATCTCGCGCCCACGCAATGCGATCCGAATTAACCCCTCGGTGAAACCAACTGCCTCCAGCAATGTGTTAACTGCCCCCAGAATGTTAATACGGGGAGGAGGGGTAATAATTATCCACGTTCCGTGTGAATATTGCTGCAGAATACGGTTTTCACGCTTTATGAACCCGCTTTGTGTCCGGCGATCGCACATCCATCACGTCTTAGTGAATTAAAAGCCATCGAGCGGTCCGGGGCCGAGGTGAGACGTCGCAGGCGCCCGTCATCTAAACGTGATGATCGCAGATCACCGGCCTGTGACCGGATCCTAATGAAGTATCAGAGCCTCACGTTTAACCCCTTATCCCCCCGGTTCCCGTAGCAATCAGTTATCTGGATCAGTAGAGGGTTTTTTAGGTTTTTATACGGTATCTGTACGGATTTTCCTGCGGTTTGGAGGATTTTGACGTCGGGACACACGTGGTCTGCGGTGGGAAGTCCCAGCTCCACTCACCTGGGGTTCGTTGCTCGGTTTGCGCGCGTGGCCGGACTCGGGATGGTGAGCGGGGGATCCATGAAATCCATTTACTGCAACACAAAGAATGGAGACGTCAGCGAGGAACGGAGACGTTAGAGAAGAACAGAGACGTCGGCGAGGAACGGAGACGTCGGCGAGGAACGGAGAAGAACAGACGTTAGACAAGAAGAAACGTTCCACCACAGGAGAACGGCCCACGAAAACAGCAACAGAAACAAAAGGAACACCGGATAATAAAGAACGCACACGGAAGCCACGCCACCAAACAACAGCTTCTTGAGGGGTTTGGGCATCGTGCCGCCATCTTGAAAACCTTGGATCCATCACCTCGCCCCAAGATGGCAGCCAAGACCCAGTGAGAGGGGAATTCAATGATATGGAATTTGTTGGGTAATTAGCGGGGTAACGACTCACACACAGGGGTATTAAGGGTACTTATTACTAGGATATAAAGGGCGGACTTGCGTTTCTGAGGCGTTATTAGGAAGGGTCACTTTTTATGGCGTTTGCTCAATGTGTAGAGAGAACGGGGGGCATCATCGCTAATTTATTGAGTACCCGACCGACCTGGAAAGCTTTATATCGGACAGACCTGCAAACCATGAAAATAACCCCTTATATGACTTCATTGGAGTGCGTGACGCCTGCGAAGGGTTAATTGCTTCCACGTCACAAATGTCTTCTATAGAGTCTATAAAACGCGAAGCGTACAGACCCGGCGTCACCGTATAACGTTTTCATCGGGGGGCCCGAGGGCGATAAATTCTGAATCCCCGGCATCTATTGGGATTTTGGGCAACTTTTAAGCTTCTTGCCCGTTTTCACCGACGTTATCGGCAGCCAAAGGTAACAAACCGAGAAATGGAGTCGCTTTGGATAATCTAGCGAAACGTAAGGAATAAATTGTCCATTCCTGCAGAGTTTGACACATTTTGCTATTGTACGGTTGCCATGGAAACTGAGTACCATGGATTCCAGCTATTGAAGAAGAGGTGGAAGCTGAAAAGGAAGCTGAAGAGGAACCGCGTCCGGACGGCTCATCTGGGCGAGTTTAAAGAGGGCGCCGCGAACACAAAAACCCATTAAAAAAATGATGTTTTTGGGGTTAGCTGCGCACGAGGGGGAGGGATTTAGCAGCTAAATCCACGATGGGAAGGTGGGGTCATTAAATAACGGAAGCGGGTGCTTATTGATGATATCTCAGCGCATCCATCTATCCAGCGCATGTCCTGCAGAGCGAGGGTGGAAGCAGAGCCGCCGGGGTCTCCATGATAATAAATCCCTGAAGAGGGCAAATCTCTGTCGGCATCCGTGTTAATCGGACGTCACAAGGTGTCCTCAGAACCATAAAGCAGCGCAGAGAGCGGTCCACCAGGGGCCAAAGCGATCACTCTGTGGCCCCTGAAGGTGCAGGATAGGGACATTACCCTGTGATGATTGGATAAACCCAAAGCGACGGTGCGTAGATTCTATTCTCCGCACCAATATTATCCAATACGCCGAGCCTCGTGCCAACTCACAGACTGGGTGGCACCCCAAATAACCCTGGGGTACAGAGAGTACATTCACAGACGTCATCTGCCCCGGGGGCAAGTAGCCGGTCCGTACAGGGGACCCCAGAGAGGAAGCACTACCTGTCGGTAAAGATGTCTTTTTCACCAGGGGGCTTTTTAGGTTGACCGGCGAGCTGTTCGGCCGTTCCCACGTCGTCTCTAGAAAAAGAGAAAGTAGAAAATCATTCAGAGCCCAAATCCGGAACCTTCCCAAACTAACAGAAATTACACCAAAGGAAGAAGAGAACGTTCCCTGCGCGGCCAACGCGGCCTGCAGTCCGAGAAGATAGAACGGATACATTGTGACTGACAACCGGCGGGGCGGAACATGGCGTTCACCAACCGCCGAAGGCATGGATCCCACCGGCAACCGCCGAAGGCATGGATCCCACCGGCAACCGCCGAAGGCATGGATCCCACCGGCAACCGCCGAAGGCATGGATCCCACCGGCTCCGCGTCACAGGAAGCGGAATAAGAGGAGTTTTATTACCCCGGGATAGACCACGTGCCACCCGGCCATTGTATCGACACAACAAAGCCGATGTACGCTTCGGATGCAGACGTCGGCGCCGACCGAGCCTTCGCTTCACGCCAGACAGTAAATGGCGGCGCCCTACTTCACAGCTTGGGGAATATTTACAGTAAATTGGTTCTGGATATTCGGTAACGTCAGACCCCAAAATCCCGGAGCCACCCAGCCCGGCGGTCCCGATCTCTACGGGATCCCGGCAGAAAGGAGTAAAAATCACTGGTTTTTGGTAAAATAAATTGGAATTTATATTTGTCTATCTGGGACCTCACCCCACGGCGGTACCTTTTCTCCTCTCCAGACGCCGATTACTCTTTAAAGGACGTTCATCGCGTCTCAGAATCTGAAGAAGGATTTTTGTTCCCCTTATTATTTATTTATTTTTTAGCTAAATAGTTTTAGAATAATAGAACCGGATCACCCCGATAATTCCTGCGCCGCGTCAGTACGGAGGGACTTGCGTTGGAGATTAGGATCACTCCTCACAGTCCTGAATAATTCATTGGGTTTTTGAACGATGTTTTTGTTTCTAAAGCGGTTATAAGCGAAACCATTACTGGAAGGCAGATCCCTCGGGGGGGGGGGGAGATCAGCCGCTGCCAGCCCCGCGCCGACGTCTGGGAGTTGGGGGGACGCGGGAGATGGAGCACCACGGACTGTCTCGTCCCCGAGCCTTATCTCTGCGCTCAGCGCGGGTGATTAATGGGGTTATTAGCCGCGTCTCGGGGATTCTACTGACAGACATCAGGAAGACAAAGCGCTTGTTTAGTGAAAGTTTATTCCCTCCTTCTCCCAGCGAGGGAGGTAATTCCGAGTAACCACACGGTCTGTGTGTACAGAACAGAACACGACCGCTCGCTGTGTCGTCCTGATCTCCTGGGATCTGCTCTATAGAAGGGATCACAATACTCTAGGGGAGATCTCCCAGGGATCTATAAAGTGGGATCACCAGCTCTCTCTGCCCTCCTAGGATCTGCTCTATAGACCCGATCACAATACTCGGGAGATCTCCCAGGGATCTGTAAAGTGGGATCACTAGATCGCTGTGTCCTTTCAGGATCTGCTCTGTAGAACGGATCACAATACTCTACGGGAGATCTCCCAGGGATCTGTAAAGTGGAATCACTAGATCTCTCCTCTTTATTTGTATTTTTCCTCCGGTTTGTAGCTTTTCGCAGAATACGAGGACCGGGCGGCTGATAATTCCGATGCGATAGAGTCCACCGCAGTGACGCAGCCGTCTAATCGCTCTGACATCACGGGTTGGACGAGTCCGACGGAGAGCGAGATGCCAGAAATCAAAGTAAACAAACCCCAAAACGCCTTTATTAACAAGATTTTCACAGCCAATGACAGCCCGCGCTCCCAGTATCCGCCCCTTTATTTTTGCTCGGGAAGGTGAATTCCCCGATCGGAACGGATATGCGTCTTTTTTTATTCAGCTAAACCGCAGGGATATTATGCAAATCCCGAAACTCTAAACAATGGCGGGTGCACCTGCCGAGATGGTATCTGTGCTTTAATTATCTGCAGCTAATCAGCTAACGAGCCCTCGTCCAATCAAACCGCGCATCTCCTGCCAGGTGCAGAGCCTCTCGCAAAAACTCATCTCTCGCGGAGTCTTAAACATACCTGGAACCTCAAGCTTTTTACCTCGAATGGGTTCCCAGGTAAGAACCCAGTTACTAATCTCTCTCGGTTATTGCGCCCCCTGCCCCCTGCATAATGTAATAACTGCGTTATCCGAATCTGCGGAGACTATATCCGCGCCCCCCCTCTCTGGGCTGCTTGTATTTGGAGGATATTTCCTGTAAATCCTGGATTTTATAAAAAAACAAGAATTCTCTCTCCGGCTCCAAGAGCCGCTGGTGGCGCAGGCTGCTCCCGATTACCGGTTCTGTGTTAGTTGCGTAAACTCACGCGACCTCTGAATCAGAGCGATTTCAGGAGGACAACGTAAACCGCAAAACAGGGAAATGCCAGCATGTTTGAGAAATCAGCAGAAAAACAGCACACAAAGAGGAACCCGGCGGGGTGAATCATCGGCACGTGACCCAGCAGGGGGCGTCCAAACCTTTCATCTGCTACAAGGCAGGACCATATCCTACATCTATATATATATATATATATATATATATATTACATGTTATGTTACATCTATATATATTACATGTTATGTTACATCTATATAAATTACATCTATATATATTACATGTTATATTACATCTATATATATTACATGTTATATTACATCTATATATATTACACGTTATATTACATCTATATATATATCGTTATATTACATCTATATATATATATTACATGTTATGTTACATCTATATATATATATATATATATATATATATTACATGCTATGTTACATCTATATAAATTACGTTATATTACATCTATATATATTACATCTATATATATATATATATATATATTACATCTATATATATTACATTACATGTTATATTACATCTATATATATTACATGTTATATTACATATATTACACGTTATATTACACCTATATATATTACGTTATAGTACATCTATATATATTACATGTTATATTACATCTATATATATTATGTTACATGTTATTTAACATCTATATATATTACGTTACATGTTATTTAACATCTATATATATTACGTCTATATATATTACGTTATATTACATCTATATATATATGACATGTTATATTACATCTATATATATATATGACATGTTATATTACATCTATATATATTACATTACATCTATATATATTACACGTTATATTACACGTTATATTACATCTATATATATTACACGTTATATTACATCTATATATATTACGTTATATTACATCTATATATATTACGTTATATTACATCTATACATATTACGTTATATTACATCTATACATATATATATATATATATATATATTACATGCTATGTTACATCTATATATATTACATGATATATTACATCTATATATATATTACATGTTACATTACATATATTACACGTTATTTTACACCTATATATATTACGTTATAGTACATCTATATATATTACATTACATGTTATTTAACATCTATATATATTACATCTATATATATTACGTTATATTACATCTATATATATATATGACATTACATGTTATATTACATCTCTATATATTACATGTTATATTACATCTATATATATTACACGTTATATTACACATCATAGTACACGTTATAGTACACGTCATATTATTTCTCTGTAACGGCGATACCCGCGTCCATCAGGCACACGGAAGACATTGAGATATTTCCTCCTCCACGCGGGATCTGCTGAGATCAGCCTTATTTATTCCTCATTAACAATAAAAACAAAAGACACATTTTGGTAAAATTCGAATTCCTCAAATACCCAGAATGAATTCCGGGTGTTCAGGGTGTTGTTGGGATAAAGCTGTTTATATGGCGGCCGCGAGTCCTGCCAGAGCTGGACCTGAACGCGACGACGTTCTCAGGACCGAGGACACTTCTGGCCAACGGCGGTACACAAGCTCCTTTTGGCTACAGACGTACTCTGCCGGTGCACGGCGCCTATACAAAGACGCGACTGCGGGAGTCACGCCAAGGGCTTGCGTGGCCACCGTCAGCAGCCATGACCTAATGAGCTCTTACGCCTTGAAACGGCAAACGTTACAGTATATCGTGGGGGGGGGTGTCTGGGTTTATTAGCCAACGTTTACATGGTTACAGAGCGACTTAAAGTGAGATTATATAAGTAGCCCTCAGCCACTCCTATTAGAAGGGGCATTAACATTCATTCACAACATCGCAACACTCTTATCTCTCCTGCCTCGGGCCATCGATCCCCTTCTTGCGGCCGATCCGGCGAGGGCTGCGGATCGATAAACTTCAAAAGATCGTCTGCTGAAGCCGCTAAAGTTTAACAGCCGAGTCCGACTCTATCCACTAATTCTATAGAACGCAAAAAATCCCTCCTTCTATTGTTTCCACAATACGGACACGGCACACTGAAGATTACCGCTGGAAATGCGACCTTCGGAGCCAAAGAAACTACCCACTAGGACACCTGTGTTCAAGCATGGGTTTCCTTCCCATCAGTACAGGGTATAAAAGGGGTCACCTCGCTTTTTAAAACACTAGTTCTCAGCCATTTTGGCCCCACAGCGATTACGGACCTCTAATCACGCCGTCCCTGCCCTTCCTCCCGGCTCGCTCTCGCGCACACCCAGAGTGTCTCATGGGTGATTAATCTGATTGCGGCCTTTATCTGTCCCGTGCAGCCCCTCTATTCCCATCAGCCAGGCATGTGATTGACGGCCGACGATGGTATCAACGCACGAGAGACAAGTGAGTTCTCAGGCAGCCATCAGCGCAGGCAGCACGGCGTCGGGGTCTGAACACCAGACGCCCCCAGAAATTTCACCCACGTTGGTGACAACATTCTGCCCGCAGGCACAGCCATCGCTGCGTTAATAGTTAATGCCCTATTCTAACGGGGAAACAATAGTGAACAGAAGTGTGTGTTGAAAGCACGCGTCTCCCCCTCGCCCCTTCCATCCGACGCCGTTGCTGGTACCGAGTGCGTTGGCAGCTTGCGAGCAAAGAGATAACAAAGCACAC